>JAOXJK010000001.1:178305172-178323547 GCA_025774025.1 Xenus cinereus | reverse complement strand
CTCTCCTCATAAGGGAGATGCTCCAATCCTTGAATCATCTTTGTTGCCCTTCGCTGGACTCTTTCTAGTAGTTCCCTTAAAATACCTATAAATACCACAACCGATGCAGTTACTTTTTTGTACTTTTGAAAGTACGGTACCTCTTGCATTTCACCCCATCAGTCAGGACCAAAGATAAATCAGGAGCACATCCCTACAGATTTGAAATCCTCTTACCCAAAGTACCATACATGTCTAAAATCTACGTTTATTAAAATACATTGATCAACACACGTTTTACCATGTGCCTGCCTTCTGCCCTCCTCACCTCCACCAAGCATGGAAAGGGACATACAGAAGGAAACTTTTCTCAACAGAAACTGTGCCTTTAGGTGAGAAATACCCAAAAAGTGAAAGCTCTTCTGACAAGAAAACCCAAACCAAACCCAGAGCATGACCCTGATAGGTGACACCCTCCATAGACATTTAAGCTGATGGAGTAAGAAACTCATTTCTCTGGTTTGCGACAGAACAATTTATGTGAAGTATTAAAGCTCCAAAACATGACTGAAAAAAACCACTATCTGGTTCTTCAGGTTCCTCCATTTCCAAATAGTATATAGGGGGCTAAAGCTCTCTTACTGCAAGTGTCCAGATTGGGCCCAGCAGTGAGCACTCCAGACGCTCGCTCCCATCAAAACATGCCTGGGATTCTCATAATATCCTAGAAGAGTCTGATGTGACAGGTGCTGTCAACATAAATGTGCTCAAAATCTACACCATACCACCAGGAAAGATGTTTTTGCAAAAGAGCCATCACAATCACCTGTATTGAGGAACATACAAAAGGGCTGATGGTCCAAGTAGGTCACAGTTAAAAGTGTTGGCCCACGATGCAAGAAATCTATGATTGCACTCCATTCTTCAGCTAGAGGGGGCCCAAATCCATATGTCTCTCTTGAAGACAGTAACTTCACTAGAAGCTGTTCAGCCACGAAACAATGCCATACTCATCCTGCTGAAGGTGCACCACTCCACAAAAAAATAATTAGCATTCAAAGGGGTTTAAAAAAAAAAAAAAAAAATCAAGACTCCATGCGCCAACAGACACTTCCACAGAAAGCATCAGACCAAGGTTCTGACCTCTGCTCCGTCGACCATTTATGCGGTGTATATTACACAGTCGCTGCCTAAACACAGCTATGGGTTGGGGTTTTTTTTGTATTGGATGCATCACTCTGTGGATTTAATACTATGATTTTCAGGCCATAACATCATAATTATGTCTTTGGCACTTAACTCTTGAGGGAAGTGAGCACAATGTCTAAAACATAAGCAGAGCAAACTTTTAAACCAAAATCTGCATCTGTGAAGTTATAAGAAAGCCAGTAATTTCTGCTGGCTTTGTCCTTATTTTCCTTCTATTTCTGCAGAAATATGACCTCGGACTGTACCTCCAGAAATGCTACTTGACCTCTCTTGAATCCATAAACTTTGATTGAGTCTCCAGAAAAAAAAGGTTGCTTTATTTCCAGAATGAAATACTAAAAATCTAGTTTTATAGATGTATTTAGACCACAAAATCTTGTAAATTGGCATCTCAGTTTTACATCTGTACCTTTTTTGAGTCTGCTGTCATTATCGCTCTTATGCTTTCAACAAGCCAGTCACCTTAAAATAACCACCAGTACCCCAAAATAACTATTTTTCAATGTGTAATGCTATATTTGACACTCATTTGCCAATTAATATTCTGGTTTTAGCACGTCAGTTTACAATTTTTCAAGTCTATTTTAATCTCTACAAGTGCTTCGGTTGCTGAAATATCGATCTATTTAAAATGACCTAGCACAGAAAAAAAAAAAAAAAAATTCAACCCCCTTCTACCAGGTTAATGCTCTAATATCTAGGCTGCAGATAATCCCAAATAGATGCTTTCATGAGTTACTGAGTCATTTAGCGCCAAAGCAAGTGAGAGGACAACATTTGTTTAAGACACAACAAAAGCACATGACATCCTGTGCTATACATCCGGATACTACTGTCATGAACAGGGAAGCGATTTTGAGTACGGCTGCCAAATTACATTTTTTTCCAGCATGAAGTCCCAACAGGGAACACAGCCCCTTCCTTTCCTGCATTGATCCAGCAGTCCCAAAGGCAGACACAGCAACCTGTTAAACCCGGATCTGATCCAAGGTCCTCTCCGAGTCAACAGCAAAAATTCCTGTTTACGATGGGAGGAGGATCAGGTTCCCAAAGAACTCGCGGTTCAGCTTCCCTTGTAAGTACCTTTTCAGCCCAGAACCTACATGGCTTTTCACAGGATCCTATTTCATCTTCCTCCTCCCGATTCTCTGCTCAGCTGTACTAACAGAAAAATCTCCATGCGTGTTTGTACTCAAATGGGCTGCATACTCCATTTAGATGCAAATTTGGGACCATTCCAGAACTTTATGCTAACTCAGACACTCATGAAGAATTAATGGGGTCTGTGTTACCCCATCTGTTGCCTGGTGTACCTCAGAGCAGCCCAAAACACAGTTTGGCACATCTCATTTTCTTGCCACCTAAAGTCAAAAGTTTTTTTTGTTACAAAAAACCATGTGAGAGACTAAAATCATACATTTTTCTATACTTCAGGATAGGGACGTCTGTTTCAGGGAATGTTACAAACATGTTTTTGTTGGTCACTTACCGGTTTTCAAATTGTGTTTGTTAAATTATTGGTAGTCTGCAAGAATCAAATAAAAAGGAAGTTTTCTGCATTAAAACAATGAAGAAATGTACAAATAATTGTATTCAAAAAGAACTCTGTTTTTTTTTTTACTCTTTCTTTAAATAAATTAAGACAACAGACCTACTGTACTGCATATTTCATAGAAGTTTACATGTATTAACTCTTACGAAGTGAAGTAACATCTAACTCCTGAAATAAATTTTCTCAAAAGCTCCTTCAAAACAGCAAGCAACCAAGGCCAAAATGCTGATCGTAAATAATGAGTAAACACTATTACCCATTATGTTGTTATTTCATCAACAGTTCTGCCAGAAAGAAGAAAAAAGACTGCACCAAAATACAGTGATACCTGAATTATACAGGTATCCAGTGACTGTATCGTCTGGACTTCACTTAACATTGTAGATAATAAATATCCACTGTGGCGTCTTGGCTTTCACTTATATTGTAGATAAAAAAATGCTGATATGTTTAGAAAAAAGTTATCCTCAACAGAATCAGACCCAACCCAAGAACCCCTGAGAATGTCAAATTCTGTGTATTTGGTCTTAAAGAACAAAAATTTCAACAAGAGCTTATGCAATCTAGATTAAGGTTTCACATTTTGCATCAAAAATTGACTGAAAGTGCAAATAAGGTTTCTGTATTTCACACCTATTTTTCTTAGCCTGTATTTATCTCAGTATTTCTAAAATAACACCTCTTACAAATGCTCACATGGGCAACTGCATTAGAGTCAGCCGAGAGGCTTTGGTGACTCTTTGCTAATGTCATCTCACAAAAGAGGAATCTAAAAGACACAGCAGGTGGAAACACACTTTATACCCTGCCCGATCTTACGTAAAAACTGAAAGTAAATTAACAAGTACAGACATCCTATGGAATACAGACAGTACTGAAAAATTATAAATTTTAAAAACCGATAAAAGCAGCCCAGGAAAAACAGTGTGGCAAAGGCATGACTTGTGAATCAGGGATGGGGACTCAATTCCCACCTGCCGCAGACTTCCTGATGATTGCATCAGGCAACTTTTCATTCCTCTTTTTTACCTTCATTTCACAGTCGGAAATAGCAAAAATACTTTCTTATTCATAGAAGGGGGGAAAGATAAATTTAGTTCTTTTGATGAATCATTCAGACACAATAGCCATGGGAGTCATTCTAATATCCCAAATAAGTTAGACAGGCAGGCGTTACTGGCAGAAGTTTCAAATAATCTTTATGCAATATCAAATTATACTGCAGTCTATCGAACAATCGGAAGGGAACCATCTATTCTTTTAAAGAGCATTCATATCGGATTTCCAGATAAGAGAAAAGGCTGTATGGCGTGATGAATTTAACACAGTGTTAAACAGTACATTGCCCTATTAAATGTTTTTAATGTACATCTTCCTAAATAATATAAGAAAGTGGATTTATACTTACATTTTCTGGAAGCATCTAGAGTCAGTTCAATGCCTGCACAGACGGCAACAGCTTCTTAATTCACTTCACTTGCCTACCAATGTGGGAGCATTGCTTACCTTTACAGAAAGGACAGAGTATAACTCTAATCGCAGACTTTCTAGAGTAGAATACACAGTTTATTTCTAAATATAAAACCTTTCTCTGTGTATGTTTAAAAAACTTTACACAAAGCAGACAATTTTGATTTGAACTGTTTAGATAAAGTGGATGATTTTAGCTGCAGGAACCCTAGAAAGAATGTTTTGAGACTGTTTAGATGAATACCTGCAAAGTTGTTCAAGTCTAATCAGAAATTTAAAATATAACAAGGCCAGATACTCTAATCTAAGAGATTAATACTCTAATAGAAGGACTGCCGCTCAGATAGACAGAATCTCAGAACAGACTTTTAATCCAGAGTACTTGATTTAGGGCTGTTCCCAGTAGTACTTACAGTTTAATTTAAAGGGTTATCTACACTTCAAAGTGAAATCAGTCAAGTTAACCTGCAACAGTCATCTGAATTTACAATTTTTTTACTCTAAAACATCTGACTTTTTAGACATGTCGTTATATCAATTTTGAAAGCATGTATATTTTGACACTAAAGTACCTTCACTGACAACTTCAGCAAAATAATTGTATGTCTAACTTTCCTACAGCAATGGCTGACTGTCTGCCAAGTCCTTCAGTAATTAGTCCTCACACTTTTGTGTGGAGGACACTTTTTTGCAACGTGGACAGCCCAACTTTTTATCTGAATATCATAAAAGCGAGCAAATTTATACATCATGTTGGGTCATCACTGACCCAACATTAGCTTGCTATTTAAGTGTGAGCACACAGTCGGTGACTATTTATGATGCAGAATTTATATGCAGTGTTATATCCTTTTTCATTTGAGTATCAACATGGCCTCTTGACCACTATGCCATTGGGAAGAAGTGTTTGAAAGTCCATCCGTACTCTGTCTTGCTTTGTTGATAAACCCCCAGGTCACTGTGTAGGACCAGAATACTCAAGTACAGCTCCATGTCAGTGGTTTTCAACCTTCTTTTTCTTTTTTTTACCTGAAGGCCCCCAAAACAAAAGAATAGACCTCTGAATAGCAGTTTTACACTTTCTGACAACAGACTTGGCCTCCTCTATGACTTTTTGGAAGCCTGAGTCCCCAGACACGAACTAAAAAATGCTGGGGTTTTGAGAAATGCACTCCAACAAGTTAGAAGATAACACTTCAGTTTCCAATATAGCTCTGGGTGCTGCAGTATCTATAAGACTGTAAAAACACCTCACTGCTCAAACAGTGCATTTTCTGGGAAATTCCCCATCAGCCACAAAAACAAAATTCTTGGATCTTATTACCAAGAAAAACAAGAGACATAAATCCATGAAGGTCATGAATTTCAGTGTAAATGCTGGATGACAGAACACGGTATCAAGGGATAGGACTGTGAGGCAGACCATTCATAAAATTCACACATCACATAAGCCTACTTCTTATGGGTCACCAGACTAATGTAGTAGGATCCAGATTCCATTTTTTTAATTACCTCAATTCCAAGTCATTATGTCAGTCACTCTCCTGAGAGCCAGCATTTCTGTTGTCATAACACAGGTGAGTGTAAGTAGAATCGGTATCCAACTCTTTTTCTTTTCCCTACAGCTGCTGATACTTCCTTAATATCAGTTAAATCATCTGTGAAGAATCAAAGATATTCAAAGAATTCTTGGGATCACTAGGGAAGGAGAGAAACTTTGAAGTGTTGGGTTGCCAAAGGAGACACAAAAGAACAGATAAGGAGAGACAAATTAAGGAGAGGCAAAAGAACAGGTAATTCTCAGAGACATGATTTTTGGAAATGGAGGACCTTGGCTAGATAATAACAAGAAGTTCATGTGGTTAGTGATTGCCACATACTTTAGATGTACTCTTCCAGTCTTCAGTCTCTCAATACCCCTGAAGTACTAGACATGTCCCTTACTGCTCTGCAAACAAGTCCTCTTCTAGGTATTATAAAACAGATGCGGACAATAAAAAGTTCCCTTTCCTCCCTTAAGCCATTCCTGCACTGCTTCAATGCTTTTACCTTTCACAGAACGCTCTTCCATCGTGGACCTTAACAGGCACTCTATTAATATACTAATTGTGTAAATCTCACATAAAGCATTCCAACTTTGCACAATGCACACACCAGCGTGGGCAGCCTTGCCAATAAGGCTTCAGACAAAAGCAAAGCAAGATGTTTCCTGGCATGCAATCCTTGGAAGACGTCCCTCCAGTTGCCCAAAACGTTAATTAAACAGATCTTTATGGTACCCATCTCTCCGAGTATCCACAAGCTTGGATTCCTTGTTCTTAGAAAAGTCTTACCAAAACAGAACAAAAATCAGGGAAAGGCAGATATTTTTCCTCTCCTTAGAGCACAGATATCTCAGTTTGCCTTCCAGTTTCCCAAATGCCCATTCTGTTTTAATTCCACTACTACTACAAAGATAACTGCAGCACCTTTCTCCCACCCACGTCCTTCCAAAAAGGCTATAGAAGCAAAATTTTGTCCCTGCAAAGGAAATCTAAACCATTCAAAAATTTCACCTTGAGATTCCTTTCCAGAAAAAGATATGCTGGTGATGCCAATAGAATTAGAAAGCTCAGCCTTAATATCCTATCACTAAAACTTTCCATATGGTACTCCAGCTTGTGACCAGGAAAGAAAAGTATCCTTTGATAACAGCACAGACTTCCTCAATACAGTAGCTCCGAATTTCCACCTTTCCACAACAGCAACCTGGTCAGCTATTGATCCGAAGCACACGGGAAGTACACTAGACATATCAAGATGAAAAGTCTGATGCTCCTTGCCTGCCTCAGAGCATCAATAGACAGGCTGCTTCTGCGTTTCCAAGGCAAGTTCAGATATCTGGGAAAATGTTTCTTCTAGCTGTGAAAATCTTGTCATGTTTTCAGGACTATCCACTCACTGGAGCAGCATTCACCGGCAAAGCTGCCAGTCCTCTGCCGCTCCGGTTCTCACTGCAGAAGTCCAATTAGGACTCATAACAGCCTACTTAAAATCAGCACTGAGGAGATTAATGTGTAGCAATTTCTCAGCCCTGGTGGTTTTTTACCCACTCTAGGTTCTCCCTCTACCAGCCAACAAATGTTACGTTGATGACCCAAGCGTACATTGAAATTTTTAAAGTTAAAGTTTCATTTAAAGTGCAAGGTAGCCCCTAAGTTGCATCTAGCCAAAGATACTAGTTCAAAACACATCCAACTCTGTTCACACCAATGTTTTTTACTAAGATCAAATATACTGAAATGAACCAAATTTAAAATTAAGTGAGCAATATCACACAGGATTGGTTCAAGTTCAACTACATTGTTTTGAAAAGTTGTTTTCCATTATTCTGTACAACTTGTCTGCAAGTCCAGACATTGGGACTTTAGACTTCTGATTTCTTTCTTTTTTTTTTTTTTTTTACAGGATAAAAGCAAAACTAATTTGGAGTCAGATTTGGTTTTAACAAAGCTGTATTGAAAAAAAATGTGATATATTAAGGATTGGATTTGCTGGACTCCTTACATTAACTTTGACCAGAATATTCATATAGTGTTCAAATTCTTCAGTCTTCAGAGAATCATCAGATCAAAACTGTGTCCTTTACAAGGGTCTGTAGTTACAGGACAAAGGGTAACGGTTTTAAACTAAAAGAGGATAGGTTTAGATTGAATACAAGAAAGAAATTCTTTATGATGAAGGTGGTGAGACACTGGCACAGATTGCCCAGAGAGGTTGTCAATGCCCCATCCCTGGAAGTGTTCAAGGTCAGGCTGGACAGGTCTTTGAGCAACCTAGTCTAGTGCAAGACGTCCCTGCCCATGGCAGGGGGGTTTGACTGGATGATGTTTAAAGGTCCCTTCCAACTCAGATCATTCTACAACTCTATGATTCTCCTAAAACTGGTTCAAGACCCGCGCAGCTCCTCCACAACACATAGCTATGGGAGGTGCAGTTCTGTTATCTACCACATAAAGGTTAAGAAAGAGATCAGAGTAAGAAGGGGAGTGAGATTAGGCCAAGGAGTCAGTGGGGAAAACCCACTCTAAAGGTCCCCATGCAAATTTTTCTAAGATGTTGCTGGATTCACTGGTTATTTCAAAAACTGAAAAAAAAAAGGAAGAGCACAAAACTGATGTTTTCTCTTAAATGCCTTGACAAAATTTCTTCAAAATACAGTAGAAAACTGAGCTACTTTTCAACAAAATGCATCAAGCCTACAGGATGTAACATTAATATAAGCAACATATAACAATGTTTACAGTTGGCTGACCAACCTGTAAAGAGTCATAGAAAAATCAGTCAACTCAAGAAAGTGTGACCAAACTTCTTCCCATACCACATTTTTATCAAAACATGAGGCTTATGTGCATTTGGACTATGAAATGGCGGACTGCACATCGCTGCCTTTCTTATGTACTCCAGAGCGCCGTATGAAATGTTTCAAGAATTGGAGACCCACCACATTGGTGCTGAACACAAAATAGGATGGGGCTGTGTGTTGAAGTTTTCATGTTGTAGACCAGGCGCAGTCATCCTGGGTCTACAGAATAGCCATAGCCCTCCGGAACAATTCATGGAGCACCCAGCTTGATAGGGGTCAGCTCTGTTTGTGAGCCACCTTCAGGCCATCACTCTCATTCTGGAAAAGGCTTTATATTCTTTTGGGGATTCTCTCCCATTGCATGAGTAGTTTTGATACAAAGGAACTAGAACAGGATGGGCAAAAAACCTTAACAGATTCTGGATGCCCAAAAGCGAGCCATAAGAGTGACTGATTTCTCTGAAGAACTCATACCCCTGTGAAGTGCAGCAAATTGAGTACTGTCCCACAAATGGAAAAAATAATGAACAAGAAGGAAACAGACATTAATTAATCATAACTTCACGTATTGTTCCACACTAGACTATAACTGGGGCCTCTTTATATGTGTCATTTGTCACAACTTAAAAATCTCAGAATTTTGTTAGCATCCACCAGCAGACCTGATACACAAAACCTTCCTGCCCAAACCTGCATCTAGTAAGACAGCTGTGAAAATATGTGTGAGGCTTACACTTTATTACCAACAACCCTTGCTTACTACTCAAGACCAGGCAACAAAAAAAGGCCTATTGAGAGTCCACACACTGACACAATCAAGAAACTCTGGTTAAAGTGTGATAATTTTCAGCATTCAACACTACCAAGGTGAAACCAATTAAAAGACAGACATTCTGTATATACACTATGAGCTTGAATTCATTTGTATCAAAGTCAGTTAAGCTACCAATATCTCCATTTTCAAATATTTGTCTGTCATTATCCTTTATTCATATAATACTGAGGAAAATCTGTTTTAGTTGATATTTATCCTGGCTAAAAATAAGTGAGCACTTACTTCTCAGCTGTTTCAACCCCTAATTAAAACCAGTTCTACAGCCAGACACAGACACTACGCTAAGAAGAGACAGCCTCAAGTAACACAATTTTCATTGTTAAAGAAAGTGGTTCATAAGCAATTATATCTTGTCAGCTCTAACAGTTAATCTAACCTCTTCAATGACACCCAGTTATTTGCACACTCAACATCCTGCCACGAACCAGTAATTATGGCCTCTACTTGCTATCTCCGCTGGCACTGATGTCCAGACTACAGAGACATAGGCAAATGAGCTTATAACCTTACGATAAGCAAAGGACACTAAAGAGGTTATTTTTTGCAACATGACATTTATTCCTGAAATTGTTTGACCATTAAACAACAATCATTTCATCGTTTAATCTGATTCTAACCGAGACTCTGCTTCAAATGTTTTTCCACTGTATCACTTCTTTCTACTTGCAGCAAGTCATTAAAACAAAATTAATACATGATGAAAAAACTGCAATGAAGGGAGGGGAAAAAAAAAAACCCTGTGATCTTATTTTGCTCCAGGGAGATTAAGATTTCTCTTGCTGGAGAAGGGGGAGGAGGGAAAATTAAAACTGTCAAGCAGTGGTTTCACAAGTACAGACTCCAAACCCCTTCGCCTGCCTTCCCAAAAATGACTGCCAAAAGACATCAGTTCTCAACGTTTGGTTGCAGTCTGACAGAATTCATGCCAGAACATCAACAATAACCTTTGAGAAGTCAGGGAGTCAGGGAAGTGCAGCTCAGGAAGACCAAAGAGAAAAACATCATCCTTGTCTTTAAAAAGGGATTAAAGGAAGAACTAATGAAAAATACTGAGAAATACGATAGGGTAGCAAATGTGTGGGTACAGCAAAAGCAACACATTTTAAAACTGTTTAACAATCACTCATGACATTCTCATCACAAGATAGGAAGTTAGTCTTGTGTGGTTGTAAAAGTGGCTAGGAATCATGCAATAATTTTGGTTGGAAGAGGTCTTTAAGATCATCAAAACCTGGGGAAAACAGAGACAGAAACACAACATTTAAAAAAGTAATATGGGTTATTTACATACCTTATAAATTTGAAGGTCATAACTGAAAGATATGCTCTCACAATAGCAAGTATCAGTGGGTATTTGAACAGATTTTTCAATTAAACATTGCAATGTCAATAGTAAGTATAAGAAAGGCTATAGGGCATATCATTCTACAGATTTGCCAGAGAACACAAGGTACAAGCTGTGCCTGCAGATATTGCAAAGGAATTTAAAGATGTTAAGCACTAAAAGAAGGAATTGAAGAGATGGCATGATCCTATTCAGTTGCTATGGACAGTTGATTGTTAAGAGACAGAGACTAATTGTATTACATCAACAAAACGAGGTACATCATCTGTGATTTAAACTGATTTCTTTGGTGTCCTCTCCTAACCCAAGCAACAACACAGCTGATTTTAAAATGAATGATACTTTTAGTAGTTATTCAAGTGGGGGATTGCTAGAACTAGTGCTACTTTGCATGTAATGTCTGGTACAGCAATTTTTGCCAGAGTAGGATACATCTTGGAAAAGTTTCACTTTAGGTTATTGTCTAAGTTTCATGTATGTATGTCATGTATATCAAATTTAACATTCTCAAGAGAAGTCTGAAGCCTGTACACTGGAACAAGTTCCACAAGAATTTTGTGTTTTCATGACACCAATCTTCCAGATCTCTTTGGTCATAAAACCAACTAATTTTCTTGTAAAAGAGCTGAGAAATCTGAATAAAGTCCACCCAATAGGTTACAGTTACCTAAATTTTCCTGATGCAGCTTTCTATACAAAGGGGTCAAATGATTAAGGAAAGAAGGAAAATGTAAAATATTACTAAACAAAAGAAAGCTCTAGGACATCACCTTAGTCCAAATGTGTTTCATTAATACACATTTCTTTTTTTCTGTGTCTCAGTGATGTGATCAAAAGTTCAATTCCAAAGGACCAGCTCTCTTGGTTACCAACCTGCAAGATCTAAGACTTTTCTATTCCATCTTTTGTTTTCCTTTTTCTTTCCCCCATCCACACTCTGTCCTTTGCCAACTGCCCTTCAGTGCCCAAATTTCCATTGAAAGAAAGTTCTAACTCAGCCAAGAAAACCGAAAGAATTTGGAGGCTGCACAGATGGGAAATCATTACATGAAAAGCGTTAAAGAGAAAGACATTAATTGCTCTTTCACTTCCTCTTACAATGAGGAACTCTTCCAATGTTCAGTTAAGGTGCCATAGACAAGCACACATCTAAAGAATTAAATTCTATTTTAAATCAGACTAAAATTTATTTATCCTCACAAAAAAATGTAAAAAGTAAAATAAAATCAAAAGACAAAGACAATATTCTCCCTCCTCTGCATCTTCAGGCTATTGGATCGTTCTTATTTTATAATAAGTAACAAAACTCTGACAGTTTTATAAAGCAACTTAGTCTAATCAAAAAATAAATGGTGACTCAGCAGCCAAACAGGTTTGGATATCCACATACAGCTTGGAGAACAATTCTTCACAGTGTAAACACAGAGATTTCACTGCAAGAGCAGAAAGTTTAAATCAGAGCATGATTTCAAGCATATAACATCTTTTCCCTTCCATCGAAACTTTCTTTTCTTTTCTTTTGCTAAGAAAAAGACTTATTTTCTAAGAACAAACTAAATAGAGAGGAGGATCAATCTTACCATACAGAGCACACTGGAAAATCCTGAACAGCAGTCACATTCTTTAGAAAACTGAGAGTAAGGAGGTCATGAGTTTATAACTAGAAGCTGGCCATCCCTACTAGCACCAGATAGTGCTTTTTCTGCTGAGTACTCACCTCAAAACAGGTAATGCCATCTTCTCAGAATAAAGAGGAGATGAAAAAATCTGTTTAAACATTCACCATATTGTACGTAGTATATTAAGCTGCCTGTATAAGCAATACTTTGGTAGAAGTGTTTTCCTCCATTCCTAAAGCTCTCTAGGAACATAACAAAAAAAAAAAACAACACAGGAGTATGAACAGAGAGCTGAGCTATAAATAGAAAACTTTCCTACTAAAATTATTACTAGAATTTCTTGGTAAACATCTTTAGCTGAAAGAAGCCTGAGAGAAAGTTTGATACGATCCCCTTGCAACCATCAAAATATCCACTTCTAATCAGACTTTATAGACAACCAAATAGAGATGCTACTGCCTGGAATAAGACAGGCCATCAGAGACATCTAATTATACTCCGTAACACTTTGCTATTTACACAACACAACAACAAACAATACAAAAACCACTCCCATTTTTCATACAGGAAATTAAAAGCCCTAATTATACAATCAGCGTTAGCAACACAAATGTTACTATTCAGAGCAAGAGAAGCATTTTACAATCACAGGGGAAAAAAGAGGAACAAAGAAACAAATATTTATACTGCCTCTATCTTTATTTCAATAAAGTATGATCACATTACGTTCATTGAAAGCTTTTTTCAGTGACAAAGTCAAGCACTCAGAAACTAAAACCGGAATAATCTGGCTGAGCAATCATAATTTAGCTCTGTAAATCGCATACATATTTTTTACAGACCTGTAATTACAAAACGATATGCTATTTCTTCCCACTGGAGCCTCACTCCAGGCAGGTGAGGCAGTGAGCAGTATGCAAGATGTTCAAAGAACAAAAATATTGTGTACTTATTTTTATCCTGATCATTTGGGGATGCCATACCACCTCATCTTTATGTTGGCTTCAGAACTGTTAATTTCCTATTAGTAAGACACATTTCACTGTGATGTCATTCAAGCATCAGTGCATGTTATCTTCTTGTCTGCTCTATGTAATAAGAACATGCTACCTTTCTCCTTTTATAAAAAAGGACAGTGAATCACTGACAGAGCAGAGGGCAGAACTTCAGAACGTGTCTCCAGTCACAGATTCAGATTGCTCATTCCTGTAGATGACAGATGGACTTAGCATTTAATGTGGACGTCAGGAGAAGTGCATTTAGCATGGACCTCAGGAGAAGTGCAGTAAGTCCAATTCTGCCATAAATAACAGCCAAAAAGGGGATAACTTGCAATTTTAGTGGCCATCCATCCTAAAATCACTTTAACTAATCCTTTAAAGAGGAAGCAAGGCTTACAAGACAGCCCCCTTGGTATATCATTCATCTAATTCACAAGAACAGCCTACCTGTCCTTGTAATCTCCATTCCCTACCACACATGGTGCTCGGTCAGGTGAGACATGGCACCTTCAAACTACAGCCCCAGCATCTTGCCCTCACCCTTACCAAACTTCTTGGGTTGAACCCGGCTCATCTGTTAACCATGTATTACTAAATGAAAAACCTGCCCTTCTCACAGTTTCTTCTTCCAGGTGTAACCGTTCCCTCCTTCCCAGTAAAGCACCGTGCGCTGCTGACAGCAGTGAGGGACCAGATTTTGATAAGAATATTTGTGCTCAGGCAGTGTTTTGACAAGCTGCCAAAATTCTGCAGACAACAAAAGCAACAAGAGAAAAAGAATATCTGTTTTCAATCTTTTGTAACTGAGCTAAAAAAAACCACTCTAGGATTTCAAGCAACACAGAAAAAGCACTTTTTTTTGGCTCTGCGGTTATCTCTGCTGAATTCCAAAGACCTGCAGTAAATAATAGAATTAATAGAATGTCATTTAAAAAAAATAATAGAGGTACAAAAATCTTTTATCATGAAAAGTGTTAGGTAACCTAGTCTGGCATAAAAGGACATCAACCCCAAGACTCATGGTGCCCTTGAAAAATAATTAAAAGTGTAGTTCATCAGACAGCAGCAGTAGCCAAGGGCCTGATAACGTACAAATCCCAAATTCACCTCAGTGAAATGATACTTCCACATCCGTGAAATGTTGACCTAATTTCTTTCCTTTCCCATCCCACGCTCTTCCTGATCTACCAACCATGTGCAATTAAAATAACGTTGCCTGAGGCTGTATCACTTCTTTCATAGGTTTGGGGTTTGTTTTTTTTTTCCCCAATGATAAGGCAGGGAAACAAGAGGGAAGCAGCTAGGAGCTCAAATTCGGAAGAGAAGAGAGACACCACCTCTGAATCAGTAGCTACCAAAAGCGCAGCCCCTGCCACAGAAAACCATCACAATTTTGATCCTAAGTGTTCCACTACAAAGTAAACTGTACAAGGAAATCTCCATGGAGGTTTCTATGGAAAATATTCTACAATGCAGATTCAAACAGCTCTGTGTACGTGGGAAAACAGTCAAACTCCCCAAACTCTGCTTTATGTACAACACTGAAACCTCCTCGTTCTGGTGCTCAAAATATTAAAACCAGTAAATAAGCAGCCCTCCCCCCCCTTCAGCAGAACTACATCAAGGAGCGTTTAAAAAAAATCTAAAAAAGTGGCCTGTACAGGATGATGACTAATTGTTTCAAAGCTGTGTGAATGACTTAGTTTTCAGTGATCCTGTCAAATCATCCTCTTGGCATTCAGGAAACATCCACACAGAGGCATCTTTCTTCAAAAGTTTAATTATTTAAATGCATTCAACAGGTTTGATTTGGCTCTGAATTGTAAGAGATTCATTGCTCTGAAACATCAATATACCATTAGATTGTCCTAAAACAGCCAGCAACCGTGTTGCTAATGACTCAACAGGGAAATTACATCTGCGTGCCTCTGCACATCTAGTCTTCTCTTGGGACAAGGACAAAATGCACATCCTTAGTCTACAAACTCCTTCCTGAAATTCAAGCACATTCCCCCAATGTCCGATTAGCTTCTAGAATGAAATTTATTCTGTTAAGTATAGACAGAAGGCAGTCTCTGATACAGCTACGACTTGGTCCATTAATGTTTTTGACAACCACGATCAAGTTCTCGGCTGTCCCTAAAAAACAGTTGGGGGTGTAATAGGAATTGCAGAACACAGAAGTGACACAGCTGGATGCAGACCCAACATGGACAAGGAGAACCACTATATAGTTGATCCTCTTACGACCATCAGCAGTCCACACACTAATGGTAGCAAAAAAGGGGACTAGTGTGTCCTCTGTCCACCTTATAAATCTGCCCCAGCAGTGGGTACAGGAAAGAAAAGCTACCCAACACTGTGCAAGAGGAAACCATCTCTCATCTTCAAATCAAGCATAGGAATAACCTAGTCAATAGATTATTCGGTCACAAAAAAATGCGCAGGCTCTTTCTCTAGTCTAATACACTCAAGAAAAAAACTGGCTGGTGTTTAACTCTGCTTTCAGCACAGGTTTGGTAAACACATGGAAGATACATCCTCTTTGGAAGGATGGGATGAATTCTACTAACAAGATAAAGTTGGAAAGTGTTATTTCACCCTCTGTCATCACTTCATTAGGTTTCTCCCTATTGTTGGAGGCTTTAAGACTTTTTCCTCCAATGAGTTTCATTTTGTGAGTCATTAGGCTGCTTCCTTTGTAATTCAGAATCCTACCTGTGATTATACCACAAGCTTGACTTTAAGCGACACAGTAAAAATCGTCTGTGAGCAAAGCACCTTTTTTGATACCCTTGTGTTACCCTTGCAAAAGCTGATGCAGGCAGCAGGCAGTACTGTGGGATCCATCCCAGCCCATCCCTCTGCCTTTCCTTGCCTGGGCAGAGAGTGGAGAAAAGGTTTTTCTACCGTTTGATGTACTTTATCCTACTTCTAAACCAGGCCAGATGTCAACCTAAAGGTGCCCATTTCTCTCCACTGACTACAAAGTGGAAGTGACCAGCTCAGTATTAGGGAAGATTAATATTACCTCTGACTGTCACATTTCCTGGTCCAAACTCATTTCTTACCAAATGTCAACTGGCTTCTCTGCATGAAAAATACTGTATCTTAGTTTAATTAAAAAAAAAAAAACCCAAAACCCAACCAACAACAAAAAAAAAAACCCAAAACATGAACCAAACACTCCCCCCAAACCAACTAACGAACACAAAAGCTAATTATAAATGTAATATTTAGATTCAGGGGTTTGGTTAGAGGTAAACTTTGGGATTTACTTTGATCAAGATGAAAGCCCATCCTGACAGCGAAAATCCAAGCAGACGACTTGTTTTTGCAGAATCCTGTCTGCATACAAATTGCCAAAGAGCTCAATGATGCACCCAATGCAGGGATTAGAGTCACCTCAAAAGGGTGATAAATAGATAAAGACCTAGGGTTTATCTGCTACTACCCACTGTAGGTTTTCATCATTATTTTTCATACTCTCGGGATTTTTGCATGTGTGCATTATACATGTCTATCACTCTGTTCACTCCTCTTTTGCTTCTAGCTTGCCTAGCTACTTCTTCCCTTTGGACAGGAATAATCAATATGCTCCATCAGGAAACTTCAGGCTCGAACCACTTATTTCTCACATTCTGCTTCTTTAATAAAGAATATTAAGATTAGGACCGAAGCAGCAGAAATAGTCTTTATTTGTATTTTAGCAGTCAGGCCTCAGCAGATTGCTAAAAAGAAGTGTAAACTGCTGTTTCCTCTGAGCTGCTGCGTTCTCAGTTTCAGAAGGGAGGCACTATGTCAATTCACACATTTGATGGTTAATAGTAAAGACAGAGAGAACAGGAAGAGAAGATCATGATCACCCAACAAAAACACACACACAGAATTAACAGGACTAAATTAGACCATTCTGAAGAAAGGAGTATTTTCTGCTGTTCTATATATGATTCAGTGCTTAAATCAAATATATCTGAATTATTTTTAAGCCAAAAATTAAT
The DNA here is from genome assembly GCA_025774025.1 of Xenus cinereus. Taxonomy (NCBI): domain Eukaryota; kingdom Metazoa; phylum Chordata; class Aves; order Charadriiformes; family Scolopacidae; genus Xenus; species Xenus cinereus. Next base: position 178,306,191 of record JAOXJK010000001.1, on the reverse strand, counting down.
TCTCATCTATAAAAATCTCAACGTCGATAATTCTGAAAAGCTAGAAATCTCAGATTAACTTGGTCAATGATAAAAACCCCACATTCTCTCTTGGATTTCTTGCACGTTTTCTTCATTAGAAAAATTACATGGCCCAAGTAAATGGCTTGACAGATTGACTATTTCAAGCAATGTGATTTTAAACTCTTTTCAAACCGTACAGTCGTACGTCTGATGAAGTCAAGAATGTCAAATACTCCTTCTACTGGGGACAGTCAGGCTTTAATCTCATGCTTCAGATCACTGCAGGCGAGTTTATGAAATATGTCAGCTTTCACATACCCTCACAAGCTGAAAATACGGTCGTACGCTCAACAGAGAAGGTATCTGGACATTCAGCATACGAGAGCAGCGAGGAGACGCACGTAGAGCCACAGTCCAGCTCCTTTGGTAAAAGCTGTATCTAGCAGGATGTTTAAAAATGAAGTGTTTGTTCCTCGAAGTAAATCATTGAAACATTAAAGCAGAGTTTTAAAAATAGTTTTGCTATCATTCGAGAATTTACATTTTTATGTCACTCTATATTTACAAGCAGCTTCTCTACCCAAACATCAATTTGACATTAAAAAAAACCACAGATATCAAAGGAATTGTATGCAAATAATAACTGAACATCAGTGAGTTGAAATTAATTTAAAAAATAAGACTGAATAGATTATTCTAGCAATTTAAACGTGTATTTTTTCTTAGAGAAAAGTAACATTAATATTACATGGATGACTTTCCTCCAGATCCTACCAGCTGGTAGGTAAAAGTATCTGTTGCTGTACATACACAAACGTAACACAGAAGACACAAAACGAATACAGAAGATAACTGAGAAACTGATCATTTATTAAACTGTTGTACCCAAAGACAGCTTTCAAACATTATAAAGTTGTTCTAATGCAGTCTAGCGACCAGTTGAAAACTCATTTAAAGAGATTTACTTTTTGCCTTGGTCACCGTCTGAGTTCAAGGTTGAAAAGCTCACTGTGTGG
>JAOXJK010000001.1:178293779-178305164 GCA_025774025.1 Xenus cinereus | reverse complement strand
TAACAGAGATGTTAAATATCCACAAATCCTACAAATTAAAAACAGATATTGGTTTCCAGGACTTCTAGGCAAAATGGGAGATATTAAAAAAAAATTACACTTACAAATTTTAACTAGAGCTTTCTCCAAGTAACAAATAACTGTATTACTTATTAACTCATTTCAATTGCAAGGACTAAGGACAAGTGGTAATCAAGTCCTCCATTTAAAAGAATTTCTGAGGCTAGAGACTGAGCAGGTGGGACATCAACTTACTTTCACTTTAATTAAGATGTACTAACTACTAAGGGGAGGAAATTTAAAGGGGGTTTTTAATCACCATTTCAATTTACGTAAGTAAAGCGCAAAACAAATAATTTGGGAATAGACAATTTCAAATTTTATGGTTATTAAAGGTACACCTCTTTTTTTGCCTAATATAAACATGCCTTAATTGCAGTCTCAGTGCATAAAAACTCCCTAGCAAGTTAAACAGAAAATTATAAAACTCTATTAACTTTTCAACAGAAATTTAGATTAGATATGGAAATTTAGACACAAAGATGTGAAAACTAGATGAACCATCTGTGACTAATGCTAAGAGTGTATATACTGCCCTACAGTTCCTAATACAGTACTACAAAAAGCAAACAAAAACAGGCACAGATAAAACCAAGTTTTTAAAAGCTTTTTTTCCCTAAAAATTATCAAGGTAGATTATGACCAAAATAAATGAGCAAAATAAAGGTAGATTGTGAGCAATATTATTGAGTAGGTTATAAGCAAAATAAAATTTAATGCAATGATCAAAATACACCACACAAATTATCTTCTCACACCATCCAGAATATATTGCACAACAAATTTCAGTTTAAATTTGAGCTAGAGATCAGACTAAGGTTTGCATACCTTTTAACTTAGCACACAACCAGTTTTGGAAAGGATTGTGGGCTAGAGGTAAAAGCATTGTAGATGGAAAGCAAGCAGAATACAAAACCGTGAATAATAGCGAAGTTGGATTGATTATGGTGGAACACTGTACTAATAACCTGACAAAAATTCTACATTAAAGGCTTACAGTTTCTAAGATCATTAAAATTATTCGAGATCCCTAAATCAAGTATATCTATGAAAAGGAAACATCAGTTTGATTACCTTACTTCACTGACTCCTTCGCTGGATCTTGTACAGGTAGTATATTTAAGTATATCAGCAGTATATTTAAGAAAAGGCACTTGCTCTCAAACCCTCTTCACTGGTTTTAATGTTTCCTTACAATGAACTCACAGCATCCCAGTGAATACAGTAAGACCATTTCAAGTCACAATTCTGTTTACTCTTTCCCTACCAGACTCAACTAGCGAGGCAATCCCCCCAAAAAGATGGAAAATGGGTTACTACTGAGTAGTAGCTAAGCAGATACTTATCTACAATACATATGCATCTAGAAGAAAAATTAAGAAACTTAGGGTACAGCTACATGGCTAATAACTCAGTCCTAACCATACCAAAAAAAAAAAAAAAAGAGGGACAAATTCAATTACATAAAAAGAGAAGATGCTGGAAATGGATAATTAGAAAACAACCATGATCCAGAAGATCCTGCCAGCTCACAGCTGTAGTGACTGACAGAATATTGACAGAAAGCAGCCAACCCTATCCACCAATTACACATCTGTTTAAAAACTGCAATGAAGACATGGCCTTTCAAACCAACATTAATGTCCAAACAATTTTCTCTTTTTTGAGATAAAGCAGGGATGATACTACATGTTGATTCACCTCAATGGCTTTTGGGGTGAAAAAAAAGAGTGGGAAAAATGTGAAACAAAACCAAACACATGCTCCACTTCTGGGATAACATGTCCAAATCCCTTAAATCCCCTAAAAATTTCCATGCACGTGTAATATATGTATATAGTGTGCACAGATACATATAAACACACATATGTGTATATGTCTGTGTACAGTTTGCATATGTATAAAAATAGCTATGTATGTATATAACACAAAATCTCAAAAATATACAAATGTATATAATATGTAATATATTATAAAAACTACATTTTAATATACAATATGCATATATGCATATATACTTATATATGTGCATACACACACATAAAATCTCAGTCACGTCTCTTTCGCAAAATTTGCATCCCAAGAATAAGATTGTTAGGCTGAAAAGAACCAGCTAATAATATATTATTTATTAATATATAATTAATATAATTTGGACTGTTACCTGTTTCCACAGTAGAGTGCATTAACCACTTTTATTTCCAGTCCTCTTTTTCACATTGCTGCTCTGTACTGACAAGCCTGGAAATAAGGAGAGCTACTACCCTGGATTCCTGTCTCCAAAGTCCCAAAAGGCATTAATTAATTCATAGGCCACAGCTTAGAAATTTATGAAAGTGACTATCTGAAACTTAATTGAAGCAAATGAAAAACTCTTCCTTTTTTTACTTGTAGGAATTACGCACTGGCCTCTCCACATTTCTAAGTTAACCTCTGTATTATATTACTTTATTCAACTGTTAAATTTATTTCAAGCTATCAAACCATAAGAGAAAAATGTCAAAACTGAAAGCACTTACAAAACAAGGAACATCAGCTTTAAGTATTACTTACGCTGGAAGAAAATTAAGCTCTCAGATTCTACCCCTACATCACACTCGCCATCTCATACTTTAAAATCATCCATTTCTTGAAAACACAGGCTTTTTACTCCACGTCAGGTGCTGACTCCCTGCTTTTCATCACGAACAGGCAGTAGGTGAAGTAGATGAGCAAAAGAAGAGCGTAAGTAAACTACTTTAAAAAATTAAAATAAGCAGTGAATCTGAGGAAAGGGTGCAGTACCAGGTTATCTCCAAGTCACTAGACCATCCCATCTGATGCGCTTCAGAAGTGCTCCCACCCTGAGGGGAGATGGAAGGGTTATTGCCCCCATTTCACAGATGTGGAGTTTCATCCAGCTCTGCAACGCACGAAGGGAAGTCAAGCAGAGTCTGGGGGCTTCATCTGAATCCCACCCCAAGGTTTTCACTAACTGCACTGGGATTTTATTTACTGAAGCTGAACAAAAAATTCACAACAGACCTGGTAAAACATAACAATGGATTCGTTCTCATCAACTTAACATCTGGTTTCTGAATTAACATGGAAGGAGTTATAATTATTATACCAGAGTAATCACAACAAATTGCAAGAGCTCCCTGTCTCCAGAGTGACTATTTCCTACAAGTTACTGCTTTTTTCTTGCACCCATTTGTCAATTTTAGTTCTTCTCTTTACAAATTGTAAACACTCTCAATTCTATCTCAAGCAATACATGTTTCTTGGTTTTATTGATCAACACGGTCAACTGGCTCAGTTCTGTGCATCAGAATTTCATATACTGTAAAATGCCTCACTACAGCATGAATTTTAGGTACAATTACCGTATATATGGTCCCATGCATACAGGTGTTCTCCTCCTGGATGAACAAGCAAACATTCCTTGGTAATCTGGTTAGGACAAGTTTTAAATTTAAAAAAAAAAAAAAAAAAATTCATGAGAAATAAAATATCCCAGTCCCCAAGCATTGTCTGCTCAATGTGTAACAGTCAGCTAATTTGCAGTTTTTTCTCAATTAGAGAATAAATTTCCCTCTGTGTTTTATATCATGTACCAGCTGAAATTGTTCCCCTGAACAGTAGATCAATATCCTGTAAAAAGGGATAAATGAAACTTTCTTCAAAAGTAGTTTGCTGAAAGAACCAGAGATATAAAAACTGTTGGCAAAATTTCTTCCTTTTTGTCTTGTGTATCAAAACTGTTCACATTTATACAAGCAGAACTGAACCTAGTAGTGAAGGCTGATCAAGAGTCTATCAAGAGCCCCAAAATAAGGAGGTATGCTTATTAAATTGTGAATTAAATTAACAACAGAATTCAAGATACTGGAATCTACTCCACTGCTAAAATACTACATTATTTTGATGGAAATTTTAACCCTATCCTTGCTCGAGCGGTAGAGCAGGATGGCATTTAAACCAGGCCTTTGTACAAATTTCAGCATTTGGGTTAAATGAAGCGGAAAGATTGGACTTTATTCCCCTTCCCACACAATTCATGCTCTACAATTAATTGGTTTTTACTTCCTGGTGCGCTGCAGGTCTGTCCCAACTTGCTCGGTTATAACAACCGGCACTGGTAAGGGAGATCACACCTTTCCCTCTTACTCATTCCATCTAGTCTTATGCCCTTTCAACAAACTACACTTACTTTTAATTAATCTGTTTGGGTTTTGGGTTTTTTTTTTCCCCCCGGTCTCATTTTAAAACAGATTGTTTCTTCTCTACTTGACCTTTTTTAATTAGACTTGATAATGCAAGAAAATACTTCTTAGCATGAGTGGGCAGAATATCTTTATCTAGAAGAAAACATTTGCTTGGGCAAAAAAAAAGGGAGGTTAAAAAAAAAGAAGTGTGTGCAAAAAGCTTAAACAGAATTAAAGTATTTGCTCTGATGGTGCATTTGTACAGGCATCATGAAATTTCCAATTTATTCCCCCAAATTCCAATCACTTAACCGGAGATACTCCATTTAAGTTTGTCACCGAGCTGAGATGGCACAAAAACGACAGACATACAGACACGGCCAAGAATCCCTGAGCGAACATCCCGGCTTTTTTCTCACTTGGTTCTGCTTCCCAATTTTTTTCCCCGATTATTTCTGAGCCAGGTCAAGTTCACCACACAGGCTGCACAAACCTCCCTCTTCCTTTCCCCATTTCCTTTCTACTTTTAAACTAATAGGCTGACGTAGCTCCCCTCCTCTGTTAAAGTGCTGTGTTTATCCCCAGTTTAACATGATTCTTTTTTTTTTTTCCTTTTTTTTTTTGTGAAATTAATCTCCAGCACACTCAACGGAAGTTTTCCACATGTTCTACTTGGATGAGAGTGTATTAGTTAGTGGGTCCTATTTTTAGCTGTTTTGCCTTACTTTACAGTTTATTTCCTTAAATAGCAATCTGGATATCGACATAGAGCTACGCAGATGAAAAATAAAACATATTCCCTTGTTTCACATACATTTAGGGCGATGGAATTTTTAGTTTATAAATAGGAATATCTGAACTGAGGAGGAGTGAAATTTAGGATCGTACGGTTAAACTAAAAATTTGACTATTAGGGCTTGGCAACTTATACAGATTTTTTTTCATAGGAAATCAATCCACTGAATTTTATATATATGTTAGGTTTTTTAAACGATGGAGTTGCAGCAGCTGCTAAAGAATTTACTGGTAATCTTAATGATACTATAAGTCTTATTCTGAATCCCCTTTAAAGTTGAGGCACCTCAACTGAGGTGGACAGGATCTCCCTCTGGAGGCCTTCAGAGGCATCTTCCTCTCTCTCCTCCCAAGGTAGGAAACTTCACTTGGTTGCACAACAGGTTGGCTCCTGCATGCAAACTCAGCCTGAAGATGCTCATTCTCTCCCTCCCAATCCCCATTACCAATATATTGCATTTCACCCCCATCTGCTGATGCAAGCTGGATCAATGAAATGATTGAGGTAAAAAAAATTAATAAAATAAATAAAATAAAATAAAATAAAAAAGAATAAAATCTTTTTAAAAGTTACTTTCAGCCCAGACCATGTCAAAAATCTAATTTACAGAGTGAACCACAAAACTGCACCAGTGTAACTAAGAGGAGCAAATAGCAACGTCAAAAAAAAAAAAAAAAGCCATAGAAGGAGACCATAATGGGAGGCATAAATTTATTAATGGGATTTCATCTCTGGATGGTGATACCAATGGTGAAGAGAATCAAGATGGCTTCACCATACTGGTAGTTTGAGTGCAAAACACTGCAATGAAGACACAAAAGAAAAATAGCCCGCAAAAACTCACTTCAAATCAGAGGAAAGTGCAATTCCTAGTGGTTTTGTAAAGCTCTGCCCAAACTAGGGAAAAATGGTAAACTCTCTGATTAAAGTATCCAGTTCAGCGAAGCTGATGTGAGGGAAAATCAGACGGTATTTTCAAACATGTTGACAAACCATGTAACCACGTTAGTTAACAACACTGGAGTAACTTCTTCAGCAAGGCAGAAATATCAAACACAGGACCAGAAGGAGCTCCACTGTGTAATGGAGCTTGCTGGTTTTCATGGCTTTGATACAAGTTTGAATTAATCGAAATTCCCTTCTGCAAACGGTGCAATGCATTTTCCCCGTGAGCTTTTTTGATGGGTTCATTTCAGGTTTTCCCCTTCTTTTCTTTATCTGCATTTTCACTCTGCATCCTAGCAAGCTAATCTTCCATCACCACCTAAGCATCCCAGTTACAACCCTTGCACTTAATCTGCCTTAATCTTTGAGAAATTGGTCATATCATCTATATGATAATATATAGCAAGATATGATAATATAAAATAATCCCCTTCTCCTGTGGAGATACTTTTGTGCTGTCAGTAACTTCCAGAACATACTCACTGACTCCAAATGGGCTTCCCATTTTTTTACTACTTAAGCAGGAAACTTTCTTAGTGAATACTGAGACCAGAATTTTTTTTCTTTGACTTAATTTTAGGCTTCGTATTTTACGGCTTTTTACTAGAACCGTTTAATGAAATGAACAATTTAAAGAAGATATTTTTGGTGATGGTGATATCCAGAGCCCACTTCTGCTTCATAACAATGCAGACAGTGCAATACAGATTGTAATAGAAACGATAAAACAAAACTATTGAATTATTTAATACTATACGATGCTAAAAGCTGCCATTTAATAGTCACATTTAAAAGTAACTTAAGTATAAGAAGAAAGCAGCTGTGCGTTCAACAGGCAACTGTTATCTTGCTGCTTTGTGCTTTGAAAATGAGGCATTTTAAGCTACCAATTTATCTACTAGTACATATCAGTAAGTATTCAGCAACACAGTATAATGCTCTTCTTGATAGGTTCTGAATACCTGTTCTTGCAATGTCAAGTACATAGTTATTTTAGTAAAGTACGATTCCCAAGTATCTGTCTTTTGAGTAAAAAGCTTCAAGAGGAAGCTGATGATCTAGCTGTTGCCAAAATGTACTTTTTAAAAATTGACATTATAATTAAGAAAATTAGTATGAAGGCAGGCAGACACAAACCATTGAGCATTTCTCCTGTAATAACTCATTATGCAATGTTTTACACTAAGTGTTCATAACTAATCATTTTCATCTTCACAGAAACAGGGATCAAAATAAAACTAGGAAAATATTTTTGTACCTCTAGCAGCAATACAAAATCCTAAGTTTGATTCCTGCAAAGCAATATTCTGGATCTTTGCTATTGTTAGCATGAAAAGTTTGAGAAGAAAACATTATGTGGAAGAGGGGGAGATGGTTTCAGGTAAGTTACATTCATATACCTCAAAGTAAAGAAAATTTAACACAACAGGTGCTGCATGAAGAACTAGGCATCCACTGCATATTATTAAAATAAACCAGTTACAGATAACAGCATACATTACAAAGAGACAGTCAGCTGTAGATTAATACAAAAAAATTATAAAAATTAAACAAAAGATAAAGCGCAAATAGACACAAGACCAGAAAGCTGAGAAATACTGAGATCAACATGATTTCCTTCAATATACTGACAATTATAAAACAAATCTATTTTAGAAGAAACAATGCTCACTGCACAAGTTTACTGAACGTAAATGCTAGTGCTGAAATTAGCTCAGTTAAAATCTATCATTCTTAGACACATTTGCCTTTACACAGAAATCTGATTCTACAGATATACACTTATAGTTTGCAGGCTTAATTTTCTTACAATACTTACTGCTTCACTGATTCTCTAGAACTATGTCTTCAACAAAAACACAAGTCTAGTCTAGTTCTTACTTCCCAGAAGTTTCCTCACAAATCTGCTAAGTACAAGATTTCGAGTGCGTACTGTGACTATTCTGCTTCCCAAGGTTTTTATATGCCACTGCCCTCAGTCAGATTTATCACTCCCCACATAATCTAATATAGAAAGAATTCACCCGATTGGCTAAACTGCACAGCAAAATGTTTCTATATAAAGCAATATTTTGAGCTTCCCGTTTGGGATGTTCCACGAGCACGACACTTTGAAGGAAAAGAAAATTTCCATCTACGAGTAAATAGCAAGCTACACTCGAAAGATTTTCAGATAGCTATCTGAGATATTTTTAAACATCTGCATTTCTTATCAGTATTGGTGAGGTTTGAAGTGGGGAGACACGGTGAGATGGAACCAGCCAGGAGCTGGAAGAAGGGAGCAGCCACTCCTTCTGCTCCTCCTTGCTTCCTACCCTGGGTCTGGTAAGGGACGGGACCTATGGAAAGAAGGAATGAAACACAAAAAAAGAAAGCACTCCTGCTCATTCCCCAGCACCCTTCGCGTTCACACAACAGCCTTCTTACAGTGGATGACCTCTATCCTATGGGCAATTGAAGGACAAAACTTTGAAGGCACAAGCGATACAGGTGGGAACCCAAAACACAGAACGGGGAGGGTGGATGCAATGGCACAGGTGATTGGAAGTGCAAAAGCCCTGAAATGAAGGATGAGGGAGAAAAAGCGGGGAAGAAACATGAAAAAGTGGAAATACTGGAACTTTTACTAAAGCCCCCTGCCTCCCAAGGTCACCTCAACCTGTTTGACACCTGACACCTTGACTTGCCTACGCATCCTAAAACCTCCCGCTAACATTTTTTTAATTGACACCTATATTTTTAAAAAATCCTTTTTCCTTGTCTAAACCAGCAGTTGATTAAAGCAATCTTCTAATAAAGAAAAACGTTATTTATATTCCAGCGTCAAAGAGCTGCGCTTGCCTTTGTTCTCATTAAAGGTGCCTCATCTACACATATTATCCATTTACTTATCTGTAAGGGAAGTGGAACGGTTCAGGTGTTCATTACAAAATGCATTTTCCCAGTTTTGCGAGCATCCTTTTTTAATGCCTAACATACAGTGCCTGCACTCCTGCAGAAGTCAGCTGAGCTCCTAAGCCGTGTGTAAATTCAATCCACCAACATACTTAGCGAACGAAAATACAATTCTCTTTCCCATGCTATTTTGATTCATACTTTCCATGAAGATACTAACAAAATCAATCACGAAGCGCTTGACACTTTGTACTTCCACACAGCAGTCTTAAACTGGTAGAACTGCCCTACCAAAAGTCATTTTCATGTAGTGGAAAAGGGCATGGGAAAGATTAGATCTGTGAGATTTGCCTTGAACAGTGAGGGAAACCACGAGCATTCAGAGAGTTATTTGAATGAATTGTTCTTGCTATCCAAGTACACAGCTACCTTGTTCTGGTTCTTATTTAACCTGCTTTTCTAAGGTAATTAATACAGCGTTTCACCAGGTGACCTAAATACTCGGTCGGACTCAGTAATTCCCTCCCTACCGAGCACCAATACAGTCCCCTTTTTGGAAGCAGAGGAGATTGCCCCCGAGTATCTGAAGAAATTACATATATTACAGCAGGAGAGAATGAACTCACCTCAGAATGGCTAATGAACACCCAAAAACTAAATTACAGGGAAGAGGGAGGAGTAGGAAAGCAGTAATATCCTACAGAAACCTCTGGCATCAACAGCAAACTGCTCCATCAGGCTCTGTCTTAGCCAGTCCCATTGCCAACTGATTGTCATGTGGATAAAATAAAATCTGACCAAATGTTAGGAAGTGATAAAAAAGAAAAGGGACGCTCAAAAGACGAGGGGAAAATGGGACAAACTGCTTTGAAGAGGCACCTTTTTCTTTCCACTGGCTATAGAGGGAGTTTGGGTGACAAGGTAGGTGACTCACCTTGGTATCAGTGAAATGAAGTGACACAAATCCCACCTTACCCACTCCTTTCAGAGGTTACAAAAAAAAATTACAATCACAATAAGAAAGTTAAATTTCCCTCTATTATTTTCTGTTAGCCGAACATATTGCATAACTTTCATGTAAAACAATTTGGTCCAGCAAAGTGGTTTTTTAATTAATTATTCATATAGCTTTTCTGACAATCTATTTTCACCTCAAAAAGCGCTAGGGTTTTATATTCAGACTGATGGTTAAAAGCATTTCAAATGGCAGATACCATCCATATTTATTTGCATAATAAAACAGTTTCTTTAAGACAAAGCATGATAAAAGGGCTATGAATTCTCTAATGAAAGAGATATCCATATTTGTATTTATGAAATTGTAAGTATTTAAAGGATTGCTTGAGAAATGTTGCATGGACACAATATGTGGATGATGTGAACCCAAACGGCAAGAAGATCTAGCTAGAAAATTATATCAATATCAAAATATCAAAAAAAGATCCCTTTCCCTCAAAAAACCCCATAGTTCAGACTCTTTTTTCCATGTTGTTTGTAACAAAACAGATGAATATCAGTCCATTATTACCAGACACTTTTCCAGATACATCTGCTGTACCTCAACTCTGAAGTTTATTAGTTCATGACTTTATTAGAGAAGTCTAGGATTAACCAGGTAAATGGAACGTAGTTCATTAGCAGCTCTGAACAGAATACACGCTAATTCAGTGTTGCAACATGCAAAGTGAATGGAATTAGGGAAAGCAATTTTAGATAATGAAATTTTAAATACTTTATATTCTATTAAGTTGCTTCCAGACTCCATCGGACAAAAGACAGACAGACAGAATCAGCTACAGAGCTAATTATCACTCTTTTAGATCTTTCTAGCGAAATAGCCTGTTCTATGGATAAATGGATTCACCGAACTAATACTGAGGTTTAAAACAAAAGAGTTCATTGAACTGCTGAATTATGGCCGCGTAGAGTTTTCTTCTGAGAAAACTTATGGTATTGGCCTTGATAGAATCGTTGGACACAATAACTACAAAAGGTAAAAAAAAAATTTTAAAAGAATTTTAAAAAGGTGGTGCATCTTATTTCAAGATCATCCATGAGTTATTTCTCCCCATCCAGTCCCTGCAACCATTGACACATTCACTGGGAAAAAATGCTGGGCACTGCCAAGGTATATTGTTTATTGGCATAGAGACCAAGCGCTCAAATGAGTAGTTCCATCAGGTATGCATTCAGCATAAACCAAACATCCCTCGCAACCAAATGATGTAACACATGTGAAAGCAAAAAGAATTAAAAAAAAAAAAAAAAGAAGCTCCCGGTGGGGATGGGAGGAGATTTCTAGGGCAATAACTCCGGGCACAGCAACAAAATACCCATTGCGGAGAAGCCCGCCGCTGATTTCTTGAATGGTGATTTTTTTTTTTGACGCTGTCAAAGGTTGGCTGGCACCCGCAGCAGGTGCAGGAACGCCGCGGCCGATGCCAGTCCGGCCCTGCTGACTCACTGTGGCAGGTGCTGCCCATCAATCCCACCCCCCCCACC
>JAOXJK010000001.1:178274773-178289627 GCA_025774025.1 Xenus cinereus | reverse complement strand
TAAAAAATTTCTTCCTCATATCTAATCTAAATCTCTTCTCTTCCAATTTAAAACCATTGCCCCTTGTCCTGTCACTAAACTTCCTGACAGAGTCCCTCTCCTGCTCTTCTGTAGGCTCCCTTCAGGTATTGATAGGCTGCTATCAATACCTGAAGGTATCGTCATTATCATCATCACCACCACAGGAAGAGGGACAGCTTCACTGGAAAAGTAGTTGTGAAGTACATGCTGTAAAAAAAGAAAGGTGAGGACATCCAATTACACTCCAAAACGTCAGTTGTTTCACCAGAGCTGGGAAGGAGCTCCTCCGTTTGAGGAGCAGGCAGAGCACAGACCCTGCCTTAGCACAGATTCATACACCGCTGCTTTCACAACAGGTCATCATGTTTATCCCAGCCAAAAAAAATAAAAAAAAAAAATCGCTGTTGGTCGGCATTCTGCCATATCTGATCATCGCTATAGCCCAGCACCCTACCCCAGTGTCCACTGCAACACAAAAGTCCTTTGAAGCTACCCAGTTGTTTTAGAAAAGAAAAGCCACAAGAACAGAAAACAACTTTAGAGAGCTCACTCGTGGCAGCCATCCCCCCTTCTCACAACTCCGACCAACAGACCTCACAGGCATTTGACATAATGGCTAAGTGGTACACAATTCGACTAAAGAAAAGATTAAAAGGCATTTTAAACTGCTGTTCAATAGATTCTACAGTATTCTTCTCAACTTACGAGTTGTAACTTTCTCCTCAGGAACTAAAATGTTTTCTGAAGAATCCTCAAGCTCATTTGGGAGGGGAAACAAAAAAAAAAGGAGAAAAAAAATAATAATCTGATCTTTCTAGTTTGACAGATAGGCTTTAAAATATAAATTCATGTAATAAATACAGACAATTATGGCACAAGAATACACTTTTCAGAACACACATGACTTGCAAAATGAAAGTTTTATATTAGTTACAGAAGAGCTTCCAGTACCTGCATCCACATCCCAGTCCTTTGATCTGACTAGCCTACTACGCCTTCCACATTTATGTAGCAGGCAATTAGGGAAATAAATGTTTTTAGATTAAAGTAAGTTCTTATCCTCAGAAGACACACAAGGCTTAGAACATCATCATTTCACTCCCTGAAAGATGGAAAGAGTTAGCTGAATTTTTAAGAAGATAAGCAGTCATGGAATTACTTCTTCATGGAGCTATTTGGAATCCAATACCAGCAATTAAAAATAAACTCTTAACTGAAACAACATCATGAATTCATGGGTAGGGACCCACCTGAGGAGAAATAAGAAAAACAAAAAATGGAGTGCAGCAGGAGCCACAGATTGCAGAAAAATAATGAACAATCCATAGGCTGAACGCAGCCCCCAAGGCAACATCCTCCCTTTTAAGATCCACCCACAGAATTAAGCGTGTCCCATAAGCATCACTAGCTTCTGGGAGAAAAGCTGTTACAAAGCCATTACGACAGGCAATACTTGATACTTGGAACACCCACAGGTCACCCTACTGACCAAGCCACCCCATGATATTTCTAGGCACGCACATGCAGCAGCCAGAACCATCTACAGGCACTTAAATCCTGTTTCTTGTTTGCTATAACTTCCTCAGTGTGACCTGCTGCACTAAGCCTAGCACACAAAACCCTAAAATCACACATTTTCTCTCTCCTACTCCCCAGATACTCCTTATTTCTTTACATCTGGTTCTCTGTCCAGAGCAGGAGCTTACACACAAGTGGACCAAGTACTACGTCTTTCCTTGCTGATTCATTGAACACCCTCTGCCCCTGTGAGCCTTCATTTAAGCCTCTGTTGGCTGTGACAACACATGAAGACACCCTAGAATTTACAACAGGTCTATTTGTTGGCAACATTATGCCCATGTCCAGGACAAAAAAAAATAATTTAAAAAAAAGAGTTAAGAGGTCACTGAAAGAGACGGTCAAGCTAAGCATTCACTGGAGCATGTAGTTCCAGGTCGCCAAGACTTTGCCCAAAAAAGCTGTTCCCAAGTTACTTTGCTGTTTGCAAACAATCCTCTACCTCTGCTTTGATCAAGCTTCAGAAGGAAGCTGTCCCACACATCAGGGTCCGTTTAACCCGCCCTGATGAAATGTCCTGGCTGCCCTCTGCATCGTTCGCTCTCTTCCGCGGAAGCTTTTAGGAACACTAAGCATACCCATCCCCGTTGTCCAAATCCCAGGATGCTGACATTTCAAATTGTACTCTATGCTACCTGTGAAAATAACAAAGAAGATAAAAACCTCCCACCAATGCTCAGGCAGCTGCTTGCCTATATGCAATGAGCCCTGGCACAGGTTGCCAAGAGACTGCAACGATGAGCAGCATTTAGTCTTGAATACTCTCAAATGGGCTTTCACTATATATTAACTCGAAGCAATAAAACATCAAGACCACGTTCTCGCTTCAGTTTAGAATTAGTTTTTATAGCCGATATATAAAAGGAGATGGCTGTAACAGACACGCTACGACGTTCTTAACTGGAACTATATAAACAGTGCTTCTATAATAGGCGCTACTCTGAACTTTGTCAGGGAACTGCCTGAACTTCAGGCTTCACGCCTGGCACTCCTTTTCCTGAATTTTAAACCCGAAAGAAACATCCGTAAAGATGAGAATAACCAAGCTATACACAATGGTTAAGAAAAAAATAAATAAAATTTAAAAAAAAAAAATCTGAGAATAAGCAATTTTCAGGTAGCACGTATAGAAATTCCCTCTGTAGAATCCATTCCCCAGGGTAAAAATTAAGTGCAGATTCAGTCAAATTTAGGGGGCTCTAAAGAATGGAAAAACACAGCCTATTATACCACTTAACAAGATACGGCTGGTGATTTTCAACCTTTCCATCTAAAAATAAGGTAATTTTGCAATTAAAACAAAAGCTACCATTAAACCTTAGGTGTCAGAACATTTTTCTGCATTTATACCTATCAGACGAATAATAGTTTCATACACTGTGTTGCTACCTAGAGAACAAAAGTTCTATTACATGTGTTTCTAAGACAGCAGTACTACAGCCTGTTACATATTCTTAGGTATTCGGTATTGATCAAATTTTTCAAGCAAAATTCAGCGTTATCAACCATTTTTCTCTGTGGATACTGCATATTATTTCTGTTATGCAGCTTAGTATAAATTTCTTTCTGTGCAAGTTAGGTTACTTATCTCCCCAATGAAAGAAAAACACAGGAGTGCTTTTCTGTACACTGCAAAATTCCGCACACATGGAGAGTCAGAGGTTTAGTACTGCTTAACACCTTGGGGACAGGAGTTGGAATCCGTATTTCTCCATCACCATATGCTGTGGTAAAACTGATTAGTGGTATTAGCGACAACCGACAAAGTTTAATTGGTCCAAGGTCAAGTAAAAGGGAAAATCAAGGCTTGGGCTCCAACAAAGAGACATACAGTCTTCCAACTAAACTGCACAGTTTGAGAAGTTTTATAATGACTTCCATGACAAATAAGTCACCAAAGGGAAAGCATTAGAAGTATATCTAGGACACGAAAAGTATTAAGTATATCCAGGACTAGGTCAAGAAGCCTACATTTTAATAAGTCCCTGTGCCAAGTGTTTCTTTGCTGCGTTTAGATGGGTCCTATTCTCTACCGTACTCGTGGCCTCCGAGCCATCTGTCACCACCTGCAAGAGGTGCAGAATCACCTCCAGGGATGTGGGCAGAATGGTGAAGACGGCGCAGCGCTATCCAGACACCTTCAACTGCATCTTGACCAACTGTGTGGCTGTCGAACCCTAGGTCATCAAACGTGATGCAGAATGACATCAGAAACGAAAGAAAACTTGGAAATAACTTCAGTTCTTGCAGTTCCCTCTTGTAGGAAATTTTAGTCTAGTTTAGTTCCCAGTTCCCCTGAGTGCCTCTTAAAATTCTAGCTTTCAAATTTTAACTAAATCAGCAGGCAAATGGTCTTAAGGCAAATAAATCACAGCTATAGTGGGGAGACCATTCGAAACAGCAATCAGTCCAAGGAAGTTTTATTTAGAGAGAGGAGGAAGACTTTAGACCTTGATAACGCATGATATGATTCCATGCCATTGATCTGCAATCACATAGCTTTATCTGCAATGCAAACAAAAGGTTATTTAGAATACTCCTAATTAGATATAATAAGTGTACACTGGCACATTACTGAATCTATAAATAGACAGCAACCACACCATTTCACTCTTGCTGCATGTTATAAAGTATGGGAGGGAGGAAGAGGAAAGGCACTTTCTCTTCTTTAAGACCTTTCTTAAAGTTATACCATTGAAAAAGAATTTATTTTTTTTCTGATGAAGATATTTAATCAGACCTTTAAATACTGACAAATCTTCCTCAGCAGACACAGGTTATCTTTGACGCTTGTGTAAATGGAAAAAAGAGAATACTTAATTTGAAATAAATCGGGAACCATATTGTAGCAATCTGTAAGACATTCAGAGAGACACAGCTCTGGGCAACCCAATGTTGCAGGGAAAATGTCCCTCCTCTAAGCATGGGGGAGGGACCAGATGGCCTTCCAAAGTCTCTTCCAACCCAAATTACTATTATGATTCTGTAACAACCCCCATAAATATATTTTTTTTCTAGAAAAAGTCCTTCTCTATAACCTCTCACACCTACACACAGTAATTTGAACTGTGGATTAGCTATAAATAACCTTGGCGTATATTTCAAAGAAAAGGTATAATCAAGGTATAATCATCCTTAGGATAAAATTCAGCAGAAGCTCATTTGCCTCTTGCCCTGGCTGAGACTTTTTTTTTTTTAATCAAATAGAAAACCACAACTTTTTCCCATCATTTCTAATTCCTCACTGTGAGACAACCTCCCAGGGACACAGGTTTATCATGGGCTCAAAGGGTAATTTGAAATAGGAGCCCTTTGTAGAACTGTTGGCAACAGATCCCCGGCTGAAGAAGGGTGGGGAAGGAGTAGAACCTGTGATGTTAACTCCTTTTATCTCCTCCTCAGTGATGCACACAGCAAGCAAGTGAAAAACTGTTTCTTTAAAAGATTTATTTTCTTTTACCTTAAATAGTGTAAGCAAAAAAAAAAAAAAATAAAATAAAATCAGTATTGGTTCGCATGCACACACGTGTGCACAGAATTACTGGTCTCTTTATGCAAGAAAGCGCATCATCTGAAGTGTATATATAATCAGCACTATGGAAAAATGCAAAGTTTAAAGAAACTGGAATAAAAATTATGTATTCTTTCAAAAAAATGAAAAAAAAAAAAGGCAAGCTATTCACTGTAGTTGAATTTACCTGGCAACACCAGGTAACATGAGATATAACACAAAAGCACTGATGGGTTTTTAAGCATACAGCTTGACATTGCCAGCACATTTAATAGCTTGCTTTTGACAAGAGCTCGTCAGAAGTTCTGTACTTATTAGGATCTTCTTTTCCTTTGAAATGCTGAAGAAGCCGCAGAACAGAGTTTTGTGATGCAGCATCAGGGGCGTAGATAAAAAAAATCTGACAACCTTCTGAAGCCCAGAGTATTTTTTTCATGTATTTTATAAAATTACCAAGTAGGGCAAAGGAAAAAGCTTGTCATCTACTAGACAGGATACAAGCACAGACCCTAATTTATGTAACTGCCTTTGAATTTTTGAAAGCCAGTGGGTTGAGGAAGGCTAGAGACCACTGGCCTAAGCAGTAAAGTGTCTCAGGTATAAATCTTACCTTGCCTGCACATGGTTTAAGGCACATTGACCAAAATGTTCTCTCTACAAAATGTTAACCACTAGTACAGTTAAAAGGCCTTTCTTTCCTAAATCTACTTCCTAAAGCTTGCCTGCTTCCAGCAGCAGCACGCAAACATGTATATTAGCCCAGCATTCATTCATAATCAAAGAACCCCACAATGCAGTCAAATGAGCTACAAGAGGAAGTTTTCTTAAATTCTGGTTTCTCCTTACAAAAGCTTTTTAATACAGACTTCCAGGTTATATGCAAAGTCTGCTTGAACAAGTTCGCTCACTCAGGAAAGAAAATGAAGTTTAACATCAGCTAGATGGCTCTGAAGACTATTCCTGTTTATTTTGCCTGTTACGAGAAACTGTGTAAACGATAAAAATATTTTTTTTATTTCCTTAAAAGCTCTGGTCTAATCAGAAACGTTGGCTCTTCATCTCACACCCAAGCAATTCACTCAAACTAGCTCCCTGTTGCAGACCTGCATCCTCTCAGCATTCTTCCCAGACAGAAGCTCTATAGAATGAATATATCAAGTTAATATACAATAGAAAGAATTACTGTTTACACCATGAACACCACCATTTTCTTTCAGTGATGGGATCCTTGACTCACTAAACCCCCTTTTACCCTTTGTGCTCTCTCTTTGTCCCACTTTAACAGACTGAGGCCAATGTTTGTCCGTAGAGTAATATGTGTGAAGCTCCCCGAGATAATAGGCAAAAAATGATAATAATAGCTGAAAAAAAAATCAGGAAAAAAGGGTGTTTTCATGTCAATAGCTCCCCACTGAACCATCTGCTTCCAAGACTGATCAGTACCCCTGACAGAGGAGGCAGAGCATAGCAATACTATGTAGAGGAGAAACCTCATGTATCTGCACCCTCTCTAAATCTCCATGCCCAGCAAACTTTCTGGTCTTGGGCAGTTCCCCTCTTTACAGGGATTACTGGGAGAAACCTTGCAGAGGCAGAGGCTGAAAGGAAAAGGGATGTCCCCCTTTCTCTGTTCAAATTCCTGAAGAAACCGTGACAGCAGCAGGCAGGAAAGGAGGGAGAGAACAAGAAGCAAGATGTCTCTATGGGAGCATTAAAACAAACACAGAAGTATGTGTTGTCCTCACGATCACCAGCGAGTTTGCACAGGGAAGGAAGAAGTCTCTGTGCGACGGGCAGCCGGGACCGCTGGTTAGCCACGCTGGATCCTTCCTGACATCCTTAGCAAGCCTTCCTCCTCGCCAAGAGATGGGAAGACATCCACCTCCCTCTCAGTCCGGAGCGTCACAGAGGCAATAAGGACTACCAGCTGTCAAACTGAAGCCGGTCAAACTCGGTTGCTAAATTTAAGCAACCACACAACAGGACATAACTGACCAGAGCAGCATGACAGCCCTTTAGATCCACTTAAATCTCTGCAGGCATGAAAAACCTCGGCAGATCTTCCCAGCACGAAACTATGCCAGAAGCGCAAAATGACACCGAGGGCACGGCCGGCTCTCCTCATTGAGCACATCTAGAAAGACTTCAGCAGGGGCTGGACACGCATCCTCAAGGCAGCAGCCCACAGAGGGGCTCGCCTTGCTTCCCACTCGGCAAACACGTAGGGAGACTCACCACCCACCCACAAGCTCCTCTTCAGCTTCAAAACCCTATTAAGGTTGCTAAGTGACAATAACGTAGCGCGATCTCACACCATTTGCAACCCCCAAACGTTTAAAGGCAAGGAAAATTAATGGTTCGGATCATCATAAATCTCAGGCGGCCCATCTAATAAACAAATAAATTCTCATCAAATGTAAAACCTTCCTGAATTCATTACGACAACGTTAACTCTCCCAGGAGTATAGCTCAGGTTTTTGTTATCGTGCTTTTAGTATCTAAGCAGTGAAATGTTCCTGGTTAGGAACATCAGTGAAATGAAAAACTTAGCTTGGGGAAAAAAAAAAAAAAAAAATAATTTGCTCTTTCTTCATAATTATGCAATATATCAGGATAATTCCTACATGGTAAAAGTTTTATAAGTCAACTACGTTCTGACATCGTGTACAAAATTTTTTATGGCCCACATCCAACGAGCACTTAAGCGCCGACTTAATTTTAAGAAGTAATTAATCATATAAAAGTGTACAGGACGACTGAAGTGTTTCAGTATGTACTTAAATGTTTTACTAGAATAAATCTCTTATTTCCTCTTAAATAGATCTAATGCAGTGGTCTTATTTTTAGCATATCAATGAAATAATATTTATTTTGGGTCAGCATTAAGCTTGTTTGCTGTGATAAATGCAATGTTTACATTAAGAAAGAAGGAGGTTTCGTTTTATTATCACGTGGAGGATGTAAGCTACGGATGTCTCCAAGCTAGGCTTTTTTGCCATTGCTAGCAAGTTGCAAGTTCTGGCTTGAACTCAGTATAACAGAGCTATGGTTACTGTTATTTAGTAGCCTGTTCTTAAGTTTTTAAAAGAAGATATAGGAGAACGCAACTCACTCTTTGGAGGCAAGATGGGAAAGGTTAAAACAGTAATTTAAGGCAGCGGCAAATACAAAGGTGAAAGAAAGAGTTATCTCTCTTCATAAAAGACAAAGTGTGGGTACCAAAGTATCAAACTGAACAAAAAAAGAATAAATCCAGCCATGCTGTCAATAACTTTATAACATCACATCCACCTACGTTACAAATAACTATAAAGAATCTCAAAAACCTAATGGTTACCCAGAACAAAATATTGGTCTTGTGGTTCCTCTGCAAGTGAGCTGCTGAACTACCTTCTCTACACCAAACTGTGTTTTAATTATCCCTATCAGAGGAAAACATCCAAAACATCAGAACGACTACAGAAGCATTCTTTTATATCCAAAACTCCATACTCTGAGCTTCAATGAATGCAACGCACAAACACACAACACTTCACATTACCTTCTTGCTGTGGTTAGATTTTGAGGTCTCCAGACTATATATAGATCCCTTACCAGAAGCATGGTTGGTCAGAGTTCAAAGAAAATGAGAGTAACACTGTTAGGAAAAAAAAAAAAAAAAAAAACACACCAAAAAGAAAAACCACCACCGAAAACTTAGCCTTTTTTGAGCATTCCAGAGCAAGAATGTTGGTCTAAGCTGCCTTTTATCATCTTCAGTAGGTCAAGAGGATTCAATACGTCCCTTTAGATACAGGTTTTGTGATAACCAGACAGACTCTTCTTGTGATCACTACTTCAACTACAAAATCACTGCAATTCTGTGTATTCTGCTACGTATATCCAAATCAGCTTGGCTAGTCCAGCTAGTCATACAGTAGTCATACAGCAGTCTTGCACCTTGGATTCTGATGTAACTGCTGGAAACAACTCAAAATGTCCACAAATTATCTATATAGCCTTACATGGATAAAGAATAGATATAGAATAGTCCTTTCTTGAGCTCTGGCATGGTTGCTATGTGTCTTCAGAACTGCGCACATGAAGTTCACAAGATAAGGCATCTCATAAAGGGATTCCCAGTTGTCATTTATTCTTGAATAAGTCTCTTCTTGTGCTTCTGAAGACCAGAAATTCTCTTTAAACTAAACAAGAGCCTCAACGTGTTTCACCTGATCTTTCTGGCAGAAAAGCATTCCCCAGCTCCTTGCAACAAAACATAAAAAATCATAATCTCTTATATTAAAGATGAGAGTGCGATTATCTTGTCTTTTTTCACATTCACAGCTCACCAGCTGTCTAGGGGGAGAAGAAAAAAAAAAGACCATAATTCATGTTATTTTTCAGTACAAAATAGAATAAGACCAAAAAGCAACATTTTCTTCAAAGACCTGCTTGCAAATATCTACTAAAAATGTTCCAAGCTCCTCCTTCCTCTCCTTTCTGGTACTTAGCTAGCAATTTAAGCTTTGCCAATACATGCATCACTAAAATGCCTTAGCATATTTCATTTCAGTTTTATACAAACATGTGTCAGGATTTGGAGTGGTAATGACCACTGTGCCTTAAATACTGTAACTCTTTCCATTCTAAGCCTGCTCGCTTCTACGTAGGACGTTCAGTCATTTTTAACTTCCCAAAACTATCACGTCTTTGGCTGAAACTTTCCATTAATGAATCCTTTTTTTGAAAGCTTATGTAGACATACAGCAAGTATGAGAAGCAATAAATATTGTGCACCGTTTCACGTTAAAAACTGGTTTGCTTTGTCCAGGCCTACTCTAGAACTGAATAATATACGTATGTATATGAAACCTTAAACATATTACTCTTTGCATGAGTCCATGTGTCAGGAGCGTACACTCCTGTGGACTTGTGCGTGTATCAGGAGCATACACTGATGAACTTATTCTGAATATTTAACTTAAAAATTAGGTCAAAGACCCCAGGATGCAAGGAGAGAATCAAATTTTCCAGAGTTTTTACAACAGCTGTGAAAAAAAAAAACGTTGGTGAATACTAAGGATGGATATACAGTGCATGCACTGGACAAGTAATTTAACTGCAGAGAAAAAACGATGGAAAGTACGAATGCTGCAGACAGGTATCCTGCAGCACCCTTCAGTCTTTTCTGTAGGCACTGCCAGGTGCCAAGAACTCGAGGACGATTTCTATACGCTTACTCACTTTAGTTCTGCCCCGTGCTGTGTAAACGCAACGGCAAAGTCCAGTGACACTATAGGTGCTACTGCTGTTGCAAAATAAACTGCAATTTACAATGCATTTTGAAGCTGTGCAGATTCAGACAATCCTAATGCACACACAGGATCCCCAATGGGGTTAAATTTGCTCCCATAGCATTCTCCTGAGAACTTTTGGTACATAAAAATCGTGCTCCCTTAACCAGAAAGGAATCAACCACTACTTAGCTGAGTAAATCAGGAACTATCAAAGCTAGAAAAAGCAGATTACACTGCAGGGTATGATGATCGTGAACTCTAATGCTCGTATCAACCACAGTACTTTACACTTAGGTGAATTAACAAGTTATGGTAATCGGAGAGAAATGTATACCAGAAACAAACAGGAAGTGACTACTGGGACTTGGCACTGTCAAATGTCACCATATGGAAGAGGTTAGAAACTTTTTGAAGGCTCAGTTCCTAAGTGGCTGGTGTTATCCGCTAAGGCCAATAAAAACACAGTGGGGAATTTAATTAATTTACTTTTATTACTCCATAATGATTCAGGATATCTAAAAAAAATATATTAAGACCCCAGATAATATAATTTTAGTAACAACTCTTGCCATTTAACTAAACAACACTCTATCATGTCCACTAATTATAACACACTGGTGTCTCTGAACATCTCCCATGTTACTGTAATTTCATTATTAACAAAAACCACTGGGGGTGAAGGACAGGAAGAAACCATTCTCCTGGATGCGTTACAAGCGTATCTATCTCTCTCAATACACCCTATTTTCTTGCATTTCCTGATTTATATTTTCTGCTCCAGAATGTCTGCTTCATCCAAAAATAAACACAGGCCAGATACCCAATCGTAGACTTGACAGCAAAACACGTATCCAGCAGAGCTTTCCCATTAACCACACGCGGACACATAAAAGTAAGAAGCCAGGTCAGTGATGAAAGTGCTATTCTTTATATCCACTTTTTAGCAGAGAGTACTCAAGACAAGAGTAGGAACTGTAACTGTGCTCACCTGACGACTCCACTTCCAAGTATCCAGGGACCGTTTCATTTATTAATCTTGTGCTCGCCCCCAAGATGAGAGGAATTTAAAGAGAAAAAGCGTCAGCTCTAATTTGAACCCTTCCTTCTCGACAGGTCCCAGCTACAAAGAACTGAAGCAAAACCATCTTTTTAAGGAATGTACTTTGCACTATGGTGATTAACTTTAAAGAAACTACAGCCCCGCTGATGACAGGCAGAGTTTTCAGACTGCAGCCCCTAAGATCCGAAGTCATCTGTTTCATTTTAGAAAGACACCGACGCTGCCTGTCTTAACCAGCATCTTTAAAAGTTAAGACGACAAATTTAATGCAGATGCACGGAGAACCTTCCCCGATTTAAATCCCCAATATAACACTGTTAGTACATCATCATATATACTACTTCAAAGTTGTCTGACTACAGTTTTCCAAAGTCCTCATAAAAACAAAATGTATATTCCAAAAATCTTTTTACCAAGACACTTCTTATGTACTAAATATTCAGGTCTCCCGGTGGGGGGGAAGGGGAAATTGTGGGTAGGCATCACGAAGTCAAGAATTGTTTCAACGCGCTCCACTGGGGATTTCAGCTCAAAACTGCTCGAACTTCACAGGGTACCTGCCACCTGTTTATTGCCTTGCATTTCCTCCAGGGAACTCATACGAGCTCCAGAGATGCAACAGCTTCCAGGATGAGGTTTAAAGATGCTGGTTTTAATTTCACAGAAGTACTAATTTTGATCCTGACTCGCCTGAAGACACCTACTCTATAACCAAGTACGGGGCTTGAGTAAACTGCTCCTAGGTACAAACAAGGTGTTGGCCCAAATAATAGTTCAGTCCTTTGCACTGCAACTTATCCTCTCCTCCTCAGGTTTGCAGACACCAGAACATGTTGATCTTCAAGTTTTCTGTTTGGGGAAATTAACAATGGCCATACTTTGACACAGACATGCCTTTAAAGTACTCTAAAAATGTGAGGAATACATATGCATAAATCAAAAATATACCCATAAATAGAAGTTACATAAACATCTGGCCCTATCACCCACCCCTTTCTCATAGTGATTTACTATAAAAGTAGTTCCACTGAAATCAAGCGAGCAATGTGCAGAGGAAGTTGCTATTCAACATGGGCAAGTGGTGGTAAAACTGGACAACAGATTTCTAAGTAGAACTGTAAGCGTATGATTAACATATCACAAACAAGCAATGAACTTCAGTGTAATTACATCTGCCAATATAGTATTCTTTTTTTCCATTTTCCCCACTCTGTTTTTCACCCCCTGCCCCCTGTCACATAAGTAATTGTTCTTATTTAAGAAGAAGAGGGCAAAGGTTAAAAACTCCCTTTGAGGCACTACAGGTGTTAGAAATTTTTAGACTTTGTTTGTGCTAGCAAAAGGGGTTTGCTCTTATACATACATTTGCTAAATCTTATTATACACACGTTAAAAAAAAATCCACTCCTGAATGATTCTGTCTGCAAAGTATCACCATATGGTAGCTTTCACAAATGATCAACTGTACCAAAACATCTAAAAATAACATCTTCCTTAAGTAAAATAAAAACAATTACCAGCAGAGACTTTTGGGTATAGTTCTGAGCTAAGGAATCAATACCACGTTGCTGAAATGTTTCAAGTAAGCATATAAGCAACCTCCGGAGAAAAACAGCACAGCATTAAATGGCCCACAAGCATCAATGATAAATGTAATATACATGTTTTGGGTTCTTTCAAAAGTCTATTCTTAGCTGTAAGACAAACCGAATCCATTTAATTAAAACCTTAGCTTACAAACACATTCACCGAGTAAGTGAAGCTTAACAAATCTAATTTGAATGAAAGGGACTAGCCGGGTAAAGGAGCAGCTCCCTGACGTTCCTTGCTCTGGTGGTTTCATGTAACCACTGATCACCAACTACTACAACAGCAAACATACAACACCCTTAAACTAAATGGGAGTTGTCTGTCTAAATATAGCTACTTTTAAATAATGCATCGTGAGTTATAAAATAAAGTGCTACTGAATTATTTAAGACGGATCTCATCCTTAGCAAAGATATATCACTTTTAATTAAATGGAAAGAAAGATGTTCATATTCGGTGTCACATATTGTTGTAAATTGCAACCAGTAAAGCAACATCTTATGACTCCCAATTGTGTCAGCAGTCAGTTTTTCCTACATATATCTGATCCACAGAAATAGAACCGAGACGCAAACTAAGATAAGTGAAAGCATCACTTGGTAGAGTTGTCTTAGAACTTCAGGCGACCCCAGCTTCACGTTCACTCACAGCCCCCGGGTACAGGATATCCCACCAGCCTGTAACAGCTGGCAGGAACCGGCTGGGATCTCAGGCTCGCAAACCTGTTTCTGTAACGTTCATAATGCGCACGCTTTCCTTACACAAGTATCAACTAAGAGAGCAAACTCTCGAATGCACTCAACACCACTACAGCTAACAAAGCATCGTGCTCTGTCACTTTAAAAACATGTTGAAGACCGCCACACCGAAGCGGTGCTAAAGCTGAAAGTTTGTGAAGAACTACGTTTTCAACACAACGCAATAGTTGTATATTATTTACTATAGTAACCCTTCAGCCTGGCCTGACATCTGCAAATGACAAAATCCACATTTAGCAATAAAATGGGATGACACATCACATTTAGGAGGTTTCAAGGAAAAATTGCTTTCCACCTCACCTAACAGGATAAGGCTACTGTTTAACAACCAATACTTTCTGTTTAAAGGTGGCTGCCTTTCGGATGTGGTGTGTGAAAGCTGAAAGGAAGAACAGCAACAACCCGACAGGACTCCACAAAATGCTCTGTACTAACTTTAATGGGTGCTCTGTAAAGGAAACAACAACACATGACCCATTGTGTAGAAATCAGACTCCAAGTGTGATCTGTCTGGGCCTGCAGGGAGTCACTTTGCCCCTCAAACCAGCTGCCTACAGCGAAACCCCTGATCTTGGGGTCACTGCACCCACCAGCTCGATGTTTCGTGCCGACCCCATCACTGAATGTGGGTCAAATCTACAGAGCGTTAACGGGACCGTTCCATGCAGAAAGTCAGTCAGACCTCGTTATTTTTATACTTTTAAACGCGTGCTTCTTGAAGTTCGCTTTACGGGGAAAAAAAAAAAAAGTGATGAAAATACACCATTCACACACACACACAAAAAAAAAAAAAAAGTTAATTCCACCGGGATGACTTCGGCAGCCAAAAAAAAAAAAAAAAACCACAACCAAAACCCAACCAACACACAAGCCCTGCATTAAGCTGAAATTTTGACAGCCGCTCCGCGTACCCAGCCCCGCGGACGAGGACGTACCGAAGTTTTAAGCCCGTCCCGCCTCCCCGAGTGCCAACCGCCTGTCCCTCCGCACTCCCGCTGCCCCCCCACCGGCGGGCTCGGGGGTGAAGGATGCCGGGGAACCGGGGGGGGGGGGGGAG
>JAOXJK010000001.1:178249420-178261718 GCA_025774025.1 Xenus cinereus | reverse complement strand
TTCCAGTGCTCTGCCACCCTCAAAGTAAAGAAGTTCCTCCTCATGTTTAGGTGGAACTTCTTATGTTCAAGTTTGTGACCATTTCCTCTTGATTGCCCTCCCAACAGTTTTATGTTTTCTACACTTCATTTCCCTCCCAACAGTTTTATTTTCTGTTCTAAGTTGTTTCCCCCCCCAGAGTCAGAATCTTCTGCTTGTTCCGCTGGTGTGGATAACCACCTCCTTCTGAGTGGCAGCACTGGAGGCTAACAGGGCCAAAGTGTGTTTTCCCTTATGGACTTCATTCAGAGACGTCTGGATGGGGTGTGTTTGTCATCCCACCCCTTTGGCCACCCTGACCTGCTGTTGAAGTTGCAACAGGTACCCTGAAAGTCAGCAGAAAAATGATGTGAAAGCACAGATGGCCGCAGGTGGTGATTTCTTAAACTGCTGCTAACCTTCACTAAAGACCTCTGCCAGTGTCCCTAGCTGAGGGCATAAACTAATACATTCACTTAAAGGTATTGCTGAACCAGATTTAAGGCATTCTAGCTTGCCATGGATGGTTTCATAAAAATACCTTTGAAAAAAGTAATTCACTCCAATCTCTTGGTCCAAGGCGGCACCAACTGTATCCAAACTGTCATCAACAGGAATGCTCAAACCCTGATGAGCAGGGCCTTGTATCCTTCCTAGGATGTAGATAGTGAATGACCTAAATCTGCTGTGCTGCAATTTTCATCTCATCCCCCGTGAATACGGAGAACCTATTCCATGCCTCTTCAGTGATAAGTTTTGATGCATTCGGAGGCTGTTGTCACACATTTCTACCCTAAACCAGCCCAATTTCACTCTCACGATTGACCTCTCAGCTCACACTGCCAAAGGCGTTGCCTGTGCCTTTCTTGACTCGCCGTGCCCATCAGGCACCATGC
Organism: Xenus cinereus; assembly: GCA_025774025.1. Taxonomy (NCBI): domain Eukaryota; kingdom Metazoa; phylum Chordata; class Aves; order Charadriiformes; family Scolopacidae; genus Xenus; species Xenus cinereus. The sequence goes on along the minus strand of JAOXJK010000001.1, from coordinate 178,260,804 downwards.
TCCAGCCGAGGCCTCACCTTAACTAACATCAGCCTGGGTTTGTCCATCTGTGATGAACCTGCTCCTTGGTTGATCACCCTGACCATTAATGAGGATATTGAAACATCCTTCCAGCTTGTATGAGAAGCAGGGCATCCTCCCGACAGCATGCCATTGGTTGTGTGAGCTCCCAGGAATATTTCAGCCAAAATGTGGTTTCCTAGGAAAATGTCACATCAATATCAAAAGCTTTAGTAAATTGATGTGAGTGGAAACGACCCCATCCACAGCCCTGATTTGTTTGACAGTATTTGTCCTTGGAGAACGTGTATTTGTTACACCCCTCCCTGTTACCTTCTAAGTGACCTTTAACCAATAAAAGTTTATTGTTATTTTGGGGAGAATGGAAGTTTATGTGATGGATCAGTAATTTCCAAGTTCCTCCTTTTTCTCCTTTTGTAAAGTTTCACTTCATAACACAAGAATTGAACCGATTTAACACAGGAAGTATCTTCACCTCATTTTTACATATGAGCCAAATACCTCTGATGAAGTTCTGCATTTGTTGTTAGAGACTTTGGGAAGCCTGGCACAAACTCAAGTATCTGCTTCTTTGAATTCATTCAGACCTTGCAGATGCAACTTTTCGACAAACATTTATTCTAAAAGAGAAAGAGAAACAAATAGTAAAGCATAAGGATTGCTAATGTGATACTTTGAAATCACATACAAATTAATAAATGTATTACTTCTGAAATGCTCAGAACAAAAGTAAATGTTTTTTTTAAACAATCTCTAAACCACCAAAGGTTTATAATGGCAATGTTGGGGTGGGGGGAAAGAGCTTTGCCTCCCTCCTGATGCTTAAAAAGGAGAAAACAGGTGGCAAAATTATTTGTATGGAAAATGGAAAGAAGTTAGCCCACCCAACAACTTGGCACTGAGATGGAGCCGTTCCTTTTATCTTTTTATGTATTCTACCAAGCACAATACTTGGGAGCTTTCGAATTACAGCAAATCAATATGTAAAATTCCTACATTGGTCGGTTTTCTTCTTGAAGTCTATCATGGTACGTGTTCAAATAAAAATTAAAAGAGATCTTTTTTTTTTTTTCCAAAAAAAACCCTGCTTAATAGAGGAAAGAGACAGAGTTATCCCAGTGGAGTTTTTATTGCTTGCACAAGTGAAACGAAGACACGATAAGATGTATGTGAAGTGGTGGGGGAGCATAAATGCAGCCGTGTGGTCATCCTGAATAAGTGAGACGGACTTGTGGCCATGGTCCTGACCTTCTTTGAAGATGAGCTAGAAAATACTGAGCCAAATATTGTTGTCATAGTAAAAAAAAAAAAAAAAAAAAAATTAGTTTTCACAAGAGTTGGTGGATGTTGTGCTGAAAACTGCAGAGCATTTTTGTGGCCAAGCCAGTGAGGTATATGCTTACTTTTAAGCATGCAGTTTGTCCCATTTATTTCACTTCCAGCACATGCTGAAAGCACATACTCTCAGTGGGGAGCCTCGCAAATTGACAGATTTGAGAAGAGAAATATTTGATCTATGGAGAAAGCATGAAAGGAAGGAAGAGAGATGGCTGTGAGAAACAGAGCAGAAAATGAAGGATGTGTCTGTTTACTTTTCTAAGATGATACATTTTTCTTACAGTAGCAAGCACAATATCAGTAACTCCACAAATACCAATATTAAGTAAAACCGGTGCTTTTAGTAATTGAGCCAAGTAAAACAAGATTAAATTAATTCTTACTATAATTCCTGTGATTTAAATTCAATTATCTCAGGGACAAATTGCTCCACAAAGTTTTTCATAGAGTCCATTAACTTACTTAACGTGGAGTTGAAATTCTGACATTGCTCTAATAGTGCTCCCACATTACTTTCAAGGGATCCCATCAGATGGTTTGCATAGCTATTTTTACTTTTTAATAAAGAGAGGATGGCACATGAAAGAAAATACATTTTTGCTACTTTAACCTTGTTTAAGTTGCATTCCTAATTTAAAGAGAGTCTTAACTCATGAAGCAGCCACAGCTTATGGGAGAGCTCCAAATTAACTTTGGCTAGACATAGCCAAGGCTAGTTTGGATAAATGAAAAAGTAAATAAAAGGGGCATTTCTGTGTATTTTAGATTTTAAAAAGCTGAAATGTACAGGGAGGAATATTATAAATACTTTTATTGAAGACTGATGTTAAAAATGTTATGTTCTAAAGTTGACAGTCATCTTGTCATTTACTGCAGAAGTCACATGTGGATAATGTTTATCTTTGTTTTTAGGGAAAACATTTTATTGCCTTACTGAAGGTGTGCACAGTTAAAATTTTCATATTATTAGCGCTACAGAGAGGTGTAACGAACAAGTCTGTATTGTAGTTTATTAATAGAATTTACTGATCTGCATTACTGTTTCAAAATCAAGCATATCATAGAATCATAGAATAGTTTGGGTTGGAAGTGATCTTTAAAGGTCATCTAGTCCAACCTCACTTGCAATGAGCCAGGGACATCTTCAACTAGATCAGCCACGTATGCTTCTCTGTCCTCCTTGGTATTTTAGGACCAAGCAAATTCTAAGAAATTTGCTTGGTCCTAAAATCTTACTTCAGAGGGAGGTGAAATAACACCTGTCAGATCTTTCCTACAAGAATGGAAATCTTTTGTCACAGGATGGAAGAAGAAGTGTGCCTGCTGGTGGCTCCTGCCACAGAGGGTGTGGGATGGTGGGGAAGGCACGTTTGCTGGGAGCGTGGTACAGCCGGGATGCTGCGCAGGGTGGGAGATAGGTCTGTTTGCCTTGTGGCACTGTGCACAGATCCGCCGGGCTGTGACATATCTGAGAGGCTAATTCTTCCCTCTTCAGGAAGGGTGGAGCAAAGCAACGATGACCGGCAAATACATTTTTGGCCAGACGAATAGCAAAAGTGTAAATTAAAGGCAAAGTTTGGAGAGGCTTTTTACTTTATGTTTTTCTGCAGTCATACAGTGTAGGAACAGGGATATCATTTATAACCGAGCTTTTTTTTCCTGCGTGAGGTTTGTGAAACTTAGAGGGGGTTTCATGTTTGTGACCTGCGGGTGAAGCTATGCCAGGAGGAAGGGTTTGTGGTTTGAACGGAAAAGTACCAACCTGATGAACCTAAAAGAGACTGAGCGGTTCTTGGTCAACCAGATTTATTAGGCACCAGTTTCTAAGATGAAAGCGTCTGAATCCCATGGAAACAAGCAGAGAAGGAATCAGAGACAAGCTGCCTTTAAGTGATAATATTTGCAGATGTCATGAAGACTGAGGGGATAGTAAATCAAGAAAAGGGCAAATCATTGAAATGAATTATTTGGGTTGGCTGGTGAGATGAACAGAAGCAAATGTATTTCTAAACAGCCAAATGCAAAGCTGTGCACTTAAAAAAACAGTCTGTAGGAAACACTTTTATGAGGCATTCTTTAGGGGATGCCTTGGTTTTGAAAAGGTCTTGGAGGCCATGGTGATTAATCAGTTGTGTAAGACCTACAGCCAGAAACAAATGGTAAATTGGATTTATGGGTAGAATTGGATCTATGAACAGAAGAATTTCTGAGTGGTATTGCTTCTGTGTTTGGTACTGAGGTACACACAGCTGCGGTCTGGCATCTGGTGGTGTTGTCTACTGTCCAAGATGGATGATTATTGCTTAGGAAGGGTGCAAGGAAGAGCCTGCAAAGCACCTGAAAGACCACAAAACAGTCTTTATAGTTAAAGACACAAGGATTTTGTTCTGATTAACAAGAGCAGTTGAGAGATGACTTAATCAAAGCTTGGGGGTCCCAAAATAGGGAAGAGGTCAAGGAGGTTCTTCCCTCTACAGGTAAGCTATGAGAAACTCTATATACCATGAGTTCAAAATTAGGACCAGAAAGACAGATTTTAAAGCAAGGATAAATTAATCATTGGAATAAAATGCCAAAGTTTGTGGTTCAAAATTTTTAAACTAAAGACTGGGTATTGTTTTAAAATAGGTTCTTATACAAACTCAGGTGTATCTTATGACTTGCTCTGTGAGAACTAAATAATCAACCACCACTATTCTATGCGTGTAAAATCTCCTATAGTATACTTAGCATATAATCTCTATTGACCAGATAATCACCAGGGAATCTTCTGAGTTTATAATCATGGAAATATGATACATCTTCTGGAGGTTAGAGAAAAATTTATTTTATTAGAGCAAATAGGGGCATACAAATATCTTCATCCTGCCCCAAAAGCAATATTTTTTGTCATTAGAGGAGGTCTGGGTCACTATAAAAACCAGAGCATTAAGAATCCTACAGCTGAGGCACGTTTTTGTATCTTCCATCTTCTGCTCCCGATGACATCCTAGATGGTAATGATTGAAGCTGTCTATTTATTAGATATGACAGCTTCCACTGATGAGGATGTTTGTAATTCTAACTGAAGAGCAGATGCTAAGATGAAATGTCTTTAATTTTCTAACCACGGAGTTGTTGCTTTGGTAGACTACTGAGACAGCGGTTCTGTGATCATTTAATACCAGCTCAGTGCAGTTGTATGCCATGCAGCAGTACAAATTTGATCAAAATCAGGCAAGAGCGTATGATTCCATTTCGGTTGGTTTAGCCAGAGCACAACGCACAGTGTTTACATTCACTTTATAATTTTATGTTGATTTTATGCTGGCTGCAGGAAGACAGCGTGAAGTTAGAGTTGCCTAGAGAGATAATACTTGCTCTACATTAAATCTGCTAGAACAAAATTCTCTCTTCAATATATTGTTAAAAAACCTGAACCAGTGGAGTGACTGTACCAGTATATTGTATTCTTATGATTACAGTGGCTTTGAGATCTGACACTAAGTGCCCCAAAAACCAGATTCACTGTATTGTCAAACCACAGCTCAAGAGCCAAGCTGAACTGAGAGTTAAAATGGAGACACCGAAGAGTAATATCATTGTGCCTGCTCTCCAACCACAAATGGTAGCACTGCCCAGCCCTTTGAAATTGCCGGTGATTCCTGAAAAGAGAAAAAAAACAATAAGCAAACAAAAGTCTCTAGCCAAAACAGGAACACTTTTAGGAAAACATCCAGAAGTAAAGATGGTTTACTTTGAACATCCTGTTTCAAAGACAAGTTGTGCCTCTTTAGATGTAGAACATTATTTGGAAGAGGTTAAATTCCCTCACATTTGACCTACATTGAGTTCTGGGGCTTGGGAGGGTGCTGTGTGAGCTGGGCACGCTGATTAATTTTAAGGACGGTAGTAGTCATAGTAAATGAATGATCTGCAAGAATGAATAACTTCTTTGTCAACTGGCTGAGCAATTTTTGAAACCATAAAGGTGAGTGGGTTGGAGACTGGGCCACAATGTTTATATTATTTTTCAAAGCCGGAAGGAGCAGGGTGACAAAGATGTGCTTTGAAATAAGCTTGGGAAGAAATATTCCATAAACCCCAGCAATACAGGCATCAGTATGGTCAGTGTAGGAGTGAATTCCGGTGGACTGGTTTTTAACAATGAATGCCTTGGACAGTCTGGAATTACAATATCAGAATTTACAATGTAGGTAGCATGAGAAACAAGGACTCCAAGAAGTTTAGACAGATAGTGACTGCAGTCTTCGTGGTGGAAGTCTGGAATGAGACCACCGATCTTCATGGCAGTAGATGAACTTATCCCTGTGAAAGCCAGAACAGGTTCTATCTCATTGCTCTGCATTTTGAAAATGAATTTTAAAAACACGTTTCAGGCATGGAACAGTCCTAGACAGGGGAGTGTCACCTTCTGATCTGCTGAATTTCACACAGCTTTTATTACGTGAATCCACAAAGGCTTTCATAAAGACAAAAGTCTTTATGAAGAGGCATTAACCTCGTGTACCAACTCCTCAAAGCACAAAATTCACAACGTTATGGGGTAGTTTTTGGAGTATCATTTTGAAGACCTCTGAAAGCACCACTTAATAAAAATACGTAGTAAGTCTGATGGCCTTCCTCTTCTTTTACTAAGAGGTCCAAGGGCTCCCATTCTCACGTAGTTTCAGAATGCTGTCTCTCATACAGCTATATAGTACATAGGATACATCTTGCGGGTTTTTTTTTTGTTTTGTTTTTGGCTTATTTTCATCCCACGTTGAGAAAATACATAGCTAAAAATACCTCAGGATGCTTTCCGGGGAATACCACCCATGTGTCCCTCAAGAGACTCTTCTTTAACATTCCTTAACTCACATGGTATTCAATGTTTCCAGTGACAGACTGCCTCCATAAATAAGCTGCGTAAGTTCCTAATATGAGCTGTGCATTCCATACGGTGGAATAATTGCCTTAAAAGAATGTTGAGGCTACAAAAGTAAGCAGTCATAGAGGTAAGAAATACCAAAATTGAGGAGTCTGTGCAAATTCCATATGGTCCTGTTGTGCAAATGCCCAGTCTGAGCCAGTCTCTCGTTATGGACTGTTTTTCCCTCCTGATTCATTTCAACTACAGGTACTTGCTATTCACTGGATGGGAAACTAATTGATATTTCTATTTATTCTTAATTCATAGTAGCCCTTCTTAGTGGCTTGACACATTGCCTTTTGCTTCCCACCCACATGGACTAAAAGTAGAGAAGTCAGTCAGCGTGAACATGGCTTAGTTGATGAATCATGTTGACTCTCCTTCCCTCTGCATACCTTCCCTCTGTGCTGTGGCAAAGCTGTGTTGAGGTCTTCATGGGACACAAAATAAGTCATCTGTATTTTAAGGAATTTCCCTGCTGTGTTTCCAAACACCTCCTTTCAAACAACAAGGCGCTGGCATCCCTAACAGTGGAAAGCATTATGCAAGCCAAGCCTAGAGATGCTACCAGCTCTTTTTCCGTCTCACGTAGCATCACTTTCACAACTGCCATAGGATGGAAAACTTGATCCATACTTCAGCAGTGTCTGTTCATGAGGCATATATCTTTGAACTACTGAGTGAAGTTATTTCTTTGGGGGAAACACAAAATCCTGCTTCCTGATACACCAAACCTCTTCAGTGAGTAACCCCCTTCCATCATCCTCCTTGGTTTCAGAGAACTAAATCCTACAGTGTGGGTCCCGGGGAGAAGAAGACTTTCATTCAAATGCCAGTTCTGCATTTTTTCCATGAGCAGGCACCTATCAGCACCAGGCTGCTGAGAAAAATCATAGAATCATAGAATGGTTAGAGTTGGAGGGGACCTTAAAGATCATCGAGTCCAACAGAGACACCTCCCACCAGAGCAGGTTGCTCAAAGCCCCATCCAGCCTGGCCTTGAACACTTCCAGGGATGGGGCGCCCACAGCTTCCCTGGGCAACCTGTTCCACTGTCCCACCACCCTCACAATAAAGAATTTCTTTCTAGTATTTAATCTAATTCCCCCCTCTTTCAATTTAAAACCATTGCCCCTTGTCCTATCACTACACTTCCTGATAAAGAGTCCCTCCCCATCTCTCCCGTAGGCCCCCTTCTGGAATGCCATTACAAGGTCTCCCCTGAGCCTTCTCTTCTCCAGGCTGAACAACCCCAACTCTCTCAGCCTGTCTTTATAGGAGAGGTGCTCCAGCAATCAAACTCTTTGAACCCACAATTCCACTAATCATACCCTTTGAACGGGGAAGAAAATGCATTCTGTTTGAGAAATTGTTGGAAAACCATAAAGAGGTACAAAGCATTGCTGCTGCTATTAACAATGAAATGATTAATGATCCCAAGTATTTGGGGTGCAGTTAACCCCTTTCATCAACTCATCTAAGTGTATAAGTAGAAATTGTAGGGTTTGACTTCTTCCTGAAAGCTACACAAAGAGCCTATTTTGCATTGGGTTACAACAACAGATTCAGGGACAAATATGACACTGAGATACAGAACTTTGCAGAATCTCCCTTACCATTAAGGCCGAAAAAAAAAAAGAAAAACCCTAACAAAAAACAACCCAACCCTGCTAGGTTAATGGGGAAAAAAAATAGCACCATAGCTCTGAGCAGCCCTCAGGCACTCTGCTCCAGTTGTAGAAATCTTTCTATTTGGCCTCTCAAAGGGTGAAAAAACCCTTATTCACATCTTCCGGGGGAGGGAGTGAAGAAGACAAGCCCTACCTGCCTTCAAGACAGGGGAGGCTTCTTGGGGCAGGGAAGGACAGGTGCCAGCTTTGCCTTGAACCATTATTTTCTACCTAATCTTACCAAGTGGGTCTTCTAACAGGGCTGCAGGGAACTGCAAGATGACTTTTCTTTTTTACTGTTTTTATAAGCTGGTTGTTTACTATGAGATTAAACCTGTTGCTTATTTGTATTTTACTGCTTCAGATACGAGTCCTTTGAAGTAGACCTGTCTAAAAAGGTTATCCACATGTCTCTGTAGCCTCCACTTTCTTGGGGAGCCTTAGTAATCTGCAGTTACAGGGATAAGATCGGCTCCCTCTGAGATCATGGGGAAAAAGCACGCAGAGCCTGCCTAGTGCTGATATCAATTTTACACATTGAGTTGTTGAAGCTGAGGAAGCTGCAGCTGCCAAAAAAAATGGGAACATTTTTAAAGTAAGGCACCACACAGACCCAGGAAAATTCTTGTTTAGGAAATGAAATGAGGACAAACAGCAAGAGAGAGGTACTTCATTACTGATTTTATCAGCAAACTTTCCCTCAAGGGTGCATCAAGCTTCTTTTTTCCATTTTTTTTTCCTTTTCAGTCAGCTCTCCTGCTGAGTGTAGAAGGGAGGAGAAGTCCAAGACCTCAATTATCCTTTCAAAGCTGGTTCACATCATAGGTGTGCATGGGAAGATCAGTCCCGTTACATCAACCCCTGTTTCCCCGTAGGAAGGCAGACATTAGCACTCTTCACCTTCTGTACTTGAGCAAAGTGGCATCTCCTTTCATACTTCCTGCTGCCTCCATGTAGCCAGTGGCTTTAGATTCCCAGGAGCAAAGCCTGTGCCCAAGCTGGTGAGAGTTATCACACGGGACTGGGACTAAAACATCAAACCAGCTGAGGCACACCGTGATTCGGCTATATTTATCCCTTATCGGAAGGGAAGGTGAAGTAATAAGGAGAGGCATGTTGGTGGAACTGAGCAGCAGGAAGGAGATGACATTTCAAAGGAGGGAAAATGCAAATGGGAATCTAATGAAGGCTAGTTATAGGGAATGGAAGACGGGAGCATATGTATCCAACAGTCATACATATGTTACAGTTGGTATCGTGCTCTATGTGCCTCTGCATAGCCTTCCCATCAGCAAAGAAGTGAAAAGAGTCTATAGGTTTCTTTTTCACACACTCAACCGTACCGATTACATATTCCTTTCCACCTCAAGTAAGCAAGCGGATATAAGAAGACAGAAATAAATGAGAATATAAGAAAGACGCACTCTTTCACACTCTTACAATCGTCAGAATAAATGTATCATTTCTGCAGCTCCATGGAAGGCAATGAAGCTGAAATTAGTTCTTCATGCATGGATTGCAGTATTGCATAGTGATTTTTAGGCATCCATAAAATGCAGTATAATAGTTTATGCTCAGTCCTTAGGGTGAGGTGTTTCATTTGTTTACCTCTGTTACATCATGGTTATTTCTGCAAGCTCAAGGAAATATTTTAGTAGAGATGAGAGAATTAATTTGAAAAAAGGGTGGAAATAGCTGCAGAGTGATAAAATGGAAGGCAAAAAGGACCTCCATTTGAAGCAAGCTGGAAAAATAGTTTAGAAAAAGACAGTAGAAGTGTGTAAGCCCAGAAACTACAGGAAAAACAAGCAAAGTCATTATTCCCATTTGTATTTGTTCAAGACGGAAGAAAATTAGAGACATGAAAGGCAGCAGAGGCATCATGCCAGACAACTTCCTGATGGATAACGGCCAATCCAAACTTGTTATTTTGTGCTCTTTCTTTGCCTATGCCTAGCATCCATCCATTAGGTTTTGTTGTACATCACATCCACATCTTGAACGCAGCCTCAGATGGACTCAATTCTTAGATTTTATTCCTGAAGGAATAAAAAGTTCATTGAGGTGGAGGAGAATTGGAAGTCAGTAAACTTTAATATAGAACAGACTCCAAATTCAGGTCATTTCATAAAAAGTAATAAAAAAAAAATTGCAAATAATCGGATTAGCAGGATAGAAATATAAACATTGAACCCAACAATAACTGATTTAAATTAAACGCAAGTACATAAGGAGGCTAAACCTTTCAGTCACAATCTGTTGCATTTGTGCACAGATACACAGACTAGTGAATTCTGTTGTTTCTGGTTCTTAAGGAATAAATGTCACTTTGTGTCCCCTGACTGCATCTGAAGTCAATAAATCCATCTGCTGCCTTTCACGCATGCAGAATCCATTTACATCCCCTCCAAGCTATGTTCATTGGCCAGCTTGATATAATTAAATGGTCTGCATGACACATTCAGATCCTTGAATTTAAGTTATTAATTTATGTACGTATATTGCAGTGTCTCCCAGCTACAGGAGGAAAGGGGAGCACAAATTGCAATAGTCCTACTCTGCGTCCCTTGCCATAATAGGTTGTCAAACATGATGTTAAGATATTTGACAAATAATAAGGAAAGATAGCAGCTAATTTCAACAAGTGCAGTCTATGTTAATTTCTTTTCATAAAACTCTCTCTCGGTGTTCTTGGTAGTGCCTCTGTAGACTGAGGGGAGCGTGGAGAATAACGTATATCTCCTTCCATTAAATGAATAGAACACCTTTATGCAATGGCAGTAAGTTAACTTGTCAAAACTCATCAATTTCATGCTACACAATAAAACATTCCTTAATGCAACATGGTGCTATGCGTTACCTACCTCATGCAGAAGGAAAATTCTACATAAACTATTTTGTACCATCTGTTGCTTTGAGTAAGCAAGTTTTCCCTTTAGAAAATAACCCCTGTGAGATGTTAATTAACATCTTGTTTGGAAAAAGTCTGAACAAACCTCTTGCATCAAACCAGTCTTAACATACTAAATTATTTTCTATCCTTCCCTGTCTACATATTTCTTTTGACCCAAAGCATATTTTCACTTTTTTTTTCAGAGAAGCTTGAATTTCAGTCCAATTTTGGGAGAAATGCAAGCCAACCAGCTGTCAGTAAAGATTGTCCCATCTTATTAAGGAATAAAACTAATCAGAATTAGTGGTCTTCAATAGTGCTCCCACAAATAATATGGTTGGTTTACATCAGTTCATGTGGACATTCTTTTTCTTTTTGAATAACACCACTGCTAAGGTACTTATGTAATTCCACTCCTGACGTGCTGAACCATAGAATGGTTGGGGTTGGAAGGGACTATTAAAGACCATTGAGTCCAACCCCCCTGCCATGGGCAGGGACACCTCCCACTAGAGCAGGTTGCTCAAAGCCCCATCCAGCCTGGCCTTGA
>JAOXJK010000001.1:178223494-178249320 GCA_025774025.1 Xenus cinereus | reverse complement strand
TACTGGTGCAAATATAAAGAAAAGAAAGCTTAATTTATGACTTTTGATTCCCATTCATGTCATAGATATGTTTATATAGTTATTGTTTCTTCCCTGGATAGAACAGTAGAACACATTTTACACTTAGATTTTGTTTGTGTCCAGGGGCAGAAGAACTCTTTTTTTTTTATTTTATTTTATAATAGGTGAACAAGGATTTAATTCTGTAGATTTTGATGAATGTCAGATAAAATGCGGCATGTTTTCCCATGCCCTTTCACTGGGCTTCACTCATGCTAAGGTTAAATGTATGGGGATGAATCATCATTTGGAGATTTGGAAGTAGAAAGATTTTTGGAGATAAAACAAAATGAGAAAGTCCTCCAGCCTTTGCTACTTTTAAAGAAGACAGAGTCATTATCAATCATCAAGCTATGTTAGAATACACATTGCCTTCTCATTTGCTTTGACCCAGTGGTTATTCCAAATAAAAAGGCAAAAGGGCAAATTTGGGGTACAGAATTTCCTGGGTTTATTGTTTCATATCACCGGTGTCTTCACTGATTTTGAAATTTATGTGAGAAATTTGGAGATCCCAATTTGTTCATATGAGGACATTGATTGATCAAAAGCTGACAAAACACTTCCAGATATTATAGAAATAGCAACTGTTGTCATAAAAATATGACAAAGATTTTATTTTGTTTCAAAAATCCTCCAGTAGATAAATACCCAAAACACAGTGCTTTGTAATCCTGATCCCACATAATCCAGTCCCCAGTAAACCCCATTGCTTTCCCATCTTCTGAAGTATGTTAAGGATGGTCAGCTATACGTTTAGCTTCCATATTTGGAAGCAGTTTCCAATTAAAGTATGTCTTATTTTGCTCCATAAGCTTTATCCATACTGACCATGACCAGGAAGTATTATCTGCCAGATTATTTAGAAAGTTTTAAGACAGAAGCCATTTAAAAAATTAAATTCCTGAGTCAAAAAATAGGAATTGAAAAATGGAAAAGGTCACTTAGACTCTTCAAGATGGGATTTTTTCTCTATATCATACTTTTCTAGTGATTTATGTTGCCTAATAAGAAACTATCCACAGTTTAGTGACTAATACAACATACTACAAGTGCCTAGGGCTCTTTCCGCACCCCCGAGGTTCAATGTGTATCTGTCTCTTTTGTTTGTGTCCACTGTGTTCAGTGATGCTCCCTGGACTACCCTAAATAACAAGTGGTCATTAATTAAAGAGTCCATTAAGGCATACCAGTAGGATAATAAAGTTATGAGGTAAGCAAATATGAGCACATTAGAAAAGATACATTTTATTACAGTGAACTAATCTCTTTTAAATAAAGCTATTTTTACCCTTTGGTTCTCTAAAGTCTAATTCTGATCGACAATGAAAGACAGTATTTTGTTTTGGTGGTTGATTACTTTCCCCAGAAAGTACTTATTACCCCCAAATAGACCAATTTTGTTATTCTTAATGAAAAATACTTTTTATTTTTAAAAAGTTGTGATGATATCTGAACATTTATAGTGAAAAACGAGAATTGCTTGCATAGGTCTTCTAGAGATAGGTGGCCATAAACATAACAATAAAGTTTTATAGATCTTTTTGAATGAACACTTAAAATCTTAAGAAATACATTAGAAACTAGCTGTAAAGAGGAATGGGTCACTTTTCTATCAGGGCTTTTAAGGCTTTAAAGTTTATTGTTATTGATAAAACACATAAAAAAGTTTAAATCGTTATGTTATCAGTGAAAAAATAAGCTGAACAGAAATGTAATATTAGCATTTACTTGGTCCAAAATTATAATTCGTTTATACATATGTTAACCAGAGTTTCAAATAAATGTATACATGTTATATCATATTTTACATAAAGTGGAGGAGCAATGTGCCTTTACAAAACATCTGCAGGCATGACGTCTTTGTATGTCAGGCACCCACATGAATACTTTGCTACTCGACCTTAGAGGAGTAGCTTCCTATCTCTAGGAGGTTCTTCTTGCATCCTGCCTTTGATGTTTCTGTCTAAACTATAAAATGTGCAGTAAACACTGTCTCTAATATAACAGTTCAGTCTTTCCTTTTGACTCCTGTTTAAAGCAAAAACATCTCCTGTTGCATTCAATGAAGAGTGCAAGCCTTGGCAGAATATATTGGATGTGCAAGCCTACCAGCCCATTGATCCTAGAGGGCAATAGCTCTGAAACAGAGTTGCGGGTTATAGTGGTTAACCACTAAAACATAATTTTCACTGCAAAGCTATAGCTAAGAATGCCACGTAGTTGTCTTTGGATATATAAATATCTTGGTAATTTCAAGTAGTTATAGAGCATGTAGCTTACAGATATTTCTCAGGGGGAGAAAAGAGGCAGATGATGGTTTTTACTCCTTTTTAGCGCTATGACTTTACTGTTATTTGTTATTCTGTTATTTGTTATAACAGAATGGAATAAAACTTGCTCTTTTTAATGATTCTAAAGGAAATAAAGGGTTTGTAACTGCAGCACTTTTCTTGAATTTTCCTTAATAGGACAGCAGGTGAAACACCAATCATACTACTACTGTACCAAAAGAAAATATCCAAATTTAATTCTTCTAGGCAGACCTAGCATATCCTGCTTTTTATAATCATCAAATATTATAAAAATATACCTGATTATATGATAATAAAAATAATCCCCAGGTCCAATTATTTTTCATTCCTGAAGATATTTGAAACAGATTTAGGAAGACTAAGATTCAGCATTTGCATTTATTGTGTGGTTTTTTATGTATATATGTTTCCACAAGTATATATGCAGTGTATATACTTTTTATTCAATCAATATATTTTACTAATTTAATACATATATTACAATTATTAGATTTATATTTTACATAAATGTTAATATGTTATAAAAACATCATATAAAATCCATGTATTTTTCTAAATACAAATAGAAATCTAAACCAATGCAAAAATATCAAATAATTCACACTAAATTTTCACCAGTGTTCAGCTTCAGCACATTTTTCAATGTGCTCATTTCCTTTAGAGATCCTGTTGCTATTTAAAACCAGTGTTCATTGATTCATTTATTTCTGAGGAAGCTATTCCTTCAGCTTTCAAGATACTGAAGACCTTACTTTGCAATTCATCTTTGGATGTTTTAAAGTACATTGTAAATTTAAAAAAAAAGCGGAACCTTTGTTATTCACTTAAAATTTGTTTTACCAGTTTTTCAATTTTTACATATCTTGATTACATGGCATAAATAAAACAGTATTTACTTATTCTACCACCAGTCCTTGTGTAGTTGACACCAAAGCATTACAGTCCTGCCTAGATGGATATAATTTTGTCAGCATATGTATTATTCTTTTAAATTTTCCTCTGATTCCACAGTCTATAGAGAAATAAAATTTTTTTTTTGTGCTTGTTTTAACATATATAAATATATTTATATTTTGACATGTATACACAATTTTTGTAACGTTTGTCACTTTTTAAAATCCTTGACATAGATCTCAGTCAGGTGATTGCATTATGGTCATATCTTTGCTAAATCCAGCTAAGCAAATGACATATTTGAATTAGCTTAAAACAGTTCCTAAAACAAGGCTGGATATTTGAAAGTGTTACGTCTCATTGAATCATCTCTTCTGAAAATATTTCTGCATTCAGACTAAACTAGCTGACCACTTTACAAAATGTAGGAGGCTTCTCTCCCAAATTGGAGGATATTATTATATCTTTATCAGTTATTTTGCTCCTTGGTTATGGGGGAAATTTTCTCTAGTAGTACTCAAACTCAATTTGTAAATTGCCTTCAAATGGCAATTAAATGACTCTCATAAAACACAATACTTATCATAATAACATATTACTACTATTTTTAAAATTTCATATGCTTGTTTTCAATGACTTCTGTAATGTGTATTTCTCATTCTATTTAGCTTGTTTTAAGAAAACTAAGGAAAGACTATCAACTTAATTCTATAAATATTAAATTACAAATGCTATTAGGTGAAATCCATAATAACAAAAAATATTTAATGGAGAGAATGGGGAAGATGAAACACAGATACCAGATTACATTTAAACTTAAAGAGTAAGAGCATTAACAATTTTGAAAGAGCTAATCTTTCAGAATAGCAAGATTACATTTACTACTCATATTCACTATATGACTTCTTTGTAAAAGAGATGAAATGGATGAATTGCACTGGTAGTAATACCTTAGTTCTGAAGCCTGTGAGCTTTGTTAGGGACCTGTTGAAACAATAGTGCAAGGTAGCTGCTTCCACTTCTAAAGAAGAAATGGATTCAGGTGTTAAACTAAAATGCTTGTAAGACATGATGTTGCATGGTAATTATTTAGATTTTAGGCAAATACAGAAGACACCATGCAGTTTTTACAAGCAGATGGAAGCATAATAATAACTTAGTCTGCCAGATATGAAGAAACTTCTTGCTGGAGTACATCCACTGCTGTATCGCCATCAGACACTCAAGTGCAGAAATAGGATTTGTCAAGGAATTCTCAGCCTAAAGCAGCAATAAATCTGTATGTTGTCTGCATAACAATGATATTTAAAACCATTTTAGGTATTAATGTCAATCATTGTAACCACAGGTAGAAAGAAAGAATCTTAGAAGTAAAATTTTAAGGTAGATGTTTGAAGGAATTCATGTAAATCCTGTTAGTCATAATAAGCAGGATTTGTGTGCTTATGTCCTGTGCTTATATACTGGGCCAATTTGTTTTGTAGTACATAGAGGCTTTCAGAGTGGAGATGTGCCAACAGTTTCAGAATTAGACCTACTGCACAGGCACAGGTGATATTTAGGGGAAAATAATTATAGTCTGGGCCTAGTGCATCCATGCAGTACAGTTAATCTATATACACGGGGTTTATCATACACAGGGTGTATCCTGAAACATTTGCAGTGGCTTTACATAACATATATAGTCAATTCAACACATGTACAGTAATTTTATTTAGACCATGCACAGCGTTCACCCATCCTGAAATTTAATGGATCTCCTGGTGAAGAAAAATAACTATTTGGCCTGATGATGCAGAATTACCATCCTTCTAATGTCTGGAATGTGCTGGAATGTCAACAGCACATTCTTGAGAACTTTGTGATCCTTTTGATTATTCAATTACTGCAGATAAAATATTTTTAGTGATGAGAACATGATTTCTTGGCAAACTTCAGGCAACCTCTGATTTTCTTCAGGGAATAAATTCATAAAATCCTGTATAAATTACTTCATCTTTTGTACCAGAGTAACTCACTGATTAGGATTTTTAACATTTGTACCTGAAACCAGGCTACATTTAAAGGAAAAAAGTAGAGGAGATTTTGGGTAATATTTATGAATGATGCTATCAATAAAATACTATTCTAGTTAACAGTTCTCATCTCTAACACCTTGTTCCATTGCTTTCCTTTTTTTTTTTTTTTGTTTTAATAAGAATAAATGCATATTTTTATAACTAATTTACACTTGAGGTTTGGATTAACTGATATGATATATATTTTTGACAGTCAAGATTTATTCTAAATTATTGAAACTATGTTATTTTAGAAGTCAATAGAAGAGAGGGTTTGGTTTGGTTTTTTTGTTTGTTTGTTTGTTTTTTGTTTGGGTTTGTTTTGTTTTGTTTTCCAGCAAAACACTATTGGCTTAAGGACTATATTTTTTACTTCAAATGAGGAAAACAATTAAAACCAGCAGAATTACCCAAACTATTAGAAAATAAGAATTTTTTGTTCCCTAAACAAGAAGCTTCCAACATCTGTTGTGAGCATCATATGTAGAATACATACTGTTCTACCAGCTTGAAATTATATATACTAACATTCAAGGCTGTCTGATGAAAAGGAGAGAAAGACTCATGAGAATAGATAAGTATATTCTAAAAGTCTTTCAGGTTATTAAATTGCTTTAGAAAAATCTGTGTTTGTAATTAACCCACTTATTTACATACTTGTCACATATTTAGATTTAATATTTCTAAACAAAAGCCTTTGTTTTAATTTTGTCCATTTATTTTCAGGGTATTAAGTTACCCTGGCTTTCAGATTGTGTAGCTTACAAATAATAGTTGGTTGGGTGGGGCTTTTCGGTAAAAGAAAATGCCCAATATGGAGCTTTTATCACTGGAATTATTTAAGAATAATCAGTGAGGAATAATTCAACAAATTTAGAAAAAGTATTAAGTGATCTCCTGAAATACCTTTCAGCTTTGAATTCCTACAATCTGTTCAATTTTCTTCCTTCTGTAGTTTATATTTATTAGTGTTGGATCAATGTGAAACTACCAGAAACCAGAAGATTCAATGACTGCTATCATGAACTACATACTCATGTATTTGGGGGAAGAATAAAAGTTTAATAAAAACTTGCATTACGTTGTCCTTAATGGAACGTGATTTCAGGTAACTGCAACTTTATTCAGAAATATGTCTAAGTTCAATACCTGGTAACATGGTGTGGTAATTTGGCTAGCTGTCATGTGCCCACCAAATAACTCTATCACCCCACCTCAACAGGATGGGAAGAACATGTGACAAAAATCTCATGGGTTGAGATGAGGACAGGGAGCTCATTCAGTACTTATCATCACAGGCAAAACAGACTTGGGCAAATTAATTTAATTTATTGCCTATTAATTAAACAGAGTAGGATGAAAGATAAGAACAAACCTAAAAAAAATCCCTTCCATCCACCCCTCCTTTTTTCCGGGGCTCAACTTCTCTCCCTCCTCCCCCCGAGCAACACAAGGGGACACGGAGTAGGGGTTGTGGTCAGTTCATAACACTTCTGCTCTGCTGCTCATTCTTCCTCACACTCTTCCCCTGCTCCAGGTTGGGGTGCGTCCTATGGGATACAGTTCTTCATGCCCTCTGCCAAGATTCTTCAGGAACTACTCCAACATGGGTGCTTTCCTTAGTGTGCAGCCCTTCAGAAACAAACTCCTACAGCATATGTCCCCCACAGGAGCACAGCTTCTGCCAGAAAACCTGCTCAAGTGTAGGCACTCAACAGTCTGCAGTTTTCTTCAGGGCATCTTCACCTACTGAAGCATGGGGTCCTCCACTGGCTGCAGTGTGGATACTTGCTCCGGTATGGTGCTGCCATCACTGCCATCAACCTGCCTCACCATGGTCTTCTCCATTGACTGCAGGGGAATCTCTGCTCCAGCTCCTGGATCACCACCTCCCTCTCCTTCTTCACTAATCTTGGTGTCTGCAGGGATGTTTCTCTCATGTATTCTCACTCACAGTTGCTATTGTGCAGCATTTTTTGCTCTTTCTAAATAAGTTATCACAGAGGCACGCAGGCTCATCACTCGTGGGCTCAGCTTTAGCCAGTAGCGGCTCTGTCTTAGAGCTGGCTGGAACTGCCTCTCTCCAACATGGGGGCAGCTTCTGACATCTTCTCACAGTAGCCACCCCTGCGTCACCCCTTCACTCCCACCACTACCAAAACCTTGCCACATAAACACAATACACATTGTTAATTAATTTCTTTGCTCCAAAAAGTCGAACACATAAATAGGAAAATAGGATAAAAGAAGTGAGTCAGAAAATGATTGTTCCACATTTAGTAATAGGGATGAGAGAGAGAGATAGGTCCTCTCCTAGCAGTTAGAGTGCCACAAAGAGAACAGGAGCTGCTGATCTTGCCATAACAGCAAATAACAGTATTTTCTACTTTCTTTCTCTTATCAGACTACTACATGGAATATTGTGCCTTCACCAGAGTCAAATGGTTTTATGGATTAAGTTGAGGAGAGGACAGAACTTCAATAACAAATCATTTCCAAACAGTAATTTCCCTTTTTCATTATCAGTGGCATACACTTGATTGACAGCATCCATCTCAACACAAGTATGTTCCCTGAGATTTTGTGCTGTTCTCAATACAATTCATGCACACAACGT
Organism: Xenus cinereus; assembly: GCA_025774025.1. NCBI lineage: Eukaryota > Metazoa > Chordata > Aves > Charadriiformes > Scolopacidae > Xenus > Xenus cinereus. The sequence continues at coordinate 178,241,377 of JAOXJK010000001.1, read as the reverse complement.
CTAAAGAATGAGACGTGAGGACAGGAGACCTATTTGGTTTTTTATTTTATTGAACAGTTTTTCTGCTATAACCATAAGCTTTGAACCAGGATCATTCACAGTCTTGCCTGTCAAACAATTTCAGGTGTAAATAATAAACCTCTTGCTTGCTTCAGCTGCTAATTCACTTTACCGCTGTGTTCTTAGCCTAAAAAAAAGATTATACTCTTTTTAGTTTATGGAGGGGTTGCTAATACTATTTTAGAGCTATTATAATTTAGCTATTAGTAGTATTATTTAGTATTGTTAATTAAGCTGACTGATAATTGACCTGCACTGATCTCATGTTGTTATGGATGCCATGCACAAATATAGGCGTTTGTTCAGGGTGAGGTATAAACAAATTATAATGTTAGAATCATAGAATGGTTAGAGTTGGAAGGGACCTTAAAGATCATCGAGTTCCAAAGCCCCTGCCATGGGCAGGGGCACATTCCACTAGAGCAGGTTGCTCAAAGCCCCATCCAGCCTGGCCTTGAACACTTCCAGGGATGGGGCACCCACAACTTCCCTGGGTAACCTGTTCCAGTGTCTCACTAAAGAATTTCTTCCTAGTATCTAATCAAAATCTACCCTCTTTCAATTTAAAACCATTTTGAATTCATAACTTATATTTTATATCAGGCTGTTTGGCATAGAAGTAGATTGAAAATCCTTTGGAGGAGAGAACGTTTTTAAGAGAAAAAGTGCTTTTCTCAATCAGAAGAATAAAAGCAATCTAGATACATTTGTGCTGCATGACTGAAGGTTTGTCTCTCTGTTCACATTTTTTGCCTAGATCTGACATAACCCCCACAAGAAACTGTGGATCTCGAGGGAGAGGAGAAGGGAAGAGACTGCAACCTATTATTCGCCTGGATGTTACAAAAATATCTTTTCTGTGTCAAGCGGTACACTGTAGGTGGTATGATGTGGCATTATCGTGCATTGCTACTCGTCTATCACCACACTTTTAAAAACTATCCCTGTCATTGGCATGGTGTCGACACACACAGCGATTGCACTTCTTAACTTTCCTGCAAAAAAAAAGGTTTCAAAATACCAGAAGCAGCTCAGAATAGGACTATTCCTTGCTAAAATTAGAAACATGTATATAAATACACCTATAAAAAGTGATTTCAAACTTTTTATTTTATAAGAGTTTTTAGAAAAAGAGGTTCCTGTTTTACAGTTTAGTTTAATAACAGAAAGAATGACTTTGCAAATCTTTGCAGCAAGGATTTAAAGCAAACCCATGCAGTAATACGGAACTGAAGTGCAAGCTTTAAATTAGATTATTAGCAGAATCGAGTATTTTACAATCTACTTGGGTAAGTACTAGGCAAAAAGCTTTCATGGCCCTCAGCCTTGCCATGACCCATGTGGCAATCCGGGCTCTGGTTACTTGGGCAACTGATCAACAACTTCACCTTGGCTGTAAATGCAAATGCTGGAAAGAGATTAAGAAAAAGAAACAGCAAGGAGGGAGCTAATTTGAATAGATAAAGAATAATGCCTGGGATCATGAGCAGGGAAGTAGTTTTAGCTGTTCAAAAGTACAAGAAAAAGGACCCCATTCTTACAACATGACAGTTTGAGGTTAGGAGGTGCCGAGGGAATTTCAGAGCCCCTACCCACTGAGTCTAACCAAAAATGCCAGATTCTAATAAAGAGGATGAAGAATGAAGGGAATGTTTTGTCCAAGCACAAAATAGAACATGCGGATATTATCCTCTTCTGGTAGTAGGGAAACCTTGAACTCGAAAAGGTCTAGGTTGCTTATCTAGGGGCTAGGGACACATCTTACTATTGTGAAAACAGATAGTATTTATTCTAAAACTACTTGATAGCACTGGACTAAAACCTGTTTTTTTCCACTTTATAATAGTGACTGTATGATTCAAAGAGACTGGATATGCATATATTAGATATTTAACTTGAACATTATCAAAATTACATGGATTAGGGATACAGTTCTCTCTATTTCCATTTCTTATTCTATTTTCCTCCAGTCAACAAAGTCTGGATTATTTTTTTTTAACTTTTTCAGCAGCAAAGTAAGTGGGAAACTGATTTTTGCCTTGTACCTCAGAAAGCCTTTCACCAGGAGGGCGCAGAGATCTGACCCTGGGAAAAACCAGGTCAGTATGAATCCAAGTCTCCAACACCCTCACACACTTTCTGGGGAGACTGTGACAGGAAACAAGACAATGGATAGAAGTGGTACGGGATGCGGTTTCCAAATCAAAAACTCATAGAATAAGTGTGGATACTTGTGCATATTCTGTGTGGCAGCTGATCTGGTACCTCTTGGCAATGTAACTGAAATTTAGAATAAGCAAAAACTAAGATAATTATCAGTGGTTTAAAAATCCACTAACTGGTGCCTTGTTATCATTAAAGGTCATATTCTACATAAATGCTCATATTCTACAGTATATATTATCATCAGTAATTCTAAAGCAAACAAACATATTAGAACCATTACCAGATGATACCAGGTCTGCAGGAATGGCAAACAGTGCAGGATACAGGTGACGGAGCACTCTCGATCATTTGATAAGCTAACTGCGAAAGTTTTAGGGCAGCGGCGTACAAAACAATGCTTTGAAGAACAAAGCAAAGCGTCTGAGGTCATGGAAGCCAGAGAGCTGAACATATGCTCTCAGCCTGATCCTCTTAGCAAGGGTGGACAAAATCTTTACCGTATAATGGGAAACTGTATTATCTCTGACATTGGTGCAACTGTCACTATAATATAGCGGCCAGTCTTGACACTGGCCTGGACACTGTGAGGGTCCGGTAAAGAGTCACAAAAAAAAGGACCAAAAGGTTACAAAGTTTACAGCACAATCTGGATAAATTATTCCACCACCTAACTACCTTAGCCTTAATTTCCGATGATGGGAATTTTTTGCACTTTCCTCTGTTGGAAGAAAGACTGTTCTTCAGCCAGAAAAATTGCTGTTCCATGTAATGGGAATTAAAAATTGTGATGAAGCTAAATCAAACTTTTGCTTACGCAAGCTGAGCAGATTGAAGCCACTGGGGTTTTTTCTTACTGTAATGTCTATTTTTTAATCTCTTGATCAGTCTAGGCTCCTGCTATATGCTCTTAGTTTTTGTTGGAGGTGGAAGGGTTGAGGGCATCCCTTCTGACATTTGTGTTTCAGCTACAGCTAATGTAAAAAACAAATCTTCTTGTGTCCTGAGTGAGGAGGAAAACAGTGACAAAAAGGTGGGGTCTGTTGCTGAAAATACAGATTATGTGTTTCTCTCCATTCTTATTAATGGAATTATTTTAGGGGGTGTGCTCTCAGACGTGGTCAGACATCTTTATAAACTCAGGCTAAGGATTGTTCTGTGAAGGTTAAATTACAGATTTGACTTTATGCACTGCAGGTTCAGAGACTAGATGTTTCTATGGCGTAATGGCAAGTTAAATGCACAAGTTCTTTGAGCCCAAACTTCCCCTTGTCTTTCTGAAAAAAATAGAATGCAGTTGCAAATACTGGTATTAACTTTTAAAAGCTTGCAATATCTCAAAGTGAGCTTTGTCCCTTCTGTGAAAATTAGTTAGGAAGTTTTTCTTGGTTTTTTTTTTCTTTTCCGGCAGGGGAGAGCAGGGGGGTGGGTGTTTGGGTTTTTTCATTGTTTTTGTTGTTTGTTTGTTTTTTCCACAAACTAAGCACTGAGGGCAAAATTCACTCCTTTGAGAAACCCAAAGCACGGAACTGATTTCTGCTGATAGCCTGCTCTGAAGCTGAGGAAACTTCAGTGCATGGAGACACAAAGCATTGTCAGTTGAGAGCTCATCTGCAGGATCCTCTCTCCTTTTTAACTCTGCTTAATTCTATGACTTAAATAAGGACAACAAGGTCTATTTTTGGGTTTAAATGTAATTTATTATGTAATTGTTGCTTGGTAAATGAGTTTATGCGGGATACAATAATACAGAATTTCAACCTTACTTTAAAATCTGTCTTAAAAATCAGTGTGATGTTGCTACTGGTTTAAGATCAGTGCTGTCAAATATTAACAAAATACAGGAAATATGTCCTTCTTTTTCAGGAAATGCTTGTATCATTGAGTCAGTAAAACTGTTTCAGCTTAAGAGAATCAGATTTAAATACTACTTACAGGCATGCCTAACATAACAGCAATAAATATTACTGGGTTATCAAGTGTTTGCTTAAATTCAGATGCTAGCAGATGAACTAACTCTGTGTTAGTTTTTCTCTTCCTGTATGTTACATGATACAACAGCTTGATGAAGCAATTACGATTAAAGCATTCCTGAAAATATTTTCAGGAAATGTACTTTCTGTGCAATATACCAATTTTGGGTTTTTTAATAATATATTTATCTTCTTTATATATTACAGGTATGTATTCCTTGATAGCTGAAAGGAGGAAAACAGAGAAACTATGCTTCTTTTTTTAATGAGGATGACAACAGTATTTCATTTTCACCAATAGAATTGATGGTGAAATAGGTTTTGAATCCTAAAAGGCTTTATTTTAAATATAAGTGAAAATATATGTGGTATCGCTAAACTGATAAGACTTCTGATCATAACCCTATACTTCAACTTTCTCTCACTTTTCCTGTCTTGTAACTGGAGATAGGTTATAAGGTACAAGCTGGATTCCTCATTACAACTGGGCTTTGCTGAAGGGAAGAGGTTAATGGGAACGTTACACTTTCCGTTCCTGTCATTAAGCCTGAAAATTATTTATCCTAACTGCTCTTCTACTTTGTCCTTCTTGCTGTGGTCTAAAGGATAACTCTGGTCCCACTTCCCACTGCCAGCATCCGGCCCATTTATGTCTAAAAGACTATGAGAAAAAGAAATAACAACTATGCCGGATCTGTGGCCACCAGGGTGCTTGCTTTATGCTCCAGCCACTTTTTTAGTGTTTGGTGCAATCACCTTTACTGCCCCGGCAGGTCTTTTCCAGACCTAACATATAACATTTCATGTCCTTCTCTTGCTTTGTAGAACCTCAACAGTAAATTTCCAAACATTATTTCCCACTTGCATCTGTCTGTCGTTTTTCCTCTCTCTCTTCCAGTTTATTTCACATATTCTGACACGATCCAAGAAAACAACAGATGGCAACCTCATCCAAGTGGGTGTTATCCACGGGGGACTGCAAAACAAGAGCTTGTTTTCCAATAACTTCCTGCCTTTCAGGTTAAAAGTTTCAGAACCTACTGCATTTCTTTAATGTGAGCCTCAAAAGCCACTTAGGACAGAGTGGTTGGTTTAGGCAGGGAAAGATCTGCTGCCCTCAAACAAAATTTTGAATCTAACCTCTATTGACTAGATTTGGATGTGGGATTTCTAATGTGCAATCCACGAGTAGCAATGATAATACAGTGCAGCAGGAGAAACAGAGGTAGTATAACGAAAAGTAAAAGAATGACAAGCCGGGTGGTTATTTGGGAAACATCTGTTTAAAAACAGTTGGCAAATTAAAAGGGTTGGGAGAGAAGGGAAATAGGAAAGAAAGAATGAAGGAGAGAAGAAATGAAGGAAGAAAGGGGAACGGGACAAAGAAGGGAAGGAGTGAAGACAGAAGGAAGGAAGAGGACGTATATAAAACATACGGGGGCATATTTAGTTACAGAGTGGATTTGCCAATCTCCTTCTCCCAAGCACAGTTCCAGTTCTTCAAAACTTTCAGGCTTCCAGTTGTGCCAAAAAACCCAATGGAAATAAATGCTGTAAAAAAGTCACAAACAATGAGACAGATTTCCTTGGGTAGAAGTGGGACAATATCTGTATCTTGCCCTGACAAAGAAAGTAAGAAAAAGTTTTTCTTCCGTTCCTCGATGAAAAATATCCTTTTGATCAGCAAAGAAAGAGGACTGCAAATACTTTGGGCTACATACGGTAATAAGCTATGAAATGGGGAAGTAAGCATATGAAGCATGAGAAAATTTAGCTCAGGTCACAGATGAAGTTTTAGATTTTTCTTCTTTTGCTAGGCCTGCCCAGCCGACAGCTTAATCAAAACAGCAGGCTACAACTAATATAATTAATAGCTATTACTAAAGAAAGGGGTATACATTAATAAAAATAGTGTCAGAACACAGAACAAATACAGAGAATATAAAAGCGAAAGAAGGGGATAATCTTTAATTCTGGGATAAAGGGGGACACAGCTGAACCAGAATAAAGGACACAACTATTGACACCACTGAAGAGGTTTCAAAAGGCATACAAAAAGGAGCAACTCGAATCTGAAAAAGACTTAAGTAGTTAGTTGACTTTGTCTCACCTACTTTTGAGTGTCTGAAGAAACCCATTCAGACCTCAGCTAGTAAGGCAAAGTTCCCAATAGAAAGAAATAGGTGTTTCAAGAGAACAATTCATCTGAACACAGATGCCTGCCTTAGGTCAAGATGAATCACCTTTCAGGGTGATTCAGGGTGATCATACCTTTCAGGGTGTCTATTTTTTTTCTCTGACTATAAGGTGGACCTTCTGTTGACTGCTCAAACTTAAGATGACGAATTTCTATTTGCTCAGGTCAGTGCAATTCAAGGCAACTCAGGATATAAACTGTCACCAAATAAAGCATCAAGAACTTCGTTGAGATGAGGAAGACTTTTGTACTGGGTCTGGAAGGACTGTGGTGGGTCGACCCCAGCCAACAGCCAAACACCCGCACTGCCACTCACTCGCTGCTCTTTTGTGGGACACAAGGAAGGAGCGAGCATCTGTGTGGGTCCTGGCTGTTGGCCAGGGTCAATCCACCACAGCTTTATGTGTTGGTCAGTCTTGTATTAAAATCCTTTATTTTGCCTATTTGTCAGGAAGAGACCTTATGTTAGTCAATCTTGATGAATTAAAAGATTGCTAAATAATTGTTTACAAACCCCTGGAGCTAAAAAGCAATCTGAAATACTGCTATCATTAAACATATTTTGCCCTACGCATTCCTTCTGTCAAGAAACAGTAGGAATCTAAACGATGGCTCTTTCATGTGGACTAAAGAGAAATCTTTCCAGTACCAAGAAACAGAGTTTGTGAAATAGAGTTGTCATATTTTTAGCAGCAACATTTTGCCTGAGCTAACAGACTTTGTAAGAAATTAAAATTAAAATCTAGGTTTCCTGACAATGACAAGGAAGGAAGAGAAGTAAGAATGCTGGGTAAACTACTCATAAAAAAAAAAAAAAAAAAAGCAACTACTCTGTTTAATTGTACACACTCTTCCTATTTCTTCCACTTCATTTTTTTTGGTGATTTGAGTGGATTACCCCTTCTGTGTGTCAGCAGAGTCTTTAAACTTTAATGTTCCTTTTTTCTTCACTTGTACTGTGTGGCTATAATGTTATTATTATAATTGAATAATCTATACACAGCAATGCCTCTATTTCAAATCTGATGACTGCATCGTTCAACCTTATATTTGTTCCTATTGCCGCAGGTATCAGCTGTCTGGGTTACAATTCATGCAGAGTATTCTCAATTCTCTTCTCACTTTGAAGAAATAGAATTACACCATATTGGTTTTTGGTCATTCTCCTGTCTCCCAAATCAGTTCAGGGACTGGCTCAGAATGGAGGTCTGTGTAAAGCAGCATTTTCAGTGGTCTAAATTAGGACCTGGTGAAACAAAATAAAGCTAGGCACAGTTAAATCATGTCACAAATATGAAGTGCCTTTTCTAAGCCTCCAAGCAAGTATAATCTTTCAGCGACATAGATATATTCTAGTGCTTGATGGATAAAAGATAACATGGCATACTCTACTTTTCAAAGGATCCTTCTGAAATTTGGGCAAAAAATATATTTAATTATAACAAACATAGAATCTGTCTTGGGCATATTTGTATAAGCTGTATTATGATCTTAGAGTTTCCATGATGGATCAGAGCCATTCTGTGTTTAATACCTATAGAGCACAACGAAAAGGCTATTTTCTGCCATAAATCCATCACACCTTATGCTACAAAAGGCAGGGCAGCCAGAGAAGTGGACTCAGCAAGCAGAAGGTGGGAATGGATGGAGGTAATAAGAACTGACAGTGGTTACTGAATACTACTAGTATTAGCATGGGCTGTCAAATATCTTTGTGACTGCAGTATTTTATAAGCAGAGGAAAGGTTTCAGGTTCACAAATGCGGATCTGAAGAAGGAAAAGCTAATAATACTGGCACTGCTATGTATGAAGGGGAACACCTTTTCCAAAGCACAAATTTTTTCCTGAGAATACATTCAAATTGTACTGTTGATTTTATTGCCTTTCATGCTCATTCCAGACGGCACTGCTGTTCAAGTAGGACATTAAATAGATTCTGCTGTAATTAAGTAATTAGCTGCACAATTAAATCTGAAGTTAGATAAATGCTGTGAGCCACATTCTGTAAGTGCTTGTGAAGTGACACCCAAGTCGTTTGTTCCCTGTTCATAGGACTCCCACCTTCTCATCTTCAGATCCCTTCTAGTACTAATGGAAATAATAATTAAGAATGATAACAATAAAATTCACTGTTAAGTTCATAGAATCGTAGAATCAGAGAAGAGTTTGGGTTGGAAGGGACCTTTAAAAGTCATCTAGTCCACCCCCCCCTGCAATGAGCAGGGACATCTTCAACTAGATCAGGTTGCTCAGAATCCCATCCAACATGACCTTGAATGTTTCCAGGGATGGTGTACCTACAAACTCTCTGGTAGAGGGGTGCAAGTGATTCACCACACACGGTAAAACATTTTTTTCCTTCTGTCTAGTCTAAATCTTCCCTCTTTTAATTTAAAGTCATTACCCCTTGTCCTATTACAACAGGCCCTGCTAAAATGTTTGTCCCCATCTTTCCTGTAGGCCCCCTTTAAGGACTGAAAAGTCCTTTCAATAAGGTCTCCCCAGAGCCTTCTCTTCTCCAGGCTGAACAACCCCAACTCTCTCAGCGTGTCCTCACAGGAGAGGTGCTCCAGCCCTCTGATCATCTCCATGGAACTCCGCTGGACCTGCTCCACCTTCCTGCGCTGAGGACTCCAGAGCTGGATGCAGTACTCCAGGTTGGGTCTCACCAGAGAGGAGTGGAGGGGCAGAATCCCCTCCCTTGACCTGCTGGGCACGATTCTTTTGATGCAGCCCAGGATACAGTTGGCTTTCTGGGATGTGAGCACACATCGTCAGCTCATGTCCAGCTTTTCATCCACTAGTACCCCCAAGTCCTTCTCAGCAGGGCTACTCTCAACCTCTTCATCGCCCACCCTTTGTTGATATCGGGGGTTGCCCTGAACCAGGTAAAGGGCTCTGCACTTGCCCTTGTTGAATCTCATGAGGTTTACACGGCCCACTCCTCAAGCCTGAGGTTGGTCAGGCAGGGTTTGCCCATGGTGAAGCCAACCTGGCTGTCACAAATCACCTCCCTGTCCTCCAGGTACCTCAGCATGGCTTCAAGGAGGATCTGTTCCATGATCTTCCCAGGCACAGAGATGAGGCTGACCGGTCGGTTATTCCCAGGGTCCTCTTGTCTACCATTTTTTAAAATGGGTGCAATGTTTCTCTTTTTCCAGTCACTGGTGTCTTCACCTGACTGCCATGACTTTTAAAATGTCATGGACAGTGGCTTGGCAACTACATCAGCCAATTCCCTCAAGACTCTGGATGCATTTTGTCAGGTCCCAAAGATTTCTGTATGTTCAGGTCCCTCAGATGGTGACAAATCTGACCTTCTCTACAGTTGGAGGGACTTTTTTCCCCCCAGTCCCTGCCTTGCAGACCATCCACTGGAGAGGTGTGGAGAGAGGGGCTACCAGCAAAGACTGGGGCAAAAAACTTGTTCAGAACCTCAGTCTTCTTCTCATCTGTTGTTACCAGTTTTCCAGTCTTTCTCATCATGGGGGGTATGCTTTCTTTGACCTTCCTTTTCTGGGTGACATACCTGTAAAAGCCCTTCTTATTATTATTTGCGTCCCTTGCCAAATTCAGCTCCAGCGGCGCCTTGGCCTTCCTTACCCCATCCCTACTCAACTGGACAGCATCCATGTTCTCTTCCCAGGATACCTGTCCCTGCTTCCACTGCCTGTGCATCTCTTTCTCGCCCTTTAGTTTGACCAGCAGGTCTTGACTCAGCTATGACTGTCTCTTTCCTTCCTTTCCTGATTTCTTACACCTGGGGATTGAGAGCTCCTGTGCTCTAGGGAAAGCCTCCTTAAAGATCTGCCAGCTCTGTTCTGCTCCCTTGCCCCTGAGGACAGTGTCCCAGCGGGTCCTAAATTCCTGCATACTGAGTTACTGAGCCAGCAGCTTTCATTTGGGTGCCTTGCCTTGCACGGCAGGGAGCTGATTCACCTTGCACCAGCTCAGAGAGTGGAGAGAGGACCTCATACCTATCCCCACTCCCCTTAGTATGCCTACCTAGGAAGGGACTTCAGGTGTTGGTTTAGCACGACAAATAGTATTAGAGGGCATCAGTACCTTCCTCTCATTACTTACTACCTCCTTCCATACTGCACAACGTAACAAAGATTGGGCTGGCAGCTACTCTTTTTGCAAAATAAATGAAGGCCAAGCACACTCAAGTCTTAAAAAAAAAATAATAATTCTCCCTCCCATGAACTCATTTATTGCTCTGTGTGGACCAATTCTGCTAACGCCTACCTACTTGAATAACTGTACTCATTTTTGAAATCAAAGTATGACTGACTAGTTGCATGAAAACTGGGTTAAGCCATTAAATTCTGAGATTTTGAAGACAAACTGCATCTGACACGCTTTGCAGTGCTCTTGAACTACTTCAGCATACTATGAAGTAAAAAAATAAAAGCAGAAATGAAGGCAAGGCTCTTAAGATGTCCTTAAAGTGACCTTCAGACAAAACCAGTGCTGAATACTGAGAAAGGAATTGTGAATGAAGAAGAATAGTGTCCCAAGTGTAAACAAAAGCTCCACAATCCCATTTAAGCATTCTTAGAACATTAATCCATTTAAGATATTAGGACAGCAAAGAACCATTGTTCAGGACAGTAAGTGAAAGTCGAGATGGGCTGGGTTACTCCTTCTAACACAGATAAATATTCTATTTCAATTCTGAAAATATATTCAGAGGAATTTGAGATCTTTTATTATTTAAGAGGCTCCATTGGGGTCTTTAAGAGTGTTTATTTTAAAAAGCAGAACCCCTAGAGCCACTCATAAAAGAAAGAAAAAAAAAAAATCCACCTCCTAATGTATGAGCTAAACATGTACTGCATTACTTTAATCTCCTCATAATTACCATTTTCACATTTCTTTCACTTGTCATAAAATTGAATCTTCCCAGACAGACTGTCTGATAAAATGGTATAGTCAGCGACAGTACATCAAAGAGAGCAGGTGAAAGTGAGTTGCATATTCACACACGCTGAAATTCTGGTTGACGTGAAAAGAAAGAGGTTTTCGTATCTCCTGCTTCTTCTTTCAGAATCCCTCCTCACTTAGTGCAATTCATGTTTCTAATTTTGAGTTTGGACTGTTTCAGCTGAACATAAGGGAGAAGCAAAACAAGTAGCTGAAACAACAATCAGATTGTACAAGATTTGTCTTTGTCTAGTTTGTAAAAGACAACACTGCTCTACTGAAAACACTACGAGAATTCTAATCAAGTCAGAGTTTCCCTGGAGGACCTGTGTTAAATAGTCGTGTCCTGAGAAAGTAGATTGTACTTCACTTCAGATATGGACTTTATGCCAGATGAATATCAAACATTTTCAAGGTCCTTTCTTTTAGAAAGTAAATCCCATCATGGCCTCGTGACAGCTGGTTTGGGTTTTTTCATTTCTTAAAGATTTTTTAGGTCGTTCTTTAAATACAGATTTAATCAATTTTCAGGTTAAAATTCCCAGAAAAAAATAATCTCATTCATTCTAATTTATATTAAACACAAGAGATTATACTGATGCAACCCTGTGTGGGATTTCAAATCTCAGACCAGGTCATTTCAAGCTATTTTAGACCTGCGCTTTCGTGCAGGCACAGCCTGGGAAGGTTTTCATTCGGTCTCATGCAATGCTAATGCAGTCGTGAGGCGCAGGCCACAACGCCTCTGCCCACGGATGACAGCGCAGAAGGCACAATTTTGTGTATTTTATTTACATTGACAAGGTCGAGGGGTCAGGCTGCTGATTATGAACTCTTCTGTTAGACGGACCCAGAACATATGCCGGCAGGGGATTCACTGGCAGCTCCCTTAAGCAAGGATTTAGGATATTAGTGTCTAAATGGAACGGTTGGGTGCCCACCTCAGCCTTCGTTCTGGGCTAAATCTTTCACTCGGTGTCACCCACAGCTCTACCCCGTGGCCAGCCAGGCACGTTGGCCATTTGTCGTGGAAGTAATGCCCACAGAGAGTTCAAAGGTTCAGGAATGAGGCAATAAGTATTTTCATCTTTTGGGCTTGTGTAAGCCCCGCAAACGGCCTCAGGCCCGACTGAACTCATGTTGCAAGTTCCGCAGCCAAAGTGAAGTTGAGTTTTGTTCGTTAACAGCAAATCCGATCTTGGGAGATTGCTTCACAATTTATTGAAATTTAAATAACCTTTGTGATACGTGGAATTAACCTGCGCTTACCAGGGACGGCACGGAATTATAAGGGAGTAAAATTCATCCTGTCTTGAGGAACTTTGGCATTTTACTGAAGATGTTCTGTCACCAGCACATGCTGCCAGTGACCCTTTAGAGATTATTCCGTGCAACATTCTGTATATAGCAAATTGCAATCCATCAAGACATAAATGTGAGGAAAAGCCAAAGTGTTTATAACTCAAGGGAAAAAAGGAAACCTACCCTTTCAACATGAAAACGGATAAAGATTTCAGGTAATCTTTGATCAGATATTTTGCTTAGCTCTTAATGTAACAGCTCTACTAACACTTTGTGGCTGCCTTTGAGTTGTGGGCTGACTCCGGAAAAGCTCTAGGACATGGGCACACGGGGATGGGATGGAACTACCACCTTTTATGCAGATACTACCCATCCACTCTACTAACCAGCTCTGAGTACCCCAGAGTTGTAGCCCACCACAGTTATAAAGTCAAACACTAAATATGAACCAGTGAAGTTTATTTAGCAGATATTTTACATAAGTGCTGGGGTGGGTGAAGAGCATACCTTTAGAGGATCATGACAACCATGAAAGGCACAGGGAAGGACACCAGAAATCTTTACCAATGAGCATATGTTTGAAGCAAGTACAGCTAAATCAGCCATAAATGAGCAGATACCCTACATTGGTGATTAATTTGTATCAGAAACAGTGTGGCCAGCAGGGCTAGGGAAGGCATTGTCCCCACGTACTTGGCACTGGTGAGGGCCCACCTTGAATACCGTGTTCAGTTTTGGGGCCCTCACTACAAGAAAGACATTGAAGTGCTGGAGTGTGTCCAAAGAAGAACAACGAAACTGGTGAAGGGTCTAGAGAAAAAGTCTTATGAGAAGCAGCTGAGGGAGCTGGGGTTGTTCAGCCTGGAGAAAAGGAGGCTGAGGGGAGTTCTTATCGCTCTCTACAACTACCTGAAAGGAGGCTGTAGAGAGGTGGAGGTTGGTCTCTTCTCCCAAGCAGCAAGTGATAGGTCAAGAGGAAATACCCTCATGTTGCACGAGGGGAGGTTTAGATTGGATACTAGGAAAAATTTCTTCCCCAATAGGGTGGTCAAACACTGGAACAGGCTGCCCAGGGAAGTGCTATAGTCACCACCCCTGGAGGTATTTAAAAGATGTGTAGGTGTGGCACTTTGGGACATGATTTAGTGGTGGACTTGGCAGTGCTAGGTTAACAGTTGGACTTGATCTTAACAGTCTTTTCCAACCTAAACAATTCTATGATTCCAAAACACACGTTCCTGAGTTCCTCAAATTGAAGTAGTCACTGCTCAGGTGTTGTCCTCTTCAGGAGGAGGGATAGGATCACAAGTCATGGATTTTCTATCTCTCTCTTCTTGAAGGGGTCATTGTCTTTTCTACTGTTGATGCTATGCTACATATTCCCTAACTCCATGAGCTCGTACATACACGCTGTTAATGCCCACTAGGCTTCATCAGCCTATGAATATCTGTGAAGCCAATGAAATCACAGTTTCTGATCATCTCACTAATTTTATATGAATTTTTTCATATCGACAGCAGTTTAATTTCAATAACCTAACAATACCTTTTTTGCATTCAATTCCTGAACATTTGACTTCGGCAAGTTCTGAAATCACTACACTGCTGTATCAGTTTACTGGAGCACTTAGTAGTTTTCTAGAGTTTAAAAAAAAACAAAAGAAAACAACAAACAATTACAGAAATCAAATAGAAACAAACTTCCTGCTCAGAGTCCCGATAATGCATCAACAGGACAGCAGAGATCCCCCTACCACTCAAATTAACAGCATGATCGAAAAAGGTCAGTGTGTTTCCAGTGGGTTTCAGAACTATTTCTATCAGCAGCAGAATACTGGGGGTTCCAGTAGTGTCCAGGACTTGCAAAACATGGCGGTCATGGTGCTTTCAGCCCCTGTTTTAACCTCATCCTTCATTACTTTAGGCCATGTAGCTTTTTACTTTCAGCCTGCATCCATCTAGTGACTTCACCCTCCCTTCCTTTTCCCCTTTGGGTTCCTTGTGCTTAACTCACCATTTTCTAACTGTCCCTGCAGGCTTGGCTCCTCATCCCTCTGCTTCCTCAGCCTGGAGAAAGGAGGAGGGGAAAAAAAAAAAGAGGGGGAAGTCTGGCTCAACCAATGCAGTCTTGTCCTAGGTCATATTTCATACAAACAGAATATGATGAGTTAGCTGTTAAACTATAATACATTTCCCCAGTTTTCATAAGCTCTTGATTCAGCAAGAAATTGGGGTCAACAAAAGAGCATTTTTCTGAAACCAGAGTGACTCTCTTAGCAGAATTCTAGCCCTGGTTCTAAAGCCTGGGAATAGCGAAGCTCCTAGTTTAAGAATTGTTTTCATGTGGGTAAAACTGGATGCAGATTTGTCAGGCAGGACGGAGGTTTTAATTTTCTTTAGTCTCTTCTCAGCTCTCCAGTAGCACCAAGGAAGGTAGTAAGCAAGCACTTCCCTCACGCGATGCGGCTGTTCCGTTGCATAGCCTTCCCGGTCACAGAAGCTGTTCCTGAAGTAAAACACTCTTTTTGCTTTTCTGAAAAGTGGCTAAGCTATTTTTGTTCAAGTTTTCAAAAGAAGTCTTCAGCCTGAGGCAGAAATTCAGCCTGAGAAATTTCTGCCCAAATTATTAAAGAATGGCGGAATTACAAACTACTGAAAACAGATGGAGTTCGGCATAAGAAATTACAGATGCCATCACTTATGGTCTTTACGCTCTCTGAGCATTTATACTGTAACACATATACAAATGTGAATATGCAGTACCTCTCAGCAGAGGACTTGTTTTTCTTATCTTCTATGTTCCTTTAAAAAACCCCGCATTATACAGGTTTTATGGCTGCAATAACAATCTTCAAGAAACGTACTTCCAAGTAGCTACAGTGAGCTACTTCCAGTGAGCAATCAGATGGCAAGAACCTCCTTGCCTCAATGTCATTATTTCTTACAAAAATCAATAATGACTTTATCCTTACTTGCTGTTTTAGTTCAGTGTAACAGTGCAAACAGCACAGAATAACACAGAGACAGAAGGGTCTGAACAGATACTAAGGAAGCTAATGGAGTGGATGTTAATTTCTTGAAAGAAGCTGTCATACAAGCAGAGAACAAAAACCTTTCAACCCTTAACTAAAAAGGCAGTAATTATACATTCTTCTGGGGCGGAAAATCTATTATAAACATCATTTGTAGAACAAAATCTAGCTTTGACTCTTGCCTATTTTATAATAGTGAAGAAGGAAGAGGTGGATATTCTAATAATCATTAGATGCAAAGAAAGAAATTATGAATGAAAGCCAGTTTAGCAAGAACCAGGAGATAAGACAGTTTACGTTAAAACCTTGCTATCTTATTGGTGGATCCATTTTTTAAATCAACTTGGATCAAAACAGGGGACAGATTTAGGGTTCAAAGTCAACAAAGGAACAGCTGTGAATTTCCATTTTTTATTTGATTTATATTGTGCCCAATCGATTCCATACACGAGAAGCACCTTCTGGTATAACAAAGACTCATTAGAGTGAATTAGAGTGGCTCCACAGAAATCAGTACTTATATTTGCTCAAAACTGATACACAGCAGAAGAAAACAAGCCAGACTCTCACTACAACCAGTATCTAAAGCAAACCATCAGTGGCTACAGATAATTTGGGAAAACAACTATAAATATTAAACCAAGGACACTAATTTTGCCTAACTGAAAAAAAGATACAAAAGTAACCTCTTGCTCTCAGGAATTAAAATTATTGATAGGCAAGGCCTGCCTTTATGGCTTGACTTTCTCTGTTAGAATCACCAGATGGAACCCACACCACTAGGGAACTGTATGAATTCTAATAGACTTCCTTTTCTGCCCCTTCATATTTTCTGGACATAGTTTCAGAGGAGTTATGTTAGAATGTTAGACCTACCCTCTAGCCAAGGATTTAACAGTAAACCAAGACTGACTTTTATTACTGTAGTTCAGCCAGAACATTTGGGTAAAATTCGGGCCTTGCTGCATTAAATGGGAAATTTCCTATGAACTTCAGATGAAGCCAAGATTTCACCTCAGCTGTCTTCTCTGTTCTTGTGTAGGAGAAGTGACTACATCTAGGCAGAGATGATGCATTGTTCTTTATAGTCTGCACCTGTGTCTAATTTAGTCTTGCAGCTACAGCTACACAGCAAAGCAGTTGACAGCTACTAGAGAGAAGAGTCTGGAAACTGTCAACTCACAGAGATGCTTTTTGAGCTCTCGCTCTTTGGAATAAGTTTCTTTTCTGTTTAATCAAAGGAGAAGTATTTTTGTTAAGAAACTTCACGTTCCAAATAAGAATGCTGTTAAGCCAGGGAATGAAAATACGAAATAGCTGTTTATTACCAGTGCTGTAAATCATCCGTGAAAGCCTTCACAAAACACCAGATGCAGACTGCTAAATCCTTCCACTTCATGACAGCGCTGAACCACTGATGGAATCGTGCTTTCCACAGAAGAGTGAGCAAGTACCAGATATGTAAAGCACACATGCATCAGTTATGATTAGCAAGTGAAGCAGATGTCATATTCAAGCAATAATGTAATACTGTATAGCCAGATAAAATTTCACATGTGGTTATACACATATATACACAAGAAAACCTAGGTTCTATACCTTCACATTATTAAATTAAAATAAATTTTGAGTGGTGTCATGACTGACAGTATAGCATAAAAACAATGCAACACCCAAGTTGTGCATCTATTTGTTTGTGTATGTGCGTATAGATGTACGTATTCAACAAAATTTCCCTCCCCATAATTATGCACAGAGATAACAATGTTTCCATTATAACTTTCTCAGCAGGGGTTTGAAAATCAGTAAATATAGTTTTCTTTTGCTGCAAATGGAAAGTTGGAGGCTGAACTAAAGGCTGACGTTAAAGTTTTGGAAAAGTTGACTAATTCAGAATTTTAAGACAATGCTTTAAAAAGCAAAACATTTTCTAGATACATGACTCAGAATGGGTTGAAATTTAAGGCATTTAGCTTGACAGGTGTATATATATACGCACTCACAGAGGTAAAAGGAGGCTTTGTACATTCACAGTTTGAAATTACTGTTAATCTGTACAAAATTTTGAAATCTCATTATTTACAGCATAGCATAAAATCTAGTCCGTATTCATAGAATCATAGAATGGTTTGGGTTGGAAGGGACCTTAAAGATCAAGTTCCAACCCCCCTGCCATGGGCAGGGACACCTCCCACTAGAGCAGGTTGCTCAAAGCCCCATCCAGCCTGG
>JAOXJK010000001.1:178209297-178221336 GCA_025774025.1 Xenus cinereus | reverse complement strand
CTTCCCCCCGCCTCCCCTTGCCCCGGGGATGTGGGCAGCCCCGCTCTCCCCTCGGCCAGGCGGCCCGGGAGGAGGAGGAGGCCTGGAGGCAGGTTACCACCTTCAGGGCTGCCGGTTTGTCCAGTTTGTGCTACCATCCCTGTTTCTTCTTACGCCAGTGAGTATTGCGTGAGAGGAGAGGGCAGAGTTCAGTCACGGGCTTGCAGGGGCGCTTTAGTGTGGCTTTCCATCGTGTTTCACCTTTCTCTTCCCAAGTGTGTTGCCCGCAGCGAAGGAGCCTTGTACCTGCGAGAACCGCTCTTCTTCATCAAGGGGCTTATTAGCATCCTGCGATGCTTTCTGTTTCTGCATGGCGTGGCTGCCGTCTCCGGCCGCTGAGGCGAAAGCCGTATCCATGTCAGGGGCTGCCGAGGCTGATGCCAAGGCAGCCCACGGTAACGAGATAAGGGGTTGACCTTGAGCTCCCATACGCTGGGAAGCGTGACCTGAGCTGTCCCCAAATATCCTCCGGTGACCTCTGAGCCAGATGACCGGCCTGTGCAGGGCACAAGTGGCGCTTGGAATTGCTGACATATGCCTGTGGTAGCTGGCACTTGTCGGAATGGGTGCCAAAAGCAACAAAGCTGCTAAATACAGAGCAAGTGATGTAAATTAGGTAGACAGAATGACAGCAAGTGATTCTGATGGTGAGGTACTTGCTAAAGCTCTTAATTATACCCCCTTGATGCCATTTATCTCAGTTTTTATTTTTTTAGTCTGTTTACTAGTTGACCAGTTCGTTTCTTTAAATATGTCTTTGGTTTCTCAAAAGTTACTCAAGAGGGAAGCCCTTGAGGAATTGCTAACCATAAAAATCCTTCAAGAATTTTTTATTAGAAAATACTTGAAAAGTACTAAAAAAATAGAGTTACTTATCTTAAACCAAATAGGAATAGAAGGCAACAAGTTAACAATGTGTGAAACAAGCACCTGAAGAAGGTGACTCGGCACTTTTCAGCCCTTTGTAGGAGTGAATAACCTAAAACCAAGAAGAAATTCACCAAAATGAAATGGTAGCAAATGCAGTATTACTAAAAATACTTCATAGTTTCCATGTGCTATGGAATGGAACTGAGTGTAACTTAGCAATATTCATGAATACACTGTATATGTATATGAATAACAGGAGTATTCCCACTTACAATCAATGATTATAATGATTTTGGTAGAAAGATTTAAATCTCAAAGCTCTAGACAATCTTGTAGTTTATTAAAGGCAGGCTAAGAGGTAACATTAGGGATATTTTCCCTCCCAGCACCTGAGACACCTCATTCATTATAGTGCTTTCTGTGCCTCTGTGAATTTGGGACCTTGATATTAGGAATACAATTTATTATTTGCATTTCATTGGTTGCTTTTTTTTTAAATTAATGTTATTTTAAAGATGATTGCGTGTCCTCTTGCAGGCCCTGTCACTGCTTTGAGGTTACTGAAGTTAAAAAGAGATGGTCTGAAATTTTCTGTGCAATACGTGTTTTTGCTACGTCTATGCAGCTGCTGTAATTGCAAGTCTCGTTGTAAGGAGTGTTGAGGTTGCGTGTTTCTTCCCTACTGATAAAGAAAATATTTCAGAAAAGGATGGAAGGGGTTAACAGTGAAGTGAAGAGCAAATTGTTGTCTACCCAGTAATTCGGATCTGACATCCCTGCCAGACTGGATTTACTGTCTGTGATGGTACTTTTTAAGTGTAAGGGAGAAACTGTTGCCTGATTTTGTCCTGTTATATGTGAAGGAGCCATGCTTGGCTTTTCAGCTCTGTCGCTGTAATGTGAATATGGCTTGCTGGTGCACTGGGGGCTGTGGAGGCACTGCTAGAGCTATCTAGTGGTAAAGCTTAAGAGAAATCTCAAAAGTGAAGGACAGAGGCACTCAGTGACTAAAGGGTGATGGGAATATCTAGGAAGGGTTTGGGTTTGCATGACATATTTAATGAGGGAAACTTAATTTGTAGTAACCAGTGTTGTGGAAGAGCGGCAATCAGATTAATTTTTAACGCAAGTTTCATGTTTCCTTCCAAAAGACTGAAAAGAATTAGCTTTTTCTAGACTGCAGAGTTATTTGTGATGGATTACTATTTTAAAAACAGCATGAGCTGAACAAAGTCAAATTCTACATAACTCAGTTCTCTGACATTTAATTATTTGTATCTATCTGTGTGTAATACGAAACTTTTGACAAAATCTGATGAAATACATAATATCAGAGGTGCTTTAAGGGGTTGGTGGGAACAAACGCTGAATTTGGTGAAAACTGAAGAGCTGGAAAAATAAAAATCATTGCCAGTCAGATAGTACAGGTAAAGGAAGGTCTCTCCTGTGCTTTGCTGCTCAATGTACATATAACAACTTGTGCTTTCTCACTTGTGTAGACAAAAATGTATATTAGCTTCATGCACTGTTTTCTACGGCTCTGCCTGTCCAATTCCTATGCTTTCCAAAACCTGGGCAGCCCCAGTTCCTCATCAAACCTGCGTTCGAAGCCTGAATGATCTCGGTGATATATACAGGAATATCTGCTGAGTATAACACAGTCGGTTGTGAAAGCTTTAGCAGACTTCAGAAGCCTGTAATGTTCATCATTGGTGTGCAGGATCTAAGTGATTGTGGTAAAAAATTATAATCTGAAAAAAGACTATGAATGAGACCATGTGCTTAGAAGGGGGTTTAAGTGTTTTTTTGTTTGGGGTTTTTTTGGTTGGTTGGTTGGTTTTTTTCTTTCCAGGGTCTGTTACTGCCCAAAGACTAACGAATCGGTTGATGATGTATGTAAATGCTTTCCAGCACATTCCCCTTTCTGACTTTACCTGTGTCATTATCTCGTTGAAGTTCACATGTGGACAGCTGGGAGTGTGGTTCTGGCAATATTTTTTTTCACTGGCACAACCTATTTAAGGGACTTGATTCTTTCATCTTTCTCTTAACATTGCCACTGTTGTTCATTGCCTCCGTAGTTGTGCTTGGGGGCTGTGCAACGTGGTGGTTGAAACAATTCCAGTGATTTAATTTATGGCAAGGCCTCATGAGCAGTTGTTGCGTCAGCACGACTGAGAAAGCAGCGAATGGAGACGGGAATTTTCAAAGCCAGTTGTCGTGAAAGTTTGCAGAGTTATGCCTGATCTATTTCAAATTATTCTAACAATTAAGAGGGAAAAGGTTGGTGGCAAAAAAATAGTGTCATTTATTAGCCACGCTGATACAGCTGGAAGAAAGGGATGAGCTGTCAGGCAGATACGCTCTTCGGTAGGGTTTCACTGTTGTTCCCATGAGTAGATGTCATTAAATAGCTTCCGAGTTTTAGTATTTGGCAGTTGTTCAATATTTAAATTTCCCTGTTTAGCAACTGTTACAGTCCTGATATGTGTTGATGTGTTCTGCAAGTCCTGCCCATTTTAATACATGAGGCTGAAGTTGAACCTGCCTGGCAATCTCAGGGACTCGGGATAGTTGCGTAGGAGATGCCATAGTGAATTTTAAAGCTGTTTTGTCTATCTTGGTTATCTTTTCAGTAAATGGGAAGTTGTAAAAACCGTTCTATTTGATTTTCGGTTGTAGTTTCTTTTTAGTTGAAATACGTTATTGAAATTATACTAATGCATTTGATACCTAAGCTCAGTTTAGAATAGACCAATAGTCTGGCTCTTCTGCACTGAGCAAACTGTACTTCAGGAATCTTCATACAGTTTGAAAACACTATCAGCTAATTTTTCTCATAATTTTTCTCCATCACTGGCCATGGAAGATTTGAAAAGGAACACTAGGGATGTGGTGAGCATCTGTTACCATATGACTAAGAGGAGGTAGTGGATATCGCTTTCTACAGACAGCTAGCAGAAACCTCCCACTCATGGGCCCTCATGCTCATGGGGGATTTCAGCCACCCAGACATCTGCCAGCAGGGCAATCTGGCGCTGTGTGTGCATTCTTGGTAGTTTCTAGACCGTGTCGGTAAAAATTTTATAATGCAGACGCCAGAGAGCCTGGGCAGGAGTAAATCTTCACTTCATCTGCTGTTCATAAGTAGGGAAGAACCGGGGCTGGTTTGGTCGTAGATGTCAGCCTGGATTGCAGCAACCGTAACATGATTGAGTTGTGGATCTGGAGGCTGGGAAGGTGAGCAGCAGAATTAGGATCTTAGTCCAAAGCACTGCAGGCTTTCACTTATTCAGGAGATTGGTAGGTAGAATCCTTTGGATAACCACCGTGAAGAAGAAAGGTGCACAGGAGAGCTTGAAGATATTTAAAGAAAACTTAATGACGGCTCAGGAATGAATGACTCCACAGTGGAGGAAGGTTTGGTATTTCAGTGGGAGGCCTGCTTGGCCAAGCAGGAAACTTCTCAATGAACACAAAAAGGGGGCATACAAAAGTGGAAATAAGGACAGACCGGACAACAGAAGAGGAGTGTAATAGTGCTATTTGGTATGTAGGGACAAAATCCCTACCATCTGACAAACTGCAGATCTTTAGTCCAGCAGGACCTCGGTAAACTTGAGGACTGGGCCAACAGAAACGTCAAAAAGTTTAAGGAGGAGAAGGATGAAGTTTTACCACTGGACTGAGGTGTTGCTGTGTCTCACTGGCTGGGGAGGCACTGGCTGAGTAGCAGCTTTGCTGGAAAGGCTGTAGGATTGCGGTGGGTGTCTGGCTGAATATGAGCCAACACCTCATAGCAAATAAGGTGAACCACAGACTGGGCTACGTTAGGGGTAGTGTGGGCAATGGTAAAGGGAGGATTCATCTCTAGAAAGCACTGGTGACAGTCTACCTAGAGTGCTTTGTTCAGTTCTGGGTTCCCTATTTCTAGGGAGATATTGAGAAACTGAGGGTTTCTCAAGAAACTGAGCCCCCACTTGAGGGCTACCAAAATTGGTAGGGGCCTAGAGCAGCTGATCGTGAGGAGAAGCTGAGGGATCTGGGCTTGTTAGATTTGCAACGAGAAGTTTAAGAGAGGAGACATCTGTTGGCAACTTGAAATTATAATTACAGAAATGATTAAATCTAACTCTACTTAATATTGGCAGATAATACATCAAGAGCCAGTCATCACAAATTGGGGCTTGGGAGGACAAACGTTTTTACTGGGAGAGGAGTGCAGCAGAGGAAGAGGTTGGCTAGAAAGGCTGTGGAAGATCCATCCTTGAAGGTTTTTGAGACTCAGTCAGACAGAGCCACAGCTCATCAGATCTTGTCTTGGTGGTAAGATGATGTCGAGTAGGAAGTTGGAGAAGGTGACCAGTATTTCTGAAGTGTTTTAGTAATTGGCGAAATGGACAGCTTAGCACTTCTTTGACGTGGTAAGCATATTACTGAGAGATACTCTGAAATTTGTATATTGAGTCTATGTGAGTCATCGTGGTATTAAAGATATTTAAAACTGGCTTTTCACATTGTAACACTTTTGTAATTGAGCATCATCAGACTCCCTACATTCAGGGTATGCTATTGGCCCACATGGAAAAAAAGCTCTCTGTTAAGAAATGATTGTGAGCTTCTTACGTGACTGGATGTCAGATAAGATTCTGTGTTCATGTTCTTGATCTTCTATTAATGCAGGAAAAGGTTCACTTCCTGGGGAAAATACCAAGAGTTTGTTTTAATGACACTTTGGACTTAAATCAGTAAAGAGAATCGTTAGTCTAAAGCAGACAACTGAAAAATCAAGCATTAACTTCAGACCTGAAAAGTAAAAAAAAAAAAAGAATGTCTATCAATAATGTTGAGTAGAAATAGAGTAATATCCAAATTTTATGTTTGAAGTAAATATTTTGGTTTCTTAGAAGGAAAGAACTTCTTTTGCTCATAAAACGAGGACGGCGTAAGTGAAGTGGATTTTTTTGCTTAGATTGGAGATGGATTTTATTGTGTAAACATCCAACTATTCCAGTCAGCAGCAGCTGTCAGTCTGCAGCTGAGCTCCATCTCATCTGTGTGGGAAGGCAGTGGTGGTCAAGGAGCAAACCTAGTGAGTGCGGGGAATGGGTTTCTCTCCCTCATGCTCATGTTTTTGGGAGGCTGCCAGTACCAGTAGGAGATGCAGAACAGGTTACAGTGTTAGCCAGTGACTGTGTGTAATGTTTACAGCCATGAAGATGGCCAGCAGGAGCTGGTATGAAATGAGAGAACTAAGTTGTGTAGATAGAGCTCCTTTTTCTTTTTTCTTTTTTCTTTTTTTTTTTTTCCCCTGCAAATAATGTATTCAGAAAAGTTGAGAGAAAAGAAAAAAAATGCATCCTGGAAAGTGTCATTTCTGTTTCTTCAAAATAAGTTGGCTCTTCAAGGATGAGGGCTGACACTCTTTTCTGTGCCCTTACGGATATATGCTGGATAAATAGCAGTTAGAAGCATCCTCCCTCCTTCCTCCCCCCTCCCCCTTCTTTTATTCTCCTTTCCCTCACATTAGAATGAGATTAAGACCTGGAAATATACATCTGAATATAATACAGATTTTGAATTTTCCTCTTAACAGGTGTGATCTTATCACACAGAAATTAATGTTAGCAGAGTTTAGCACCTTCACAGTTTTAATATGCACTTGCTGTTACTGGCTTTTGAGACCAGATGGATGGTCTGTGTACAAGTGAATGTGTAATATACTAAAATGACTGTTGGAGTGTGTTAATCTCACATAAATCCAGGACTAAAGAGGCCAAAAGGCAGTGATTTCAGCTGCCTAAAAACTTGATGTTCCTGAAGCTTCATTGTAACGTCTTCTAAAAACCCTGGTAATATAAAGATTTACATATTAGATTGGAACTGTTTCAGTTGTGCACTCAAAAAACTAAACACATGTATAGATCTGTGCAAGGTGTTTTCTTTTGCTGTAGGATTTCTTTATTTAAAAATAACCATTTCAAATTTATTAATTTCCTTCTTTTTTTTCTTAGTGTGTTATTTCACCAGAGGAATGGCGAGTAGAAGAAATAAAACTTTTTTTCTGCATCTTAAATTCTCAAATTGTAGTTGAGATGCAATGTGTTTAGCTTCAGATATGCCCAGCATTGCTCTAAATAGTTTAAACAGGAGTGGCTTTTTCTTCTTAACATATAGGAGAAAATAGTAGGATTAGGGAATAGTCTCTTCTTGGGAGAGGGCGAGGAGAAGAGGGATAGTTGGTGTGATACTAGCTTTTAAATAGAAAAGCGGTCAAAGGTGCCAAGTGCATAATAAAGCTTCATCTTCAAGAAGACTTCTTATTGAGATTATAACATTAAAAACGTCCACAGCGGGTCAGAACAAAGGTCCATCAAGCCCTACTATTCTAGTTTAGTGCACTGCAGTTACTGGTTAGCTGTATGTGCACATTCGAATTGCCATTTTGCCAGAGGTGAAATTCACACCTGTCTATTCCAGATGCAGTAGAAGGAGCTCCTTGCATGCATTTGAGGCTGTTTTCACATCTCCTTCTTTCAGAGAGTCACTTCAGAGTCCTGTTACTGGGTCACGATCTTTATGTGCCCCCAATTTCTAGCCCATATTGCATGGGCTTTTAATCTACCTGTTTTCTCTGTGTGTTGATCACCCCCTGAATGGGATGTCCTCCTTACTTTTTGGATTCCAGTTTATTTAGCGCTTGTTTTGTTTCGGCAGCCATAGCTCGTTGAGTACATCGGGCACTGCTTGTATCCTACTGTTTTCCCCAAAGACTGTACTACCTGTGATTACTCTTTTCTGTGTGGGAGGTGAGGAACCAGGGGCACGTCTTCACTGCTTGCCTAAGCAAGCCTGACACAGGCTACAAAGTCCCCATTGCAAAACCTCATGCGTACAGCTTTTGTCCCTGATAGTGTGGTAGTAGCTTTAGAGCTGGGTCGGAATATTCACGGGCTATTCCATAATTTGCAGCAGAGACAAATCGTTTGGGATATATGTTCTCAAATTATGAGTCTTGCTGATTTAATACCACCGGTTTACCAAGCAGGCTGTTGTCAGTTTCTTGCCAGCTGGTGAAATGCTGGAAAGAGCCTGTCTGGGATGACTTCTCTGTTCAAAGAGTTTGGAAGTGCAGTGGAAACGGAGTAATCAAACATGAAATTTTTAATAAGTACAGAAGGAAGAAAATATAGCCTAAGTAGAATTATGATAAGATTAGTGGGGTAATCCACCTGTGCTCATTTAGCTAGGAAAATAGACTCTGCTGTCTTGGTTTATTGTTGCTTAAAATTCTATTAAACACTGCTAATTTTTGCTTTTGGGACAGATGCAAGTTGGAGGCAATGTTTGTCTCCAGGCAGCAACAAACCTGTTAAAATCTGAGTGCCCTGACAGTATGGTAGGGATTTTGTGTGCTTAGCTCTCTCCTCGTCTTGCACATAGTTCCCTCCCAGCCCATTTTTCATGAAAATTTGTAAGGACTGTCGATGGCTGGAATGTTTGTGGCATTTTTGGACATGATTAGATGTGTTGATCAAGGGTTAGCATGTTATGGACTGACATAAATACCACGAGAACAGATGCATTTTGCATTTTTCACTTAGACTGAACTAAGTTGTTTGTTTCTTTAGGGAGTACAGGAAATCAACTAAGGCTTTTCAATACTATACCAATAAAAGAGGTAATTAAAATTCTCTCCTGTAGATGATACCATCATTCCAATGTATTGAAAAAGTCTGGCACCTTGTTGTTTCAGCATCTTGTCCCTACTGTGTTTTGGACGGCTGTGTGTGCGTGAAAAAGTATTTACAACTTGTGCTGAGGTGGTTTAAGCTCGGAGCTAATTAGTCATATACTCTTGTCTCGTTACAAGTTGGCTAAGGAATGGTGAGAAAATAAACTGGCACTAATTTCCTAAGGATATATCAGGCAACCTGCTCTTTTTAGGATGTTAAAATTCTTCCTAGCTGAGCTAATGAGAGAGGAGGTGTCAACTTTTGCAAGAAGCAGTGGGCTCCTAGGATGTTTACATCAACTTGGAGGCGTTTTGGTCAATCCTTTAGCTGTTCCTCAGTGAGAAAGAGTGGTTGGAGCTGTAGGAGAAGAAGGGGAAGGGGGGATGATGCTTAGGCAGTAAAATAGGTTTTTTTCCTTTAAAACTCAGAGAAGTGGGCAAAACCCTGTGAAAGCCAAAGCCTAGATTTTACTCCCTGCAGTGGTCATGTCTGTTGTCCAGTGACTTTTTAAGATACGGAATGCTTTCCAGAATGGGGACCGGGCCCCTGAACTGTTGTGGGACGTTTTTTTGGAGTGAGTTTGAAGGCTTCAGGCTGAAGAGGGCACAGTACTCTTGGGTGCATTTGAACTGCAAATTCAATAAGGGCCAGGAAATGACCTATAGCCCCAAACTGCTGCCTGGTCATTAGCTTAGCCCCAGCTCTGTTTGGGACCCTTCAACTTCTTGTCTCCTGCATAGATCTGCCAGAGAAGGATGCTTAGCTCTAGCAGGGAGCGGGGGACTGCTTGCTGCTGCTTATCCTTAGGACCAGGGATGAGCCCTTGGCCACCTTTTCTTTTGCAGTACTGCTATTGTCTAAGTCTCCCATTTTCTGGCAAGCCATTGAAGCAATGTATTGTCATGTGGGAACAACTAACAGTTTCCTGCCTTCTGCCATTATTTTAAGAAAAAAATAGGGGGGTGATAATTTGGACTTCAAGAGCAACATAAAGACCTACATGCAGGCATGTATGTCAGGCTGTGAATCCCAGTCTCAGCATCGTTGTTAAGCCTTTAAATTTGGGAGGAAATCAGCCATAATCCTTTCTTCACTGCTTCCTGTTTGTTGCTGTAGGTGATTCTCTGGCTGCTGTAAATCTAGTCCTAAATGTGTAAGCTTTTCCTGTGGGGATTGTCTGAGTCATGTCGGAACCTGGGGATTCTCGGTCCTGTGATATGAGCAGTAACATCTGGATATGCTGGAGGAGAACTGCCTTTGAGTGCAAAACTGGAGTCACTGGACGGAGAGCTGCTGTATGTATGAGAGGAGTTTTAGTTGCCTCTGTCGATTTGGACAAGCTTCCTCTTCAGCATCTCCTTCTCTGCTTCCAGCATTGGTCTTCCAAACTCTTTGACTCTGTGCTGGAGATAGGTGACGGTAGACTGTGCCCTCCTGGATGCTGTAGGACAAGGTGCAGATCAACAAAAGGATATTTAGAGTTGGATCTTGTTCGTGGGCTGTGTTTCTTTTACATCTCATTTCTCAGAAAAGCACAAGCACAAGAACTTCTTCCAAAACTTGGCCTCAGTTCACGGAACGGTAGTGTAATCAGAGTGCTGTGGCAAAACTGCACCCCTGCGCAGTCGTCTTACTCCAGTAATCCTCTCCATCCTCACACACGCACTTCTGCACCCGTTGGGCAGTGAAGCTGGTGTTATCTTCAACAGCAGTAATGGAAGAACCATCATTTTACTAGAGTCATCTCAGCTTCGTGGTCTGAATACTTGTGAAGTCATTTGCATGGCCCAGATGTTCTCTTGAAAAAAATAAACTTTGAGTTTGTTACCAGTCTGCAGCTCATTTTCTTGGCTTCACAGGTTTTGGGTGTTGTGCTGTTTTACTGTGTGACCTCTGCTGCCTTGGTGCTCTCCCATTTCCTGGCTGCAAACTAGATTTCACTTCTGATTTTCATGAGAAAGTACACGGGGCATGCCCTGCATTTTTATTCAAGCCTGTGGGTGCGGAAAGACAGATAAGACAGGCAGGCCCTGGTTAGTAAACTAGAGACTAGGAGACCAGTAAATAAAATGGCCAGGTGCTTTATTTTTGGTGAAATCCAGAGCAAGAAATGTGTGAGACCTCTTAAACGTGCCAGGTTCTGCAGCCATACAGTCAGAGAGTGCAGGAAGGGCCCTCTGACAGCAATATGTCCTTTCATACCTCCAACAGGGGCTTTTTCAGGCTGCTTGAAAACGCAGGAAAATCATCACCCTGCAAGTGTTTCTCACTGCTAGTTCTGCAGACAGTCTAAGGATTTCATTTCAATAAATCAACAATGGTACCTGGAATGGGGTTCTATAGTGAGCTTGAATTCCACAGCTCCCAACAAAGTAAGTTTTGGTTATAACAACTGCAACAAAAGAAAAAAGGTCAAAGAATATTAATTAGATGTAAATTGTCCTAGTACCTGACCTGTTGAAAAGCAGCAGAGCCTAATTAGTAAACATGTTAGAGGCTGCTTTGAGAACACACAGTCAGCCTTACCACAGCAGGCCTATGATTTAAACTTTAATATAAGGACATTAAAAACTTAAACAGTGTCTGGGAACTAAAAGACTTCTTTTCTCTCTTTTTTTTTTTTTTAGGTGATACTGTCACTATTGGAGATGTGTCTTTTAAACTCAAAACACCGAAGAACCCAGAACTCGTTCCACAGAACTACAGTAAGAATCTCCTTTCCTTTTGAATGGGTTTCAAGGCTTTATTCAAAAAACTTTTACTCACTCAAGTCACTCCACTGACTTTACTGAAATTATCTAAAAAATATGTTTTGAAAAAGCAGGCAATGTGGGAAAGACTATCTTTGCTGAGTTCTTTATTGTATTTCTGGTTCAGCTGGTTATATAGGTTATATATGTAACTTGTCCCCTTGGTCAGTGGGACAGTAAAAGGACTGTTTGTGTTTGTTTAAATGTTTTGTACAAAAGGGGTCTCATCCAGCAATTACATGTAAAAATAATACAGTAATCTCAAATTGTCTGGTCATGAAACTGTGACAGTTTAAAATTATCATTTGGTTGCAATGTGATTATATGTCCTAGGAATTTTCTGCTATATGGCAGACGTATGGTGTTTTTCTACTGTGATATTTAATATTCCCAGACTGTCATGTTATTGTTGTCAGCAAACATACAGATCTTTGCAATCCATCAATCCTCAGCAAGTTTTCTGATGATACCAAACTGGGAGGGGTGGCTAACACCCCGGAGGGCCGTGCTGCCATCCAGTGAGACCTGGACAGGCTGGAGAGCTGGGCAAGGAAGAACCTCATGAGTTTCAACAGGGAAAAGTGTAGGGTCCTGCACCTGGGGAAGAAGAATGTCAGGCACCAATACAGGTTAGGTGTGGACCT
>JAOXJK010000001.1:178177400-178188189 GCA_025774025.1 Xenus cinereus | reverse complement strand
GGACCTGCTTTGGCAGGGGGGTTGGACTAGATGATCTCCAGAGGTCCCTTCCAACCCCATATCATTCTGTGATTCAAACTACTTGAACATACTCATTTTAGTAGAATACTTTTGCATTCCTAACTGCACCAGCATCATAAATTGTAAAATGATGAAATTTCAAATTGATTGTCAAGATACCAGAACAATTATCTTCTACCGTGGCTTCAAAGACTTCATGTAGTAATCAATTAAACACCCAGAGTGACAGAAATGACAGCTTAAACTATCCTGTCTGTAGAATGAACATGACATGAAATCCCCTGGAGTAGCACTACACAGACTTGAGTTTGGTTTCTTTTAATCAAAAAAGATTAGAAAGAGAATTATAAAATAAAACATAAGATTAATTGAATGAAATTATAATCGTATTTGAGAGCATGTATGTATACACATGTATATATGTTTGTGTAGAAATATAAAAAAAAATTATTTCTATACTCTGGGAAAGAGATGGGTAAGAATAATTCAGCTTTTAAAAAAATTAACTGGTGAGTGCAAATTGTGTAATTCTGTGACTTATTAATTTTAGTACCTTGGAGTGGATTTTTGATGAGCTGGTAAGTTGGTCACAGGAAAGGCATTGTCAGCAAGTATAATTTAATTGATGGACTGTCACTGCAGGATCTGTCTGTCTAGTACAGGGAGCTAAATAGCAAAGTCTGTAGAAAGAAGAGGCAAGCAATGCAGTGATCCAGAAGTATGAATGTTACTATTAGTTTTCTTGTTGTGTCCAGCATTGCACAGAAAGAGGGAAATATTAGATAGAAACCAACAGTATTTGGATCAAGTTAATCTTTATTGATGTTGATATATGTTGTATCTAAAAAGAAAACGCATGAAAAAGGACCCTTATATAGTTGCCTCTTAACTTGTAGAAGTGATTTGGGTTTAATCATTTGCAAAACTTCTTCTAGGTTTCTAAAAGTGTCAGGATTTAACTGCATTTTTTAGGTTAGTAGTTCAGACTCTGGTATCTTGTTTTGATGTGGAGGTCATGTAGATGAGTGTCTGTGATGTAACATGAGGAATATTAGGACTGTATATTTAAAATTCTGTATAGATTAAAATCAAAGGTGTAGGGTTCTCTTTTCTTATGTTTGTGTCTGTTACATATATATTCCACTTTATTTTCAGCTAGTATTTCCTACAATGCGGGAAGGGGCAATACTTTGTAATACGTGGGATCATAACATTCACAGGCAGCATGGACTTAATGGATGGTGCTCTGAATCAGTGATTTACAAGTGTTAAGTGACTTCATTGTTTTTAGATATCTGTCAAGCACTTAATTTCCTTTTTATTCTGTTACTCATCAAGAAGAAAAATTAAAATAACCCATCTCACTTGTTCTTGTCCAGGAGACAAAGAGTTGTACAGAATTAAGGTAAAACCTCATAGTTTCTTTGTTTGTGGATTTTTGCCCTGGTAAATCTGTTCAAAAACTCAGATTGCTTGCTCCTGGGCCTGCTCTCTGCCCAAGATGCAAAATGTTTCACGTACCTGATGTAAATGTACTGTTGTACTAATATACTTGGTATAAAGTGGCTAAACTGGGTGGACCCTGCCTAGGTGGGGACGTAATCTCTTGTAAATACAGTTTGCAGGCACTGCTGCACAAACACATGACTGTCACGTTAGAGGAAGGGGCGATAAAATGAAACAGATCATTTGATGTGTGGTAGTTCAAAAAAGGAAAAAGAAATTGTGTGGAGGAAGCTGAAATCAATGACTGAGGAAGCTAAAATCAATGACTGTGAAATGAAAGATTGTTCCAGTTCTTGTCACATTAACATATTTAAGATCTTATTGTATGTCGATTCAGTTCCTAAGGTAAACTTTTCTAGCCTAGTTTTCTGATTCAAACCTCCTATAAATTCAGGTTGTCTCTTTTTAAATTGCTTTTCATTCTGTGCCATGGTGTTGCATCATGAGTTAGGAGCTCACCAGGTCAGGCCATTCTTTCTCACTGAAACATGAACTACTGCGGAAAACTGGAGTCTCTCTCTTTGGATACTAACTAAGCTGCCTGATGTGCCCTGGTATACTGAGATTTCTTTGTCTCTCTTTTTTTTTATTTATTATTAAAAAAAACCAGGAGTGAACGAGAGTATTAAGTGCAACCTGCCTTGTAATTTTCTGAACTTCATGGGGGAAAATTAGCTCTAAAACCCACCTAGAAAATACTTGATTAACTCAGCAAGGAGGTAGGTTGAATAGTAAAAATGTAGGTCCCCCACTCCATTACAGAGGGAGAGAAAGTTTGAATTATTTAGTTCTGAAGTTACTTTTTTTAATTTGACTGACAACATTAGTTACTATTGCATTGATTTTAATAAAACCTGAACATCACATTTAGAATACGTGTAACTCAGTATATTTGTGGCCTAAATTTAAAAAACCAAAACAATAGTTTGTCATTTACAAAGTGAAAAATTTTGTAACAAAAAGTAGAATACATATTTTAGATGAATAGTAGGTCTGTTTTTGAATCTTGTTTTTGAATGGCATTATACATGCAGAACTTTTTATTAAATACATGTTATTTTAAACAATTAACAAGATTTTACGAATATTTCAGGAAAAAAGATAACAGTATTTTTTTTATAAGAAGTTGACATTGTTGCTTTGAAACTGGTTGAACGTGGTTTTTAGTAACCCTTTATCTTACTACTTAGTTTTTGACAAAACTTTTATTTTGGAGGAAGTATGTTCTCACTTCAATCCATTCAACAGTCATCCATTTCAGTGGTGTTCAACAACTTTCCTGTTTGTTTAACTCTTGAGAGAAAACAATAACTAAGGAATTAAGAGCCCTTAAAACTGAACAAGTATGTTGAAAGATATTCTTTGGTAGAGGCACACCATTACATATGCTGTTTACGGATATTTTTTAAATCTAGCAAAATAGTTTCCCCAGTAGCCTTATATGCCTCACTGCCCTCCATGTCTATTTGTACATCTATGTTAAGACTGTCTCTAAATTTCTAGATAATTTGCTATTTCCATGTAATTATTATAAAATAAATAATTGATGATCTTATTAGTTCTGTTGCGTCTTCTTAAAAGAACAACCTGAGGCACTTACAGTAAATGACAAGTCTTGGTCAATGTCTTCTTCCTTCCCTGATAAAATGAGGAATAAAAGCTTATAGCATATTCCGTTCTGCATCTCAGTCATTTCTTTTCCAGCTATCTTTAACTTGTTGCTTAGTTTTAATTACTTAAGTTTGAAAAATGTGATTAATTGTATTTGACCTACGGAAAGAAATTTAGAAAGTATCAGTTTCCTCTGACTTTTGTGGTATTTGGTAGCTTGGTAGATACTTGAAATTAATATCCGCCTTCCATCCCTGGAAGGCAAGCTGCACCGTGGATTTAATTGCTGAAGTTCTGTTGGCCTGCTGCAGCTGGTCAGCATCATCTTAGCTCAAAACCAGCCCAAGTTTTGTGTTGGCTTTACCAGATGGTTATTGAGCATCTCTTTTCACCATAAGAGACATCTGGGCATTACATTGTTGGGATGTTTGTGAGATACAGGAGAGGAAAGACTTGGGCGGATGAGTTTGTGTGGGATATCGTGTGGGTGATGGGAACAAGATATTACGTTGGAAGAGACATCTGAAATGTAGGCTGCAGATGTAGGGACATCTTACCTCATTAGTTCTCGTCTTCACTGAGCTGCTTGTTCTGTTGTTTTGCCACTTCGCAGTTTAGTTGCTGTGCTTGAGTTGTCATTACAGGGATCCAGTTTTCAGATCAAGTCATCTTCTAAAAACAAACTTATCGTGAGGCAGCTCCTTAAAAAAAAAAAGTTTTTTACTGATGACAGTTGAGCAATTTCTGCAGCACTTTTTAAATACGGTTGTGCAACCATATTAGCCCGTAAAGCATATTCAGAATGATGCCCAGGTCTGAAAAGTTAAAGCCCTTTAGAGTTCCCAGAGAACCTTCCTCACGGATTTCAGAGTGATTAGCGTTTTCTGGTTTACGATATGCGTTTTCCTGAGAAAACAGTACTACGGTTTCAGTTCTGGTGTTTTAAACTATCCTGTTAACATTTCTGATGCCTTTACAGACTATTTTGCTTAGCTTTATAAAAACGTCCTCTTTTCTCCGGTTTGCACATTTCAGTATGTGCACTGTGGTGAACTTTTTTCTGTCCTTATTCCCTTTCTGACACTGTAAAACTCTATCCACGTGCTTATACAATGTGATTTCTGTCAAAACTGGGGTTTACAGCTTCTTGCAGTTGTCGTGTTTTGCACAGCTCAAGCGGAGAAGCTCACCGTGGTTCAGCTGCAGGAAAGACAATGAAAGTCCGCATAGGGTTGTCTCGTTCCTAAGGTGTTTTTTGCCTTTAAAGATAAAAATATATCTTTGGAGGTGCAGCGTGAAACTGGGGTAAGCAATCTGCATTATGTATTTGTTGCATAAAGCCATTGCTATGAGAGCAGCACCGTGTGAAGGGTTTCTGCTCCTGGCCTCCGGTAGCTGCAGGTATTCCCTGGAGCAGGTATCCAGGTTACCATCCTCAGGAGCAAGGAGCATCCCAAGGAGCATGAGTGGGAGGCAGCAGCGTCTGTCCTCCTCTAACGAGCAAAATTGTCCCTTGCTGCAGTTAGAGTAAATCTGAAAGTTTAACAAATCCCTCTTGGCCTTTTAACAAAAATGAAGACTTTTAACCTGAGATTTATAATCAAGGTTGCACAATATAAGCCCTGCCTGTCAAATTGTGTTTTATGTTAAACATTTAGAACAAACGAGGCTACTGCAAGAGGGAGGCAGTGCAGCTGTTTCCAGTTTTTCATTATAGAATTATGAAGATTTGTTTCTTGGAAGCATTTTTAAAAAGGGTTTTCAGTGACAGATTGCAAACTTACTTTTCTTCCTCTGATTTTTGTATGCATTTTAGTTTCCATACCAATCCATCAATACACAGATAAAACTGAAATAATGATTCAGAGGATGCCTTGTAGTATGACTAGCTTATTAGAAAAACTTACTACCAACTAGAATGCAGAAATACCAATTTTAGCCAGAGATATGCAGTTGCTTTTGTCTTAAGAGCAGACTTTATGCTATTTAACACAAGAACTTTAGAGGTAGATGAATTGTGTGTTTATTTAAGTTTATTTTGGAGAACAATTTGTATTTCATTGTATTTTGGAGAACAATGGTCACACCAGAGGGGATGCAATACTGGATCTGATGGCCATCAATGCAAGTGAGCTAATTCTTGATGTCAAGATTGGAGGCAGCCTGGGCTGCAGTGATCATGCAGTTGTGGAGTTTGCAGTCCTGAGGGATACAGGGCAGGCGAACAGTAAAGTCAGGACCCTGAATTTTAGGAAAACAAACTTCCAGCTTTTCAAGGACTTACTGAATAGGACCCCCCTGGGACACAGCCCTCAGGAACAAGGGAGCAGAACAGAGCTGGCAGATCTTTAAGGAGGCTTTCCCTAGAGCACAGGAGCTCTTGATCCCCAGGTGTAAGAAATCGGGAAAAGAGGGCAAGAGACAATCATGGCTGAGTCAAGACCTGCTGGTCAAACTAAGGGGCAAGAAAGAGATGCACAGGCAGTGGAAGCCGGGACAGGTATCCTGGGAAGAGTATAGGGACACTGCCCGGTTGTGTAGAGATGGGGTAAGGAAGGCCAAGGCACAGCTGGAGCTGAATTTGGCAAGGGACGCAAATGATAGTAAGAAGGGCTTTTACAGGTATGTCACCCAGAAAAGGAAAGTCAAAGAAAGTGTAGCCTCTCCCCCAGACTGGCAAACTGGTAACAACGGGCAAAGAGAAGATAGAGGTGCTTGAGTTTTTTGCCTTCCGTCTCCACTGGCAATCTCTTTCCCCACACCTTTCCAGTGGATGGTCTGCAAGGCAGGGACCAAGGGGAACAAAGTACCTCCAACTGTTATAGAAGGGCAGGTTTGTCACCATCTGAGGAACCTGAACATACAGAAATCTTTGGGACCTGACGAGATGCATCCAGAGTCTTGAGGGAGTTGGCTGATGTAGTTGCCAAGCCACTCTCCATGATATTTGACACATCACAGCAAAAGTCACAGGTGAAGTCTCTTGTGACTGGAAAAAGAGAAACGTTGCACCCATTTTAAAAAATGGTAGAAAGGAGGACCCTGGGAATAACCGACCGGTCAGCCTCACCTCTGTGCCTGGGAAGATCATGGAACAGATCCTCCTTGAAGCTATGCTGAGGCACCTGGAGGACAGGGAGGTGATTTGTGACAGCCAGGATGGCTTCACCAAGGGCGAGTCCTGCCTGACCAACCTCATGGCCTTCTATGATGGAGTGACTACATCAGTTGGGAAGAGCTACAGATGTCATCTGTATGGACTTCTGTAGGGCCTTTGACATGGTCCCCCATAAAATCCTTCTCTCTAAATTGGAGAGAGATGGATTTGATGGTTGGGCTGTTTGGTGGATGAGGAATTGGCTGGATGGTCACATCCAGAGGGTAGCGGTCAACGGCTCCATGTCCAGATGGAGATTGGTGACAAGTGGTGTCCCTCAGAGGTTCATACTGGGACCCGTACTGTTCAATGTCTTCATCAATGACATAGACAGTGGGATCCTCAGCAAGTTTTCAAACA
Source organism: Xenus cinereus (assembly GCA_025774025.1). Taxonomy (NCBI): domain Eukaryota; kingdom Metazoa; phylum Chordata; class Aves; order Charadriiformes; family Scolopacidae; genus Xenus; species Xenus cinereus. The sequence continues at coordinate 178,181,534 of JAOXJK010000001.1, read as the reverse complement.
ACACCAAGCTGAGTGGTGTGGTTGACACACCTGAGGGATGGGATGCCATCCAGAGAGACCTGGACAAGCTCAGGAAGGGGGCCTGTGTGAACTTCCTGAGATTCAACAAGGACAAGTGCAGCACCCTGCGCCTAGATCAGGGCAACCCCCAGTACCAGTACAGTCTGGGCGATGAAGGGATTGAGAGTAGCCCTGACGAGAAGGACTTGGGGGTAGCAGTGGATGAAAAGCTGGACGTGAGCTGACAATGTGTGCTCACATCCCAGAAAGCCAACTGTATCCTGGGCTGCGTCAAAAGCAGCATGGCCAGCAGGTCAAGGGAGGGGATTCTGCTCCTCTACTCCTCTCTGGTGAGATCCCACCTGGAGTATTGCATCCAGCTCTGGAGTCCTCAGCACAGGAAAGACATGGAGCTGTTGGAGTGGATCCAGAGGAGGGCCACAAAAATGATCAGAGAGTTGGAACACCTCTTCTGTGAGGACAGTTTGAGAGAGCTGTGGTTGTTCAGCCTGGAGAAGAGAAGGCTCTGGGGAGACCTTGTTGTGGCCTTTCAGTCCTTAAAGGGAGCCTACAAGAAAGATGGGGACAAACATTTTAACAGAGCCTGTTATGAGAGGACAAGGGGTAAAACTAAAAGATGGAAGATTTGGATTAGATATAAGGAAGAACTGTTTTACTCTGAGGGTGGTGAAACACTGGCACAGCTTGCCCAGAGAGTTTGTAGATGCGCCATCCCTGGAAACATTCAAGGTCGTGTTGGACGGGGCTCTGAGCAACCTGATCTAGTTGAAGATGTCCCTTCTCATTGCAGAGGAGGTTGGACTAGATGACCTTTAAATGTCCCTTCCAACCCAGACTATTCTATGATAATTTCTATATTTCAGCTATGTTTTGAAGTTGTATGAGAAGCACAATTGGGAAGAATAGTAAATTAGCACCCAGGTGGTGGTGGTATTGTTCTCATAGGGCGTCTTTGATTAAGAAGCAAAAACTCTTGTGCATTCAGCTGTTTCTGAAGCAGATTATAAAAGGTACATATAGGTGGGCAAAGACTATCTGTAACATATCTTTTAGAAGTATCATTTTACATACTTCAAATGGTTTCCAAATTCCCAAAACTACATACTTTTAAAATTTTAATTCTATAAGTCGATGAACAGTAGGCAACATAGTGTTGTAGGCTGTTTCTCAAGATTGCACTGCTGATGGAGAGCATCTTCTTTCTTGAAGTTAAGGGTGGTATATACTTCCAGATACTCACATATTCAGTCTACCCCTACAGCAGATTGTCGTCACGTACAAGTCCAGGAGAGAGATTTGTGTTGGTGCTGGAAGCCTGTTATTTCAGCAAGCCTTCATCCATAGAGTGCGTGTCTCAACCTGAGTCAACAAGATTCTATGGATACTCAAAATATTTTGAAACCATATGAACAAAATGTGTATTTTCCTCTAGCTAGTAAAACTTAGTCATAAAGTATTCATAGACTTATAATATGCAGAATCCGACCAACTTGGCAAATATATTGTTTGTTAAAGCATATTCTGGCTGTATCTCCAAACTGCGTTTAGACAAAATAGCATTTTGTTCATGCCAGGTATTGGACTGGCCACTGGAGATTCAGGTTTTCTATTCAAGCAGGTTGGACCAGATTTTTGACTTGACCAATGACCTTCCTAGAGAAGAATGTTAGCACAAAATTTGTCCTTTGTATAATTTTTATGGGATGAGAAGAGAGGAATTTTATATTGCCTGTTAGTAGAGTATGGTGTCCTGAATTGACAACAACAACAACAACAAAATCAATTCACATACTGATTGCTTTTGGAAAGAATTGTTGATTCTGTGGAAGAGAAATAATCTGAGGACTATTACTTGTTTAATGTGATTATTCCAGGTTCCTCAGACACTGATTATGAGGCTAGGTATTAAAATCTTACATAGAATCTCTTTCAGGGAAGGGAACTTGATCTGGAGGTGCGTACCAGGATTTGTGAAGGCCATTTTCCAGTAATGTCTGCTTGAATCCAGATTGGATAAAGGAATTATTCCCATCTTAATAACGATGTGAAAAGCTTACATTATGACTAATTTGCCTGTAGTTATTTCTGCTTCTGTACTGTACACAAGAAGGATTTAAATTAGTTAGACTTATCATATAGTCTTTATCTCTTCAGATGGATCTCTGGTTCTGTTCTATGCTTTGTACCGTGTAGCATTTAATTTGTTGTGTTCAACTGTTCTTTGTTTTTTGTTTATGCTTATGCTTTTGTCCTTTCATATGTAATTCTCACTTTTGTGTTCTGTTACCTCTTCATTTTTCTTTCTCATATCTTCCTTCTTTCTCTCTGTCCCAGTTTTTGACATCTATTATACTCATCAGAGATTTCCATCTAGCATCATATGACAGGTTCTTCTGTAGGGGTTTATAGGAGACATGCTGGGAAGAGATTTCATTTGTTCTCCCTTTGCAACTGTGCTTGTGTCTAAAATTGTGTTAAAATGTTATAGGAATACAAAGGAAGACTCTTTGGTGCCTCTAAATGTTGCTGGTGCCTAAACCTGCCCCATTATTATGTGATTAAACTTCTGCAAATTGGAAGTAGACAAGAATGCATTGAATTTCAGAGTCTTTTACTGGACAGTAATTGTGAATATTAGATATGAAGTGTAGTTAATTTACCTGAGTGAATGTCATTGACTGCAAGAAAGTTGCACAAAATTACCAGCACCAGAGTTTAGTTTTACATTTTGGCTCCACATTATGCACTTAAATAAACAGCCACGTATAAACTAATAAAGTGAAATATAGACCAGAAATCACTTTCTGTCCCAAAGGCTCCAAAGGATCATCAAGTTAATGGCCCAAGTTAATTTTTATTCTGGTTTTGAGAAGACCATGTTCAGTCAAGGAATATAATTCTAAATCTTTTAGATTTTATTCCATTTTTAACATCTGATTATTTATAGCAATATTTTGTTTTTATCATCCATGTTTGCTTTCAATAGGCTTAAGTTCTAGTCAGACTAAAGCAATATTCTGAGGAGGAATTACACTGGTGCAGAAGCAGAGCAATCCAAAGGAATACCTGACATTTTTCTAAATATTTTACTATAATTGCAGACATGTAAAGCAGGTAAAAACGTCTGCAAGGTTTTATGTTTTATTCTGTTGGTACAAAATACTGGAAGTTATTTTTGTCAGTCCCACTAATAGTTAGGAGATAAAAGTCCAGCTCATGAATGTGTAGCGCTGTCAGAGCAATCCGCTGCCACTCTTCCTGATCACTGCTGATGTGAATCTTACCGATTCTTACAGAAATGAATACTGTTTTGGGAAGCACCTGGAGGGTCTTTTTCAGCAGGATTTCATGAGATACATAATGTTTATTTCTATTATAATATTGTTTGGGTTTTTTTTTTTTTATTTTTGAAAAGTGTGCAGTTCGTGCGGCTACCGAAGGCAGAATCCTTGTGCTGGAAGGTTTGGAGAAGGCTGAGCGGAACGTCCTGCCAGTGTTAAACAATTTGCTGGAGAATAGGGAAATGCAGCTTGAAGATGGTCGTTTTCTCATGTCTGCAGAGCGTTATGACAAACTTCTGGAGGTATGGAAATGCTGTTTGAAGTTTCCATTTTTTGTTTTCCTTGATAGTGCTGAATGAAGGGGACAGTATGTATGAGCTGAATGCAGGAGATCTCAACCAGGTGTTTTTTCTGGGATGTTCCACGGGATGAAATAGGCAGAGTGAAAACTATGTGAGGAGTCAAACTGCTGCTTGTAACAACCAAATCTTTTCGTCTGTATCTTGTTTGTCCACATGAAAAACAGTAGTCCATGTTAATCTTCTATGAAGCCTGTATGTTTCTAAAATATGAAAGCCACAATGTGAGAGTAACCAAAATATACTTGTGATTTAAGGTGAAATTATTCCCATGAAGTTCAGATAATGCTTCAACATTGCGGTAGCCTTGTTGCTAAGCTTCTGAAATGTTCGGATACAAAAAAAATGATGTTAAGATGAGTGACACTATATTCATCAGTGCTATCTTGCCTTTAATTGACAAAAGCATATGTAAACAGCTAATCTAAATTATAGGAAATGGTTAGGGGATTTATTTTTTTAATAGGAAAAGA
>JAOXJK010000001.1:178138905-178155873 GCA_025774025.1 Xenus cinereus | reverse complement strand
GATCTAACATTATTTCATAATTCAATAAAAATAAATTAAACTTTGCAGAACAGAAGTCGTAATAGCAAATACTATGTTAATATTAGTCTATACTGTCAAGTGAAGTTCTTCTCTGATTTCATTTGCCTTTTGCAAACTTAAAGGACATCATCAGCTTTAAAAACAGGTTGCACCAAAAACATTTTGTGCCTTCTTTTCTAATATATATACATAGAAGGGCAGAAGAGAGAATTATGCTTCCCTGTTTTTTCCGTTTTTAATAAGTTTAGCTTTGCCTTCTGATTTTTCTTCTGTGCATGCATTATATCTGATCAACTTCTGCATTAAGAAAATGAAAGCTGGGTCTGCATGTATGCTAATCAATAAAACCAACTGAAATATATTGCTTCAAGAAACAAAACAGAAGTATGTTACTTGGTACAATTATAACAAAATGGCTGTTTCATGCCATTTATGCACACTCTACTGGTAAGACAGGATTTTTTATTTTTCATTTTCTTAACGTATCTGTTTAAACCAGTTGACTGACTATGCACTGAAACTGTTTACTTATGCGTATTATTTTACCTTCACACCTGGATACATCTTAAATTGGTGGAACTTTTTCTTACTACTATGACCTGTGTTGAGGTAGCTTTTAAAAAAAGCATTAGTTGTTATAAGTATTTTTAAAAGTAATCAAAGGCTAGATAAAGCTAACTCTTCTAACTCTTTATTTTCAAACAGACTAATACATGACAGAGAATTGACCCTCTATGATGGCACCAGATTGTTAAGGGCAGATAGATACCAAAACTTAAAGGAAGAATTACAAATCTCTGATGAGCAACTACAGGAAAGGTAAAGTGTCAGCTATGACTATATAATGCAAACAGCATTTTATCCTGTAAGGAGCTTGATCTCCTTTTTGGGTTTTTTTGGTTGTGTGGTGGTTTTTTTCAACATCATGCAAAATGCTTCCCTATTAAATTGATACCTTCTAATCACTAAGAGAAACATATTTTAAACGTCAATTTCCTCATGAGCTTTTTTTCTTTTTGTGGCATGAGGAAATTATATCCTGTTTAGAGTGCTGGAACTAAAAGGAAAACATTCAATATCCTTTAGCAAAAAGAGTTAGAAATTGAAGAGAAATTACATAAAAACATAGATATAGAGGTATACCATATTTAATGTTGTAACATTTTATTAAGAGTGTTGGAACATAAAGGTAACTTGAAGTTAAATACAACCTGTTACTTTCTTTTTCTCTCATAAGCTAGAAAGCTGCTTGATAATTTACAAGTAATATGGGGCAGGAAATCCTAAGGATGGGTTGGGACCCATTATGCTTATTCTTTTTGTTTCTTCACTTCCACTTGTCTGCTAGAAACATTCCACAGAAAGAAGCATTTTCTAGTCCTCTGTTGGCCTTACTTGATACAGAGTCAAACACTGCTGACCAATTTTAGTTAATGGGAGGGATATTGTTGAGTATACATCAAAATACCTGCAATCTAATATTCAGTAATATATAAGGAGCTAAACATACTGTGATTCTTAAATGGCTCTAACCACTTAAAAAACAGTTGAAGTTTTATATCAGATGTCTGTGCAGGGTGTGCATGTGCCCGAACTTTGAAGAGGCCTTGTCGGTTATGATAGGGATGCATTCATGATGTGACACCCCATTTCTCTCATTGTCTCACTGAATACAATTTTTTTTTTTTTTACTTTGACCTCTTTCATAGTCTACCCTTTAAAAAAGCTGTTTTTCTTTTAATGCCTGGTGTTTTGTTATTTCTGATTGCCTTTTGATCCAGAATACTGTGTTGGCTTTTTTTGGTTTTTTTTGTTTTTTTTTTTAAAAAAAAAACAAACCACAAAACCCAACAACAAAACAAAGCAAACTTCATTTTAAGTCTTCTTAAATCTTCTTTAAGTGTTTATTTGGATTTTTTTGTGTGTGTGTGGTGTAATCTAAGCCTATTTGTTGCAAATTGTATCGATGCTGCTGAGGCCAAATACCCAGCTAGCTGGGCATTTCCTGCATTTGTTTTACATGAGTGAAGAACTGTGTACTGGGGAAGTGTTCTGTTTATCAGGATTTTAAGCCCAGACTTTGAAAAGGGAAGCGAAAAAGCTCCAAGGATCCATCTTGGATTGTATCCCGGCTTTGCATTAGACTTTGTACTCAAAATGCATCTAGTCATTGTGAGTCTCCTTCTCCTTGCTCTGTGTTCATGGTCCTGTCCCAGGTGCTTTCAGGCAGAATGGCAGTGGCTGAGCTATTTTGCTTAGTGCCTGTTACCCTTTAGTTCATGCCAATATACTCCAGAAACCTGGAAAATCATCACATATTCATCTTCAGTACTGCCTCTCTTCCTGGATCAAAACTCTCTCACAAGAATAGAGCTTTCCATCTGGATTCCCTGTCTCCCTCTTGTTCTAACTATGGCTGTTTTGGCAGTGGACTCCTTTATAACCTTCATTATCTGTTAGACCATGAGGACTGTCCAAGCTGTCTTCTTTAATGACTATTCTGCACACCTGTCTTCTTACGGTGCCACCTCTGTACACACTTTCCTTCCCTGCAGTGTCATTGAGTAAGTTTTTGGTTCCACTGTTCAGTGGTAATTGTGCATTGCTTGTGACTACTTTGGAGGCTCTGAAAGTCATTGGCGTCGCCTCGGAAGGGTGTCCCCTTTTCTTCGGATCGCAATATACCGCTTTTACCTAGCCACCTTAATATTTTGCAACAGAATTCAGTATGAATTGTTAAGCCCTAATTGTTCTGCTCCACTGAGAGTTAGCTTTCACTCTCTAATCCATAAATGCAGGGTGTCTGTTGTCTTAGACGGGAAAACATTTGTGATTAGTACTTGATCTTAAAAACAAAACAACAAACAAAAACCCCACTGTACAGGCATTCGTGCATCTGGAAGCTCAGTGTGACCATTTAGCACCATCTTGGATATAGATTAAATTTTTTGGACTGAATTAGCTGAAGTCCATTGCACTGAGAATCCCACCTTCTCCTGGGCGAAATGTTCTATCTGGCCCTTGTTCAACTTTCTCCTGTATTAACTTATTCAAAAGAAGCCAGAGTAAAGTAATGCAAACATGTATCTGCTTCTTGGGTTTTGGCTATGGCCTCCTTTGGCATCAGTGAACCATTCCTCTGTAGAGAGGGCACTGTTCTCGTCAGCCCTTGGGGAGCTGAAGGTGTTCCAGGACGTCATCTTGGTTGTGGTCTCTTACATATTCTGCAAACATCTCTACCTTTCACTGGCTCCAGGACGCGATGTCAATAGTTGCTCTTTGATTCTGGGACCACAATCCTCCCTTCTACTCGTCCTTTTCAGCAGCGGTTCCTTCAGTACCTTCCAGTGGTGCAGAATGGCTGTGCAGAGTTAGCTCTTCTCTCCAGATGCCTTCTCATCAAATGATACCTGGAAGCTGACAGCTGATTTAATCACAGCCTAAGAAAACAGCATGGTGCTAACCATCCCTCGCTTGCCTGCAAAAGATTACCTTGTGGAGATGTTTTAGAGAATGCATTGAATTTATTAGCAGATCAGCTGGGCAAATTCTTACTTCTAAATTGTGATTGGAAGATGCCTTCCATGATGATGAGAAATGCTACATCTTCTGCTGTGTGTCAATGGCTGTGGCTGCGTTTCTGATGTTTAGAGCAAGGTGAAAAGGGAGCTTTACTTATCCTAATTTTCTGGATTTGACTAAAGTAATTTCAGCACAGTTGCCCTTTGCCAGGCCTGCAGAATATACACTGTCATTCCCAGTTCTGCTGCAGCTGATTCCGAAATGTTTGCTGAGCAGTACATCAAGATTGCTTTTCCAATAAGGAAGCTCCCTAGGGAAGGTGGTTTCAAGTTTTGTTTGAATCAGGACATTATTTGGACTCCCCCCTCTCCATCCTCATTCATTCTGAGTCCTCGATTCTCATTTGTATATTGGGAATCAATATACATATTTTTAAAATGGTACAGAGAATATATACTGCACAGTTACAAAAGTAACTTTTTTATTTTGTTATTAACCTTTTTATTATCTGTCTGATCTCATGTATTGACGTAGTTCTCATGCGAAACAGTGGAAGAGGAAAAATCATACCGAGAGACCCATCAATGATTCAGTGAAAGTGCAGGATGGAGCTTTAAATTTATAAGCAGTCAGATGGGACCTAAATGAAGTAGCTGAAAATAGTCATAAACAGAGGCAATGTGAGATCAAGAGAAAAAAGAGTATTTCTGACGGACTAGAACTTGAAAGAAAGAAGCCAAAAGCTTCATTAGGAAATCATTAGATTAGGAAAGGGCAGGACCGTCTTCAGGATTTCAGAAAAAGAATAGCTGGAGGCTGGAAGGCAGTTGTGATGGAGAAGAGTTGGTACCTTCCTGTCATATGTAAGAGAAACTGAGAACATGGACCATGTAGTTCCCCTCCCCCCATTTCGGGTCAGCTTTGCTGTGCATAAGTGTTCTTCATTGTAGTGACTATTTGTAGCATCGTTTGCAGTTTCTGTCTTCTGTGCTACTTCTAATTATGCATAAATATGAAATAACTCACTGCTGCTCCCTGTTCCCTTAATTTAAGATTCACTAATGAGGTGAATCTGTTGTAAGTTACATAAACACAAATATGTCCTTCATAATGGAAAAGAACAACTGCTAATACTTTTTAGCAGATTACTTGGACTCAGTACTTTGTGAATGGAATTTTAAAACACCTATTTTACAGAAAAAGAATGCTGTTCCTAACTAATGAGCCAAAAGTTCCGTAAACATTTTTTTCAGTGTGTTTGTAAGAGGATTTGACACACCTAATGATTTTTCCTATTTCTAAGAAGAGAAAAAACTGAGGTATTAATGGAGAATTTTTAGGGGATCTCTCATCAGACAAGCAAGACACATTTTGTACTAAGTTTTCATGCTCCTATATGAAAATATTTGATAATAAAAAAACCCCATATTTTTTTACAGTTTTAGTCCCTTTAACTTTTAGTGCTTCAACAATAATATTACTCATATGTGTAGCAGAATAGAAAGGAAAATGCTACACAATCTTAAAACTTAATTTCCAACCCTGATAATTCAAGGGGGTTGGGGCGGTTTTGGGTTTTTTTTTGAAATAAAGTGGTGGTATTTCAGATCACACTGTGGTCTAAAGAAATCACATGCCTCTGTATATGAATGTAAACAGTATTACAGTAGTGAATGTGAATGTGCTTAACCCATGGCAGTGTTATTAGCAGTGCTGGACAAAAAAGAAAGCATTGTTTGGTTTTCAGACTGTTTTCAAGTTTTGCAGGTTAAAACACTATTATTCATAAATTATGTTTTTTGGACAACTTAATTTTAAAAGTTTCATTACCTTTTTCAGAGTTAATTAAAAATCTATTCTTATTTTAAATTGTGTTAATTATTGTCATTGAATTGTTCGCTGTTATTTCTTTACATCTTTACGTCTGTCATGTCTACTAGCATTTTTCTGAGAAGGGCTTCAGACTTGGGTGGGTGCAATAGCTCTGTCAGGACTGACAAGCAGAAGCAGTACATTTGCCTTTGTGAGATTTCGGGATACTCCTTGGCCTGCTGAAAGCCTGTAAGCTGCAAGGTAACTAGCAGTGGGCCTAGAGTACTTTTTCCTCTGTTCTTTCTTGTCCCAGTTTGGCTGTGTGGAGTTAAGTTGGGAAACGATCATAGTAAGATGACATTCACTCATTTGAGGAAACTAAGTATTTTTGTTTATGAGTTTGAGGAAGAATTAAAAAAATAATGCCCTTGAGAAAGTGATAGATGGTCTTTAATGATCTTTTACATAGAAGGAATTTATAGCTGCTGATTCCTTATTCATTTAATGATTGTATGATTCATTGTCATGAACAGGTTCAGAGATTAAGAGAAAGTGTGTTCAAGTTCTGTGCATATCCAAGATTTCTGCGTAGAATATCTTCTGTAATCATCCATGACTTCACTGAGACAGATACTGTAAAGGTAGCACAGAGCCTTTATAAGAGAAGCAGTGAAGTGTTGGTTTGTGTTATGCTGCTGTATTTTAACTTGTTTTGGTGGATACCCCCCCCCAGCATATGCACACACACACACAGATGATAAGTCCTCGGTGTGGTGAGCAGAAAGGCAGATATTAGAGGAAAATCTAGAAGTAGGTATATAATAGGATTGTTCAAAAGCTAAAAGAAGTCACTCATAATGCATGGGTGGTTTTAATGCCCTGCAGACAGTGGGTTATTTTCCATGCGATTAGGCTGAAAGGGAACACACAGGAGACGAGACAAATATAAAATGTGGCAGGGAGTGAATTTAGCAAGCAATAAAAGTTTTTAATTGCTTACATTTTCTAGCTTTTACTTCATTTTTTGTTGTGGTTTTTTTTTTCCAGTTTAATGACTTCTCAGATAAAGTAAACTGTTAATTTTAGACTGTGGTGAAATGTAAGAAAAACAGCAAGAAAACAACAATAGGTCATTGTGGTCCTAGTATTATAACAATTCTGAACTCATAAAATTTGATAGGAAATGAGATTTATTTAGTCACATTACAGAAAGAGACAACCAAAAATAGTTTGATTTTGCAAGGTGGCATTAGGAATGCCATTCTGCTTTTTTTTTTTGTTGTTGTTCTTAAGAGAAGCTTCAATTAATCAGAACCATGTGTCAATAACAAGAAAATCTTTCCCTAAAATCACCCTGAACAGACTGTGTTCTGATCTTCCTCTTGAGAGTAGTGGTGGAATTAAACACTTGTGTCAAAGGAAGGATGTGCATATTATTAGGAGGGTGCTCTTCTATCTGTGTTGTCAGTAAACATTTAATATAGAGAAGGATAGAGACTCTTTGTGTTAATCAACTAGTACCAAATCTTCCCAGTGTGTTTGAAGCTCATTAAATTAAAAGGTATCTAGTTTTTAACAAGACACACTTACATGGCCTTCATCTGCAAAAAAACCACAAGATGTCAAGGGTTTCTTTTTTTTTAAAATATAGCTCGATGTAGGTTCTCCATATTATATTCCTTTAAGGACTTGAACTGTAATACGATGGAACAACTTTGAAGCTCTTCAGTTGCGCTGATGGAAGCTGTGAGCTTCTAGAGCTTTGCAGGATTGAGTCACTTGTGGCATTTGTTTTAATAATACGCTTAGCTTGACATTTTCAGCATTGCAAACATCAGTCCAAACAATAGGCTTTTGAAGTAGCCAAATAGTTTTATTCATGTTTACAAACTGGAAACCTACAGCAGTGCTGTTGTGATATGTCCAAGTCTAAAGAGTCCATCAGTGACTTTAACTGGTATCACCAAATTAGTTTGCCCTGACTTGACATCTCCTCTCCTCCCGCTTCTCCCCATGCCCTCCCTGGCTGTCCCCACCATACTCTTTGAGTTAGCCGGTGACGTGGAGGTGGTACAAGAGAAACGTGTTCTCATTATTAGGGAAAGCTGACTGCTTCTTGTGTTCTCTTATGGTATTGCAGAAGGACCAGAATTGGTCCTTTGAATTTGGTGGATTACTGGAGGAGGGTTGTTTTTCTTCTTGGTAATGGAGGGTAGGAGGTGATTCTGGAAGTATATGTATTTCTCCTATCTAGGAAATGTTTTCTTCTCTAATAAGGTTGGGTAGTGTTCCCTGACCTTCTTTTATGCTTAGTGACAGTGACATTCCCATTGGTTCCTTTCTCATGTGATGTTTTCAGACATCTATTTCTATTTTTATCAATCAGGGAGTAGCTTCTAGGCTTATGACTTTCAGCTGAGAATAACTCATGCCACCCCACTGTGTTTGCTTTGATACAAGAGACTGCTATAATCGCTGTGTTGTATCACAGGTTTATTGTTCTGATGAACGGATGAGCCAACTATGCAGTAGATTTTTTAATTTATGTTTAATGGTCATATCCTGTCTTCAGATTTTCTTGCTTATGCCAGTGTTTCCCCGGAAGAATACTTACCTCCAAGTATTCTGATTTCAAATGTAGTAATTTGTATGGAAAATGACAAGATAACAGGCATATCTAGTAATAAAGGCTGTCTAATTAAATTTCACTTGCTTTTTCCAAATGAAAGTCTCCTATTTTAATAAGAGTACTGTGAAATTAATTGTTGAAAACAGACCCTCCTTGCACAATTTGACTGGCTTTTGTATCTGACTTGTTACTGTCTATTATTCCTGCTGCTTCTAGAGATCATGCAATTGTGCTGATTGATGAGTACTAATGAATTCCCAGTCAGAACAGGTGATAATATTACATAGATATGGGAGACAAAAGATGTGAAGAAGGCAAAGGTACCCAAACCCCAGGCAGTGGTCTTCTACTGCCCTAACACACACATCTAAAAATGTATGGTTTAGTTTGTATGGATCACAGTAAGCTTCCGTTATCTTCAGTGGAATCAAATAGGCAGGTATCTAAGAGACTGTCAGTCACCAAATCCTGCAGTGTGAACTAGGGGACACTGAAGCTAGCAGGTCAGTTCTGTAAAGATTTAAATAATAATAAGAATACCTTTTACACCAACGAACAGTGACTGTGTTGCCACAGGAAGCTGTGGAGGCACATAGGATGAAGAAGTTCAGAAAGAGTTTAGACAAATTTGTGGGAAAACAGGCGTTAAAGCAAATAGAAATTTACCCTCCAATGACCTTGACAATATGATTGTGGGTGCTGGGAGAATATGAGGGGGACAGACTACTGGTAGTGTCCAGGCTTAGGTGCTTTCCCCAAGGAGTATCTCCAGCTGTCATAACCAGAGACAGAACATGCAGTTAGATGGGTGGATTGAAGGACCCAGGAGGGCATTTCTTAAGTTCTTATAAGTCTTTAATCTGCCCTTGGAGGGACCTGCCTCCCCATGAGGTCTCTAAAACAAGCCAAGGATGAGGTGACTGGTTTGGTCTTTGAAGTCTAACTTTGAGAAATATTATGAAGTTAGGCATATTAATCCCACCCCAAGAGCCTGGGTGATTTTCCAAGGGTCACAAAGGGCATCAGTAAGGGGAATGTTCCTTAACTGTTACTAAATCCAGCTCTTCATGGTATCTGGGCCAGTCTCTACGGTGTCGTCCTTTCTGACAGTCTAATTGAGTAAAAGAAGTTACTCATTACTGCAGCTTCGGTAGATCTTGTTCTCTTCTCTCTCTGATTTGCCTGTGAGACATCGTGCTTTACGTAAAGCACTTGTATAAGTCTGTCAGATGAGTGAGATGTGCCCGTTTCATACATACAATGCAGCAGACTGTAGGTTAGTTGCTGGCATTTGTTCATCTTGAGGCATGCAGGTCCTGTTGCAGATGAGAAGAAGAGACTTGGATACCCTTCTGAGCATTAAAAAAAAAGTAAATTTATAAAATTGTATGTCACATTATCCAGTCTTTGTCTTTTTTTTTTTTTTTAAATAAAGTTGCATTGCAAATGATTTTAATAGACTATGAGATTATTCAGTAAAATTAATTTTTTTTTCATCTATTGTAAAACTTAAATTTGATATTCACTGCTTCAGTCAGCTAATACAATTTTAAACTTTTTTTTGCAGGTCTATCTTTCCTATCCATCCTTCTTTCAGAATAGTGGTCTTAGCAGAACCTCCAGTCATTGGAAGTAGCACCCAACAATGGCTGGGTCCAGAGTTTCTGACGCTGTTTCTTTTCCATAATATTCGATCTTTAAGCAAGAGTGAAGAAATTCAAGTTATTAAAGAAATGGTAACTATGCTCAATGTTTTAGGCACTTATTGACTGTTGCTTACTAAACATGATTATTTACTACATAAAAAATATTTTGCTATTGCAGTAAAACATAAATGTCTTCATTTTCAAAGCTTATAAAAACAGCGTGTCTGCTTATCTCTTAATGGTATTGATATAAATTAGCATTCTTATTGTGATATTAAACTATGCTGTAATAGAAAAACGGTCTTTGTCAAAACTGTGTCCTTTTCTTGGTTGATATAAAGCAACTGCAGCAACTGTATGCTCATTGCATCTGGGTTTAGCTGAATATGGAACTTACATATCTTGCAGTAAGATTAATATTTTTCTTTCGAGCAGATTCCAAATGTACCCAGTGTGGCTGTGGAGCAGTTGTTGTCATTAACACACAAGCTTCGGGAGACAAATGACACCACGGTGAGCCCTTTCTTTTTTTTTCTTTCTTTTTTTTTTTTTCTTTAAATTTACTTTCTCATACTGTGACTGCTTGTTTTAACAAAGGCTGGGTGAAGCCTGCTAAGTTATAGTGTTATTTCAAGGGCTGCCTGATTGGAAAACCGGCCCCAGAAAATTATTGCTGGCAATTACTGCGCCACGTACTGTAAACTTTTTTGATTTATGATGCACATTTTTAGAATCTATATAAATAAAGCTTTTAGGAAATTGCCCAAATCCTAGAGAAGTCAGGCAGAACAAGTGCACGTGTTGTCGGTGGGTTTCGGTACATGGCTCACAGTGAAACATGCTTGAGGTGCCTTTTGAATAGGTATGGATATTATCATGTGTGTCCAAATAGTTTTTGATCATTTTGCTTTAGACAGTGGAACTTTGATAGCTGAAATTATTGGGGCTTTTTGGGCAGTGGGAAGTACCTAGCCATTATAAAATGCCAATGAGCAACAGCAAAGACTAAGAAAAGGGAAAACTGCAGAACTCCTGGCTGAGTTACTGCTATGGGCTATTCTATTAAAGCAGTGTTGTCAAGAAAAATAAGTTCTGCTAACATAGTAACCACAAAATTCTTTAAAAAGATATAGCCGAATCATGGTGAAAATAAAAAGAAATTATTACTGTGGCAATTAAAGCAATGGATGTTTTTAATGTAACTAAAATGTAAAACATTTTTAGTGGAATGCAACAGTTGAACTGGTATGCAAATGTAGTCCGTTCTTAGTTTTCATGACTTTAACATGGGTAATAGTTTTTACAGTATTACTATTTAAGCAGCAGAGAGAGGCTGTTATGCTCTTCTGAGCTTAAAAAAAGTCATAAAAAGGCTGATTTTTAGGTACACCTTTGGGACAGTTTTGTTATTTATTATCTATTTAGCTTTCTACGCCTAATGTATAAATGTATTGGTTTTGACATACTTGGAGACGTACCATGCCTGAACAGAGCATTACAAAAATCCTTTCCAAATATGTAGATGTCTATAGCATTGTGAAATATCCAAATGAAGTATATGATGTTGGATGAGAAGTGAGTCACAGCACGGGTTGAGGGAGGATTCTTGTAGATCAGCAGTGACACGAGACATGTTGGGAATAGCATGTCTGTGCGGAGAGCTGAAATGTGTGCCTTAGGTATGTCAGGCTATTTATAGAGTTGCCTAAGTAATAAGCCTCTGCCAGAGATAATCCTGAAATATTAACCATTGTTTAAAGTGATTTTGTTAACAATAGAAGAGTACCTGTAGACTATTCAGCCTGTGGGCGTTGTCTGCGTCATTGCAATTGTTTGCTTGATTTACAATAGAATCTAAAGACCACAATCAAGATCCTGTTGAATTAGATGCCTCATAGATATATATTACAAAGGCTGTCACTAATCCAATTTTGAGTTTACAGTTTTCAATATAAAATATAAAAAAAACAAACAGGTAAGACAAAAGAGGAAATTTTGTCCCCAAAACTAACTGCCAGTTGCAAATATTCAGAAGATGTGATACAGCTTTTCCTCTGTGGTCCTGACCTATATGCTTGTTTATTTCAGTGCAGGATCTGATGCTATATATAATTTAGACTTTAAAATGCCCGTGTCCTGGGAGATTGGATTTGTCAAGGTGGTACAATGTATGAAATACTCTTCCTCAGTTACCGTGCCCAGCTGCCATTCTCCGTCAGTGCAGGCCCATAGGCTGTGGCTTAGGAGGATTGCTTACCTGCCAAAACTTACTCTACCTGGGAACGTTTCAGCTGTTTAAGATACTTTCGGAAAGAGAATATAATCTTCAAAGGCAGCGAGGGTTCTGGCTAGTGGGCAGGGATAGCAAGGATACAGCACTCACCCCCTGTCCCTTGCCTGTGCTTCAGGCATGGATGAGAAATAACACCTTGAAATAACACCTGAAATGCCATCACTTGCATCACAGCATCCACTGTTGGGTGGTAAATTATGATGGTTCAGAAGATGCTTCACAATCATCCGTCAATGAAAACAGGAGGAGCAGGAGTGGTAATCTTTGCAGTTAGCCCAATCTAAATCATTCTTACTCGTTGCTCAGAGCTATGCTAGAAATTAAGTGTTAACCTTTGCTTTCTCAGCATTTGAGAAAAGTTTTGTACTATTTCATGGATTGTTGTTGTGTTTCTCTTAAAAATATTAATACCTGTTTGTTAAAACTGCAGTTTTCCAGGGGAAAGAATTGATGTTAAGAAATTTCTTATGCTTAAAAGTGGTTAAGGAGGGAAAAAAGACTCTGAAATTCATTCAATGATGCTTTTCTCTATTTTTTTTTCCCTGCATGGTAAATTTCTGGATTTCTTTCCAATTGAAACAGCATAATATATTAAGATAATTGTAATGCAGTTAGAAATCCTTTATATGAACCAAACCAAACCATTTCAAAATTACCTAATTAAAATATTTCACTTGACCCAGGCAAAGCATGGCGTGACTTATCAGATCACACTCATTGTTGTGTGTTTCCTGCTAAAATAAGGAACCTATTTGTATTAGATACCTTCATCCGGTAGATATAATAATAGAATGATTTCTTTCTAGGTCTGCATATCTCTCTTTAGATACATGGTCACTTGTTTTGCGGTTTTGTTTGTTTGTTTTGTAAATTCTGTCATGTTTGTTTGCCTGCTTTTCCAGGCGTTGAATGGTTTTTGTAACTCTTTGCTGAATCATGTCCAGTTTTTAGCATTTATTTTAACATGTGGACAGCAGAAAAGCACAGAGTGTTCCAGTAAGGGCCCGCCCAGGAGGCGTGTGCAGAGGTGATACAATCTCCATACAGCTGCCCAGTGTTGTCGTGTTTATACATCCAAGAATCCTGCCAGACCCCTTTGCCAGATGCGGAGCTCCTGTTCAGTTTGTGAAGAGCAGACGAGTTTTTAGGACACTGATAGTTTTACAGTGGCTAACCTCCTTGTTATTGTTAATATTCTTTAGTGTTAGGTTTTGTATAGCAAATAAAATTCAGTTATCGGCATATTTTTCTTCCTGTTTCTTATCAAGTGAAATCATAAGGCTAATCTATTGATGACATCACGATTTCCATGGCAGTGAATTACTGCAACAAATACAGAATTCCAAGATTGCGGAGTAAAAAGCACAATCTGCTGTAGAAGGCAGAAAGCACCTATGAATTAAGGGAAAAGTTGAAATAATTCCTTTTGGATTACTTTTTTCTCCTGGCTTGTTCAGTTTAAATCCCTGAGATCCAGTCCTACAGGTCAAATAATTAAACTACCTTGTATTTTTTGACAGGCACAGTCACTGGCTTCGTCTTTATCTACTCGACAACTGTTGCGAATTTGTCGTCGACTGTCCCAACATCCAGATGAAAGCCTTTACTATGCTGTTAACAAAGCCTGCCTTTCCAGGTAGAAGTGCTAGTTTTGGTGGAAGTTCAAGAGCTTCTTGGTCGGTTGCTAACATGCAAGATAGCTTTTAATGGGTTTTTGTAAATAATACCTGTCTTACTCCTTAAAGTCTCTCATTTCTTTAGCAGTATTTCTGTGATATTCTCACACCTCGGAGGTGAGTAGAAATGACTGTACTCTCTTCATATCTTTATGAAGATATTTTATTACATTATATAAATTAGCATTATAAACAGCATTAGTTCACTGTTTCAAAGCACTCAAAGCAGAGTTATATTAATGTCTAATACAATCAGATGTTTGGTTGAGGCTTGGTTTCAGTTTTAAAAGCTGTATCTAAAAAAAGTTATGAACATCTAGGGGCCTTTTGGTTTTTTGTTGCTTTTTGGGGGTTTGGTTTGTTTTATTTTTGAAAGAAAACAAAACGTAATTGATAGGGCCTAGTTCTAGACACCTCAGAGCTCACTCTTTCTCTTTGGAACCAGGGGTCAAAGTGAACTGAGTCAAGAGAAAAGGTGTTTCCGAAAAAACATTGTTTATATTGTAGCTCCTACTGGCAGTGAAATGAGAACATCACATAGTTCCAGCCCTAATCCATCCTACATTACAACCCTGTTGCAGTATTTGATAATACTGAAGCCTTTCAAAATGAGCACACTGTCACAAGTGTAGTTCCTTGCCTATGGAAGAAGCTCAGTTTCTCTTCTTAGGGACAGGTGAAGTGTTGAAGACTATTTGAATGTGAAGGGAACAGACATTCAGGGTTTGGAGGTCCAAGTAAAGCTTATACTGATTTTAGGTTACAGAAAATACTGAAAACATTTTTTTTTAAAGTTCCTTAAAATACAGTCTCCCTATTATTTTTCTTTATTTAGGTTTTTACCAAACCTTGCCAGATCAGCTTTACATACAAATCTGCAGGATTCTCATATTGAGACGAGTCCAGATGACGTGAAGAAACTAGAGGAAAAGGATTACACATGTAAGCTTCTGCTATCTTTTGTCCTGCTCTTCATGAATGTTACTCAGACAGTTGAGCATATAAACATCTACTAATTATCCTCAAAATTTAGTGTAGCTTGCTCCAGTTATATCCCTTTGACTTTATTGTATCAGAATAGAGTGCTGCCCTCAGTATGTTGACACTTTTGTATTGTTTGCCGTATTCCCAGCTCATGGAATTTTGTTTTCCGTCAAGATCAAGCGTTTCCCAGTCTGTAAGATCCATGGCCTCAGACTTTCTTGGACTGTTTTGGGGTTTGGTTGGTTTGGTTTTGGATGGTTTGTTTGTTTGTTTGTTTTTTCTCTCACATCACTGATAACTACTCTTGTATACAGTTACAGTCTTGGTTTGATCTTAATATTTCTCTATTCTGTTTTTTACCATTGCTTCTTTCTCTACACTGTTAAAACCAACCTTTTTCTCCTTAAGACTCTTGGGAAATTTCCCTTCTTTTTATTCTCTTTAAATTGCTGTGGTTGTTATATGTCACCTTTATCGAGCTGGTCATTGTGTCTTGACCTTATCCAACTTGTTCTCATTTGCAGTAGCCTTCAGTGCTGCACATAGATTTCTGCTTCTGCCATTTTTCTCACTTATGTTTTCTCATTCCTGCATGACCCCTGGTCTTCATGCTACCTGTATATCTTTTCATATCTTCTGTCATGTAGAACACTTTGAGCAATTTGCCATTCACTAGACTTTTCCTTTACTCTTCTTCACAGGTGTTATCTCTGCTGCGCTTCTTCTGTGTACTTATTCAGTTTTGCAATGTATTTGACTTCTGTCTTTTTACTGTTAGATCTTTGCAGTCGTAAACACACCTATGGTTTTAATTAACATTGATTCTGTTTTTATAGATTTTATTTATCTGGGTGTATATATAAAGATGTATATGTAAATACAGAGATATTAATATATTTGCTATATACAGTATAATATATGTGTGCAGTCATATGTATGTTTATGTACATGTGCACCCATCCATTGTATTATTATATCTGTATTTGCATTGTTTGAATATATGAAATAATTGGAACTCTTGCCAGTTATGCGATGCTACCTGCTTACAATTCTTTCTTTTTAATCTCAACACATCCCTTGAAGTCTCTTTATGTCTCTCTGTCTCATGCCATAAAGATAGAACCATATAGAATAATAGGTGAACTTCTTAAAACATCTGTCTAGAAATTAAGCTATTTTCAGTTTTACACTATATCAGATTAATAAGTTAGTTCGCAAAAAATTATTACTGTTTTGATTGCACAATGTTATTGTTTACACTTAGTTGTTATTTTCCTAGTGACAGAATTTATAGTTCTTTTGATCTAAGAAATTTTTCTAATGTACTTTTTCTCTCAGAGCGGCAGTTGAAGGTTATTTCAATGAGTGCAAATTTAGCCAGTTTTCAGCAAAATGGTAAATGTGTCCATGTTCTGACACTAACCCATTTGAGCAAAAACGCGGTGCTGAAAGGGGAGGATCGTCAGTGACTCCCTACGGTTGTGGTGGGTTGGCCCCAGCTCTCAGCTGAGCACCCACACAGTAGCTCGCTCACTCCCCTCTGCACCCCATTGCCCAGTGGGACAAGGAGAGGGAACAGGGAGAATGAGAGCAGAAAAAATTCTGTGTTAACGAAATGTAGCCTAATCAGTGATATTCCAGTAATAAGATGAGAGTATGAAATTAAACCAAGGCAGCGGTCACAACTTGTAGTGTTTCTTATGGTGCTTTTCCCATAAGATCACCTGTTTATCATTTATTGTAATAGACTTCTTTGCAATTCAAATTCATGGTAATGCAACCCCTTTTTAACAGATACTCTTTTAAGCTTTCTCTTTCTGTAGATGGAAATCGTTTATTGCAACCCACAGCCTTG
Organism: Xenus cinereus; assembly: GCA_025774025.1. NCBI lineage: Eukaryota > Metazoa > Chordata > Aves > Charadriiformes > Scolopacidae > Xenus > Xenus cinereus. Next base: position 178,139,435 of record JAOXJK010000001.1, on the reverse strand, counting down.
TTAAAATTTGTAAACCATCACTTGCAGGTGTTGGGGATTGATTGCCTGTCTGCTCAGAGGATGCTCAAAGTAATGCATTTGCTTGTTTCCTGAAAAATGTCTAGGTGAAATAAACAATGGGATTCTGAAGATAGGGTCTGTGACGATGCCAATTTATAACGCAACTGAGAAAATGAAAGTGCCTGATGTTTTGTTTTATGAAAATAGACAAGTAAGTACAAATCTCTGGCTTCTGTGGTATAAAAAGTTTGTTAAAGGTTTACTAATGTGCATGCTCACATATAGTAAATAATGTGCTAACTAAATTTTAAGGGTGTATTTCTTAAGTGGTTTCTTTAGGCTAAAAATTTTCTCGCAGGATTTGATGCTCATTTCAGATGTGTCTTCGCCATCCCTTTGTGAAGAGATTGTAATAACCCTGTTGAACATTCATAAAACATGAAGTAACAGGGACTGAAACTGAATTTTATTTAGAACTATTTGATCAGGTGTTGTGTTGAGTGACTTATTTTTAAAATTTTTTTACTGCT
>JAOXJK010000001.1:178109027-178138805 GCA_025774025.1 Xenus cinereus | reverse complement strand
GTACTCAATTCTGAGCTGTATGATGTTAATTGTTAAATAACACTAACATTATTCAATTAGTGTTCTTCAGGACCCGTGTTTTACAGGCTTGTCCCGTGAAGTTGTACCTGCCTTTTATTAGAATTAACTCTACATGTTTAAAAAGCAAGCTGAAGAGTAATTAGTTAGTTATTAGTTAATTGGTTATTAATTATTTATTTTTAATTAGTTTAGCTTATTAATTAGTCATAAGTATTATTAGTGTCAATTAGTTCGTAGTAGTGAAAAGTAAGAGTAATTAGTGAACACAATGAAAGGGAAGGGCTTGATGGCTGTGGGTTTTTTGGATTTATTCCCCCCCACCTCTTTTCTCGAGGTAGGCGTACTGCAGATTTCTTCTTCATCTAGTGTGGAAGCCTCAAAAGTGTCAGACATGGGTATTCTTAGCAAGAGAATTACCCTCTGAGTTACCTTTAGAACATTTTGCCTCTGAAAGGCAACACTGATAGCATGATCTTGTGAAAATTTTTTTCTTTTAGGGGGCCTGGTTTGCTTACTCTTCCTTTCCTATTCTTTTTTCCTCCCTTGCTTGCAATGTCTCCACAGAGAGGCTATGCTACATGGGCATCACCTACTGAAGGTGATGACAGGCCCTGCAAGGGGAACAGATGACAGTCGTCTTCATCTTCCCCACTAACATTTCATGTGAGATTTTGTTCTGTGTTGCCATTTTGGTAAAGTACTTGGGTCTGTTGGAAATGAAATACAGAGTCTTGCTAGGACTTCTATCTGCATTGCTTTTTTTACATTCTTGCTTATAGTTTCCGAAACGTGTACTCAACCTGTGTTCAGATATTGCGCATCTGCTTTATTTAGGCAACGTCTGTTAAAAATACTGAATACAATACAAGAACAAACTGCTCTGTGTCTGTCCCTGGCAGCTGTGCATTCTGAATGCTGAAGGAAACAGCAACCAAGTACCAGACAGGATAGCTATTCCCATTTCTAAGTGAATTCTGCTCTTATTTTCTTTGTTGCCAGTTTGTACTTTGGTTATTCCAGTGCTGTAATGATTGTTTTGCAAAACCTGCTGGAGAATAAATTTGACTTATGAGTCCAGTGCAATACTTCCTCCCTGGTCTCTAAAACCTCTACTCTCTAAAAACAGAGAAAAAAATATATCCTCAACCCTTTGCAGTGCTGCACAATGTAATGAAATACATAGTTTTTGACTCTGTGTGTTTAATCTTGAAACACTTCATGTTCACAGCAAGTGGCATGGGAATGGAAATAATTTTTAGGTGATATGCCAAATTGCCAAATGCTACTTTCAGGCCAGGCTTTGGGGAACGTGGATTGATAACACTGACGTGATATTGATATGCCTACTTACAAGTCCTTTCTATAAATAATTAATTTGAAATGTCTGCATGCATCCTAATACAATGCTAATTTAGGTCCTGGTGTAAAAAAATAAAATAAATGTCAATACATAGCATCTCTTGTGGGAAAGCTGTTCTGCAGGGGAACTATAATGTACACATATTTGTGCAATTTAGGATAAAAAAAGAGTCATCAGAAGGAACTATTCATGCCTTAACAATAAAATAAGAAATTTAATCAGTGTGTGTGGTAAAACTGCATTCCTAGGATTTATGCTGTATCTGGTCAAAGTTATTCTCATTAGTCGTAAATTTCCAGTGTACACACATGCCACAAAATACAGTAATTTGCCTTGAAGTCCTCTCCTTAAACTGTGTATTGAGTATTCAGTAGTCTTTTGACATGCCTGGTTAGGATTTTGTAGGATTAAGCTGTGTTTACAAGAGTTTCTTCCCCCACCCCCAGCCTCTCTTCTGGAGAGATCTGGAAACCTAAAACATCTTTCACACAGTTAGAAACTGAGCATTTCTGTGCTCAGAAATTATAGGCAAGCTACTGATTTTTTTTTCTTTGTTTGTTTCAATCAAGTACTAGAGATGAGATGATAATGTGAAAATTTATATATGTTTGTCTAAAGGCAAGCATTCGTTTTTCTAAGTAGGTTGTCTGACCTACTTACAGATGACCTATTTTTACTAGATACAGTGGAGAAATATACACGACTTTATTGCGAGTAAAGTAGTCTGCTTTGCTACATTATCCTTAAATCCTTCTGATCCTTTTAAATAAATTGTTTGTGAGAAGCAAGAAAAGGTTAAATGATTTACATTGCGTGTTACCTTTCATGATATTGGGTATATACATAAAATACACCTCAAGTACTTTGGCTTCAATTTGGCAGTCTAATTTAGAAGTTGTAAGAAACATAATAAAGCCTTTTAGACTTGAGCTTGCATTTTCCTATCTTTATTTTCCTTTTTAAAAAAAAAGTTTAATTAGGAAAGTGTATTTATCATTAAGTTAGATCTGAGGTTTAACCTTTAATAAAATAAATGTGTATAATTTAAATATTAATATCAGCTGCATTTTATTCCCTCTGTTTGGTTTCTGTAATGTTCTACCAGGATACATTTTGCTTCCTCCCAGTAAAATTGCTGGAAAATTGTCATACACATGTTAATGAAAGTTCTTACACTCTAGGTGACAAGCATTCAACTAGGTGAAACGGAAATGCATTAGGAGTGATTATGGAGAATTAAATACATTTAGGGAAATCAGACACCCACAATCAGTTGGAGCAGAGGAAGTACATAAAGAGAGTTAGTGTTCTTGTTTCTTTGTTTTAGTTACTGGGTAGATTGGCTCTGCTATTACTGGCTGAGAGACTCTTGCTATGAAACAAATAGCTGTAACTATAAACTTCAAAAAATTTTGGCTCCAAATCCTGAAAGTAAAGTTCTTGTTGTACTATTGTTATTAGTTAAATGCATAAACTTGAGTGTATAAAAACAGGGGTGAAAGCTATGTTTTTGTTTCTCTAGCACATGATGGTAATGGAAGATATGCTAAAGGACTTTCTGCTTGGAGAACATCTTCTGTTAGTTGGCAATCAGGTGAGTTAAACATCTCTTAAAATGCATGAAACAAACTCATAATTTAAAAATTAAATTAAATCTTTGTTTTGCTTTATTGAAATTGCATTAATTTGTACTCCTGAGGTATTTCAGCTATTTTTTGATTATTTTTTTTAATCTACTAGTGTCCATGGGTTTTATGGGCACGTATCTGTGGAAAATGTAGAAGCCTCAATTTTTTTTGTTACATTGCTAACAGAGTAGCAAGTCAACATTACCACTAAAATCTTCAGTTAGTGGTTCTGGTTATCCTTCATGGCTATGTATGAAACCTCTCCTTTAAAATATCCATGGGGAGATAAGAGGTATACACATAAGCATTATCTAAATCTTATTTATTGATAGCAAAGTGTTAGTTTTCTCTAAAAGAGGTACAGATTCTCATTATTCTTTGACAGTTATCTTTGTTGATGGAGGCTTTATTGGTGAGATCGTGGGGGCTGTTGTGTTCTTTTAGTTGGTTGTTGCTGTTTCATGAGACCTTCTAACTGTTTGTACGTTCCCCAAGATGAGGTAAGGGCAGGTGTTCTCCGGTTGGGTATATTTGAAAGTCTTTGTTCTTCAGAACCACCTTAAACTGGAACTGTTGGATGACTTGAACAGAATTATCCTCTTTGCCAGTTAGCTCTGAAAAAAAAAAAAAAAGGAGAGCTTTTCTTATTTTTTTCCATGTATTTGAAGTGTTCAGGAAAGCGGTACTTCCCAAGCTGCCAGGCTGGTTTTTCTCTCATAAAGTAATCTCCCTTTAGCTTAGCTTTCCCTTAGCAAGGATAAGATAATTTTTTAGCAGATGTTTCTCTTCATGTTTTGCAATAGCCTTTGGAAAAAGTCTAAAACACTAATGGTCTAACCTACATGGCAAGGAACATAAAATGCTAATTGTTATTAATGTGCATTAAAATTACAGTGTACAGTTATATACAGTCTCATCTATTTAGAGACCTTGTTAACAGCTTGAATTTACAAAGATGTACTTGAAACCTCTTTAGACTTTTGCTGGATGATGCCAACTTCTCCCAAAAGGTTTCATCTATTCATAAATAGAAATCAATCTATTTCATAAATTAAGAAAGATCTATTTATTCTGTTTCATAAACAGTACTCTCTATGCCAGCTTCCAAGTTTGGTATTGAAAATGTTATATAGTACAGATTGCCTCCAGGATCTGCTGTCAGGGAATAACAAGAGTGGACTGCTCCACAAGGGAAGGGAGGCAGAGACAGTGTCCTTAATGATGAGGTTCACAGTCCCACAGTGTCCAAGCGAGATGAGCAGGTCTGGGGACAGCAGACATGGTCAGCCAAGTTGCCAGTGGCTTCCAGAGAGGACCGTGGTGATAAGGCAGGTCTGAGGTCAAGCTGGGAAGTCAAGCTAGCAGGTCTGGGCTGGGATCAGATCAGGGCTGGGCACAGCATCACCACAGTGTAGGTTGAGAAGGAACTGAAGAAAGGGCCTGAGCGTAAATGCAACTCCCAAGCCATGGGTGGCAAAGGGGACCCCAGTAAGGCAGCAGCACCAACTCAGAGCTGACCTTCAGCACAGGCAAGTAAAACCCTAGGTGAGGGGTAAGAGCTTGGAGAGCCTGGTAGTACACTCAAGGCCCTGACACATGCTTTGTAAGTTCTACCAATTCGGCAAAAAAATGTTGGAAGACTATGCAAGTACAATTTTTAGGGTATAAGGTATTTTCCCAGCAGTGATATATTCATCTTTAATAATTTAATGTGTGCCACATTTTCTCCAGGCTTATGACACTCTAATTGAAGACAACGTTAAAAGATTTAACTGAGTTGAGGTATTGGAACATACTGCTTTGATTCTAGACATCAGCTCAGCCGAACCACTAAGTTGGAAAATCATTTGATTTGCTGTGATTTCTCTTTGGCAAATCAGTAATACGTACCGGTTTTGCTTTTTAATTGCTAACATACTTCTGAGTACTTCCAGGTTTACTTTTTACTAATTTGTTCCATTGTTTTTATGTGTGACTAAGAAAAAGCCAGCTGGCCTTTTCTTTTTGGTATACTATTTTTAAATTTTAGCACTGTATTTGCCATTCTGCAGACTTTTAGGACCACACCAATCATCCTTGATTTCTCAGGGATGATCAGTAACCATTTAGGAATTGCTTGGCTAATTTCTTAAATATATTGCTGGATTGAAGTTATTAGAGTTTTTATCCTTTTTGTAAAGCAAATGATCAAAAAAATAGGAATTTTTGCTGTTCAGTTATTGTAACAGTTCAGCCTGTAATAAGAAGGTAGGGTTTTATGTTTGCTTGATACATATATCATTGTGGATCCATGTTTCGTATTTGGAAGAAATATATGATGGTTTTGTGTGGAGATAGGAAGTGCTGTTTTGAGTTCCTTTCTGTTGTACTTCTTGTTGGTGAATGAGTGAATCATGGAAATTCAGTGTAAATAACTTGACAATTTGAACACTCTGAACATGGGTATTTCGAAATATATGACTAACATCCCTTTGAATGTTTGTGTCATTTCCTAGACATTTAAATGAGTTGGTACATACCTTAGAACATAATTAGGTCCATCAAAATTATGAGTATGTGAGTATCTCTGTTTAACTGTGGTTCAATGTGCAAGGCTTGGCCTGTAGTCTTTCTTTTAGAGTCTGGATTTGGTTTTGCTTGGTTGACTGAATATGATATTCCTCTTTTGCCTTTTTCATTTTCATTGTGTGTGTACACACACAAAATTCCTGTTAGCTTAAGGCCTCTATTTCAAAGTCTGTAAGTGTAGTCTTTTTTGTATATTCTTTTTAGTTAAGAGCTGCCTGATAAGAGTCCTTTTACCAAGATTGTTTTCAAGATGTGAACTTTGATGATTAGTATTTGAAATTCAGTAAATTAAATTAAGTGGTCCTGTGGATATTAGGGAATGGCTTTCTTAAAGAAACTGAAGGAAATTTGAAGATAAGTGTTAGATACCAACAGATACCTTTAGAAGTGTTCAGCTTCTGAAGTGAACTACTTCACAACCCACTTCATTCATGTGTGTTCCCTGGAGCTTATACGGCCCAGGATTTCACAGCATAAATGTTTTATGTGAAATGTGGCTTCGTCTAAACATTTTACGTTGGTTGTTGATTCATTTTGGATGCTAACTGGAATGTGCTTCCATATCGTATATAACCAAACAGGTTTCTTTGAGTCCTTGGGAAAGGCAGTGGATAGATACGAATTTTCAGCTATAAAATAGCTTCCAATGAAAGGAAATGCTGGTGCTTTTTATACAGCTTTGGATATTGCTTCCTGAATGAGCCTGTAGTCTTAAGTGTGAATGAAACTATCTGTGACTATCTATAGCTTCTCAAAACAGCTATGAAGCAGCTTCTTCCTTGGCTGAGAGTAAGCAGCTATATATTACTCCCAAAGTAACAGGCAAACAACAGGAAGAGTCCTGTTTAGTAAAGGTTACTTATGCCAAACGTTGCATTGACTGACTACATTACATGTAGTTCTTACAGCTGTTTCATGAGACAGACTGGAGTATTTATTCTTACTCTCAAGGAAAAATTTTAGGCTGTGTTTTTGTGAAATTTTCCTGATGGACGTTGTGCAGTTTGTGGATTGGCCAGTACTTGCTATCTTTTACTTCCTCCTTGAATTTCCTATCTTTGGCAAATAGGAGAGAAATTATGCTAATAAACAGACTTTGTTTATGTGGAAAAAAATTGAAAAATAGCAGTGGCTGAAACACTTTTATTTTTTCTCGCAATTTTAAATTTTACATATAGCATTTCCCGAAGTGTTGCATTTGGAAGATATCTAGAGACCTATTGGATGCTTTCACCTTTATTGGTCATAAGTGAAGTCTTGGAAAACATCAGCTGGGCTTGAAGATACCAAACAAAATATTCATAGTTTAAGGGATCTGTGGCTTGAGAGAGAGGACTCACAGCCTTGTGACTTCTGAATTATTTTATGGCCTTGAATTTCTAAAACACCTAACCACATGTTAAAAAAAAAAGTGAAGTTTTTTATTTGGTATTACTCTGTTGCCATAACTTATAGTATAAGCTGGTCAGACAGCTGATCTCATAAATTAAAGAGGTTCTGTCGTAGCAATGAATCCTGAACATTTCTGGTTTTAGGCCACAATTAGCATACAGGAAGTATTTAATAACAAGTAGCGTTCATTTTGGCTTTTTTCATTCTATTTTCATTCACTGTATAAATATGGCATAACTATAAATATTACGAATATTAATATGGTATATAAATATCTTTAAAATACACTTCTGCCATGGTCTGTCATGAGTTAGCTAAAACAGCACAACTGCAGTTCTGCATGGCAGGACAGATGCAGTTTGTACCAGATCCAGGAGTTCTGCTGTGCCCTGAGAACAGCATGTGATCCTTGGCCATGTCATCATTAATGCTTCACTAGCCCTTATCCATTCCATAATGTGTCTTTTAAACGATACATATGTTTTATTTTAATTCAAGTTTCAATATGTACAGCCAATATTCTTAGGTGTGTCTTAGTGTGTGCCCCTGGGTTTGACAGTACCCCGTCAGCTTTGGCACACAGTGCTTGGCCACCTACCCTTAGGTCATCTCTTATAGGCTTTATACCATTTTCAAAGTGTAGAGCGTAGCAATGGAAAGTGGTTGAGTGGACATTAATGTCCATATCATATAAACGTTACCGAAATTATGAGGAACATTCTCTGTGTTAATCTTCCTGAAGAGTGAACAGAAGAAATGCAGCATATGTTGGGACAACCTCATGTTCATCAGGACGATTCCCTATTTGTCGTCTTTTTGCTTATTTTTCCAGAATTCTCAGTTTCTCTTTTGTCTTGTAGTTTTCTTTGTTGGCAACCTTTACAGCTATTTCTAAGTATTTTGTACTGGCTGATCTACCCTTGATTATGAAATACTTGTGTTACCAGTATCCGTCCTGCTTTTATGTAAGTTTGTTAATAAGGAAGAGCTACTTAAAAAAAAGTAATACAACATATAATATATTTCTTCTCTTTGATGATTATTATTAAGACTTAGTGGATGCTGGAGTTCTACATCATGTTCTAGCTTTCCTATTGCTTATGTTCTCTTTTCAACAAGAAACGCAAAGTTTCTTTGGCCATTCAGTTAGTGATTAAATTACTGCTGAATACAGAAAGCATTTAAATTTTGTCCTTCTTCATCTGATGGTGTAGAAATTCGGATTGTAAAGATTGCTCCCCCTCTACTTTCCCAAGTACAAGGAAGGCACTTTGCGAGGTAATAAAACAAACCTGTTCCTGAATAGCTTGCAGTCTAATTAGACAATGTATAGGTAAGGGAAAATCAGAAAGAAATATGACATAGAATAAGAATGAAGAATTCCACAAAGGTGCTAAAGATTGTTGTAAATAATTTGAGAGAAGATCATGACAAAATCTCTGGCAGCACATAGTAAAAATGCTGATGTGAGCCCACAGTAAGTAGACTATCACAAATACATGAATGTAATGTCCTTTTGGCACATTTGGTAATTTATTTCCCTGATAGAAGAATGTAATTTCATCCTTTCTGCTGCCTTTCCTTGATTGAGAGATCAACTTAAATGAACTCTTGGGCTACCACTAGGAATTTATTTTATTCTTGAAGAATGTAGAAGGACATATGATTGAATCTTTCTTAAAGGTATTTAAAGAGACATGTTTGAATAGATCTGTCCTTCTAAGGTAATATTATTCTTCTTATCTCACTGTGAAATTGAATTAAGTAGATACTGAGAGTGTAATAATATCAGTCACCAGAAAACTTGAAATAGCAAATGCATGGCCTTTTAACTTTTCTAGAAATAAAGGACTTTGTTTTCCTTCTTCAACTTGTGTAAAAATGGGCAGCTTCCTCTGCAAGGAAAGAATGTACAGTCCAAAACCAAATTTTTATTAGTATTATGAGCATGAAGAAACTGAGCTCCGTGTGAGCTACGTTGGGCAAAATACTATGATATTTTTTGCTTAAGGAATTCTGTGTGACAATTGTGCTTGGCACAGTCATAACAGTATATGCACACATGAGAACAGGTGTGCTATTTAAATATGTCTCTGCTTACATTATTGCTTTCTGCCTTTAAAAGTTATATTGAAGAACTGGAATAAAAAAAAAAAAAAGAATCAATCAATTGGTTTTTCTTTCGGATGTTTCTTCCCACAGATTCTTTCTATTGTAAACTTTTCACATGCATTGAGGCCACAATTTTCTTACCTTGCTGTAAATGTGGAGATTGTATTTAGCCTGACACGGCTCTGGGTTGAAAGTTGTACTTAAACTCAGAAAAAGGCATAAACTCTATACGCTTATCTAGACCTGTCGCCAGAGATGTATCCAAAGCATTCAATTCATGACTTCTATCAGGGAATTAAGTTTATTTGTTCTTATGGTGAAATTTTATCATTTTGCCATCACCAGAAATTTTGCGTGCCCCAGATGATAAAATCAAAATAAACTAATGAGATCCAGAGCATTCACTGTTGTGACCAACAAATATATAGAACGCGGCTGGGGCAAGACTTAAATCACCACTGCTTTTTCTGCAGCTATTTTCTTTTGTTGCTGACATCCGAGCAAGGTAGCAACGACAGGGTCTGTCACAGTGGTCCTGTGGTAGCAACATCTCAGATCTGCCAGTGCCACACACCTTCTGCGGTTATCACACTGCATTATTCACATTTGTTCCAAGCGAGGAGTGATGAGCTTCATAACACCTGCAGCATTTGAGAGAGTTCTGTATAGGTGCTGCTTGTTGCAAAATGTACTGATAACAGTAAATTTAAAAAAAAAATAATAAAAAAAAATCAGAAATACATCCTCTGGTGTAAAAATAGCAGCCTCAATCAAAAAGCATGCGTTCTTCCAAATGTTTCTGTTGGCAGAAACTGTGGGCATGGAAGGTGGTTTAGTGCCAGACCCAGCGTCAGAAACCATACATTAGCAAAAGTGGCTTCGTTTTCCTCATTTTCATTGTTCAGCCGTAAGTTTTTGTGATAATGTAGCTATCAATATAACTCTTTCTATGAAGTCACAAACTGAGAACTCTGACATGAGGGTTTTGTATATGGACAGAATCACAGAATGATATGGAGTTTGAAGGGACCTCTGGAGATCATCTAGTCCAACCCCTCTGCCAAAGCACGTCCTCTTAGAGCAGGTTGCACAGGAACTTGTCTGGGCAGGTTTTGAACACCTCCAGAGAGGGAGACTCCACCACCATTTAATGAAAAGTCAAGATTGCCTTTCATTCCCTAATACAATTTTGACATTAATTTTAAAATAAAATTTCCTAGGGTGAAAAAAAAGTGATAAACTGTTTTTTCACCCGTTTCAAATTTTGTTTCATTCTTTTGTAATGAAACAGGTGCTCTGCTCTGCAGGATGGCTGTGTGTTGAAATGGAAAAGGTGTGCTTGCAGTGTCTCAGCGGAAGGGCAGTGCTCACAAGCACAACATGGCAACCTCATTAACTGCTTCAGGATGACCTGCAAATCATTTAAAAGAAAATAAAAACGACACAGTGTGGCTTAGATTGTTTTGGTTTGTTTTTTTTTCCCCAATAATGTTTTTTTCTAAGCAGCAAACTGTTAATTTCAAAAACTTGGGTCTAGTTATTTTGGACTGTAACTTTATTGACTTTAGTTGGGCTGTGCAGGGAAGAAATTTGTCCCACTACTGTAATAGCTACATCTTGAATTGCAAAATGCCTCCTGGGACCTATAACAACCTTGTTTATATTTGAAACTGCAGTTACTGCTAGAAGATTAAGTCATTTTATCCTTGGTAACAAGTGTTTACAATGTCAGTTAGGAGAATTTTTAACTAAGGGATTATTTTGCCTTCTAATTGCATAATTTCCTTTTTGTTATTCATTAGTGCAGATATTTATTTCCCATTTTTTCTATTTCAGTTTCCCATATGTCTGATGGAATAAAAATCGTCTAATATTTGCTTTCTGAAATATTTTTATTCAGTTCAGCTGAAACACCAACACAGATGTTCTTTTCTCTCTAATTAGCATATGTTTATATTTCAGTTAAATTAAGTATCCGCAATAGCGCGTATATAAATAACATACAGCAAGTGTTAATGGCGAACTGGTTTGTCCCCTGAATGTTACCTTATGGTGCAAGAATTGCAAATCACATGAGATCACGTTCTGAATCCAGTCCAAGTTCAACTCAGTCTTTTAGTGTATTCATATGAAAGGTAGTTGTGTTTCTTTCTGCTTAAACAGTTGACTGGTAGCGATGTGGGTGTCCAGAAGATCCAGCTCAATCCTTGGCTCTGGTTATAGACTCGGGGAAAAGGAGGGTGACTTCGTTGCCATTTTTGTCCTTTCTTATTTCTGAGGTGCCAGTAACTCACTTCAGAGGCTTTTTTTTCAAAATGAGTTAGCATTTTCCACATTTCTTGTTCATCTGAAGAAGACTACCAGGCACATTCTCTATTTCATGAAGGTCAGGTGAATTTGGAATAAACCTACTTTTCTTGGCCTTGCATTATTAAATAGTGCCTTCAGAATGAACTCATCCAAGCTCTTTTTTTGCAGTTTTTTAATGGTGCTGAAGAGCCTTTTGAATAGCTTTGGTCTCCTCCTTCCTTTCAGTTATAGTGTGCCTTCTCAATGGAGTAACGGAGACAAAGAGAAGTGGTAACTTGTCATGAAGTAGGAATGTGGAGGGATGGAATCAAAGAGCTTTGAGTTGAACTTTGCTGCAGCTACTGTTGCCAACCAAGGATTTTATGTGGTACACCACAGCCTCTGTGAAGGCACATAATGTACTCTCTGAAGCAGTTCAATCTAGAAGTTGGGCAACGTTAACGTGTTTATAATAGCTAAAATCTGGTGGGAATGCCTTTTGGCTTTTGAATGCTGCATGCACCTTTTAAAAAATGTATCACGTTCTGAAATCAAGGTATACTTATAATGAAATAAAAGGAGGTGTGTGGGGAGCCTGGCGAGTAGAAATGAAGAAAGGGCGAGATGGGGTCATGGCACAGCTCCCGTTGACTTCACTGTGTTACTTTGGTAACCGTGCTCTTTCCTTTCCTCCACAGTGGTTCTCCACCATGCTTGTGTCCTCTGGGCATTCTCTCAAAAGTGAGGTGCACTCTCCTTAATACCCTCGGTGGTAACAGCATGGATAGAAATATGCAAAACCAGCTATTTGGACCAAATAGCTTGCTTTCTATTGGAATGGGAGAGGGAGAAAAAAAATCTAGCAGTGTTATTTTGTAGCTGGGAAAAAATTCTTTTCAGGCATAATTTTAAGACTCTATCGTAAACATACAAACCACACGAGCTTTCCGTTAGGCACATGAAAGCCAATTTTTTTTTTTAATTACAGTAACCATTTTGTTTGATATTCGGTATGTTTTACATTGGTTCAATATGTCGATCTATTTCTCCATCTTTGTACTTGCCACAGCTGGCTGCAGTCCCGCTCTGCAGAGAAAAGGATATGCAATCCGCTTGGGATTGGTACAGAAGACTGCGTGCTGACATCTGCCCAGTCATCTTTAGCTCTCTTAGGAAACGGAAAGGAAGCTGCTTTCAGCATGGGTGTTTTGTGCTTGACATAAGGAGTATTCCTGTTTATTCACCCATTTAACGGTTCCAAGTATCTGACTGCGAGTAGTAGGCAACATGTAGGAATAAAACTGCCTGTGTGCACTATGAGGAGATTCTTACCATTTCTGGTTACTTTCGGTGTTTCTGATGCAATTCCTGAAGTTGTGTATTACCCCTCAAATGGGTATGTTCTTTGAGTTCCTGGAAAAATCTGTCAGCACAATTTCATCCCCTGTTTCAAAGCAGTGGAGAACTGTGTTTCCAGTGACAGTTTTCAGCAATGACTGGTGACAGATATTAAGTGTGTCACAGCTTCTTACTACACCTATGTAGCAGTGTAAAGCTGTAGATTCTTCTGCAGAATCAGGTGGAAGAAGGTTCGTGAGGAGGTGTGTGGCAGAGCACTAACTTGAGTTGGCTTCCCTGTGTTGGAGTCAAGTCCGCAGTAGAATCTCGGTAGTTCTATTTTTGTCAGCTCTGCGGTATTTTTTCCTCTGCTCTCGTGGAGAGAACTCTCCCTCCGTGATTTCAACTACTACACATATGTGTGCGATTCTCCATTCTCATAAATATAGTCAGAGGAGAGGCTTTTGGTCCCATTTTAAGAAGCTTAAACAGTTTGCAATTCTGCAGCTGGCAGTTGCCATCTTTCAGCTAGAAGTTACAGCCATAAATGTCATAATGTTGCAGCTCTGAATGCTCCTATTCTGTTTCAGTGCCAAGTGAAACAGATTAGCGAGTCTCAATTTGGTCTAATCTAATCTCCTTAATCTTTCTGTGGGTTATATTTATCTGCTTTACTTTATGCTGGTGTGGACTACTAGATGCATTCATGTAGTCAAAGCCAGAATCTCAGTAGAGGACAGCGTCTTGTCAAACAGCTTTTAGCTGGGTTACAACTGAACTTTTCTTTCTACTAGTTCTTTTTCTTTTTCCTTTGCAACCCTTGGGAATCTTACTGTCATTCTGAGCTCCCAAGCCTGCAGCCATGTCCTTGCAGGAGGGATAAGCATGTGAACTGTCGTCTTGGTCTGCATCTACATTGGCATTTTTAGACCTGGTCAGGAATGTACTTTTGAAAACAGTCTCCTTACTGCAGTTTGATGCATGTCAAGGGATGTACAACCTGGATTCTCTTAGGATGAGACTAAACTGGAGGATGTTCTCCAGCAGCACACCTTACGCATTCCTCTGCTGATTCCTTCCATAGGACCAGTCTAGACCTGGGCTAAAGTGCCAGCTCCTGAACCAGTTGTACAGGGCACACCATGGTGTTAGCAACACCCGATTCCCTCCATCAATCCACTGTCATCATTCTGCACAGCTTGCTAATGCAGACATCCTGCAATAAAGAGTTATAGATTAGTTTGAGCTCCAGCCCAGTTCTGATTCCATCTGTGCCTTTTTTGCTAACCCCAGTGGAATGGCATTAGCAAATATTACCAAGGCAATGCTCTAATTCCAGGTGACAGTTACAGGATGTTTCCTTAGACCACCGAGAATTATTTTTTCATATTTAATGCAAACTGACTTCCTAGCATTGACAGCCTCGCAATACCTTTGTGAAATAAAAAGGCTGGGGAAAAAAATGGGATTTTTTAAAGGAGTGCATAGGCCTGCATGACTTAATTCTAGAGACTCAAGCCTATTTCTGGTTATTCCTAGTGAGAGAGGTAAGTATTTTGCAAATATGTACATATTTAAAATAAAATATATGTCATTACATTGTATTTAGAATTCTTTGATGTGTGTTAAAATTGTATTTGCCTATAAAGAATATGGAGAATATTTTAACAGTTTTGGAAAGCTGTTTTTTCTTTGTTTATAACTATTAAATGTGTACAATTTTATTATGTCTTAATACTATATTTATTTACTGCAGGGTGTTGGGAAAAACAAGATTGTTGACAGATTCCTTCACCTTTTAAACAGGCCCAGAGAGTATTTACAGCTCCATAGGTAAGAACGTGTTACACTTCCATACTTTGTATTTATGGTCTGATTTCCAATGCTATAAATCTTGTGTTTCTGAAGTTTAATTTGTTCTCATTTGAACAAGGACCCTGTTCTGGTAGTTGGCACACAGACCACAGAAATATATCTGATTCATAGGCAGAAGCAATAAGTTGAGAGGTTGAGAAGGGGATACAAGAATCTAATGCAGTCACGTTGCTTAACATAAGAGGAAGTAGAAGTCGGAGCGGATTGACGTTAAACCGTGCTCAAGAAGAGAGTAATACTTGAGTAATATTTTTCTGTCATTTCTGGAGAGATTTCCCTAAGCATGAAGTACTGTGTGAGGGGAAAAGTTCAAAGATGCTTCTTTGAATATGTCACTCACTAGGCAAGAAATATTTTACAAAGTAAAGGCTTTTTGGTTTTTTCCTTTGGCACTCCCACTGACCACGTGTTTCTTTCTCACCCATAAACATATTTGGATTAGAAAATTATATTTATTTTCACATGGAAGCTAAAAAACAGACTTCAAGACAACAACCAATGAATACAATTTTTGAATACAATTCAAAAGCTGAAACGATACCAAATTATCCCCGGTATTTTATGACATGAACTTTAAATCAATAAGTTGACATGAAGACTGGATATGTCTAGAAGAATCAGTTTCAGTGGAACCGCATCCTTTTTCAGCTTCATTCCTTATCTTTACCTCTCTGTCTTCTTCCTAGCTTCATCACCTTGTCTCTTTTCATAATCACTGTTTTTTAAATAATGCTAATAAAAATTTATGTCTTTTATACTTTGCCCTTTAACAGCACGGTCTATCTCTTGCTTTCTCCCCCAGCTTTTTGTCTTCAAATGTCTTGTCCTTCTGTTCCTGATCCATGGATAGCTCTATCTCATCACCTTTCTGTTGCTTTTTCTTTTGTACTTCCTCTCCTAGACTTCCACCACTTCTTTCCCAAATAACGCTTTTGTGACCTGCTACTTTCAGCTTTATGTTAACTTTCCTACCATCTTCTCTGTTTGGAGCAGACACCCTGTACTTCTGGAGAAAATACACTATCATTTTGCAAATCTCAGTTATTTCACAAAATATTACAGTATTTCTGTCATTCAGAGCGTGTCTTTTTGAAAATTGTGCTCCAGTGAGGCGTAGTCGGACAGAACAGTACTTTAACATAAATTCAGGAGAACATTGTGTAAGCATGATGTTTGGGGTCACATTGGGGCTGTAGAATGTATTTGTTACAACACGCTAGTTGATGCTTCTTCAGGAGAAGAAAAAAAATGGGTTTTTTGTCTAGTTAAGAAAAACTTCTATAGATAAAGTACTGGTTATGGTTACAGGGTTCTAGAGATGGATTGAAGTAGGAAATTATGAGTAGTCCTATGAAGTTCGACAAAAATACTTCCTGAATATAGAAAATTCAGAAATTTCTATTTCTTGGTTGGCATTTTGAAATACCTTGTGAAGAACCTGGCCTACATAATATGTTGATAAACTTTATTGGGCGTTTAAACAAGGATTACAATGTTGCTAGTGCACACTTTGGATTGCAAAACAAAATAACAGTAAGTTTAGGAAAAAAGCCAAACCAGTTCACTACTAAGCTTTTAGATATTTTGTGGGAAGAAATGCAGTCAGTAGCTTATGGCATAGATGTATTTTATTAGAAAATATGCTAGAATGTGCACTTCATCTTCAATAGCCCTGGGTATTTCTGCAGATTTCATAGCTAGCTACCATCAATACCATTAAGCACGCTAACAGGAAAGTATTTCTAAATATCATACTTTCAATGGTGCTCATATGCATGGGTTATAAATCTAGAGTGATTGAACATTCAAAGCATGCATTTTAGTTGACTACTTTGTAAGGGAAAGAAATAATTTTACTGCTTTCTTCATGAAACATGTAGAGGCGATTCAGTGTCAAATGAAGGTGAACGTTCTCTGCCCTTTCAGAAATGTGTCTGACAGATGGTACCTCATTAGTCCTTGGAATTTGGGTTGCAGACTCTCCAGTTCCACTTCAACTGGTTTCTCTCGAAATGAGTGTGCACTTGTCAGCTGCATATCCTGAGGCTCTGAGTTTCTAGTGAGGTAGGGAATCTGTAGGAAAACAGATGACGATGACATTATGAGCTCTTTAACTTGCCCATATCGACTGTCACTTCATATAATTAGCTGTAAAAAAAGTAATATATATGTATGTATAATAATGCCAATACTGAATGGGTGTTGCAACTGAGTAGTAGCCATTCTGAAGTAGAGAGGTAGATCATTAGCTATAAAATGTCCTTGTTGGTGGCAATAATTAAGATATAGCTAGAGAATAAAACAGTAAGAAGAGCTTTAAAATTAATATAATTAAGATCTTTATTAAAACGTAGTGTTATGTAATAAATAAAAGTAGTGAATAAATAAAAGACAAAAATAATTAGACTGAATTTCAGAAGTACTCTGATTTTTTAATCCAATTGCGGTTTTTAAAAACTGTTTTTTTAACAATGTTGAAGTGCCAAAATCATGAAGAGATTCCAGAAATGCTTACTTTCGACAGCTTGTGAGTTAAATAAAGGGGAAATACACCACAATGTAGTGCAGTATATTTTGTTATGCAATGAAATTTATGTGTTTTTTATAGAAAAAACCCCTTATGCCAGCAAACAGGAACATGGAAGAACTAAAAATGCTATTAAATCTCCTTTGGGTTTGGTTGTTGGTTGGTTGGTTTTTGTTGGGTTAGTTTTTTTTTACTGTTGAGAGGAAATAGTATGAGTTCTGCTGATCTAACACTACATATTTTCAGTGACCTTCAAGCAGGGAATATTTGCCTTAGAGAAAATGATCTATTACCAGTAGTAATTTTCAAGTCTCACATTTTATATCTTATACGTTAGGATGATGAGAGGAGATGTAAGACAGAAAAAAGAGAGTGCTTTTCCTTAAACATCCATTCTGACATCTGTGTTTACTTGTTGTACCACTGATTCACGTGGAAGGGTCAGCCTGACCTTAAGGTTTAGATTGCTTATGGTGGTTACAAATCCTTATTCTTAACCTTTCTTTACAGCACCTCACTGAGAGGTTTTATTTTCTTGAAATTGTTAAGTCTTATAAATCTTTTTGGGACCATAGAACTGAAAATCTTAACTGGAAGGCAGCTGTGATTAGATTTAATAAGGAAAACTTTTAAGAAAAATGTTTGCTTATAAATTATTCAAGAAATTGGCTACTTCCTCTTACATACTTCCTAATATTAGGAGTTGATCAGGTGTTGACGAGCTCTCCCGTCATATTAATTGTGGGGTTACAGGACTCTTTCTGAAATGAGCAATTTGGGCTCAGCACAGCCTCTCTCTAGGGCTGCACTTATGAAGCATCTGGCTCCTTTTCCGTGTTGAAGGAGGACCTTTTATCTGCTTGTATTTCCCAGTCACTCCTTTTCTACAAGAATAAGTTTCAGCAGAGAAATGCTAAATTTCGTTTCCCCCTCAGGGATGGTTGTCGCAATTTTGTGCTCCCAGGACACCAGCTACACGTTACAGAACATCAACAGTGTTGTCTTGCCTAATATTAAACTGTAGAGTTTTATTGCTTTCACCCTGAGCGTGCGTTCATGATGCCGCTAGAAGGGTGACAATCTATGAGGCCAATAAGAGATCCGTGTAGAAATTAAACATGGATGACTTTCTAAGAAACTTTCATGTCCTCCAAATAAATGTAACAGAGTCAAGTGTTCATGTTGCTCCTAAATGTGTGAACCCTGGAAAGCTTCATCGTTTTATGAACCTTGCTGTTATTACTTTTCCTATGTCTCGTGTGAGTTGTGTGGAAAGAAATTGCCAGTGGTTCTACACAGACATCTGAGGCCAAAGTTGATAGACTAAATTGTGGATCTGTGAAACAAATTTCGTTGAATCAGGAAATATATTTTCATGGAAACCGATAAAGTCTTGCTTTAAATTACAAAGTGTCCTGGACCAAGAGGGTTCCAGAGAAGGAAAAAAAATGTTAAAGCTTTAGAGAAGACTCAGGGAAGAACATGTGCCCTGCTAAGACTATAAAATCCTTCTTAGCACTGATGAGAGTAATAGATAAATATAAAAATGTAAGCTCCCAGCTCTCCTGCATAAATATGTCAGAAGAAAGTATCATGGACTTTAGACTGTTGCTCCTTTGATGTGATCAAAGAAAAAAGGATTAATTTTACTTCTCTTATCATCAAATTTGTAACTAATTGCACACAAAGAATGGCTTTGATGGAGTAAAATGTCCTTTACCTCTCAGTTAACCACTTAGGTTTGCATCTATTTGGAATTAAGTCATACGGCCAAGCTGCTTTTAAAATTTTAATGACAATGATATCTCCTCCTTGAATTTACTATTTTTGTGGGGGCTGTATTGCAGAACTACAGTATTTATCCTTTTGTTTCCCATGCATGCTTGATTTATGGCTCCATTTTTTTTGTTTTGTTTGCTTGGGGATTTTGTGTGGGGTTTTGGTGGTTTTGTTTGGTTTTTTTTTCCATTGTGAAGAGACTTCTAATAGAAAGTTTCCTAAAAGTTTAGGTTCTGACTAGGAAGATGTAAAATTCAGTGACTCACTTTTTATAGTAGTTTCTGCTACTATAAATGAGGTGCTAGCTTTTACATTCTAAAGGCATTCGGATTAATACGTACATCAAATTTTTGGAGTCATATGGTGTTCTCTGATCTCAGCTTTCATTAAAATACACTTCTAGTCTTTAATATATGAGCTTAAAAAAGGAAAAGAAGATTTACATGTAATTTATTCTCATCTGAAATCTTAATTTAAGCAACTAAAGAGAACTGGAAAAATGCTGTGGAGAACGCAGAGCATCAACTAAAGACCTGTGGAGGCTGCCACTTCTGTTCTGCTGGGGTTGGATTTGCTTAAAGTCATGCAGCTAAAAAGAGCAACTGGCAACACGAGCCCTCTGAAATTATTATCTGCCATCATGAGTTGTTCTCCTAATTGCTCTGATAGCAAACAAAAGCCTCTCTGTCTTGGTAGTCCATTTAAGAAAAATTAATTGTGGAAAGAACGTCTGTGTTCCCAGCAGTACATTTGCTTGTTTCAGGAAGGCACAATTTTCATTTTTCTGTGTCAGTACCTGTTTTCAAAAGTTTGGTATACATCACACTCCTTGATTTTTGAGATATTCAAAAGCTGTATGGACACAGTCCTGGGCACCTGGCTCTAGGTGGCCCTGCTTTAGAAGGGAGTTGGACCAGATGACCTCCAGAGGCCCCTTCCAACCACAACCACTCTGTTATTCTGTGATTTACCAACAATTTCTGCAAGGTAGCAGCTGAATGACCATAGCTAGTTCTTATTCTAGGTATGTTGTAGTAACATGTGCTATTAAATCAAAATTGTTCAGTAGGGGGGAAGAAAAAAGTTAGAACTTAGTTTATCTTGTCTTCATGAAATTAGATAATCCAGCGGTGTTTGTTCCATGTGGGGAGGCCATTTGCGCTGCCCTTAGCTGAGGCCCAAATGTGTCAGTATGGAACGGTAGTTAAAATTGAGGGTAATTAAGAAGCAGCTTCAGACTCATTGTTTCAGAACAAGAAAAATAGGAACATTTTGTGTAATGAGATTAACTTTGATAACTTCTAGAACATTTATTATTGTTATGAGTGTAAATAATGAGCAGTTGTTAAGGAGAAGTTTCTCTGAGATGTTTCCTGGCTTCACGCTGTCTCAGCCATAGATCAGCTGTAGGAAATGCAAAAATTGCAGCTCGCCTTCTCCTTTGCAGTGTGTCTACCACAGGCGTTCCTCTAAGCAATTTGAAACATTCAGGAATATAAAGTACCAGCCCTCTCCACTGTGATGGGAACTTGGATGCTCTCAGCTAGTGGGAGAACTGGATCCACCCTGAGCTACTACATATGGGACCACTGAAGCCATGATAAGTAAAACTAGTCAGCCTCAACTCTGATGTCTTCAGTATGTAGATCTGCAATAATTTGGTTGTGTAAGAACATCGCCATCGCTTACAGAAATAGAAGCTTTTGATGAGCAGACTGCAGCGTAATCTGCGTCAATAATTTATTGATGGCTTATGAATGGATTTTCTGCCGCTCGGAGCCTCAGTGAATCTGCAGAAGATATGAAACGATTAATTCTGTTCAAGTGTTCTCTTCCTGCATATCAAGAAAATAATCTTCTAGGAAATTAGTTTATTGTCAGGAAGGAGAATAAGACTCTTCATATGAAAAGTCATAGGACAAAAAGAGGGAGTGGGTTTTGGTGTATGAGAGTTGTTCTCTGTAAGGTCGAAAAAGTTAAAACTGCTTATAAATAGGATTTTGATGCCTTTTCGTGAAAATAGAGAATGTAGGAAGTTTTCTTCTTCAGCTTTTAAATAAAAGGGTTTGTTCCCTTAAATTAATCATATTAAGTCTTAGTTCTCCATGTGGTTATCTTTTCTTACAAGTTGAGATCACTTGTTTCCATTTTTCTAGGCATTAGCATATATTTTAAAGCAATTTAGCTTTGTTGAAAATTTGATGTCTCACCACTGTCAACAGAATACTAACTTCTCTATTCTATTTTTTATCTGATAATCTTACTATTATTTTAGAAGATATTACACTACCTTAGTCTGTTTTTTCCCAATGTCACATTTTCTTTCAAAGAATTTACCAATGGTGTTGCATCTTCCTTTCAAAGTTACTGTGTTTCTTCCCATGACTGATGATTGGAAAGTGTGACACAGGGTTCAGTTTAAAGATCTGTGTTTTGTCTTGTGCCTTTTCTAGTCCCTAATAAATTACAGTAATCTGATGATCTTTTCTTCCAAAAATTAACCAAGTTTACATATGTTATCCTTTTCAAAATAAACGTAATTTTGCTGTGATCTTTAACAATCAAATTAATGGAGATGTTTGGGGTAGGCCAATAAGCTTATGGTGTACCTACAAGCAATACTTACTATGGACTGTCCATTAATCTTTAGATGTTAATTTTCTTTCCCTCTTTTTCAGCACACGTAATCAGTATAAAATCCAATTACCTGTTTCCCCTATTGAGATCATTTAAAACTACCCTTTCAGCTTTATTGACTCCAGATTATTTAAATTCTAATGAGAAAAGTTCAGAAGGAATAACTTCCTTTGCCCAAGACACAGATGATCACTTGATACTGTAGAATTATAGCGTACTTGTTCTCAGAGTTGCATTTGGTTATCTTGTCTTGAAAGAATATTGGACCATGTAAAAAAAATTAAATGCTGATATAGCTCTGCAGGTCTGTTTTTAACAGTGAAGAACCCAGAAAAGCTGTTTCTGCACTGGACTGTTGTTGAAGCAAGTGCTCTTGAGCTGCACTGGTTTGTTAGAGGAATCCGTTGAACACAGTGAAGGGGTGTGTGTGTTATGTGTTTGTATGTTGACAACCACAAAAAAAAGAAAAAGCTAGGTAGTTTTTCCTGATGTTTTTGAGTCATGAATGCATAGGTCTAGAAGATTTTCTTTCGATTTATTTTTTTATTTCAACACAGAAACCGGACAGTGTCTGCTTTATTCTTGATGCAGGTCAGGTTTGGAAATAATTAATATTTATGTTATGAAGATTCAGGTTGTGAAGCACTGAATGTATTGGCTAGCATATAATAGGTGACTTTGTGCTTTTTTACTCTTGTTGTTGTTTTCTTAAATACATTTTCAGTCAATGCAGAGTTGCACTGCAGAGTTTCCAGGAGTTCCTGCGAGCTAATGGTCTCTGTTTCCAATCTCAGCTTTTCACAATCTGTCAGGCTCCTCTGCCATTGTCAGATTCCAGGCCTTAGAGAGCGCCTTCATTTATCTTTTTGTAGGAGTTGAATTCAGCGTGAATATCGTGCTGTGTGGCTGTTACGGAGAAATAACTTAGGTTAGAAGACCCCGTTGTTTCATTTTCCTGTAAAGCTGAAGTAACGGTTTCTTGCTGTTTACTCAGTGAAATGTATTCTTGCACATAATAAGGGGACCCGTAGGGTGTCGTGTTTCTTCACTTACAGATTTTACAGTTAGGGTGAGTGAATGTCTTATGTTGTTATAACAAATTATGTGAAAGCATTGCATCTCGTTTTGAAAGATGGATCACGTATAAGTAATTCTGTAACTTGATTTAAGCACATAACCTGAATTAAACATATAATTCCCTTCGATCTTTGTTCTGCCACCCGCAGTCATACTGAGTAACGAGTACCTTTATACTCCAAATAATTTCTTGGATTTTAAACAAATATATGTCCTGCTGTGTAGCTATAATGGCCTACCAGAAAAAAAAATTTGGGGGTTTAATTAAGCAGTGTATAGAGATAAGTCAAAAAGGCTTTACAGTGTTATTTGAACAGACAAATGAGACAGCTGATTGGCTTTTCAGATATTTCAGAATTCCCTAAACACAGTGGTCAGCTCACGCAGCGCAATGACTGTGTGATAGGTTCACTAAAGAAATGAATTTGTAAATGTCAAAGTCATGCAGATCCTTTCTTTGTGCTAAGATCACCTGCTTTTCATCAGGATAATCCATGAGTGGATTTCCTAACCAATTAACAGCTTCAAATGGCCCTTGGCCTAATTATTTTTCAAATGCTCTTAAAATTAGGTCACAGCGGATGGGTATGTTCATGTCTGCGAATGTAATTGAGAAGATATGTGTATCTATGTACATAGGTATTTAGATAGATAGATATCTCACAAGCATGAAGAACAACAATTCTTAGTGCATGTATTCTGTGTCTCTGCTTTTTTTTTTTTTTCAACTATCCCAAAGGTTCATTTGGAGAATAAGAGGAAGGTCAAACCTGAATCTAAGCTTGAGCACCAACCCTTAAAACACAAGGTTACCTTCCATAGATACTCTCTTAGCCTTTCAGCGTAAGTGTAGGCATATACAACAGCCAGGACAGTATTCTTCAGCACTTGTCAAGATGGAGTAATTCCAGGGAATACGGATGTTTGTACTGTTAACTAGTGTCCTGACGCTCTGCCCTGTATTTGGGCATAAGCCTCCTTGGGGGCTCAAGCCTTGAAATAAAGCATTGGAATACCTTCTCCTTTTCTTAAGTTAGGTGGCAATGAGTGAACTATAAAATGGGTCAAATTCTGTTTTGGTCTTTACATTTCAATGTTCTGGGAAAGGACAAGTGTCAAAACATACAATGAATATTTGCAGATGTGTCATATAGACAGCATTAACGTTTTTAATGAAGAATTTCATGCATTGATTTAATTTCTCTAAAGAAACATCTTTCAGCCAGATAGTCTTCAAGATGAACTAACACAAATTTGGTAGATGGTTGGACTCGATGATCCCAAGGGTCTCTTCCAACCTAAATGATTCTGATTCTGAATTTCAGAAGAGGAGGAACATCATTCTCTTTTCTTCCTTAATTTTTCTTCCTGGGTACTTTCAGCTCCTATGTCTCACCACAGGATACCCAGAATGCTTGGAGATTTATTTCTTTCCATCTTTGCCTCCCATCCTTCTCTTTTTCCAGGTCTGTTGATAGAGGTATTGAGCTCTTCCAAACAACTCCAGATTTTCATTTGAAAAGAGCCGGGAAGAAAGTTTCTGTCTTGAATGAATGGAATAAGAAATGCTGAACTCATTGGGTTTG
The DNA here is from genome assembly GCA_025774025.1 of Xenus cinereus. NCBI lineage: Eukaryota > Metazoa > Chordata > Aves > Charadriiformes > Scolopacidae > Xenus > Xenus cinereus. The sequence continues at coordinate 178,114,616 of JAOXJK010000001.1, read as the reverse complement.
TGTAGAGGAGAATTCTATTCTAAAAAATAAAATAGCTATTAGGTGCACTTCCCCTCCTCTCTTTTTGGAGTAATTTTTTCAGTTGAGTTATTTAATGGAATTTGGGTGAATCTTGACAATCGACAGGGACAGAATGGACCAGTCTCTGTGGTTGATGGAAATTTTTGCTGCCGCATCTCATAGTTCTTCCCTGGAAAGAAGGCATTGCTGTCAAAGAAATAGTAACTGTCAAAGACTGGTATGTTCGAATAAGTCTATAGACCTCAGAAAAAGATGCCTGCAGGGTAAATAATGCACCACTAGCGAAAAATAAATAAAAGGCAGTGATGTGAGCTAATAGACAAAAAAACATCAAAAGAATTCTCAGAACTCTTTACTATGAATTGAGTGGTACTGTCAGAAGAGTTGCTGAGTTTCAGTAGCAGATCTTTTTCTTTTCTTTTTCGTAGAGAGTTTGTGAGGACGGCTTCCTTGATAAAAATAAAAATACATTCTTAAGAAAGACGTTAGTGAGCTTTTCATATCTTCCTTTTACAGTCAGAAGACAAGTCAGTTCAGTTGAGTAGGATGACAGTATGTCAGACAGTTTTTCTCACTTGCTTCTACATTCCCACAGTCTTGCTTCTTTGTGTCAGAACTATTTTCATCTTGGGAGCCAAATGTGATGAAATGAGGAGGTTTTGATATTCATGTCTTTGTTCGAGCCTAGTTAATATTAAGATGCTAATATTAATAAGTGAATGTGAATTACAGTTTTTAGTTCCTTTCCTGTGGGAGTGAAATTCTACAGTCTGATGTTTTGAGTGCCAGACATATTTTACATTTAGGAAAATCTGCAAACTGTATTGTTCAGAATTATTTCAGACTTAGCATATTTTTATTATTCTATATTTCAAAATCTTTACATTTACATAATTCATTACAAAGTGGAAATTTAAGAAGAAAAATGCCCCAAGGAGCCAGATTATTTTTAGCCATTCTTTACTGTGTTTAGGTCATGTTCAGTTTCTGAAGAACAGAAATAAATGACATCTAATTGCATAGCTTATGATACTGAAAGGAAAATAACATTTATCTGTACTAACCCTGGCAAAATCATTCTTTTATACGTGGCTGAATGTAACAGCCTAAGCAAGTACAGGAGTTTTGCATTCACTTATGTCATCGAGCCAATGGAATTAATATTTGACTGTATATTTAGCTTCTGTATTGCTCTGGAAATCACCTGAAATACTTCCTTAAAATATTAGAGCTGAATAATAACAAAGTAGAAGAAAGGAGGGAATCACAAATAAAATAAGAAAAAAAATCAGAAACTGGATTTAGGATGTCAATTGTTCTTTTATTTTGATTTCTTCTACAATTTTTTTTTGATTCATGCAACTTTAATACTAGCAGGGAAGTGAACTGTAAACTCTTCTAGTGTTTGTTTTTTCCAAAGACACGGTCTGTTCTGTCTTGCCATAAGACTAAGATCATCCTTAGGATTTCTGTAGGCTGCTGGTGTTAGTATAAGCAAAAGTTAGTGTTCCATATCAGGCAGTTGTGGGTAATCTCTGCAGAGCCAGAGGATTAACTAGCTCACCAGAAGTAAAATAAGCTATTTTGTGTTACAGTAAAATGCCATTTGACGTTTGTGTCTCTTCTTCTGTTGCCACCTTTGCCCGTGCATGCCATCACTAGAGATTTTCCTTTCCTGCCACTCTCTCTTCACTTTATTTTTTTCATGCATTGGCTGCTAAGTGCAAATTTATGATCTGTAAAGCATCCTGTAATGTTTCAGCTTCCTTTACCTTATTTTTGTCCTGCGCTTTCCTTAGATCCTCCCATTCTCTCCTTTCTGTTACTTAAAAGACATCACAGTTCAGGTTTGACAAATCCTTCCTCTTTTCTCCTTGGATTAATTCCTTAAAGTATTTTCCCATGAATTATTTCTGACTAATTAACTAACTAACTAAGTCACTAACCTGTGACTGTGCCATCGTACACTCTAGGGTTTGGTTTACATATTGTAAAATTCTTCTGGGACTTCTGGGACTGTATAGTATTGAACCAGAAATGACAACTGCTTGTGGAGGTAGGCTGACACATCCAGTCTGAGAATTTAGTCCCCTAAATAATCTCTGTTTTAGAAACAATGGTTGATGGTTTGTTCTTATTTTTGCATCCATTATTGATTTCTCTGGACACTGTAGAAATGGCCAGAGACAAGCAGGATGACAACAAATGCTTTGTTTTTTATGTTCGTGGTAGGATTTCTAAGATAATAGGTTAGTGCTACTGCTTATTATGGTGGTTAAATAAAATTAGGCGTTGCTTGTGAATACAATATCAATATTACTATTTTGGGGAATGTTGATGCTTGTGAGAGGCCTCAGTTGACAGGGTTAAAGGAAGTGGAGGTGATCTCAGCTTTGTAACCTTTCCCGTCCTGGATTAAAATTCAGATGAAGTGGCCAAATAATAAAAAAAATATCTCTGCTCCCGCCCTATGCTTTATTCCTGTGCATGGGAAACACTGGCATAAATCTATCATGAGTTTAAAGCTAAACAAGGAATTATTAGTTGTTAGGAACAGAAATCCTGCTGACAACAGTATCAAATAAAGGAAATTTGCATGTTATGCTGTCATTTTAAAAGTGTAATTGGAAGCTGGCCATTTAATAGTTTGCTGCAAACAGTACTGTGTTTGATTTCCTGTAACCACGGAGCTTATCAGAGTATTATTGGTTTTTTACAAGGTGTTACAAAATTAAAGATAGAACTAAGGTGGATATTTGGAACAGTGAGTCAGCGTGGCTTAAGCAAACAGTTTTGTTATACGGTGTGGCTGTGAAGGGTAAGAGGTTTTTGTTGAATCAAGTCTCATGTGAAGTGCAAAGGTTACCAGCTTCACCTGTCAACCAGCGTGTGGATCTCAAGCAGCGTAAGTGAGGCTCTCCTAAAGGGTTATGTCACATGAATAGTCCCTCATATCTGTTGACACAGACTAATCCAAAATTTGAAATTCAGGAGGAAAGGGATGGCATAGCCTACTTGCCCTAAGATTGAATTGGATATCCCGCTGCCTGTGAAACCGTGGAAGTCACTGGGATCTTCTGTCTTCACCCATCTCTGGATTATTCCTTAGCTCATTGATCCCTCTGTACCCCAGGGTAAATGAAGTTGGTTTTATAGATCTGAACAAGGGTTTTGACAAGTATTTCAGAGAATCAGGAGGGGCTTGCCCTACAGTACAGACAAAATTTATATAGGTAAATCCAGTGTGGTGATGTCTGTTGCTGGACCTTTCTGGATTGCAACTCATTTTTATTTATCTGTACATTCAGGGGTGGTTGACATAGATGAAAATAGCAAAGATTTAGGAATATTCTCATTACAGATTTTAATTAATAATATCTTAAATTTGAAGGAACAAAAATTTGAGCAATTCAAACACAAATACAATTTCAAAAAGAAATACTATGCTATTGTAGTGCTTTCATAGTGCTGAGAGACATGGTTTAGTGATGGTTTTTATCAGACTTACGTTGATGGTTGGACTAGATGATCTTAAAGGTCCCTTCCAACCTACACAATTCTATGATTCTATAGCCTTTGTCCCATCTAAGAACTTACACTGTCCATGATATAAAATGTAGCAAGTGCCAGTAAAAATTATTCCATCTAGTATGGTTTAGATAGAACTAAAAATAGTTGATTTTTAGAATTCCACACGAGTATTTTTAGTCTTATTTTTTTTTCCTTGGTGGTACGTCAAGAAGAGCAACTAAAACATTAATGATTTGACTATGATACTGCAAATTCCTGTTTGGGTCTTTTGAGGAGATTCCACTGTTTGTTGTGACAGTTTAAGCATGCTGAACTAGAAATAGAAGTAACGATAGTAATGTGCCTACGTGCAAAAGATACGCATTCAATTTTCAGTGTTTTCGTTTCCAGGGTTTATGAGAAATTGAGAACTACCGTGAAAGCCCTGGCAGAGACAAGGTTACTGATCTTTGACCACTAAGCTGGCACTGCATTGTTGTCAGTTCAAGTTCTTCACGAATTCTAAAAAAAATACATATTTTTTTTTCCTCATAGAAAGAGAACCTTCAGTTTTCCATTTATTCATTTTGCATTTTATTTCAACTAAAATTCCTGTGTATTTTAATTAATACTGTCTATTTTTCCACATTTCAGGGATACCACTGTACAGAGCCTTACCCTACAGCCTTCTGTTAAAGACGGTCTCATTATATATGAAGATTCACCACTGGTCAGTAGTAACTTCTGGATTGTATATTTGGAAATGTTCTTAATTAAAAACAAGTAGTTAAACATACTGGCTTTCCAAATAAGAAAATTCTTTGTGAATTGATTCCTTCATGGCATAGTTAGTGAGCGTGGTAACATTTCATTAACTTTTACTTTGGTCACATTTGTCATGTTTGCTTTGCCAAACGTTGAGTGAGATGATGGTCTCGAGAGCCTGCATGCACAAAATAAGTATGGAAAATAATTTAGTATTAACCTGGCACATTCTAACTGGTGGAGTGGTATTTTTCTCCTTCTCTTCTGTAGTGTCTCACACCTACCTGCTAAGTTGGACTCCAGACAGCTCTTGCAGCCATTTTTTATTTCTTTCAGCTTCATGTTGACAGTCTAGACAAACTGCTTTTGCACTTCTCTGTCAGGGTCCTCACAGTCCTTTCCATCTCTATCCTGAAGAAAGAGAAACACCCACCTTTCTTGTCTCACCTGCTTCCTCTTCTCTCTCCTACAGTTCGGTCATAGCTTATGCCTGTTCTGAGTCCCTTTCTTGTCTCAGAGCCACAAAGATGTCACTACTACTGACTGAGAAATCAGTAAGGCAGTTTCTTGTAGTAATTTTGGGGGAGTTCTGATGTTTTTGGTTCTTTTCTCTTCTAGGTAAAAGCAGTGAAGTTTGGACATATTTTGGTAATTGATGAAGCAGACAAAGCACCAACAAACGTTACCTGTATCTTAAAAACTTTAGTAGAAAGTGGAGAAATGGTTTTGTCGGATGGAAGACGAATTGTTGCCAGTAAGTAGATGGAAAGTTTTTTGATCATTTACAGTAAAATGTGACATGTTGAGTTATTAAGTAGAGACCCAGAAGAGTCTGAATGGAAAAAGTTCATGATGCTAACAATTAAAGAATTTAGTTATATTCTTTACTGGTTTTGCAACAGCCACAAAGGTTTTCTTCATTAGCATTTTTATTAATTTTGCTGAAAAATCTTTTTAAAAAACCAAAACAAACCATAAAAATTCCCAACAAACTGTAAGTTGATCTCTCTGCTTCTTATTCACCATAAGAAATAAAAGATCTAGTTGACCAAATTATCACCTTGGTTATGACCATCTGAACAGTTGGGGTATAATTTGGTCAAATCTAGGACTGAAGATATCATAGAATCATAGAACATTTTGGATTGGAAGTGACCTTAAAGGTCATCTAGTCCAACCCCCCTGCAGTAAGCAGGGACATCTTTAACTAGATCAGATTGCAGAGAGCCTCATCAAGCCTGACCTCGAATGTCTCCAGGGATGGGGCCTCCACCACCTCTCTGGGCAACCTGT
>JAOXJK010000001.1:178086642-178108927 GCA_025774025.1 Xenus cinereus | reverse complement strand
AATCAACGCCGCCGTCGCTTCCGTCCGGCGCTCCCCGTCCAATCAGCAGCAGGCGCGGCGGCGGCCGGAAGCGCGGCGCGGGCGGGAGCGGTGCGCGGTACTGGCCATGGCGGACCCCGAGGAGGATCCCGAGGATGGCTTCTACCAGCAGTACGCGGCCGAGCTGGAGGTGCTGGCAGAGCTGGGAGGTGAGCGCTGCTGAGAGCGCCGCGGCCGGTGCCGGGGAGCGGCGATGGAGCGAGCGGGCAGGACCGGGCTGTGCTCTGCAGCGTCCCACCCGTGGGTCCCCTCCGGTGACCGGCGCCGTCGTGCAACGCCTCTTTGCAGATGACCCGTTCTTACCCGCCGGCCCCAAAATCTCCCAGTTCCGGAGCAAGAGACAGCCACCGGAGGAGCCTGACCCTCCCGGGGACCCCACCGGGGACACCAACCCCAAGAAGAGGGACCGGGGCTGTGACCCACCCGGGTCCCCGTCACCGCCCACAGCCCACAGTAAGTGTGTCCCAAGCTGGGTCTGCACCCCCGGTGGGTCCCCGGGTGCTGCTGACCCCTCTCCCTGTGCCGAGCGGTGTTGGGGTGCTGCTGGAGGACCATCCAGGTACCGGTTAACGATGCTTCTCCTCTTCTTCTTCTTGCCCTGGTGTCTCATGCAGCCCCGAAGCCAAAGCGGCGGCGCCTGGAAGCTGTCAAGAAGCTCAATTTTGGCGCCGATGATGAGTTTGCTCCTAATGGCCTCTGGGATGCTGGCCCAGAGGCACCTTCTGCTCCCCAGACTGCCAGGTTGGCCACCTTGAACTCCATTTTTAGCAGGGTGGGGTTCAAGGGCTCTTTTCCTCTCCCCTGCTAAAGGAACAGGGTGTTCTCCAGCTCAGGCCATCTGGAGATGAGCGGCATGGTGCCTCTGCAGACCACGCCACCCTCCGAGAAGAAGCGGGTCCTCAAGAGGCCACCCGTCCTGGAGGAATACATCAATGTGACGTCCACCGAGGGCACCAGGGTCTTCATGGTCTTGAGGGACGATCCCTCCAGGACAGGGGTGGAGGTAAGGAGAGATCTGAAGGCTGGGCTTACTTTTCTGTTGACCTCCTTCCAGTTCAGGAGGGGATCTTTGATGAAGCATGAAACGTTTGCTGAGCATCAGCATGAACATCGGTGTGTGTCCTTTGCTCCTTGAGCTCCCAGATTCCCTGGGCTGGAATGCACGCAGGCCGCTCCACTTGCTGGGGGTGCCTTTCTCCTACCTGAAGGAACAAGTGGATGAAGAGGTACCACATCTTATACTCACCATCACGTCTACCCCTGCCACCCCTGGATAGCTACAGGGGTTGGCTCCCAAATCCCTGCTCCCCCGAGCTGTGGGTTAGCAGGGTGTCTCTGATCCCCCCTCTTGCCCTCTTTGTGCTCAAGCGTCGGCGGCGTGTTCTGGAGGCATCACAGCAGCTGACGGAGATAATAAATAGGTGAGATGTTGGAATGAAATCCCAATCCTATCCCTGCTGCGCTGTCAGATGCGGCTCTCAAGATGCTCCGGTGGGGTCCAGGTTTTGGGGACCTCCGAGCAGAGGAGCCTCTTTGCCCTCAGCGTCCCCAGCTTGGCAAGTCTGGGTGCAATTCCCAGCCCTGCCCTGACTCCCTGGGTGGTTTGGGGCAAGTTAGTTCTTTCTTGCAGTTGCCTGGAGAGTGAGACCAGCACCGAGAGCCCGGAGCCCAGGGGGGAAGGAGAACCGGCAGACGTGGAGGAGTCAGCCCTGCATTGCCTCTGGGTGGACAAGTTCACTCCCCGGCGCTACATGGAGCTGCTCAGTGATGATGTGAGGTGCTAGGATAAGTGGGGGCTTGGGTTTGGGTGGGTTTGCCACTTTTATAACTCTTTATTAATGCTGTGGGATCAAGTTTTTATGGTGCTGCCTTTGATCGTGGAAGCACCAGCTGAGGGATTCTGTCCATGCCAGCCCTGCCTGGGTGCAGTCCTGCTGCCGAGAGCTTGGGGTGGAGGTTTTTCAGCTGTAGGTTGTGGACTTTCCAACAAATCTCTGGAGGTATTTAAAAGACGGGTAGACATGGTGCTTAGTGACATGGTTTAGTGATGGTTTTTATCAGAGTTAGGTTGATGGTTGGACTAGATGATCTTAAAGGTCCCTTCCAACTGAGACAATTCTATGATCCTATGTTAGTCATACTTGCAGCAAAATCATTGCTATTGATAAGAATATGAATCCTGTACAATTTGGAAGTTTTGTGATACAGAAGCATTTCCAGGAGATTGTAGGACAGGAAAATTATTATACTGAAATGCTGACTCCTTTATACTCATACTCTCTGGTATGTCTTGGATCAAACAATTTGTGAATCTTTATTTTATTTTAGTAAGGTTTGGAAAAGTCTGTCTGTCACCATTTACGTAATCTAAAAGAAAACTTGAATAAATCAGAATTATTTGAATTGGTGCTGAAACATAACTGCTGTAAATACAGGAATGATAACATAAGACACACGAGCAACACACTACAATACAGGGTCTCAGTAGGAGGAACTTCGAGGGTTGTATCCATCTCAAAAACAGGGGAAATTAATAGACAGTACGAGTGAACCCTTATGGGAATTTTAGCTTATGCTGTGGAATTTATATACCTAATCTTGAAAGGAAAGATTAGGTGGTGGCTAATGACCATTTAGAAAAGAATTCTTGCAGTAGTTATTTTTTTCAAGAGATAAATTAATTTTTAGATGTTAATTTGTTTATTTCCAAAATTAATATCATATATTAGACCTGTAAATTAATGCTTTACTTGGGCTTCTTGTTTCCTTCAGGTTGTTGGGGGTTTTTTTCCCAAGTAAGATGACCGTTCTTCAAGGCACTGACATGTTCAGTATTGTCAGGTTATAACATCCTGATATTGTCTGTATCTCCTGGTATCACCTGTTCAGTAGTTTATAATTTTTAACAGTAGTGCGTGTAAAGCAGACGGCTTGTCTGTGATGCTTTGCCAAGACATAGTGGGTAAAATGGATTACTCATTGTACTAACTCATTATCTTTCCTTATGTACAATTACACTTTGTTTTTCCCGTTGACATCTGTTTTGTCATATTTGTCTGAACTCGTGTTAATCTGCCATTTCGGTGCACAGTTCAGACCATTTGCAATTCCTAGGTAAAACAGCATTCAGCCATATTTCTGGCATTTATCCTTGATGAAATTGCCATTCCATATTTTTCCTGCTGTCACTGTCCACTTCCAGGTACTTGATATAACTTGAATATTCCTTTTATACGAACTGAATTTTTTTATATGTAACGTAAATATGTAAATATTGACATCTTTAATTTTCTCTTGAAACTGTTTGTGGTTTTTTTTTCTTTTTTCCCCGGGTAATCTGTAGTTACTTGTTGGACCTTTCTCGTACCATGTGTGTCTGTTGTCCATCTTGTGCATTGCGGGGGATCGGGGAGGGCCTGCACTTGACTGTCAGGGAACAGGAGGCCTAACATAAGACTGTTCTGCGTATCTACTGCTTAGATTTTTAATCAAAAGGTGTTTAAATAAATTACAGAGAGCTGGTTGGTAATGAATTTTCCTGATTTCAAACTATTATCTTACTTCAGTCCAAAAAAGTTAAGTGGGATAGAAGTCTCTTCAGCTGGATGTAGAGCACATGCTGTTACTAAAGTTCTTGAATAACACATTTTGTGCCAGCACTGAGCTGGTTTACAAGATCACGTATTAAGCAGCTTTGTTGCCTGTCACAGTTCACGTCCACAGCTGTACTAGTACAACAGCTGAAGGTAGAGAGTTTGCATTCGGTGGAATTTCAGTCTTAGAAGACTCGTAGCCATTTTCCAGTGTGTTCGCAGAAAGCTAAATAAATAACTTTTTATAAAGCAGGTTCTGTTGACTTTTTGAACGCAGTTGTTTGGTGTTTGGGTTTGGTTTGTGTTTGGTTGGTTGTTTTTTTTAAATTAGCCTAAAATTAATTTATTCTCTAAAATCAAAAAGATGCAAATGAAAAGCAACTGTGTTCTGTTTTCCAGCAGCAGAAGCCACTAGAGAGTTACCTTTTGACAGTTTGTCTCCCCTTGGACTGCTGCGCATGAAGGAAATCAGGCTAAATAGTAATTTTTTTGTAGAATTGCCCCATCAGCTATAGGTCCTGTGCAATCATCTTTTCTAAGCAAAATACCTGTCTATATAACCATTTCATGGACTGTGATCTTGTAGAAAACCAGGATTTAAAATTAAGATTAAATAAACATTAAGAAATACTTCTAAATTTTCCTTAAGTAGCAGGCTCTGACAAATCCATAATCAAAGAACTGATCAGGAATAATTTCTTAGAACTTGCTTTTAAGTCTTGGCTTTCCTACAGGATTACTGCAGTCTGTCATGTAGTTTTTCTGTTCTAGAAACCCTTTCCAGCTTTTGAGGAAAGCAAAAATCACGTCTCTCTCTCTGTGCACCCCAGCTGGAGAGAGAGTGGTGGAGTTTCAGTACTGTTCTTACCCAGCCACTGCACTTCTCACACCCATCAGATCTCTTTGCTTCACAGATTTTTGCCAGTCGCGGCAATTCCAGAGTATTCTGTGCCTTTTATGTAAATGGTATTTGGTTAATTAATTTGAAATACAGCAGTGTGAGGCTTTTTACTAGTACTGTCACTTCAAGCTGTTTTCAAAACTTGCTTGTTACTTATAAGTCCTGTGAAAAGAAAATCTCCATCCTTCACTGTGTATCATATATATTCACTAGAGGAAAACGGTTAAGATATATACACATTTTCAGTGTGGGCATGTTCTAGTCCTTCTGCATCCTCGTTCTCTCCTGAAAATTGTTCAAGGGGCAGACTGGGTATAAGACCTTCAATGCCACCAGCTTCTTCAGTACTCGTAGGCTTTCTTAGACCAGATTTATAAGAGAGAGCAGTGAGATGAAGTAAAAAAGAACTGTCAGGTGCTGGAAGGATCCCCATTACTCCTGACAAAGAACTTTGTATTGTAAATTCTGCTTTCTGTTCTGTTCCTAAATTCTAATCTTCCTTTCCCTCCTATTTGTTGTTCATGATGACTTGTTCTGCTGTCCCAGAGAAACTGAGTCATTCAGAAATGGGAACAAAACCTCAAGAATCTAGGAGAAAGGAGAAATCAGTTTTCCTGAGGGAAGAGAGGAACTATTAGCAAATCAAATCTCTGGAAAGCTGAAACAGAGTGGAAATGTTTTGTTTCTTTGGGAATGCAATCTGTAATTCTGTTGCTATATAAAGCAGGGTATTTGGTTAGAGCCGGTTATTCACATATGTTTTGTTTTAAAATTTAATAAGCATTCATGATTAGTAGTGAACCCATTGATTTCTAGGATGTTGTCCATGAGAGTAATGTGTAAGGAATTAAAACCAAAGTCCAAATCCTTGTGGAAGTTGATGTTCCATTGAGCTAACGGGAAACAATTATTGCTGATTATAGACATATCGGAGATTATGCTGCTCGGAGTCACCATAGCAAAAAAAAATACCCAGTTTCTTTTTGCACACAAGACAGTTTTGGCTCAAGACATAACCAGCGTTTTGCCAACAAATCATTTTGAAACCCAAATGGAAGCCTGAAGTAGAATTCCAGTTCATGGATAAACTGACGTTTAGTTGAGTGACTTGAATCTTTGCCCATTTTCTGACTGCGTGAATAAATTTATCTAAGAATTGTGTATGTGTTGACATAGTGCATCCTGAATGTTGGTTTTTTTTCCTAACGGTGTTGAATGTTGTAATCTGCAATATATTGTATGTGCATTTTCTTTCAGTCTGGTTTAATTTCTCTTCTTAATTTGGGAAGAATCTGGCTAGATTAGCTAGGTATAAAGAATGGAAAAGTCCAAAGTAAATCACTCTTCTAACCTTGGTATCCGTTTATATTCTTAACTAGGCAACAAACAGGCAATGAAGGCTCTACTGGTTCTTTGAGAGGGCATTAGATGCACTTTCTTCATTACGTGCCCCAATGGCATATTGCTGGCAGCTAGGTATTTATGAGTGCTAACAATCTATACCATCCAGACCATTTTCTGTTTGCAAAAAGTGTCTTTGGCGATCTGACAGCCTTGGCAGATGGTCCAAACACAGAATGGGGATGGAGGCTGAGTCACTTTCCACCTCTGAGTACTGATTTCTCCAGATTACTTGAGATTTGGTGTCAGTATACCAGTAAGGAATGTTAATGCAGCTTTCCTGCATGACCTGCAAAGATTAGAGGATATTAGTGTTCATTCTCTGAATTTTCCTTTGAGTTGTTAGTGGAAAAAGAGTAAAAGTAGAATTCCCCAGATCCATATATAGTCCAACTGAGTTTTTCTGTTCTGTTTGTTTGTTTCTTTGTTTTTATTTGGGATCCCTTTTTATTCTGAAAAGAACATCAAGAAGAAATGAAACAGACCTCTAATATCTAGAAGGGTCCAGTTTGGTTGGTAGGGAGAGGAGAAATAATTGTAACAGTAGGAACGAGCGTCATCAGACAGGACAGAAGAGACCATGCACAGACTTTTAACAAACAGTCTAAGAGAACTTCCTTAAAATAGACTTTGGAGATATTTATAGAAACTGGGAGAAGGAATGTCTTCTGTTCTCTTGCCAGATCTTGTAGCTGTACAATAATGTGCAACAGCGTGTAACACAGAATGTAGTCTTGATAGGAGCTCTCTTTAGGAACAACTGATCCCAAATAAAAGAAACAAAAGTGGTGAGTTCCTTAGGTTGAGGGTATTAATGCCAATTAACAAAATCAAGCTGCTTTCAGTGGTTGCAAATCACTTCAGAGGAAAGAAATAAAAATTGTGTTGTCCCTATTCTGCTGTCAAGCTACTTTGTCATATACCAGCGTTTTCTTTTCCTATAGAAATGAGTTTTGCTAGGTCTTTTATGTATTTTCCCTGAAGAAAAGGTACAGAAATGAAGAAATTAGAGCAAGGCAAGAAACTGAGGCTTTTGAAGATCTCCCTGTCCTTTCTGTAGGCTGTACTCACCAGAAGGCAATGAGATGCTCTCCCATCTGTATTCCTTTGCCTTTGTTCATGTCAGTGGCAAAATATATGGAACAATTCATTGAACTTTTATTTCATGGTTAACTTGCCACAGTGTTTACTGTGCTTATTCTGCTGCTTTCTTTAGATGAGTGTGCCACTGATAGTAGTTCCTTTAAGTGGTACTACCTGCCTGATCTGAATAAAGCAAAGCAAAAGATGGTTTGGGTATATTTTATTACATATCTCAAATAATTCAGACTGGAAAAGTTTTCCTTTTGAGGCCGTATTATGTGACTTGCTGCTTCTTTTATGATGCTTTTTAGGTTGTGGCTATATTAGTATTCCAGAAGGCTAAATTTTTTTTACATTTAAAATGTAGAAGAAATTACATATTTTAGCAAGGAAGCATTTTCTTCAAGAGAATCTTCAGATGTGTCTCTTTGGAACAATGCAGTTGTTTAAATGATTTATTCCATGTCAGTTGCTGATTAATGAATGTAAAACTTTGTTCCTATATTGTTTGACAGACTGCCATTACCAGATCATAAATTTATGGGCTACTGGAAAATCGATCAGCCAGGGAATGCACAACAGAAACTGCTGTGCCCAACAGAAACTCAAAAAATAGATGTAAAGGTTTGTCTTTTTTTTTTTTTAATAACATAATACTATTTTTATGTATTTGGATGTGAAGAATCTAAAACATGATTAAGTTTTTCAGGAAAGAGTATATACAAAGTGTTGCCCTTGTTACCTGTTCTTGGGGTTTTTATTCTGACTAGAAAAATGAACGTTTTTGTATACCTAGCCTTCACAATGTGAGATGTGCTTTAAAATCATTAAGTTTGGTCAGAAGTTCTTGAAAAGAGGTTTTAATAAGAATATTGAAAATGTCATATTTGAAGGAACTCTGTAGGATGCTTGGAGGGAGGCTGTGTCAGCCCCCAGATCTCAATTTTTGGATAAGATCAGAAACTGAAAAGAAAGCCGTTTTCTTTTTCTATTTTGCATGCAGCTGAATTCTTATGGGTCTTTGGCATTGCCAAGTTCGAATCTGAACCTTTGGTACAATTTGACCTGCAGCCAAAGCTTCTAAGTCTTTTTCAGCTTTGAGTTCTTGGCTTAACTTCAGTAATTATTACTGCAGTGAATAAGGAAAAACGTGAACTGCTAATGTGACGTAGGGGTGAGATTTAAATTTTATATAATAAGAAATTGCCGCTGAATTTCTTTGAAACAAAAATATTCTTATTTTTTCCTTTTATGGACTGTCTTTTATCAGTACATGATACTTCCTTCATGCCACTGAGCCGTAATAGTTTCAAACCAATCAAAGACTAAAGATACTGTAAAGAAAATGGCAGTATGGACATTCAGAGAGCTTGCAGAAAAGCATTTCCTTTTCCCTTTTTTTTATATAGTAGTTGGTCTGTTTCAATTGTTAATAGTATTAACAGTCTTGAAGTAGACTTCTAGATTTCCATAAAGAATGGTGAGTGGAATATTTTAGTAAACCCTTATTGTTACCATTTTGTTTTTAGGGCCCTGTTCACTTAAATATTCAAGGATTTCCACTGGAACGACATGAAGCCAGGTCCCTCAATTTTACCGAAGAACTTGCTTTTTGGACACTGCCTTTGGATGAAGTTAACTTAGTTTGTGATGTTACAGTAACAAAAGGTGCGGTAAGAAAAGCTAGTAACTTTTGTAATGATCCCCAACATTATAAATATGTGAAATATCCTAAAGATGGGGAAGAAGTGGGCTGTTGACTTCCTAAGTGCTTGCTGGTAGCCAGTGGTGGAAGATAAATGGCAATATCAGGGATTCTAAGTGCTTTTACTTCAGAGCATTTACAATAGTGTGTATTTCTGGCTATGTTTGCTGTGGAGTATAGGAATAACACGAAGAACTGGAATACAGGAATGGAGGATATGGAGTATAGGAATGGAGTATAGGAATAATAGTTTATCTTTTTGCATTTTTTTATTAACAGTAGATGAAATACAAAAAATAATCAGCCACTGAAATGGGAACATAATTTCACTGAGGCATTGTCATCTTTGTACGGATATGCATCCTTCTCAAACTAAGAGAAGGATATGTAATTAAAGTAGAACACAGGAAAAAAATTGCAAGTCTCTCTAGCTTTTAATAGTCAACACTGTATTGCTTCAGAAAAACAATTATTTGAGTTTTCCCCTCTCTCTAGGTCAATTCAGTTTTAATGCAAATCTTGTAACTTGCGGAGTGCTGTGCTTTTTTTCTCTGTGCTTTACTGATTGAGATTCTTTTCTCAGTGGATCAAACTTGCCTTAGTTTCCTGTACTATTTGTGTCCCAAAGTTAATTGCATCATTGAGAATATTCAGAAATGTTTTTAGGGTTCATCATTAAACTTGTATAAACTTTATTGTGTATTATAAACAAGTCGCTAATGATGAGTACTGGAATGCTGCCTTCTCTGCTTGTAGCCATAGTTTCAAATATATTAACAAACTTTTATGACACCGAAACATAAATTACATGGCTTTGAATTGATTTTAAGAATTGTCTGAAATCACTCAGGAAGATGCTATACGTGAAAGGTTCCATACAAAGTTCGCATTCATCCCATGTTTAAGTACTATATATATGAATTGAAATAGAGAAGGAGGGAGAACCAAGTTTATAAACAAAAACATCTGGACAGATTTTATGTATACTAGCAGCTGGCAGGCACTACAGTTATATCTGTACTAATGTGCCTTGGACTACTTATTTAAAAGTTAAAAGTGTTGTGGCAAGATTCTGCCTGTTAATGTTTAGTTAGTATCAAGATATCATCTCTTTATTTTCCTGTGTCATTGGTGGCAATTTTGCTGTACATTTTGCTATATCAGCTGCCTGGTTTATGACATATATGTTTCCAGGAGAGTAATGCATGATGTCAGTAGCTTTTCACTAATGTTATTTTCTTATTTCAGAAGAGGAAACCGAAAATGTTCTTTACGTTACTACATGCAATCCTGTTTCCTTGTACTTCATGAAGGTTTCTAGTAAGAGTGGATACTTTGTGGATCTTTATGATCTCTTCCCAAGAACAATCGGAAATGTCTGGCAACCTTTTGTGACTGTGGCACCTCTGGGAAATCCACTTAAAGGTCAAGTGGTTCTACATGAAGAGGAGGTAAAAAAAATGTAGACATTTAAAAATTTAAATTAAAAAAAATACATTTGAAAATTTAAATAAAAAAAGCTAAATGTTTAGTGATGATCAAAGTAGTATCATAAGGGTAGAATTGCCAAGGAGTCTACCTCTATAGAGTGAAATAGCCTGAACAAACTTACCTCCTTCTGAGTGTTCTCTTCTTTACTGTCTTGGGAGTTGCCTTCAGCTTTAGTTTTTTGTGGAGATTTTCCTCTTGCACTTTTTTAGCTGGACGGTGTCTTTTTGCATTCTTGAAGCTGACTTCTACCTGCTTATCTTATTTCGCTTACTGATGGCCTTCATGGGAGAAAGGGAGATAGTGAGTTGAGTTCAGGAATCTCAATCAAGCAGCATCTGTTTGCAAAATGCAAAGTACAAAGTAAGCTGGTTTATGCTGTAAACTTAAGTTCTGCTCTGATCATATCCCCTTTTTACAAGTAGTATATGAGACATTTTCTGAGTCACAAAGCAAAATTTTTTTAGTATTTGCTTTGTGCCACTATTTTTGATTTGTTTTGTGAATCTTGATATTTCTCATTCTGTAACATCTGATGTACTGAGACTATGTAAGCCTTGACATCTAGTGTATCAGCAATGCAAATTTAGAACCACTGATGACTTCAGTGTTGGTTTGACTCAAATCCTTTTTTTAAAGTCAAGTATTGCATAGTTTCCACATACGTTGCACTTTCCATTGCTATCAGTGAACTGATTGGAACGTTTCCAATTCAAAACTTCTTTGCCCAGAAGTAGGAAGAGACAACAGTTGATACAGTGCTGCTGCTGTTCATTTTTTTAATATTAATAATAGTTTATTATGTTACGTACCAGTCATAGTGGCTCGAGATTGGTATTAATCTGGTGATTGTTGGTTGGTTTTGCCTTTTGCTTTTGTTGTTCTGAATTTCTTCTGCCTATTTTGCAAGAGACTGATCAAGAAGAACATTTCCTACATTGAGTTGAGGTATTAAGTTGTTTTCAGTCATTTCATAACTAGTGTCTCTGCAATACTGTTCTTCCAGGAATGTTTGTCAAGTGCTGATGGCACTTTCTGGTCTCAAACACTAGAGTTAAGCTCGATGCCTTATGGGAAATGCAGTTCTTCTGCTTTTAGTAGCACTGCCTATGCCTTTTTTAGCTTTGCCTTGGACACTTTCCAGTGCCAACTGGAGAAAATACGATTCTGAAGTTACCTGCTTGTGGTGGTTGCCTCTACAGTTGTCTTGTGGAATGCTGCTGTTGTGGTCTTCACAGCCACTGCTATCCTTCCTTATGTTAGGGCTCATGTGTTAGGAGTTAAACAGGGATTCTCAAATAGTTTAATTTTTCCACATAGAGCTTAGGTTTTATTCCCAACTCCTCCTGCAGGGGAACCAAGGAAAAATCATGTGCTTACTTTGTGCACCTATGAAATGAGGTGGATATTGCTGTATATGAAATTAAATCCACTATTATTGATGTTGTCAGGTAAACGTATACTCATCCAAGTACCTTTTGTATCTGTTGGGAGGATAAAGGTGATCTCTAAGAGCAATTCATCCTACTTAAGGCAGAGCATGGTAAATTGCCCTATGGAGATGCCTCTCTCTTTCTACTGTCTGCAGAAAGAGCCTTGACATATAGTCAAGACGCCTACCTTCGGTTGTACTAAGGTCGCTGGCAGTTGTAAGCGCAGAATTTGCCACATTCACATGTTAAGACAAGTAAATTAGTAGCACATCTGTATTTTGGGCAAGGCTCCAAGGGTTAGCTACTTGTGCTAAGAGTGCATCAAACAGATCTTCAAGAAAAACAAGTGATGTAAATGATGTATGTGATGCTTTAGAGGTTCACCTACATGTACTTGCAAAAAGACCAAGAAGTATTAACAGTATTTGTAGAAATAAGAAGTTGAATTCATTAAATAAAAAAGTCCACTTGACAGCTGAAATTTCATAAATAATATAATCTATTAATTAGTAGCAAAACGTAAAGATTTTTCCCAATTCTTTGTTTTAATAAAGGTCTTTGGAGAATAATGTTTCTAAGTTATAAAAAAGAACAATTTTAAACAGATGATAAACTTATTGGAAAGGATGACATGATGATATTGTGGCTCTTCAAATAAGCTTGTGTGATTTATTTCCCAGATGACATCCATCTGGATTCAATAGAGCCCTCCAGTGAAATAAAATGAAAAATCACCATTCCTTCCTGTCCTTTTAAATAAAATTTTACTAAAACTAAACTCCTCGGGGATTTAACCTAATAGAACAAACCAGAGATTTATCTGCTTTTAAGCCACCTTTACATCTTCTTGGAGGAAAGAGTAGATGACTCTGTTCCTCATGGTGGCCATTGGTCTCAGTTGAGCGCAGCCTGTTTTGACTATCTTTTTCTTCAGACTAAGCTGATAGACTTTGAAAAGACCCTTCAGAAATCTCACGTCATTTCCTCGTAAGGTGAGAATTGCGTTCATCTTTTCAAAGCAGTAATGCCTCTGCCTTGTCTTTCCCACGAGTACTTCAGGGCTTTCTTTTTCTTTCTGCACCTATTGCTTTTACCACTCGGGAGGAGAACAAATACAGACTGAAAAGAATTTTGATAACTTTATGCATGACTTTGTATGGGATTATAGGAGAAAAATGCACATGGATAATTAACTGCACGCTTCTGTTTTTTCATACAAGTACTTTGCACTCTTGAAAAGCTACAGCTGGACGGACAGAGTAACCTACAGTTCGCCTGAGGGAGCACAACAAGCTTTGCCCAGGCAGTGTCCTACCAGCATCCTCTAATTCTGCTTTTGTATTTCTTGGTCAGGAAGTGGGGTAGGGACGGAGGGAAGTGCCTTTCCCTCTCCCACGTTCTGCTGGAGCTCTTTGTCAAAGCTCTCAGATAGCAAGAGAGTGAGAGAGTCTGCAGCACAGAAGCTGACAAAGATCCACCTTGCTCACAACATGTAGAAGATGGCAAACATCCTTTAAAATAAGACTTTTTTTTGACAGTTTGTGATCCGGCCTGAAACACAAGTGGGGACCTGCATATGGAAGGACCTGCAACCTACTAGCAGTAACGTCTGAAACCTCTAGTCCCCATAATATTCTGATGTATATGTTCAGGAGGAAGGGTGTATTTTCTTCAAAAACTAGTTGAAGTTATTAAATTCTCTTTTTTGTGTGAGTGTTTCCTATGTAGGACTTTCCTTTGCTATAAGCATACCTTATAGAAAAGGAAAGGTATGCCTGTTTAGAAAGCTGTGCACCTTATATAGAAAAGGTGAAGACTTTTCTTTTTCTGTAAGCACAAAGCTTATATCTCTATTTGCTGTTCTCAGTTCCCTGAAATCTCTCGTACAATCAAGTCTCCCAAATCATCTGAAAGACAGCGCTCACATTAATTGGAACACTAATAATCTGCTTTCATACTTTTCCCACCTCTCAAGGCATGTTGGTTTGCGCCCAGAGCCATAAATTCTTCCACAGAATTTTTGTTCACTTGAACCCAAGGAACAATATGATATGTCTGTGTCTGTGCCTAATATTTACAGCGTCAGGATTGCTAAGTGTGAATCGATCAAGAGGTCTGTGAGTGGCACTAATAGAAAAGGTGTTTGTGGGACAGGAGGCAAGGAGAGGTACAGAATCCTGCCAAGCTCAGGATCAGCCTCAGCTGAAGCTGACAGCTCAGGACAGTCTGTGTTCGTTAAGCTTGCTTGCTCGGGACGTGGGCATAGAGAGCAGAAGAGAACGAAATTGTGAGAGTCAGTAGGGGGAGAAGAAGACAAGAGGGTTAAACTGAATTGTTTGCACTGTCTTACTCTGAAATTGCTGTGTATTCCTTCCCCTAACCCTCCTCTCTGTCTGCGAGACCATAAGGAACAGCTTCCCATACCAGCAAAGTGAAATCACAGCCCTGTTTGGTTTAAGGACTTTTAAGAGGAAAATGCTGGCTAAAATAAAAACAGCAGTAAGGAAAGGGAAACTTTGCAGTAACTAAAAATAAAGGCACGCCACTTCATGAGATTGGTTATTGCATCTGTCCAGAGTTTGGAATTCCAGACATTGGGGTCGGGAGGTCGCCCAAAGGTTACTTTTCTCCCAGTCAAGAACAAACACAGCGGAATTGCACACCAACGTCTTTTCCCAGCCCACTTGAAGAGTTGCCAAAGCTGCTCTTGGATGTGTTCGCAAGTGACGCAAAAATCTATTCTTAAACACAGACAGAATATACATCAGTCACTTAGCACAGAAGGAAACCATTAACATCAAAAGGGGTGGAGTGGAGAGGCTTTTTATATTACCAACCGCCTCTCATAAATTTAACGCTAATTGGAGGAATGTAATTGATTCATATGTGTTCTTTATCTCACGTGGAAGGCTAATGCATTGCTTTGGTTCAGCGATGCTGTTGCAGAATTATATAAATAAAATATGGCAGAAAACCAAAATGCAAAGCAAATGCCCTATTTTTTTTTTCCCTGAACCACATTTCTATAATTTTGGTTTGTAATACATAAGCAAACTTCTTTTTTTAGAGGTACTGAACTCTAGCTGAAATTCCCAAATGCTCCAAATAACATGGTAATATTTTAAATGCTTTACCATATTTAGCTTCAGATTACTATCATTATTAAATAAAGTTAATTCTCCCAAATAATCCTAGTGAAAGTATGAAGGGTACCCAAAAAGAACAAAACTGCTGTGACTCAGATTGTTTGTATTTGTTTTATTTAGGAGAATTTGTGGGAATTTATGTTTTGCTCCCTTAACGTCTCTTGTGCGTTATTGCAGATGTTGTACGTAGACAGTTTACTTTTAGTAAGTCCTTGCAGAACCTAATGTCCCTGCAGAACTTAACGTTTCCTTGAATGGCAAACAAAAAAATTCAACCCAAGGCTTAATTAACTTGTTCTTTTGTACCTTTTAAATTTCATTTGTTGCGGTTAAGGTTAGCCCTGAATGATTATTCTCTTGAATTCTTAGTTAACTACTTCATAAAAAGAAATGTTTAAAATGTCCCCAGCATTTGACATCATGCCTGGACCCTAGGGCATTGAGTAACAAGCTGAGAGATCTGAAGTTCAAAATTTAGCGCACAATATTTTCTCATGTGATATAGGGTGGACACTTGCACCCTCTATTCAGTGTCCTGTCTGCTTCTGATCTCCATCCTTGGGTCATTTTGCTGTCCTCCAACAGCTGTCCTACCTCTGACACTGTAAGCTCTCTGAGTGTGCAGGTCACAGATAGATTGTCACACGCTGGGATATTTAATGGGCTCTACGGTATCTTAAGTATGAACTCGGAGAGAACATACTAAGCAGTTCTCTCAGCAGTTTTTCACCTTCAGTGTAACTTAATGGGTGCTTAGGGGAGTGCTAAGAAAACATAAAAACTGAAATGAAGTACTTTAGTGACTTGACAGAACAGAACTGGTATGTGTCTCACAAGTACCTGACTACAGCGTCGACATGTAAACCATACTAGTCTACTTCCTAGAGCTTATGCAGAAGTAAATGTGAGATGTATAGATAAAACATTATGGAAAAACTGAAATGTCATTCCAGCCCTTTTTGCATGTACTTAGCCTCTACAACCAGATTTCTCCATGAGTTTTGAAATGAACCGTGAAGATTCAACCTACAACAAAAGTCTAGATCATCAACTTTTCCAACAAAACTCTAGATCACCTTTTCAAAATGTCCTAAGTTGCTAGAGTTGCCAAAGTGCTTTAGATAGATTCCTGAATAGAAATAGGCTTTTCAGTGGGCTTGAGATGTACACAGGTCTGCTTTTCATTTTCAGAGCAATGTTGTGTTGTTGCTGGATACCAACAATGGTGCCCTTCGCCGACTTTTGCTCTTACCGGATGCTCAGGAGTCTCCTAGGAGAACATCTTGGTGGGGCAGCAAGGAAGAGATGGTGAGGAATACACTTGCCTCTATTATACTAAAATTTTTTTTGAAAAATTGAAGCTCAGTATTGGAAAAACTGCCCCAGGATACTTCTGTTTTACAGCCCAAGCACTTAAGCGTTTACTTTTATGTACGTTTAAATGCTTTACACATGAAATAACATTGTTATGGAATAGTGAAAGCATAAATAAAACATAAATAAGTTCTATTGCCTCATGATATGTACCTTTAAAAAATCCCACTGTGGAGCTAGAACTGGGAATAACGGACATTTTGTTACAAGGGATTATGTCCGAAATAATGAACTCAGTTATGACGCAACTATATGACTTGGGACCGGGCAGACTAGGTAGCATTTTCAGAGGTAATGTATGCTGTTGATTATTCTAAATAAATGAAAATGTAGTACACTTTCAGGGGAGTCAGGGAAACTCACTGTGACAAATATAATAAACACTAATTGCTGCACGACATATTTTTATACAGAGCAGCTACAAAATGTGCCGAGAGTTTTCACACAAAAACTGGCTGGTGTTCTACAAGGAAGCAGGGTGAGAGTAAATTATATCCTTGTATTATGTTGATTTATAACAGATCTCCTTGTGTACATCCCTATCTGATTATTCTTTTCTTGACTTCAAATTTTACAGAAACAGCCTTATTGTACTGGATGTATTAGAGGGTCAAACTCATACCATCTCACTTCCAATCAATCTGAAATCTGTTTTCCTGGCGGCTGAAGACCGGTGGCTCTTGGTGGAAAATGAAACAAATCGGTTAGTTATTCCTAGTTTTCTTGATGCCAGTATTTCTTGTTTGTGTCTGGTTTATATTCAGGAGTTTCACTCCTGGTCTCAGAGTTGTGTTTCCAGTTTGTGAGACTGGCTCAGACTTGAACAGTTGGTGTTTAAGATGCAGAGTTGCTCTGGTGAAAGCGCAGGTGGGCTTTTGGAGTAGGAAATGAACATTCATGCCTCTAAAAATCTAGACTAGTTTTCATTGTATGCATCCTAATACTGTTTTTACTGAGGTGCTGTTGATCTTTAGAAATGAGAATGTTGGTGGACCTAGCTTTGGAACTACAGCCATTTCATTCAGACTTAGTGCCTGCTTGCTTTACTTTCATGGTCACATGAAAGAAATATTACTGTGCCGTCTTATTTTTATAAATGCACAGCAAATAAAAGTGTGTAAATAGTTACCAGAAGAGAAATCTGCCACTTGCTGACTTGCCCTTTCTGTCTCAGAGAAGTTTGGTAAATCATATTTAGTTTTAGCAAAAGGTGTTGATAACCTTGTTTATATAAATGTAGAATGTTTTTGCTGTCTCAGAAGATAAAAGTCCTTGTTTAGAGATACAAGCTTAATCAGGAATTATTATAAAAGTGTATCCTTTACAGGAAATTTCTTTTAACCAAGCGTGCCCATATGGAAGCTGAAGACAGTGAGGTTTGCCAGCTGTATGCATTGAATGAAGAGCCAGCTGACATGGGATTTGGCTTAACAACAGGTATTGAATGCAAGCTTGGCTTGTTCTTTTTTTTTTTTTTTAATCATTTCTGTGTTTGCAGCTGCACAAACAAGGCTTTTTAAAGGTCTGGGTAACCTTCTCTCTGATTCTCTTTTTGTCGTCACTTTATCATGTTTGGTTAATAATAATTTTTCACAAAGCATGGCAAATTCCATGCTCAAACTTCAGATTGAATAAAGCATCTTTTGTTTCATTGTAACATTTAAGACCCTCAGTCATGGACTTTCAGGAAATGTACGAGCATACAGAATGGAAAAGGGAAAAAGATGACTAGGCAGGAATTAGAACATAGGAATAGAAGGGACCAAATATGTTGGTACATATTTGATACAGACCAATAGTCTGTACGCTATTGCAGGTGTGTTACACACACTCAGATGAGCCAGAAGACATTGCCCAACGCATTAAAATACAAAAGACCTACTGTAAGAACAGAACAGAAATCATGGTTTCTAAAGTTCTGCAAGTAGGGTTCAGGAGGCTATTGAGGCCATCACACCTATGTTAAAAGATAGGGGGAATTTGGTCAGTAAAATTCCCAGATGGTGCTAGGCATTGAGGCATGTCTTCTCTACAGAAGTTGGCAGAAATCTCCAATGGTCATCATTCTGCCTGATAAGATCTGCGTGTCTTAAGACCAGATGACATTTTCTACCCTCAGTATTTGATCATGCTGCACAAAATCTTTAGTCTACCTGGTTTAGTAACACTGGGAGTACATGTGAACTCCACCTAACAGTTTATTGGCTTTGGACTATCTCTAGTGTGTCTAAGAGAGACAGAGGGGAAAAAACAGAGACACCACTTCATATCTGTTAAAGAGGGACAAATTTTCATCCTGGTCCTTGTGGCTAGCGTAACCATGAAGAATGAGATTAACACAGTGTAAACATGATACAAGCAAATGTTATTGACAAATAACAAATACAGCTTATTTTACACAAACAGCAACAAATTGGATACCAAAGACTCTAACCACAGTTTAAATATCTAGGATCCTTTTTATCTCTTGTACAGTTTACTCTATCAACTTATCAAGCTCCATCAGAGCACAGTAGTTTCCTTCCTCTTATTACCTTATTTAGAAACCATTATAGAGTATCATTCCTCAGATGGATAGAAACGTTCTTTTAATTTCCAGTCCCGAAGTATTTGTGGATAGTTTATTGCTGCATGCTTTTTGTGCTATTTTTATCCTTTGTTATCTTATTTCTTCTCTTCCAATCTAAAAAGTTATCATATCCCTTCTCCACTTTTTTTCCAAATCATCCAGCAAACCCTGAATGTAACATCTTCGGCCTGCTCTCATTCTTTGAGGCAGAACCTGTGGCAGGAGAACTAAGAAAAGGTAGACCAGTGTGGGTTTGCCACTGACCCAAAACCAGTAGCCCATTCATCCTTTGAGGGAGGAAAGATTTTCTCCCGCTGCCAGGTAAACGAGATAGTCTGCCCATTGAAGTGGAAACAGTGGTGTGTGCTGCAAAACTAAAGATAGTGGGTTCTGACTGTGTTGATAATTTGAGGCAAGATAAAGGGCTGTTACAGTTTCACAGAGTAATATTTGACTTTCCCTAGCTTAAAGAAAAGGAAACTAGACCATTATTTACCAGAAATGTGTTACAAATAACATTATTTAAATTGCAAAGATGGCAAGACAGCTACCAAGAAATGTCACATTGACACTTACCTGTGCAAACCTACATTTTGCCTTTTTGTGCGTTTGCATTATAACAGTCTTCAATGAGATCACACGCTGTTCTACTCCATAGGCTTCCTGCCTCATTTGCACAGTAGAGGGCAAAATTAAGTGGTATAAGCAACTACAAAGCTAGTATTTCCTGATTTTAAGTACTTAGCTTCACAAAAAATAACATTATTTCCTGACTTCTTTTCTGTGTTACAGTATAGTGTAATCAAATCTTCTGCTTTTTGGTAATTTTATGCTCAGAGCAATAGCAACGATCAGCGCTCAGCACTCTTACGGTTAATATCGTTTCCTATTGCACATCTGGGTCCAATGACTTTCATTTGGTTTCATTTCCCTGTTTAGCATCAGAGCTGTGTGTGCCGCATGCGGTTTCGAGTGACCAGCTATCTTCAGAAAACCTCAGCGCAGCTGTGGGACAAAAGATCAGCTCCCCCAACAGGATTTTCTCAGACGAACATAATTACGCTACTATTGTTATTGGTTTCCCAGACCTCTTGGTAAATACGCAGCGTTATTATACAATGAAGTCATATGATCTCACATGTTCTGTAACCAGTTAAGCACCTGTTTACCAAATGATACGGAAAAAAAGAAGGGAATGACAGTAAATGACAATTTCATGTAGTGTGCGCCATTTGGTAGGGTAGTCTGATCTAGAGGGGTTTCAGTGGAGTTTGAAATAATAAAAAATCGGAAAACGTAATGTCTAGCACAGACAAAATTCATTGTAGGTGAGTTCTGAACAGTGCTGGCAAGAAGAATATTTGCTAAATCGTCTGTTTTTATAGATTTTTAATTAAATATAAACATGAGAAAAAGGATATCAGTAGCATTTTGGACTGTTGAGTGTGAACTTTTTTGGTCCATGTCCAGCAGCTAGCAAGACTTTAGATTTAAGAAAAAGAAAAAAGATCCAGGAAATGGTAACAAAACTATACAGCCCCTTCACTATTTAATAATACACTTAAGTGTAAATACTGCATGTAATTGTGTGCACTCCTGTGACACAATTAGAAAAGGACCAGAGAGGAAAGTGAAACTTAACAGCGTAAAGACTAAGGCTGTTGCGAGGAGTGGAGGTAAACACAGGGAAAATAAAAGCAGTATTTTTAATTCTTTGGATTCATTTATATTTACTACCTAGTGATACCTGAAAAGGGTGGTGCTTATGGAATAAATAATTCTATGTGATGTTTGCTTAATAAATTGGGGCAGATTGGAAAATTTAACTTTTAGCAGATGTGAATTTTGGGAAAACCAAATGATTGAAGAAAATCCAAAATGGTTCAAAAATATGGTTTTGTCAATAAGAGATTCCCCACCTTTGCAATTAGCTTTTGAGTTTTACTTGATTAGCATTTATATTACCAGATTGATAGCTTTTTGTATTATTTATAATAGATGTGAGTTTATTGCTGGAAAAAGGAGGTGATCTAGAGGAGGGAGGTCTATAAGTGCTACACACTTCAATACCAACACTGATGATGAAGCATTTTGCTCTCCTTGATTTAGACTGAGACCCTGCCTTTCCTTCTACATGGTTTTAAATGTCCATGTGAACTTCCAAAGAGGAAGTGCTAAAGGTGAATGTGAGGGAGGTGGGACAAGACTTCAGTGTTTAGTGATTATGGTATAGGCATTAAGCAGGAACAACGTACTTAACTCTTATTTGTAGTAGCAATGCTCAGCTGACCAAACGTAGAGGACTTCTTCAAGATGAGATGATTTATCAACTTTTTTTTTCATGTTGATTCAACTTCAGATCTTCAGAGAGTCTCAATTCGTAAAACTTGTGTGGGCAGTCTGTTGCTTTTCACACCTATAGGAGCTTTTAGTGACAGAATAATGCAGGTCTTTTCCTTGTCATGTGGTGACATGAGAGCAAACCACAGTAACTACATTTGATTTGAAATTAGATAAGAAGTGGAACTCATCAAGAAACATTTGTTCTTGGCCTCAATAATAGTAACATTTTGTTCAGTAGACTCCTTCTCTCTTGCAGTCTCCTAGTGAAGTGTATAGCTGGAAAAGAAGCTCCTCTCTGAGTCACAAACGTGCTTCTCCTTCTGATCCGTTTTATTATGGAGCCCGGAGGAAAACAGGAGCTGCAAAACAAACCAATTGTGCAACTTTATTGGCTTCTAATCAAATAGTCAGAATTTTAGCACCTGGAGATGTGCCTTTG
Organism: Xenus cinereus; assembly: GCA_025774025.1. Classification (NCBI taxonomy): domain Eukaryota; kingdom Metazoa; phylum Chordata; class Aves; order Charadriiformes; family Scolopacidae; genus Xenus; species Xenus cinereus. The sequence continues at coordinate 178,087,413 of JAOXJK010000001.1, read as the reverse complement.
AAAGACATTTACCCAAAAGGTAAGAGGTTCATATACTTGTGCTGCAACGACTGTGCACACTTGTTTTTGTTTTGTAAACTGCAATCGCTCATGAATTTTTCCAAAATGTTTTTAAAGAATCATAAAGCAAGGATTTGAGGAATGAGTTAGTTGCACTCATTTTTAAAATTAATTTGGGTTTTGTTAACATGCTGAATTATACTTCTGAGGAATTCACAGGCTACCTACACTGTGACTATCCCACCTACAGGAATATGATCATTCCAGTTCAGTAGGCGGCCTTCACCAGTGCTTCCAACCTCTGCTCAGTGCCACACAGACATGCAGTCATGAGACAAACCTGTTGTCTGTCTATCTCGGTATTCTGTCTCCAGCAGGGCCAGTAGGAGAGGTTATTTCAGGAATGCATGTGAGCCTTGTCACTTCTGTATCTTTTCCTTCATGCTTTCTCAACATTTGCAGTTGTTTTGCTAGGGATGTGGCAGGGGACATCCATGCCTCAGCCTTGAAATCTCCTTTTATGGACCTTTTATGCACAAGTTTGTCTGGTCCCTCTTTGAACTTGTGTGTCTCCACGGCAAGCTCACAAGTTCACTACTCTCTGTCATCAACTGATCTCCTACGAGCTTTTTCAAGTGCCTCTCATTCCAGCGTCGCAGGGTTGGGTGAGTAACAGTTCTGCATTCACCCTAGCCATCACAGAATCACAGAATCACCTAGGTTGGAAGGGACCTTTTAAGATCATCTAGTCCAACCTATTAAACAAAACAA
>JAOXJK010000001.1:178074295-178086542 GCA_025774025.1 Xenus cinereus | reverse complement strand
GCGGAGAGTATACCCATCTAAGCCATGAGCAGCCAGTTTCTCCAGGAGAATACTGTGGGACACTGTATCAAAGGCCTAAAGACCTTCTTGACTTTGTAACTTCAGTCACATCTGCCTTCTCTCCAAACAGAAGAGACCCAGGCTTTTTAGTTGTCTCGTCCGAGAGAGTGTTGCATGAACAGCATTCACATGCAGCAAAAACATCCTCCGTTTGCACACTAATAAAGCAGACCTTCAGACTTTTTTGTGCTACCATGCCATGCTTTCTGTTATCATTGTATCTTTAGCTTCTTCAGCCAATAACTAAAAACATACCAATTAATGCTAAATAACAGCCTTTGTGAGTTTTGCACTAATTACCTCTAGAAATCTCCGAGGAAAGATCACTATCAAAAGAAAAAAATGAAAAAATATGTGTATATGGTAGAATGGCATATTTTTTGAATTCAGCACAAGAAGCCATTCTTGATTAGTTCTGTATATGAACTCTCTGTCCCAGAATAAGTGCTTTATTCCAAATCAACTCCCTTTTGCAAAATAAATGATCTAATGTGTCTGCCCTCGTTTAACACAGATTAACTTCCCTGTGTAGAGAAATCCTTTTATTATTACTAAAAGGATAAAACATGTACTTGACTAAAGACGCAAAGTCAAGGATGTAAACAGGGTAGAAAACTGAAGTTGCCTATATTTGTAAAGAAAAGGTTAGCTTTTTAAAAGAGTAAACTTAATAAAACACAGTTAGAGTTAGCATCACGGGCTTGGAACTAAGTATACCAATTTAGGCTGTAATCTTCTCATATTTATAAACTGCTGAAGTATCAGACTGGGTCATTTTTTATAGGCCTTCAAGGTAAGAAAAAAAAATCTGAGCCTGAAGGGCATGGTATAAAAATTCAAAAGGTAAATCTTCTGAGCTTTTGTTAAAATTAGTTTATTCATTTGGGGGAGAGGGAGGGATACTTTGCTTCCAAATGGCACCTGAATTTGAAATCTTGAAGGTTATTTCTAAGAGTCTTTTAAGTTGCTGTGGTATGTAACACTTTATAATGCTAGCTTAATGGAATTAAAAACCAGGGAATGTTCTTCATGAATCATGAATACCAGTGACCTGAGTAAATTATCTGTTTGAGAACTGGCTTCTGTCTGACTGAGCAATTTAATGTATATCTGTTGTTATAGCTGAACAAGATAGCTATTTTTTTTTTTCCCCTCAACTGTGGTGAAATATATTCATGAATAGTGATTGATAGCTTTAATTTATAGAAAATTTTATAAGGTATAGTTTGTACAGTACTTTCTGGCCATTTAAGCTGAACGATTTAAGACCTTCTTGAAGATCATTATCATTGATTTTTCTTTTCTAAATGATGTTTTAATTTATGAATTACCAAAATTGATCTTATCTGGATCATGTTTAATATGGCCTTACTGATATAAGTAAATTGGACCTGAGGAAGGCTCTAGGTTTTCTATTCCATAGGCTTTTTTTCAGGACTTCAGACATTTCCATTTATCAGTTAATGGTCAATTTTTCTAGTGGAGGAAGAGCTATAAGTGGAGTCCTACAGAGACCTGTGCAACTCAGTGTGGTTGCGGAAAAAAATGGAAAAATGAACGAACAGTGAGCTGACAATGTTTGCTGATGATCCCAGTTGTTATTCATGGTAGAAAAGATTCTCCATGAAGGATTACAGAAGGACTACAATGCTGACTGCAGTAGAAATGGCAGGTGAAATTCAGTATAGATAAATATAATGTACCTGAAGGAAGGAAGAAAGGGAAGAGTCCTAATTCTGCATCTAAAATGATGGGACTGATCAGTGCATCTCAAGAGCATGATTTTGGTGTTATGATAGATAATTTAATTAAAATATCAGTTCAAAGTTCAGTAGCAGTCAAAAAAAAAAGCAAATGTTAAGAATTACCAGGGAAGAAACAGAGAAAAAACAGAGAACATCTTTGTGCTGTTGCGTAAATCCAAAACACCGTGTAGTTTTGGTCCTCTGTCTCAAGGTGGGAGAAGGCTGAAGTAGGATAAATTCAGAAGAGGGCAACAAGGGTGAGCAAGATTACATCAGCCAGATCTCCTGCATGTGGAGGCAAGATCGGGAAAGGGGGATATAGTGGAGTTCTATAAGAACATGTATGGCATGAAGATGTGAAAAAAGCAACAATTTTGCATTCAGTACCAGAATTAGGGGGCAGCTAACGAAGCTAGTTGGAACTTCATCAAAACAAACAAAAAGAGGTGGTTCTTCGCAGGGCAGGGAACCAACCTGTGAAACCACTTCCCAAAGGATGTTGTGAATGCCGAAACATGGGATCCAAAGGAAAACAACTCATGGAAAGTTACTAAATAAAAGCATAGACACAATGTTGAGCTTAAGAAGCCCCTAGATTAGAACTGGTTGGTGACTTGAGGAAAATACCATGTGTGCTTGTCTGGTTCTTACACTTTTCAAGCATCTAACTACACTTGGAGACAGACTACGAGATTAGAGGGACCTAGTATTGCCATTGTTGTGGCGTGAACCCAAAATCTTTCCAAGTGAAAATGGGAAGAGAGAAGAAAAGAGACATGCATTCATGTACTCACTTGGAAGGTCAGATTATAAGGTACTATTCCTTACTGTGCCCATTTGAGATCCAGTATTTGCAGACCTCTCTGCTGGGATATTGTTTCTTCTGGAGTTTACCTCTCAGTCTCACTAATTGACAGAATATTTAATTTAATGCACATTTAACTGCTACCAGTAGCTGCTTAAGAGTCTTGGTCCCTTGGAGATTCAGTGTTGCTTATTCCTGGTGGTGCTGCGTAATTCATGGGGGCCTTTGGACCTTTGGCAGTTAATCTGTGCTGTAGCTTCTGCACTGGAAAACTGCAGTTACTTACCTACAAAAGGCTTCATTCGTAAGTCTTTGTATCTTTTCCTGGGAGATGTTATAACGAAGCAAAGACATAAAATTGAGTATGTGGCAGTCCCTTGAAGTTCTTGCCCTAATTCTTATGTTGCCTTTGAGAAGTTGTTTTATATTCTTGCTTCGGTTTGCATATCTGTCAGGTTTCCTTTCTCATCTTCTTGGACAACTGGTCAGTTCTGGCACACAGCCTTCCGTTTCTATTAATAATTCAAAGTACTCATCATAGTCAAGTGTACTCCAATATGTATTACCGAAACTGTTCCAGGAACAACAAGCAAAGAAATAATTTCCTTTATGTTTTATTGGAACTGTAAACCAGGATAGTAGTTATGTTTGAAAAGAAACAGCAATAATTTCCCCAAAGACTGCTGAATAGATGTATGGCCACAAAATATAAACTCAGACAAAAGATCATGGCAGAATCTATTAATGTTTATTCTAAAAACAAAGCTATGGAAATGAGGGCTGCTTGAGAGCAAATATTTACTTGGATTCTCAGCACTTTCCATATATGAATATAAAGTAACAGTCTGTTACTGAGTGTGTATCTGTGTTAGTGTGGCAGTAACTGGAACGACATGTAGTATAACACACACAGTTACGGGAATAACCTCAGCACATCATCTGGTCCAGCTATTTATATTAGGCCAGGATGACACATGTTTAGACTGTTCTCAACTGATGTTTGTCGAACAATTGGCCTGTTGCAATGCTTCACTCTCCTTGTTTAAGAAAGGCTTTCCCTGGTATCCAGCTTTTTTTGCTGTAAGCAAAACTGAATACTTCATGTCACCTCCACTCAGTCAGGATAATATTGCTCTGTTTATAAGAATCTTCTCAATATTATGGGACATGTTTTTTTTTTAAAAAAAGTCTCTTTTTAGGAAAAAAAAATGTTAATTCCTTATATTTCATAGAATCATAGAACGGTTAGAGCTGGAAGGAACCTTAAAGATCATTGAGTTCCAACCCCCCTGCCATGGGCAGGGACACCTCCCACTAGACCAGATTGCTCAGAGCCCCATCCAGCCTGGCCTTGAACGCTTCCAGGGATGGGGCATCCACAAGTTTTTCCTTGTAGCTCATCTGTTCTAATGTCTTTGTCACACCCAGGACTATCTCATGTGCCTATGTTTTCCTTAAAGTTGGATGTCTAGAGCTGTGCGTAGCTATTCTTCTCCATCGGGGTTCAGTAAAAGAGGAACAAACTGCACTTATTTAGATTTGGTGTTCATCTTTCATCATAAGATTGTTGACTGCAGTTCAGGGGCCTGGCCAGTTGTTCCTGTGTTGCATTTAAGTATTTGATTACCTTTTCTTCAGCTTCCTACTCTGCAGTCCTTTTTCTTTTTATAATTTAATTTGGTTAAATTTGTGTTCTCCTTCTAATTTATTAACTTAATTTTTAATTCTTATCCCACAGTTCTACCCCTTCCAATTCAGTATCAGCTCTATCTTCTAGATCTTCATCAGAATTTTTAATGTGTGTCTTATTCTCCGTTACTACCTAAAGAGAGAGCACATTTTAAAACAGTAACAAAATGCAAGCTCTGTAAGAAAAGGTGCTCTGTGGCCCTCAAACCTGCATTTTTCCAGACTTTTTTTCCTATTCCCAATGTGTTTGATATTTCCATTTTTATGAAGATGAGTAAAGACAACAGATGTGCTACTGTAGATATGCATACCATAGAAAGGTAGATACAGTAGATATGCATAAAGGGCTGTTGTGGGTTATTCTTTATACTCGTTTGAATATTAGATCCCCTTAGACCACTGATTGTACTGGTCTTTTCTGTGTGTGCTGTATGCAAGCATCAATGCTTCTGCAGGTAACATCAGGCTCTCCATTTCAAGGAGGTGTTTCAGAAGGAAATCTAGTCTTGGTATTAGCTGTATTCATTAAGCTGTCTATAAACAGAATATTAAATGCCTGATAGTCTAGGGCATTTACTGTGGAGTTACTGAGAATCTACCTGCAAAAAGAGTGGTTCAATTAAGGCAACAACATTTTGGATAATATTATTGAGAAATTTGCAAGTGGGAATCATAAGCACAATGTTTTGAAGTATTCCTGAGTATGCTTTTAAAGCATCTGCCACTGATGATGCAGCTGATATCATCAGTGGCAGATAAAAGCAGTGAGTTAGGGATTGCATTAATGCCTGATTAGTGCTTTTGTGAGTGGGGCTATATTTGTGTGTAATTTTGACATTTGCTATACAAATGCATTGTTCTTTTATAATTGTGCCTGTCTGCTTGCTCACTATCATAATAGTAAAACAATTCTGTATTTGCAAGGTATACTCCTGTGTTGAATGTGAAAGCTTATCATTTTCTGACAGGTACTGTATAATGAAATGTTCAAATTTAATCTACTAAATGCAAATGCAATAACCAGTTAATCATGCAGCAGGAAAATAACATGTTTGTTTATTTTCAGATGTCACTCCTCCACCAGCGGCTGGATACTTGGAAGTAACAGATCTTAACTCAAAGAAAATCAAATACATTGCTATTCCTAGGTAACTGATTTTATTGATTAAAGTAGCTTCTGTCTTACATGAAGAGTAAAGAGAATTTAGTGTGTATTATTACTTCAGGATAAGCAAATATTTCTTCTAATGTGGAAAGTAAGAATCATTCATACTTAGTGTGTAAAATTCTGCAACTGTTGTAGCATATTTTTGTCAACATTTTTTATCTGTTTGCTAGGTGATACCAGTGAAAATGTAGCAATTAATTAGTAAATATGAAAGAGAGCTTTATCTTATGATTTCCAGTCCCTTTGGTCTTTCCCTCCCTTCACCTACTTTATCCTCCGTTGTCTTTCATTTTGTTTTGCTGTCTTTATTTTCTTCTCCTATTTCTCTGTCTTTAGGGTATAACAAAGAGAGGCAGATCTAGATGTACGAAACCAGGAATCAAGTTTTGGTCCAATATAAATTTTGCCTTGAAAAGAACTTCAGCTTCTCTATGTTTTGGTTCTCCCTTTGAAAAATATGCATTCCCCCACAATTATCTTGCATGCTACACAAGTCTCTTGTGTGTGTAGAGCATATTTGCAAATATTTTATGATATAAACATATATTTTGGTTACGAATTGTCATCTTCCACTGCAATAATAATAAAGGATTTAGTTTTAAATAGCAGCCTCTCAACTTTACATGTTTAAATAGCATGTTTGAAACCCACACATTGGGAATTTTATCCTTTTGTAAAAAAACTCCGTCCATTGGATGTTGATTTTGATAATATTAATTGATTCTTATTCTGCTTCATTAATCATCTGTGGAAATTTTGAATTAATAGAGAATTAATTTTGGACTGTTCACCATTTTAGAATTGATCCATTGGCCTACATCTGATACAGTCGTCCAAAAATGTAAGCCTTTAACATAGAAATAATAGTGAATCACACTTTATTTTACAGTAGGATTTTATAAGAAATTGCAAAATTACAAAGCCAAACTTCAGCATCATGACCCGTAACCTAGTATGAGGATTTAAGCTGTTTATGACTAATCTGATTGGAAGTCCAGATTTGAAAATTTACTCCATCAAGAACTGATAAATAAAGTGACTTTTCATATATATGAATAGTTCTAGGCCAAAATCTAAAAACCCTTCCTCCTTCTGGCTTGGTTAGCCTGGTCAAATACTACAATAACTCTTCTTCAGTTGAATTAGTACATGGCGATTTCAGTCTTAGGTAGAAGCATATGTGTTACTGCTTCTTTTATCTTCAGAGATTATTTATTGTAGTACTAGTGCAAGTTGCCAAGTCATTATGCATGTCATTAACCATACTGAAAAAATGCAAAGAATCTTTCCTACTTTATCTAAATTTCCCTTCGTGTTATGGAGCTATTAGGCCCTCTGTTTCAGTAGTAATTTTTTGTCTGCAAGTTGACTGCTTAAAGCAGTGCTGAGATTTTCTGTGCACAAAGCAGTGCCATTTTTAAATGAGTGCTTAAATCTTCATTTTTTATTAAACCACTAGAGAAAAGTGTTGCATTAAGCTGATGGAAAGATATTTTCCTCAGTGCCCAGGTCATGTTCTCTCCTATTTCTTTTGAAGTTTTGTATCTTTTTATAACACATTTTAAATTTTTTCATATTTTTTTGTAAAGACTGATTTTCTTCAGCTAGATGAGATATAGCAGTGGATTAGGCAACACTTTCAAACTGGTCTTATGTACTGCTTTTTATACTGACAAGTATCTTTCGACCACATCCACTTTCAGTAGGTGGAATGTTTCAGATAAAACAGTGGGTCTGCAGGTCTTAGTTATAGTCTGTCATGGAGTGAGGATGTAATTTCATTTAATTGCCACCTTAAATACAGAAATACTCATCCTCTTTTTGATCGCAGCTTCAAGAAAAATCACGTTAATTCCTGTTTTTCAGATCACAATCTCTCTCTCCTTATACATCTTGGCTCTCTAAGATCTCGGATGCCGATGCCTTGTTGGCACCGCTGGGGAGAGTAGGTTTGGTTACCGTGGACATGGGAGGTGGTGTGAGGCTTTGGGAGACGGGGCTGGACAGCCTCCAGCGGTCGCTGCAGGAATGGAGGAACATGATCGGCCAAGAAGATGGTCGTCCTGTGCAGGTAGGACTTTGCAAAGATGATGACGCAAGATGAATTTTCAGCTGGGAGAGGGGTCGAGGGAGAGCCGTGGTTGAAAAACACCGTGAAGCAGAAATACGCCTGCGAGAAAAGCTGAATAGGCGTCTTCACTGAAAGAAAAGACACAATAGCTTAATTAGAAGGCTTATTTGTGACCCCTGTAATTATGGTTACTGACAATCTCTTTGTCTTGCAGTGTTTGTATTTTTGCCAAATTCCAGTACTTTTAAATGCAAATTAATTCTTTATCTCCTGCTGATTTTTAAACTGCAACTTTCAAAATCTAGAATAATAGAATTAATTTTCAAGGAAAGCAGATACTTTTCCAAAGTTCAAATACTTGTAAAAAACTATTGTGTTTGTACTTTAGAAAAGAAACATGAAGCCTAGGTGGAAGATGCCTTGAGTTCACAGTAGTGCTTTGGCTAATTTTGAAAATTGTCCCAGCTGAGCAGAGGTACAAGGGTCTCCATACGGCCATGTTCTCTTGTGGAATGTTTAGGTACATGCTGAAAATATACAGCATATATATGTGTGCTGTGTGTGCATGTATGTATGTATATACAAGTGCTCATGTATTGGCTAATATATATGATTACCATTGCAACACAGAGGGAAAATTCAGGACTATTCAGTCGCATCTTTAATTTCTGTTAGTGATAAGAGAAGGTATCACTTTACTTTGAGGAACAAATGTGCTTTAGGGGAACTTCTCTATGTTTTACAAGAAAGATTCCATCTCTATCTAAAATTGCAATTATTTCTCTGTCATGAATTTCTGTAACCACTTTCACAGTACATTAGAATGGAAAAACAGGATGAGTCTTTTCTAAATCTGATCTATTTTTTTACAAGGTGTCCAGCTATCTTAAGTGTGAATGAGATCTATTAGGCCGAAAACATAGATCTTCTTTCACTTTCTTTTCACCGCTGTGAGCTCCCTTTCTACAGGATGTTCCACAGTTACAGAAACTTGTGCAAGAACTGATGTCTTCTTGTTACTGGACCCTCAGCAAATGCTTTTCATAAAAGTAACAAGAAAAGGAAGCTGTTGCCCAGTAGCATGTTTGTGTGGTTGCTTGTTGCTTTACCAGTGCCATTTTTATTACAAATGCAGTAGCACGAGCACCATCTTATGGTCAGATATAGTCGGTTTACACCAGCCCAATTTCATCTACTGATCAAGTTACCTAGTAGAAATTAAAAGAGCCAGGAGAGTAAGAGTTATACTTGTTTTAATCTTTTTGTATTTTTTTCTGATAGCCTTTAATTTTATTCAGCAGTATTACTATACCGTCAATCTCAGTCAACTAAATATTAGAGAATACTGGTTTGGAAAGTACACATCATCAGAAAATTTTAAGTCATTTAGCTAGTAATGTCAAGTAACCATTTAAAAACAAAAAAGGCTAAGAAGTTTTCCCACAGTCACAATGCAATTTTCAAGTTCTGTTGTAGAATTTCTCTCTCCTGACAGTCTGCTTCTCTAATTAGTGGGCACATTTCAGGGTAAAATCTTCTTAGAGTATCTTTCTTCTTTCTGTCTATCAATGAAGGGTGTATAGCTCAAGTCAGTGGTTTTTCAGAACTCAAAAAGGCATTGATTTGAGCGAAAGGGCTGAAACAAATCCTCCTGTGTGATCTTCAGACTTGCATCATTATCACTAACTTCTTTTTCTCTACTTTACACACTTTGCTTTAAATGGAAAGATATCAAGACCTAAGAAACTTTGTTTACCAGAGCACTATGGAACAATAAGCAATAAATTAAATCTTTATTTTATTATATGTACATCTCCAACAAGATAATAAATATGTAGTTGCTGTGTAAACTCTATACTTTACTATTTGGAGATAATGGCCTTCACCTTTCCTACCTAACTCAATTTTTCAATGGACCTAGACATAAAAGCAGTACTTTATTAAGCCATTCATTTCTGGAAATGGAAGATTCCATTTAGCTTGAAAACATATTCACGTAGATTCCCTGTGTAAGGAAAGCATAGCAAGAACTCCAGTGTTTCCTGTTCTAGAGAATTACCTTGCTAAGAAAGCTGCAGATATTTCCCGATACCTGTTTTTACAGAATTGGAGATATTTTGCAACCACGTGTTTGTTCTGGTGTATGAAAATCACCTTCTTTTGTATAATGTTTCATGCTTATGCTCATGTTAAATGTCTTGGAGTCTAATGGGGCATCTCTAATTCCTGAACTAAACCCACTGTTCCTGGTCATCTTGTGGCAGAAACTCACTTAAGAAATTTGTTAGTGTTCCATGTATCACTAGAATTCATTCCCCACCCACCCCCAGTTTACTCTAATAGCTGCCATTAATGCATCCCTCATTGCTACCACAGGATTAGCAAAGCTTATTAGCCCTTCTTGGTGACCAACACAAGGCCTCTCTAGGTAGTTGGGAACCACTGTTCTGCAAAAACACAGAGAATCTCTCTGAAGCTTCCTGGCCTTTGAAAGAAAAAGGAATTAGAGAGCTTTTAATATAAATATAGATTCAAGGAAGTGGAAACAACTCTTCAACTAGGCTTTGCTTATAACTATGGGTACTATCTTCTAGGGCTGCATTTTGGCTTTCACAAACACATTAGATCTCAGAAACAGGCTGTATGTACATAAGCAATGAAACAGAGGAAAACAAACAGCTGTTCCACTTATAATCAGTAATTGGGCTCCCTTGATATAATGTTGCGGCAGTCTTCAAAGCAGTCAACATTTGTTTTGTATTGTTGATAGGCTCAGCAGTGTTCAAACTGCTGAAGTCTTGAGGCTACAAAAATAGTTTCTGGAAATATGGTTTATGTTTACATAAGTTTGCATTTATATAGGCAGATCAGGAATTTTCTTCATTTATTAAAGTTTTAAACTCAAAATATGACTTCAGTATTCCGAAATGATTAAATTGAAGTGCTTACAATACAATATCTAAATAAAATGCTGGATTTTCTAAAACAATGAGCTCTATTTGAAATCCAAAAATTGTTGAGCTTTTTCACTCTTTGGTGTTTCTGAAAACAAGGCCACTTCTTTATCAAATATCTGAAAAGAATTTGAAATACCATTTATTTTTAAAATTTTGCCCTTTAAAGTTTCATGGCAATAAGCTGACATTGATAATGTGTTACTTTTTGCGTCAAAGGACTGTTGGTAGAGATTAAATAGGAAAAACTCTGATTACATTGTGATATAGTTGAGCTGTTGTTTTTCAGTAAGTGTTGTTTACTGCAGAAAATGACAGCAGTGGGTTTTGGGGTCCCTGGGGCTGCCATGCACTGTGCGACTTCCATTTGTGTAAGTGTATGTTATATATAACATATATTATGTATAATATATTTATTATATATAATTATTGTATATTGCATGTAATATATAATAATATATAATGCATTGTATAATTTATAATAATATGTAGTATATGATATGTATTTAATATATTTTTATATATATGATAGATGTATTCTAATATATATAAGTTCCAAAATTGCACAATATTGTGATCACTGCAGCCAAGGCTATCACTAACTGAGATATTACAAAATAACCTGCTCAGCTGATGTGGGGCGAGCGCTGGACATAGTCTACCTGGATTTCTCCAAGGCTTTTGACACGGTTCCCCACAGCTTCCTTCTAGAGAAACTGGTGTGTTATGGTTGAGACAAGAGGTCTGTGTGGGGAGTGGGGAACTGGCTGACAGGCCGCACCCAGGGGGTGGTGGTAAATAGCTCCTTTACAAATTGGCAACCTGTCATAAGCGGGATCCCCCAGGGCTGGATATTGGGCCCAACGCTGCTTAATATCTTCCTAAGTGATCTGGATGATGGGATCAACTGTACCGTGATGAAGTCTGATGATGATACCAAACTGAGTGGGGAAGTGAACGCTTCAGAAGGGAGAGCCACCCTGCAGGGGGACCTGGATAGGCTGGAAGAGAGGGCTAACTTTATGAAGTTCAGCAAGGACAAGTGTAAGGTCTTGCACCTGGGGCAACATACTCCAGGGGTGCAGCAAATTGCTGGGATCTACCTAGCTGGGAAGCAGCTCTGTGGAAAAGGACCTGGAGGTCCTGGTGGACAACAAGTGAATGAACAGTAAGCTGCTGCGGCAAAGAAAGCCAACAGGGTGCTGGGCTGCATCAGCAAGGGCATCACCAGCAGAGATAAAGAAGTCATTATCCCACTCTATTCAGGGGTTGTCAGGACACAGCTGGAATAATGTGTTCAGTTTTGGTCCCCATCAATACAAAAAAAGATGTGGACAGGCTGGAGAGGGTCTAGAGAAGGACCACAAAGCTGACCAAAGGACTGGGAAGCCTGCCATATAAGGAAAGGCTGAGAGAACTGAGTTTTTTCAGCCTCAGGAAAAGATGGCTTAGGGGAGACCTTATCACCATGTTCCAGTATTGAAAGGGTGGCTACAAAGGTGGAGACTCCTTTTTTACAAGGAGTCACATGGAAAAGAAGAGGGGTAATGGGTACAGGTTACTCCTAGGGAGATTCCAACTGGACACAATGGGAAAATTTTTCACAACGGGAACAGTCAGCCCCTGGAATAACCTCCCTGGGAAAGTGGTGGATTCCCCGGCACTGGACAGTTGTAAAATTCAGCTGGACAGGGTGCTGGGCCATCTTGTCTAGACCGTGCTTTTGCCAAGAAAGGTTGGACCAGATGATCCTTG
>JAOXJK010000001.1:178026301-178067605 GCA_025774025.1 Xenus cinereus | reverse complement strand
TCTCATAAAAAGACAATATAATTATTTTATTCCCATCAGACATATGAATGTGACATGCTGAAGACTGGCTATCATTTCTTTTTTTTTATATTTATTTGCTTGGCACAAGCAAATTGTCAGTAACCGGTACCTGTTAAGATACAGAAATGCACAGTTGCTCTACTTGAGACTGCCTTTGAGGTGGTGAAGCTTCTTTTTAAAGAGATTTTTTTTCTTCTCAGTTTCATTGCAATGAATGATCAAGATTACTGGGAGCTAAAATACAAATTCACTTGTAAGAAATCCGCTGAAGCTAAATTTGATAAGGCTTTTGGTCAGTTTTACTCATGGAGCCTGAGGAATTTGTTTGCAAGATATTAGAAGAAAATTAATTTTGAGCTCAAAAGGGAAGTGCTGTAATTGTGAAAACAGCTCATATTAGAATGAAATGCTAATATAAGTGTGAGACATAAAACATTTTAATAATCGAGTACAGCAGCCCTCTCCATAATTCACACACTTCTGTTAATGGGTTATTGCAAGTCCTTTCTTCCCGCTCTTGTGATGGTGTCTTGTAGAGGCAATGCACGTTGTGTCTGGGTCAGCTGGGTGATCCTCAACAAATTCACCTCCTGTCTTTTACTGAGGGATGATAAAAGTGTCAAACCGTGATGTATGCCAGTGCTTCCTTACTCTCCAGGGGTTAATTTTATTAAATTAGATTATTTCTCATCAGAATTCAATAGAATTACACCCCATATTCACTTAAGTGACATGAAGGTGGTTCTAGATCCATTTCCAAACATGGTTAAGATTTGGTTAGTACACAGCATAAAGTTCCCTTACCATATTTTGCCTGACCAGCTGAAGTCTAGACAAAACTGCCAGCCTTTGACTCATCTTCAGAGTGCCTGCTATTACGTATTGGTATGCATTTAATAGCTGTTTGGCATAAATATGACACAGATGGGAAACACCTGGTTTCATTGTGTTGTGGAGTGCATTAAATCGTGTAAGTGGCTTCGCTGAGCTTCTTTATCTTCTTTATATTACTATATGAAGGATGATAGGATCATTTACTTTCCAGACTGAATGTTTGCATCAGTTTCCCTTTTTCAGCTGGCTTTTAGAATCCCAGTGTTGTCAGAAAAAAAAAATAATAATGAAGTGTAGCCACGTAAAACCGCTTTGGCATCCGTTCATGTATCTCATGAAACTGATATAAAGCTAGTTGTTCAGATGGCCACGTATCTCTCACTGAATGTAAAATGAGAGTTCAGTTCTATTCCTGTCTGGCTGCCCTTGCTGTCAGGAGTGATGTGTAAGAGGCAGAACCAGTAAATTACGTCAAAGCATTAGCGAGTCTTGGTAATGGCTGTTTTTTCTTCATTTCCTTTTTTTCTGAAGTGCTTCCTTCATGCCATTGCCTCTTCAGAAAAGCACATTCCTTTAGCATCTTTCTCACCTGCAGTCTTCATGTTCTTTTCGCATAAAATTTTTGTTTGCTTGCTTCATTGACTTTGGAAGACCTACAGAGTCTCCATCCACAAAGTCCTTTCAAATGCATCCATCACCCATTGGTGCAAGTGCCTGAGAATACAATATGGTAAAAGAAAAAGACAGAACAAGATTGTAAACCAGGGACTAAGATCATTGACGGTGACTTTACAGAGAATAAAGTAAGAATCATGTGTGTGGCGAGAACTTTGAAGAAGAACCTGCCCAAAGAGGCAATGGAAAACTGCTTTCATGCTCTGATCATGAATCACCAATATGTATAAACAAGTTTAGATAATACACAACTGACACATGTGTGCCCTGTGTTTTGGAAATTGTGGTTATTTTGGAAATCCAAAGGAAGTCTCAGAAGGAAAATTTCACAGTTTTTCCAGCTATTCTACTCTGACCTCATGGCTGAAACTCAAGGCTACTAGCCTGAATTCATCTGTTGTTTTACAAAGCTGTGACATGCACACCAGGCAGTATGAAATCTTCACAATAATGCAGGAATGAATAGCGCCTTTCAGTGCATGTGTAGCTAGAAGGAGCACAGATTTCTCTCAAAAAGAGACGCTTAGTCTCTTTGCTGAAAGAAACAAAGTTGATAGAAGTCTTGCAATAGATTCAAACGAAAAGTATGCAGGAGGGGACAGATCAACTTTAAAGCAAGCAAATTATTTATGTAATTGGAAAATATCCATCGCAACATTAAGAGAAATCTCAATAGGTTTAGAAATTCCAATCGGACAAGCTTGGAAAAGTTACTATGGATTTGTTAGATTTATTTGAGCTTTGTCTCTACTTTCAGTACTTGTTTCTCTTGTCTTCCTTCTCACTCCAGACAAACTAGATTTTCCTACTGTCTTTCAGTTTGCCGGGTTCATAATACATCCAGTTTTGGATCCTCCCCTTAAATCTAACTTGCCAACAGTTTCTAACATCAAGAATCCCTCCGGCCCTCAGAGGAGTGACTTATCTATGACTCTTCCATCTCTTTATATTTGTCATGCTGAAGAATGTATCTTTGTCCAAAAGTTTTTGTCTTCAGGTGTTTTTTTCCTCATCCTTCCTCTGATTTCGTACCCAGACTCAGTGGTTTACTTCTTTCAAAAATATATTTTCAATTCTAATCTAGATATTTGCTAGTCTAACTTTTACTTTGTAGAGGCGCCTTCAGAGCAGAGAGAAGTTATTAGTTGTAAAATCGCCTTGAAATGCTTCCATGGAGACAGGGATGGGGAGGAGAAAAACATAAGTCACTAATGGAATTATCTAAGAGCTCAAAGAAAAACCAAAGAAGTACATCCAGAGGATTTTCTTCAAAGGGTCCTAGAGTGTGCTAGTTTAATGCAGTTTCTAAGCGTATGGTAAATGTAAAAAAAAAAAATCTCAGCAAACCAGTGCTAATAAAAAATTGATAAAGTATTCAGATGTAGCAAAATTCTAATACCTTTTGTGTGCATACTTATAAAAGAAGTAAATGAATGAAACTACTGCAATTCACTGACATGACATTTACATGTCTGCTGGTTGTGTTCCATTCTAGTATCCTTAAATTTTCAATTATTTTAGCCAGTACCCTATTAACTATATTTTAAAAAAATTAATAAGGAGGTCACATGCTTAAGCCGTGATAGGTTGTACCACTTGTCTCTTTTCCTTTCTCTCTCTCATGCAATTTTTTTCAGTTTTAATAGAAGTCAGATGTTGGGTGTTCTGATGTACTTTTAAGAACAAAAGTCACAAATCATTATAAAATAAAAGATTTTCTATTAACCACATGCTGTTTCAAAGTTAGAAATACCTGCTTTAATCGGATCAACACCATTCTAAAATAGGTTTATGTTAGAAACTTACCCAGGACATATGTGCTAAAAATATTTGTGAACAACTTATTTTACGTGAGAAATATGTGAGCAACAAAGCTCTGTTGTCTATGGAACTTTTCACTCAAAAATTAAACAATACTTGTATTGCAAAATATTTGGTGACATTTTAAAATGGAAAAACTTGACAAAAATAGAATATGGTATTGATTATGGTTATGTTTGCCTCAGAGCTTCCTTTTGCAGAATTTTGAGTATTTTTCTATGAAAAACCCAAAAGGATGCGAAAGTAAAGGATTTTCCATCATTTTATTGTTTCTCTTTACAGAATAATATTTTGTTTTGATTCATGAGGCTGACACTACAGTTTTGGGTTTATGATTTTATTTTAAACTAAGTTCAGCTTTTTTTGTTGACCCATGTTTTTGATAGCCTTGAAATCTACATGTTAGGCAAAAAAAGAACTGTTTATTTTGGAGGAAATCTTATAAATTGAAATATGTACAACCCTAAGGGTGACATGCTGTTGTGGTTAAGTGTCTTTCTTCCTATAGAAATGTTAAATTAATGTAATTTATCAGATTAGATCTTGATTTTACACTAATGACATGGTTCACAGAGGAAGTATTGTACCTCTGAATTAATATAAATTCTATACAGTGAAAGAAAATGATGTTTTGAATAGCTGCCAAGACACTGTTGTTAGAGCACGTGTTTTCAGTTTGAAAACATGTATGGAATTCATGTCAGCATGAAGTTGAGTCTGCAAGACAGTGAATTCAAGGATTAAACTGCTCTCCAGTCCCGGTGAATACCCTGATAATGCCAGGGAGCTTCTGAGAAGGCAGTAAATTGTAGTTATTGGGGCATATAAATTCATCAGGGAATTAAATGTATTATGGTCGATGAGAAGAAAGTTAATTTGTAGAGGTTAAAGGCATCAATTTTAAATCTCTGTCGTTAAGTTTCATTTAAAAAAAAAAACAACTGGCATTAAATTACAGAAGATCAGTAGCTGAAGGGCAGTTTACACATGAATCAATTCACTACATGACTCAGAGATGGTAATGGGAGGGAGTATTTTTACCTTCAGTCACCCACTTAAATCCAACCCCAGCCTGAAGTGACTCAGCCCCGACCGTCTGACAGCTGCTGGGTGTTCAGCTGCGCGGTGAATCCACGGGGAGACGGCAGTCAGTAGGACAAGCGTAGAAGACTCACAGCTGTAGACTCTTGCGGTCATGGCAGGGAAGTTCAGGATTACGTGAACGTGTTGTTTGAACTGGCCATTTACAGACAAACCTCGGAGAAGAGCACGTCCTTTCTTTAGTCCCTGTTCATGAAAGGAAAACCAGTCTGCCCGCCATTAAGGAATGGGGAGCTGTGGTTGGGTGTGCTTGAAATTTGTGAATGGATGCGCAGCCAGGTGTTGCCAGTACTATGAGAAGCGTTCAGACTGCAGGCGATCCTGTCTACGGGGGGATTTTGAATTATGGTTGGCAATTAACAGTAAGCTCTTTTCTAGTGTGGGTAAGGACCCACTGGGTGGTTCAGATGGGGCAGTAGTCTTAGATCTGGTGTGGGTCTAATGTGCCACTTGGAAGCCCTGTTTTACTCTCCTTAATCATGTTGTCTTCAGCAGATGGGATGTTGCACTTAGTGAATTAATTCTGGTCCTAGAGCTCTTCGGTAGACCTAGTATGTTATTATTAGGTTGAGTGTTTCCTTGCTATGAGAGAGATTTACAGCTCTGGTTTTTTATTTTACAGATAACCATTCAGAGGGACAGTGGTTTGGACGTTAGTTCCCCCAAACATGGAAAAGTGGATCCAGACAACATGCCTCATGTTGGTGGAAATACTTGGGCTGGTGGAACAGGTTTTCCATTCTTTTCTTTTTTTTTAATGCATCACTGAAGGATGTCCAAGGCAGATGCTGTGCCAGTCAAAAATGGATTTATACAAGGCCACCCTCTGCTTAGAACTATTTTATTCAATTCGGGGGCGCTTTATTGCCAATTAAAAGTAATATTTGCAGTGTCTGGCTTAAACTGTATATGGCAGATCTCTACTTCAGTTACGTATTGTTGTTGTTTCTCTTCATTCACCATATAGAGACCCAGAATCCTGCAGCCATAGAAACTAGGTCATTTGCCATTCTCTTCGATATCTCTGTAGCCACAGCAATTTAGCTAGTGTAGGCAAAAGGCACGCAGAATAGGCAAAGTGCCTCCTCATTCTGAAAGGACATGATAGTGACCACTAGATAAAGTGGTTTGGGAACAGTGTAAACCAACTAGGGAGAAGACAGAGTCTGAAGGAACGGCTTGAAGAATGAGGAGCTTTGAGGAGATGTACAAGACATATGATCTATAGTCCCCTTTGCACAAGGTGGAAACCTTTATGTATCTGGTCTCAGGGGACTATAAAGACAAGTATTCCAATGAAGTTCTTCTTAACCATGATAGCTGTTGGGTTTTGAAAGTCTTTGGCAATAAATATTTCTACTGAGGATTGTTGGCAGAATTTTTGGAACATCTGTAGATATGACAAAGGAAGCTTTAAAGATGTGTTCTTACTTATTATCAAATCCATATTTTTAATTATTTTTTATCTCCTCGTGTTAGGCGGGAGAGACACTGCTGGGTTAGGGGGCAAAGGTGGGCCGTATCGACTGGATGCTGGCCACAGGGTTTACCAAATATCTCAAGCTGAAAAGGATGCTGTTCCTGAGGAGGTTAAGAGGGCAGCTCGAGAGATGGGTGAAAAGGCCTTTAAACAGAGGTAATGTGGAAGTCTTTATTTTTCCTTCCTTTTCCCAGAATTTGAAAAAGATAGCTAAAAAGAACTGTCTTTTCTTAACTGCATTTCTCTACCTTACCCTGATCATTATCATTTAACAGAGCTTATCAGCGTGTGCTTAACTGTTCTGGAGAAGATATATAGAATGTTTTATTGAATTAAGCCCCACTTTTAAGATGATTGTGTGATTTGGTAGAGTAAAACATAGCTAGGTGGATAAGGAGACTGATAGGAGTATTTATCTTTTTTAAAAAGGGATCCACCATATGAAAGTTTGTTTGAATTGCGATGAATCCAGATTGGATGTTGTTAGGAATTCATCACCTGACAAATGTCCTTCAAAATGGACCATTACAAGCCAGTTGCTTCTGTTTGAAAGACCTATAGCCAAACGGTGAAACTATTTGAACTATTAGAGGCACAGCAGAGACTTTTAAACAAACCACAGATCTCCCCAGCATTGGTGGAATGCGTGGTTACCGATCAACTATTTCCCAGACTGTGCACAGAGATTCAGATTTCTTCCACCCGCTCAACTCTCAAGTCAAACTCTTGTACTTTGTATAAAAAAATCAAAGAATATTGGTATATTGACAGTCATTCCAAATGAGTTTTACGTTTCAGCCCAGGACGTATCGCAGTGTATGTATCTGAAAGTAGAGAGTGCTAGACACAGAGTAAAACGTCAGAGCAAATAAAATTAGAAGCAACTTTAATCAGCCAACATTTTGCTGCTGCTAAAAAAATGGTTCCCAACAGGGGCCAAATCTGGGTGCTGTGAGGAGCAGGTGAGATTTGCCATTTGCTTCAACTGGTGTGTAAATAATTAGACTGTTAAGTATAGAACACACATTGCACATGAATCAAGCTATTTAAAAACAGCAATGCGTCTGTTGCATTCAGGTCAAGTTTCTTTTTTAATCATGTTTTTATTAGTAAATTACCTGGAGCATTTAGCATTGCTATCAGAGCATTAGTAATTAATCAAGACAGGGAAAATGTAAAGATTATGTCAGTGCTTCAGAGCAAAAGACCCTGAAAGGCAAAATACCTTTTAATAGTGATTTAACTTATATAAGCAACATACAGAAATATAAATTAAAAATAGGCTCTTAAGGTTTTGTTTTCAGGGTGAAGGCAGAGCTCGTTTTTTTCTTTTTTCCTGGTGCTTTATGGGGGGCAGGCAGGGAATACTACTTTTAACCCTTTCTACATCTCCATTCTCCAAAATTGCTTATCATTTTCTTCATAATAAAAACAATTGATATGTATGGTCTTGGATACTGTACATCTCTTTGTGCCTGTGCACACAAGACACACATGGCATGCTTTGATGAATTTCTACCTGCCTGAATGGTGATTTACAAAATTCATGCTCAGGGAAATTCCTGGATACTGCTACACGTTGTGGAAAGAGTGCAGCTGCGTCCTGTAAAATCTGTGTATCTGTACCTGAGATAACAATTCATGTCCTGCTAAAAGCAGTGAGCTGGCATCTACCAGCTGTAAATGTAGCCTATTCTGAAGCCACGTTTGAATTGGATTATTATTCTGTACCTCTTGGATACTTGTGGGAACTTAACAGATAAGAGTAGGGAGGTCGGAGTCCTCAGGCTGAAGAAAAAAAAATAAGGGGGACCGCAAATTTCACTGTGTTCTTTATACATGATTATCTGGAAGGGAGAATTTTAATACGGAAGCTATTGAGTGTTTTCCTGTCTAGATAGTACTGCTTGTGGAAAATGTTTTAAATTGCCCTGTTTCAGTAGAATGAAGTTAGCAACTGCTCTTCAATAGATGTAGTAATTTTCACAGTATTTTCTGAACTAGCTTTCACTGTGGATTGATGCACAGTCTAACAAATTGAAACTACACGTGAGGGGTTTTTTGTTTGAAACAAAATGTTTTCTTCCTTGATGTGAAGAAACTGAACTCTGTTGGTAGGATTCACGACATTAAGTGTATTGCACTGAAAGTTACCTTTTCTTGCCTCTAGTGAATAATAGTTGGATATGACTATGTCTATACAAAATTCAAAATAGAAGAAGACATAGTTGTACTAAAGACAACAAAGATTTGATGTTTGATTATAATATTATCATCACAGAGCTAATCTCAACAGCAATTCTCATGTATACTGTATGTTCCAGGCAAGTAACTTGTGATGATACTAAAAAAACTTGTAATTAAAAATACAACTAGCCTATACATATTTTACTATCCATATATAGTTCAGACAAAAATCAGTATTTTCAAAGCAGTGTGAGCAGAGGTTATGTTATTTGAAATGAGCTGTGCACAGGTGTGGGCAGATGCACAATTGCTGCCTCGCTACACGATGCTGCATCATGGAAAATACTAAACAGTGCATGAACCCAGCATATCCACCTGTCCCCTAGCTCATTCTTCACCATTAGACCTCTGTAATTAACTTCCAATCATGAGTTTCACCAGTTTAAGAGTATCTGCTTAGCTACGATGTTGAGAAGAATTATACAGAACTTTAAGTGCCACATGTTAACTTCAGAAAAAGCATATATCTGTTTTTTTTAAGGTGCAGATGTTGTACTCTCTTAGACCTCTGGGCAGAATAGTCTTCAGTGACATGACTCATTTTTTTTGTGATGGAGCACATTCCTGTTAATGTTTATTTAAAACTTCTTTGTTTCAAGGTTTCATCATTTTATGAAGCACAAAGATAGGTATTTGAGACAGAGTTACTAGTTGTAGGTCTTCAAGGACAGATTTTATAGTGTGTCTTAACCTTTGTGTTAAAGCATGGATCATGATATGTTTAAAATACTCCGACGATGAAGTAATGATTAGACACTCATGATCCTTTTATGTACAGATAGCAACACCTGAGCCAATCAAACCTTTAGAATTTGATGACAGTTTTCAGAACATCTGATTTACTTCCCAAACATTAAAGCAGATTAGAAGAGAGACAAAGGATTAGTAACTTTAATAAGGTTTAATGTAATGCAATCCCTGTAGACATTGGTGATCACCTGCCTTTTCAAAAATTCAGAAAAGGAGCTGCAACTTCTTTGATTTGTCTCTTGTGTCTAGTTATTACAGTCCGAATTTGCCTGTTATCAAGTGAACTTGTAGTTTCCATATGTAAATGGATGATATGCATGTTTCCTAAACTGTTCTTGGTTCCCTGTACTTTGCTTTAGATTGAAAGAGATTCAGATGAGTGAATATGATGCATCAACTTACGAAAGGTTCTCTGGAGCAGTCCGGCGTCAAGTTCAGTCACTCCGCATCATCTTAGACAATCTGCAGGTAATCTTAGATTCACTGCTAAAGGAACGTGGTGAGCTCATTACACCAGGCCTCAAATACTGTCCTGCTAATATCCTGTTAGCATCTGATGATCATACCTTTGAGGGCTAAAAGCAGATTCAGGTTATATCATGGTTAGGAAAAACAGCCTCATATTACTATTTCAAAGGCAACTTTTAAGTGGACCCCAGTGCTCATCTCTACAAGCTATAGTATTCCCATACCACAGCTTACAGAAATTACTTATTCAGGAGCACAATTTTGTGAAAGAAAATACTGTACTTTATTAAAGGAATATGTGGCAATGTGCAGATCACAGCCTTTGTCTTTACCTCCTATCTGAAACTTTTTTTTAGCTTAGAAGTGCGAATGCTATAGATGTTAAAAGAAACACTCATGCCAGGTCATAGCTTTGCTGCATATACAGCTCAAAACATGTATTTTTCTCAGGTTTGTATTTAACTCTTCCTAATAAAAATAGGTGTAGCCCAAATCTAAGTGGAAGATGACCAAAACCGCCAATTTGCCTTTATTCTAGAAATTGGTCCTGTGGTTGCAGATTTTATTAATACTATGTTCATACACGGGGTAAATAAAATAGAAACTGCTCTGTTTCTGAGAGGAATCTACTAATCTTCAATGAAAATTAAAGCAAAATTAATTTTACTCCTCATAAAATGTCTCTGATTGAAAATATTTTTGTTGGAAGCTACCAACCACTGGTATACACGTACCTTAGTCTATTAGCTAGTCACTGTGCTGTGTCTAATCTGTCTCCTTACTTCAGCAATAAAACTGGAATATAGAAAGAAATTACTTTGTATGATTGACAGACTTCTCCTGGGTCAAAAAATCCAATCCCCTGGTATTGCAAGTAAGAAAGCTACCATTTTTCTTTACTTATATCTTTAAGCCATTGTGACTACAAAAACACTACTATAATCACATATATACACAGAGAACCATTAGCCAGTTTTATTATGAATGTATAAATTCAGAGAGCTCCTCATATAAAGAATGTTTAAAATGGTCATGATTAGAGAATCATGCACCTAATATGTGTCTCAGTTCGGGCCATAAGCTTTTGACTTGTGAAGACAGGTTTCAATTGAAAAATTTTAGATATAAATCTCAGTTTTTCCTACATCATTTCTATCTAGGTGCTCTTTTTACCATATTTCTAGTAACATGGTAACATGCCATTGGAAGCACATTCTAGGTAGGAAGTGAATAAGTGAATCTTCAGTTTAAAGTCTTTTTTTAGAGTGCCTTATCTATCCCTTGGAGGCAAAATTCTTACATTCAGAGATCACGTTAATCATAATCAAAATGTAACATAATTTAATGTAAGGAGACATATCCTGTTGCTTTGTTTAAAAGGTCATTTTAATATCAAGACAAAGTCTTATAAGCCTCAGTATTTTATGAGACTTTGCTAACTTCCTGGCAAAATCTATAACAGCTAACCACAGAGCTAGTAAATGTACTTTAAGATGAAAAAACAAACTCACTGTATGTGGAAAAGCTAGCTCATAGAATAAGTACAATACTGAAAGTAAATTTTTTAACTTTATAAATTTTTGTACAGATTTTGGTACGTTTTTTTTTATTGGAAGATGCACTAGGAAAGTGAAGATAAATGATAACAGGAGTGAGTTAGTTGCAAAATGCTTCCGGTTAATTGGGAAGCTCTTTCTTGCATGTTATCTTTTTGAGAAAAAAATTTATTTGAATTCTTCAGCACGGTAAGTCATTCAGGCCTGATGGACTATGCTCCATCTCTCCTTTTTTCTGAATAGTCCTATGACACGTTGGGTTCTTCGCTAAAACTGTTTTCTTTCTGTTATCAGTCAGACATTCCTCATTTCTCAAATAACAAGTCAACAGCACAGTCAGTTGCAGTAAACTTTGCAGCTCAGATGTCTGTGTGGTTTTAACTTTGTGAAAATTCCAAATAACCTTCTCAGTAGAGAACACTTTTGGCTTTTTTAAAAATGTTTGAGTTATCTTTGTTTCAAACTCATTGTGTTCACATAATGGAAATATATTGTCCACGTTTATTTAACTTGGATTTTCTTTTCAACATATGCCTTTTTATCATTAGGTTTGTGGGGTTTTTAAAAATATCTTCCTTTGATTAAATTTTACGTCCCGAGACTCGAGAGGCTGGGACTCAGGTCCCGTTGTTGATGGCTCGCAAAAATGAGTAGGAGCAGAAAGAGATACTTGGAGTCAGCTGATCCTTGAAAGTGGTACATAAATATGGTCTGAGAATGTAATTTCATTGTTCATTTTACTTTGCATAACTCACTGATGGGTCGGTCAGTCACTCAGAGAGGCCTTCTTAGATTTTAGATTATTTGCCTTCCAGAAAGTACTTCTCTTTTTATTGATTATTACAGAGGGAATCGGGGGCAACTGTCCCTGTAGCTTCTGAGCATCGTTTAGGCACCTACATTTAAGCTGGACAAACCTGAGCCTGAGTCACCCAGCGCAGTAAGATTCTGTCTGATTCAGACCACGTGGGAACTGTCTGGTCCTAGCAGCAAAAATAAAATAGTGACAGTCCTATAATAAACCTGGCTTAGAGACCTGACCATGTGAAAAACCCTGTGCCCTGTCACTAGTAGTTTTCTGATTTCAGCAGCTAAGGGAACGTTTGCATAGTGTCTTCCCAGAAACAAATGGCAGTATTTCATACCATCCCATACTGTTATGAGTTACATATTTAAACGTGATCACTTCACATACACAACTTCTTCTGTGATATTTACAGGCATCACAGTTATGGTGTCTCATGATTTTGTGGGGTTTTTTGTAAATATGCATTTGATATCTTTCAGTGAAAAGAGTTACTGCAGTGGTGTATTGTGATCAGCCATTGCCGTGCTGATAAGAAAATGGTATCTGGCACATTTTTCTAATTTCAAAAGCAACACAATGAATATTTTCATATATACAGAAAATATACAAAATTTCATATATACAGAAAATATACAATATTTTTTCATCAATGCAGTGTATTGCAATACTAATGAGTAGTATGCCCTTTCTAGCAAAATATCAAAGCAAGGTAGATATGTAATAGTTCTGTTTTTCTCTTAAAATTGTAAATTGTATAACACATGTGCTTAAGGGGATTTTTTTCCAGCTTTTATAAAAGGAATTAAATGTTCAGGAATTCTGCATGGAAGAGGCAGATGCTAAGTAGTCTAAATAATTTTAGCATTATTTTGGAAAGAAGTGAGGTCAGATTTTGTCAGCATTCTTTCCTATTTTAGGAGAAAATGTCAACTCTGTGTTCCTCCAATAAAATTTCAGCTCAAATACTGGCTTTTGTTGCATAACCCTCAAAAGGTATTAAATGTTTTTTAACTATGCCCATAGTTAAAAACGATTTTCTTCTCACACTGCTGTTCCTTGGACAGCAAATAGCTACAAAGCTAAAGCATTGTCAATGAAAACAGTAGTGAAACTAGTTGAGAATTTGCTCAGTGAAGCCAAAACTTTATAATCTTCTGTTGTTTGTGCCTCCTGCCTGCTGAGAGGAAGCAAATGACAAAAATTTGACGAAGCAGCAGCCCTAAGCAAGCATTAAGGATCTACCTCTGTTCCAATACTTATAGTGGTAGAATGACTAGGAATGAAGTCATCTCATCTGCATCATCCTGGAAGGTGCATGATTCATTTTAGGCAGGCTCAGCTCACTCGACACCATGTTGTCTCCAAGAGCATTTTTTTTTAATGGTTAGTTGGAGTATTGCTGAAATTTGCCATGGGTTATCCTACTGTGTTTTTCACAGCAGGAAAATTCATATAGTGTGACATTTTGGTGGATCACGTGGAGGTCACCTGAAATTTGCAGGTATCTTTTTGTGATATTACACAACTCTTCAGGCAACAAAGAAATCGATGATGCTATGGAAGAAGGGACTGAAAACTTCATCCCAAGAATATTTAATGATATTGGAAACTACTTGGTGGTGGTACAAACTAACTCATGGATGCCCCGCTGCCAAAGTGAGCTAAAGCTAGGTTGACTGTAGTGCCATGAGGGCACAATTGACTGAATACACAGCCTAAGAAATCCCTTCTACTTTCCCCTTCTGTGATTTACTAAAAGGCTGAGGTTTCCATGTATTGCCATTATTTTTGCCTCCCATTAGGAAACATCTATAAATCTTTTGACACAACCTAACTAAAAAACCTGTTTGTTGCAACTATGTTAATTCTGTACTTTAAAATTAATTAGCCAAAACATTTTCCTTGTGATTTTGTATTCTTTCTGCCCACTTATTTTCCATTAGTCTAGAGTAACTATAGGTAGTAGACAGTAGTTCAGAACTCCTTCTTCCATACACACCAGAAAGAAAAACTCATAAATTTATATCAAAGCAAAATCAGAGATTCTCTGAGGATTAATAAGCCATCATCTGACTGCTCAGACTGCACAGAATTATAAAGATTCATCCTCTCAAATCCCAGGCCTGCAGTTTAC
This sequence comes from Xenus cinereus, assembly GCA_025774025.1. Taxonomy (NCBI): domain Eukaryota; kingdom Metazoa; phylum Chordata; class Aves; order Charadriiformes; family Scolopacidae; genus Xenus; species Xenus cinereus. The sequence continues at coordinate 178,053,710 of JAOXJK010000001.1, read as the reverse complement.
TGGAGATTTGTAATATAATACTTCCGGCTCATCAGAGAACAACTGATTTTCATTCCTGAAAACCAACATTTAAGGCAGTTTGTGTCCTGCTGGCTATTTGATTTTGCTCCAGCTGCTGACCAGCAATTTGCTGAGAGTGCATATAAAAATCTAAAATCTTCTTTCGTTGCTGGGCTTACTACTCGGATGAGCAACTTCAACCTGAAGATTTAAGCAAAAATGAAATAGACCATGAAACCCATGTAGGCAGACTTTGCTGTCTTTAGCTGGATCTTATGTATTATGAACCACGATGAAGCTATCCATTGCAAATATTCTTAAATGTGCTGTTTATAATCTTAAGACATTTGAGTCTTCAATCTTCAGTTCTTGCTTCTGTGTACAGGAGTTCCATGAATATTTGAGTTCCTGGATTGTAATGCATGTTCATCAAGTTGGGCTGTAGGGAACCAGTGTTCTTTTAAAGAATATAAAAGAAACATTCAGTGGACTGTCTCTTGAGTATTATGATTTTCAAGGGTTTCATTTTAAAATAATTATAGTTTGTTATGAATATTACTTTAAAAGAAACCACTCTACTATTACTTAAGATAAATACTACTTAGCTTTACCTTTAAGTCACCCAATGTTTTTTTCTTGCACTGTTTGGATGAAGAACACATAACAAATGATCAGTTGTGCCTGTCCCTCTGCTTGTATGTATTTCTGCACAAGCTGCAGAGATTCCCAGCACATTTGCAAGAAAAAAGGTTAACATTTCCACAGTCCACGGTTAAACTCCCATATATGAAACGACTTAAAAAAGACAGAATCACGGAGGGAACATGTTCTTTGTCAGTATTAATTTTTCTTTCAGACAAAAGAACAGGACAGCTATGAAAATGTGTTCGGATTTCTTTGACTTATGCCAAAACTATCACATCATTGCAAAGAAAATTCATTTGTGTGTCATGTTCAGTATGTCTTAAATTGCTTAAAATCGCATCATTGAGTGAATTAAGGTTTCCTTTCTGTTATAGGCCAAGGGTAAGGAAAGGCAATGGCTGAGACACCAAGCTGTTGGAGAGCTGGATGATGCCAAAATCATTGATGGGCTGACGGGAGAAAAAGCCATATATAAACGACGGGGAGAACTTGAACCACAAGTAAGTATCCAACAAGTAGCAGGGAAAGGTAGGGAAGCGCTTAACCAGTTTGCTGTTTTCGTAGTGGCTGTACAAATATAAGTGGAGTTTCGGTGAGTTCTAGGGATGAGAAAATCAGAAGAATCTTGGGAAGAATCTTGGGAAGTCCCTGAGACAGAGGCAACAACGAGATGGAAGATTTGCTTCACTTCTTATAGTCGCATTTGTTGTTTGCCACTCTCAGAGAGAGGATGCTGATCTAGGCAGTCCTTTGTTTTGAGCCAGTGCAACAGTTTTTATGTTCTTATTTTATATTTTATTGAACTGAAGGCAATTAGCAGAAAACATTTTGTTTGTTTGTCTTAGAAAAGGAAAATATTTTCTCACTAACTTAATTTAATTTAATTTTTGATAATAACTGCCCTGATACTCTGGGAAGCTTTTTTTTAAAAAAAAAAGTGTTTTACAGATATCTTGTCATTATTCCATGATATGTGAAGAATTTCAACTTCCACCGATATTTGGATTTACAAAAATAAAAAATATAATGGGAAAAAAGTGTGAGGAAAAGACATTAAGATACAGTGAAGTTGTCCATCCTATGTCTCAATTCAGCCTTTCCTTAGAAGACATTATTGTTAGGGCCTGGATGAGTCAGCAACAGAGTAACCACTTGAATCAGACCAAGAAAACCTGGCCAAAACTGGTGGGGCTAGTCCATAGTATTTAACAGTAATACTTAATGAGAGATTGCAGTTTTTAACTACACTAAGATAATAATTTTTTTTTTAAGTAACTGAGTACAACATCTTTTTGCACATCAGCTACCCACATGTGATGAATCCCTGGTACTATCTTTTATGCTACTTGGTCCCGATGTCTGTTGCTTTGAACAGTTTATGGAGTTTGGCACTGCCTGTGTGAAAGATCAATAAGGGAAAAGTGATTACATCTTCATTTCTCATTTTTTTTCAAAATGTATTTACTCAATGTATCAGTCTAAGGCTTTGCAAAAATATTTCAATTAGGAAAAAAAAAAAAGGGCATCTTTAAGTTTTGCATAAAAACCAAAAGAAATGTAGGATTCAATGGGCCCTCCCTCTCCCTTTGTTTTTGGGAGGACAGGAATGCCATAGTCTATTAAGAGAATAATTAAAAGAATAAAGCACACAAATCCATGCAGCCCTTTACAGGTAAAAGAAACATTTTAGTTATTTGTTTTTAATGTAACTGGTTTTTTTGACAGATCATCTTTAATAGCCTTACACTTGAATCAGACTCATCTCATTGCACACCAAATAAAACACCTCCTTTGAATGTACTGTGCCAAAAATTGTTAAAACAGATGGTGATTGTTTTCAGGAAAAAATAACGGTTTCAGCATCAGAATAAAGAAGAAACTAGTAGTTAATCAGAACAAGATTTCAAACATTTTTGGAATGTTATTAACTTCAGCAGACAAGTTTTTACAGTCTTATACAGGTCCCTGTTAGTACCATAAGCCAAAGAAAAGAATTTCCATTATGAGCCTTGGCAGAAAAAGCAAATTTGAGAGTCTCTTTACTGAAATAAAATGCTAAGAATCAAAACTGAGACAGAAAAAGCATTTTCCTGACAAGTATGTGTGGATTTTTTTGAGGTATTTTGTTTCCAGTCATTGAAGGTGAGGGGAAAGAATGAATTGACGTATCTGTAAAATAAATGGTTTGAAACAATTAGAAAAAAAGGTTTAAAAGGTTTTGTTCTTTTTTTAAAAAATAATCCGTGTTTGCGGGATAAAAGTTTCTTGCTTTGCAAAGTGCGTTGGTTTCTCCTTCTGAAATGTTTTGCCATTAGTGATATTTGTTATTATTTATATTGGGTTTTTTTCTACTGTGTTTCCCTGTCAGCCTGGGAGCCCCCAGCAGAAACCTAAACGCTTACGCCTGGTGGTGGATGTTTCCGGAAGCATGTACCGCTTCAACGGGGTGGATGGACGGCTGGAACGCTCCATGGAGGCCGTCTGCATGGTCATGGAAGCTTTTGAGAATTATGAGCACAAATTCAAGGTAATTACAGCTGGGCTAGGAGCTCTGTGGTTATTGCACAGGCTGTATGGAGCAGTGGAAAAAGTGTTTCAGCAACCAGTCTAGCCAAAGAGCATTATTCATTCCCACAAGGAAATATAGACATTAATCTATTTCTAGCAAGCTGAAAAATAATACTGGTGAATGGATAAGAAACATTACAGGCTTCAGCAGGGGAGAATTCAATCTAAGACTTTTAAGACTCTGACTTATCTGTATTTATCTGTTTCTTTGTTTCTTTAAGCAGAAACACTTAAGCCTACAGAGCACAAGTAAATATGAGCTTCAAAACATGCAAAGATGCCTTTCCATCTGCCCAGAGTACAGACAGTAGTACTTTGTCATGAGAAAAGACCAAGCTTCTTTGTCCCTTGGCTTGTGATGTCTACCAGTTACCTGAAAGCAAGAAAATAATTTCTTGCACTGAAAGGTGTTAGGTTCCAAATATTATTTCATGGTAGCCTGCAAAGGAAATGTAAATGAATTTTATACCCTTTTTTGTCTCAGTAAGCCTAAACAAGGTCTAAGATATGTTTCTTTAACCTTAAAAAAAGACAGGTATGGCCAGTCTCAAATTAAATCTTGACAGAGTCAGTGTTTAATGGAAGGATAAAGATGTCTGATGCTTTTACCAAAGAGCATCTGAAACATAAGATTTAAAATACATCTGAACAAAATGTAAAATCTCCTAAAAATGATAATAGAAAACTTAGTCTAGATCAATTCAGCCAGGTCTGCTCACGTCATTCCTCCAACAGCAGAATCCTACAGGTTTCTGTTTTTCCATAGAATCTCCTGTACAAAAACGGACCACACAGAGGCATGTACTTCTAGAATGTCTTCTAAAGTACAATCATTCAGACTTCCATTTGTCAGGGAAAAGGCTACAAAAGAAAACAGGCATTATGTTTTATCCTACTTTCCTAAGGAAATGAGGCATGTACTACCATAATGCTTTCTCCCCCTTAAACAGAGCATGTTTCACAATTTCAAACAAATTTGAAACCGTGGTTTTGTTTCCAAAGACACTAAATTCCTGCAAATGTCATGAAAATAGGCCACGTCGAGAATGATGCTCTGTATTCCTGTTGGAGAAAAAATGCTGTGACCATAAGCTTAGACCTTAGCCAAGAGAAGCCATGTGGAAACTCAACTGTAATTAAGAAAATCATGGGAAACAAGGGGTTTATACACAAGCTGCTCATGTATCTCCTGCTCCTGATAATAGAAAAGTCAATGACATAATGTTAACAAGGGCAGTGTGATTATACAACACAATTTGGGTATCTTGGTAAATGAGGCATATCTGAGCAACACACGTTACTCTGGCCAATGCAAGATCATTCACAAAATAAAACGAAATAAAAGTAGTGGACACATGGATAAATATGATATAATGGGGGATAGTCAAGATGGGTTTTGCTTACAAATAGTAGTAATGCATTCTGAAGAGTCTCTGTGTATGTGACAAGCAAGATTGGTTGATAGAGTCTCCTTAGCCAAAGTCATTTGACCAAGTCCCTCACCAGAGGCTCATGAAGAAATGATACTATTTGGGGGATAGGGAGAGCCTTCAGATAAATGGACTACTGCTAAAAATATGCAAAACATAAGTGGTCATTTTTTAGAGTGAAGAAGTGAAGGAAGGTCACTGATATTGGAATTTTGCCAGAGCCTATGTTGTTACGCTATTCTGTATAAGTGATCTGTAAAAGGAGATGGATAGTGAGGTGACAAAAGTAGCTAGTTGTATGAAGTTATTTGGGAAAACAAAAAGGGAAATCCAACTGCAAGAAGTCGGAGAAGGACATGGCCATAAATGGTGACTGGGAAATAAAATGGCAGATGGTGTTCAGTGCTGTTAAATGGAAAGTGCTGCAGATAGAAGAAAATAATTTTGTTTTTAAATACACAGTAAGGAAGTCTCAGCTATCCATTAGTGCTCAGTCTCAGCTATATATCAGTGCTCAACAAAAACATTTTGTAATTATGCTGTATGGTTCTTTGAACACTCAGTACCCACCAGCTGTCAAACAAAGCTAATTGAATGTTAGAAACTATTAGCAAAAGAAGAGAGAATAAAGCACAAAGCATCAGAATGTTGCTGTAAACATCCACTGTGCACTCACATCAGGAGTAATGTGTGCAACTTTGGTCCGCCATCTCACAAAAGTTCTTGTAAATCTGAAAAAGAAGAGCAGGTGACAAAGATTACAAAGGGTATGGAAATTCCGCCACAAGAGAAATGCCTCAGTAGGCAAGAACTGCTCAGTTTGGAGGAGGTAAACGTCAAAGAGCTGATAAAATCTTGAGTAAATGGAAATTGTGACCAGGAGACAGTTGTTGATTCTGCTACTGCAGCCATTCTGCTCTTGTTATGAATAATGAATTGTTACACATTTGCACAACAGGGGGCAGTGGCTTAGAAAGTGGTAACACTGAAAATAGAAGTAGTGCAGCGGTAGATGGGCCCCTCACTACAAAAAAGACATTGAGGTGCTGGAGCACATCCAGAGAAGGGCAGTGAAACTGGTGAAGGGTCTAGAGCACAAGGCTAAAGAGGACTAGCTGTGGGAACTGGGGTTGTTCAGCCTGGAGAAAAGGAGGCTGAGGGGAGACCTTATTCTCTACAACTACCTGAAATGAGGTTGTAGTGAGGTGGATGTCATAAGAAGTGATAGGCCAAGAGGAAACAGCCTCAACTTGCACTAGGGGAGCTTTAAATTAGATATTAGGAAAAAATTCTTCACCAAAAGGGTTGTCAAGTACTGGAATGGGCTGCCCAGGGAAGTGGTTGAGTCACCATCCCTGGAAGTATTTAAAAGATGTGTAGACGTGGTGCTTAAGGACATGGTTTAGTGGTAGACGTGGTAGTGTTAGGTTAATGGTTGGACTTGATGATCTTAAAGGTCTTTTAACCAGCTGTCCTTATTTCCAGTGCAACTCTATAGCTGAGAACCCAGACATGACCCTCAGGTGCATGGTAAAGGAATAACATGTAGAAGTGGACAGACAGACAGCCCTCAGTGCAGAATTAGTAAGATCGTTAGAACTGTTTTCAGTTCTGGGATTTTAAAATCTATTTTTCATTACCTTTCAAATCCCTGTGTGTCTATCACCGATTATTATATTTTGCTTGGCAATAGTTGCTATTGGCCAGTGTTCTGCTCTGCTATTTTGCAAATAGCTCAAAATGCAGTTACTTGTAATATTAAATGTGTCTCTCTAACAGCCACTAACCATTTATAAAAGCACTTACATGAAACCCATGTGCAGTTAATAGATGTGAAAATTACCACCCTTTAATGATAGTAAGACAGGAGTAGTAATGTTATCCTTACAATCTCTGAGTCAAGAGAGCTGTAACGCCAATTATATTAAAAATAACGGTGGTGAGGAAGATGCTGGAAATTTTAGTGACGTACCAAGCTAAAAAAGTTGTCATCACTTCTACGTCTGTTCAACTTCAATTGCCTCTAGGGTAGCTCTCCTCCATTTAAGGGCTCCTTCCACTGGATAGAGAACTTGGAGGGCGCAGTAACAGCCCCTCGATTCAAGGCTGGTCAGATCCAGTGTGAACTCTGTCGTCTTCAGAGCTGCTTTTGCGCAAGTGAAGAAAAGTATTTTTCTTCCTCCACATCCCTCTGTGCATAATCACATCACTCTACGCATAATATGTACAAGGGTGAGCCGGAGATGACAAGGACAGGAACCAAGATGTGAGCTTATGTTTCACTGTCCACTGAAGTCACCCCCCAAAATGAGCACAGAGGCATTTATTAACTAGTCATGTTTGAACCATATTCTTAATGTGATCCAATGATTAGGCTAAAATATCTCTTTTTAACCTACGTTACACAGTCCTCTCATATGAGAATTCTCCCGTGCATGTGCTGGTGGACTCAGAGTCATTCCTTTGATAAAAATAAAAATCATTTCTGAAATCTTCAGATTGAAAATACAGATTTTTTTGGTGTATAATCTGGTATGGCAGTTGCTGCACCTCCATGGATGCGATCAATAACCAGAGCTCATGCTAGTTCCTCAGTTTCTAATGACTCCAATTAGATCTTTAGAGAGTAAAAGATTCAGTGATTGTTTTAAAATATCAGTGGCTCCAGTCTGTAAAACACTGACACTTTGTCCCGAGAAAATCTAGTAGCAACTTACAAAGCCGAAGTTTTGGTATGTCTGCAAAAATAGCATATATTTCTCATGTCTAAAAGAGGAACCATTTGAAAAAAAAAAAAAAAGAGAAAAGAACAGACAGCTGTGTAGTGTGCAATGAGAAATCTGCCATTTTCACTTTTTTCTTTCTCTTCCTTATCCTCTTCTTGCCTTCCAAGAGTGGGTTTATAAAAATAGACTTTTTTTGGCCATTAGATGCGCCTGCTGTTACCTGTTCCTGTTGTAGCCCCACCTGGAAGGGTCACAACAACACGTGCCGCAAATCTGAGGGGTTTCTTCTACAACATGTGTTGAACCTGAGGGACCATCAGGCTTGTTGAGCAAAGCATTCAAAGGGGATTTACATAGAAAAGTTGCCTTCTGCTATTTAAGTGCAGTGCAAATTTTGGAAATACATGGTCCAAGATCACTTTTCTGCTGGTGCTTGATTTAGTTCTCTGCTAAATAAGGTTGTGAATGAATCAGATGGGCTTTTTCTTGATTCCTTCCAGCTGAGCTTTCCCCATGCATTGTACCCCTTGGTATCACCGATGATGTTGATGGTTGGTCTTTACAGCACTGAATGGACGTAGAGAATACTTTCTCCCTGCCTTCTTATACCAAAGAGCTAAGTATTGGGTGTGTGCCTGTACCAAGCAGGTAACACCAAGTAGCAGAATAACTGATCTAGAACAGAAATTATTGTATTTGGCATACAGTATCCTTGGAGGTTAAACTGGAACAGCTGGATTGCAAACACCAGACACCATTATATTCTTTTATGTGGACAATCCTGAAAAATGATTTATTTAAGTGAGTGCGTTTGAAGGGGACTTGAGGAGAAAGAGCAGAGAAGTTCTGCTGTCCAGGTAGAGGACAACTGGGTCACAATCCATGTAGAACTGCCTTGTCTGCGCCTCCCAGTGATGGAGCCAACTAAAATCTTAGGCAGGTTACTGAATAGATACTGAGTAGAGATATTCACTTTGCCATGTACCCATGCACCTACCCACTGCTTGGGCTAACAGTCACAAAAGTGATACCACTTACGTCAGTACCTGGTAACTGGAGACAGATTCTACGTTGCATTGCATTGAACACTAACTATAGGTGTTTACAGTTGGATTTCATACATGTATCCAATGCAGGTTCTAATGTCGCTTATGTCTCTCATATTCATGTTACAGCAGGCAAGAACTGAGAAGGAACCATCACCTGCTTACCTGTCTTTGATTTTGTTTGTCTTCTCCACTGCATCTATGTCCATCCGGATCTTGTATTTCACAAGTGGTGGAAGACTACTGGCTGTAGGCTCTATATCTGGAAAAACCACACCAGCCCAGAATTTGTTTTCCTCCAGTAGATGAAGGGCTTGATGAGTTAGTTGAGTTTCATCAGGATAACCTTCAAATTTATCCAAGATCAAGCACTACAAATAATCACAAAGAGAAAAATTGCATGGGAATATACTAGTAAGAGGTATACATTAAAGCAAAACATCAGTGGTTAAAAACAGAAAAGGGAGGTAGGTTCACCTGAAGTAGTTGCTATTTTCAGCTTTAAAGGCTTATGCTGAAACTATGAAAAGTTGACTCTCTCCTTCCTGAAATCTTCCCCATTCTTAGTCTAATTCTTATGACAAATTCAAAACACACAGCATTACCAATACATGCTCAAAAACATCACTCCCTAAAAAGAACTGTAAACCTTAGATTTAGCATTGCCGTAGTCAATGTCAGTGGATGGAATAATTTTGAAAGCAGTTTATTCCTTATATTTAAAGATTGCCTCCTCCAAGCTCAAGAAATGTCCATCCTGACAAGTAAGAAATCAATCAAGGGTGGCTACTAAAGCAAGAGCTGCTGTTGCAATTAAAGTATGACAGGGCAAATTTAGATGTACTTGCACAAAACATATAGCCATATGAGGTTCAGCCAAAGCCTATGGTACCACGTTTACTAGTTAGATAGAATGAAATATTTTAAGAAATATATATTTAAGCACTGTAATCATCCAGCCATGGAAATGTGAACTCTGTCACTTAGACTCTCCCTGGAAAGTTCCCTCAAAAAGGCAGATATCTGAATTGGAAGGGCTAAAGCTGCAGCACAGATGATGTACTAGTATCAGGAACTGTCTCCACAGCCTGCATCCAGGAGATACAACTAACTCAGCTATAAAATAATTCTTGCCACAAAAACTTTTTAGCAGTCCAGCTGAATCAAAACACCACCCTTTTTCAAGTTTGGGGACATTTTTTTCAGCCTAGAAAGTGCCTGAGTGAACACCAGGGAGCTAAAGAATGACTAATCCATAAGAAAAGCACATTAGCCATGGATGTCAGCTGTAAAGCACTTTGTCAAGTGGACTACTGGCAGTTAGAGTATAAATTTCAATCTTAAAGTCTCTTAGGTATTTAGGCATTTGTTCCTACTTAATACCAGTCAACTAGTCAATTGATCTTACTGATAATATTGTGTCCCTACTGAATTCTGATGTGATTAACCCGCTGGCTTAAGTTAACATGCTTCGGCTATCTCAATAATAAAATGTAGCTTACCCTTCACAGGAAACTGTCTTCTTTCTTAGTCTCTGTTGCTATCATGAAAAGTATTATTACCACTCCATATAAAAGACACCAAGTCATCAGTATCTAAGCCCTTCATGTCCCCCCATTTAACTCCTATTTAACAGGCACTGTAAGACAAAAAAGATTGTGAACACTACAAACTCCATTAGTTATCTGTAAAATTACAGATTTATGTTTGTACATTTAGCTTCCACCCTTCAGAATTTGCAAGACTTTACCAGACAGTAAAAGTATTTAACCCCCTGATAGACTGAGAACGTACTTACTGAATTAGCTTGCTTCATAAAATTCCAGGAGGCTAACTCGTTTGCTCTTATCTTCTTGATTATGTCTTGCAGTAACCAAAAATTACTCCACAAAGTGCTCATACACACAACTTGTTATTTAATGGGCAGACATCTTAAAAAGACCCCTTTATTTAACCTTTCCCTGTGGTAAATCATGCTTTCTTTCCTTTAAAACTTGAAGTTTAATGGGGTCTATATAAAAAAATATTTTTAACTGGCAGCAAAATGACCAGTGCTTAAATCGACACCCTTATTATTTTGTAGCTTGACTCTTCCTGGTGTTTTGCAAATGTTCATTCTCCTAGTTTGCTTTACAAAATTAAACTACATAGAATTCCATATGAGAAAGCAAAATAAGATAGAAAAACTTTCTGGGTTTTATGCGTGGAGAGAAATCAAATTGACTGATGGCTCAGGTTGTATTAACTTTTTGGGATATGTTTATCCCACAAAGTTAACTGAGTTCTGGAACTCAGTTTAGTGCTTGCCAAAGTGTCAGTGTTTCCACAGCAAAGTCTTGTTGTGTAAATTGTGTCTTTGCAGTGTCTGGAGGACAATTTGCTGTTTCTTTGTTATGAGGAATTATTTTCAAGGTACTTGTTGCAGCTGCAGAAGAACTCATGTGGTTTTCTAGGGGATTCTGTGGGTATGGCACTAGAAAAGGACTGACAGACAAGTGATCTTGTCTAGATTTTCACTGCAGAATAGACAGTGTCTGGACTGGGCTGAGGAGCAATATAGGCTCTTATCCAGGGGTCCAGTCAAAGAAGCAGCAAGTGTTCAAAACAGAAACACGAGTGCTTGTAGATCTTCTGAGTGAGTAGAATGAAACCAAAGCTTGTGTAAGAACATAGGTTAAGACACCGGTGTTGCAGTAATTCACACCATTTGGAAGTGAAGAGATTTTCCTAGCCAAAATCTAGAATTTCTTTATCTTAACATTAGTTGCACTCAAAACAAAGGCTCTATGCTCTACCTAGGCTTTTTTATCAGTGAATCACAACGCAGATTGTGCCTTCATAAACCTCACTTTGTCAAAATTCATTCATCAACTACTTGTGAAACTTATTTCAGATCTTCTCCCTGTAATTATTTAACAATTTCAAATGGTCCGATGAAGATGGGAAAACCAAAACTAGAATACTAAGAACAGGTTTGGAAGATAAAACCAGAAAATAATAAGCATAAAGAGGTGACTAGGTAGCATTCTCAAACAGTTTAGCTGTTCTGTGGCCTAAGGTAATCAAAGAAAGAATGGGAAATTCTTGGGGTGGTGAGGATGAGCAGCCACTTCATAATTTGTGGGATTCTCAGCTGCACCACAGTTTGCAGCAGCGATCTGGAGTCTCCAAAGATAGTTGCTGGCAGAACACCTCTCCTTGTTGCATACTATGGTAGGGAGTAGGGTGTCCCTGGAAGGGAGCTATTTGTTCTCATTGTGCTCGGCACAGGGTGAAAACATTCTCAAATGCTAACAACTCAGTGTAAACAGCAGACTTAAAAGAATAAGCTCATTACAAAGATCTATTACCAGGTACAGTAACTGCCCTTATATTGTGGATGTTCCAGTACTGGCCTGCTGCAAGCAATATATTTCACTCAGCTTGAGTAAGAAATAATTCTGCTAACATGATGCAAAAAGAACATCAGAAGAATCAGCAGACCATTGTGCAAAAACTTTATTGTTCCCTCTTGTAATAGCTATAGGAAGGCAGAAAAGGTCTCAGCGCCTGCCTTCTTGCAGGGGACGAGTGACCTTTTAGATTGAACTGAATTGGAATTAGGAGAGCTAGGCTTGGCTCTGTTGCCTACAACTAGCATCAATTTTCTCTGTGAGCTTGAGGCTCAGCTTATTTAACTATTAAATAATAACTAAATATTTACTTTTCTTTCAGAGATGCTGGTAAGATTTAATTCATCTCTATAAAGACCCTGACCCTCATATGGTAGATGCTAAGTATACAATTCCCAAGTATTAATATTACTGCCGACAGTAATAGTTTTTTAAAACTCTCAGAGTTAACCTGCAACACTGTAGGACCCACCAGTTTTGCCTGGGCTTATAAGTTTACAAAGAAGAGTTTGCATTTCATTTATCTAACTTAGAAAGAATCCACCTGATCTCAGGTTCAGGTCCAAACACATCTTTACCTGCAGTCAGAAATATACCGAATTAAAAAAAAACAACAACAAAGAACTCCTGGTGTCACTTACTCAGCTCTGGGAAAAAACTGATGCAGCAGTTTGCTTAGCCCTCTAAAAAAAAAAAATTATCATTTTTTGCACTGGACTTAGTCTGAGTCTGATGAACTCATCGTAAGTTAGAATGCCTATATCAGCGTAACCTCTTACCAAAAGTATCTTCCAAAATATTTTCACAATGGCTTGATATTTTAATCTACATTTTTGTCATTATTTTATTTATGTAATGAAACTTCACCTTAATTCCTGCACTGTGGCTTCTTAAAAAGCCTCAGAGAGCCCCACTAAAAACACAGGACCCTAAATAAGGGGTAACAGATTTCAGGAAAGAGACACAGACACCTTGTCAAAAGTGGCTACAGAACAACTGGAAACTCCCCCATTGGTTTCAATGGGATTTGATCAGTGCTTAAAAAACAGAAAGGCGTCTTACCAAAGAATTATTAGCTTCTCTGGTCCTGGCCTTGCTGAAGCTAGTGGCCTGGCCATTATTAGTACTTACAAAAAACGTTTCCTTGAGGCTTTGCATTCACTTTCTGCCTCTCAGAATTAAAGTGTATTCAGACATTGAACTAACATTTTGAATATAACATTTGGGGATCATCAAATTCAAGGATTTTTTTTCATAACAATAAGTATCCATGTTCTTGCACTGTTGTATTATTTTAAAAACATGCTTTTAATATCGAGATTAAATTCGAAACAAATGAAGATGTATTATGATTTTCACCTTCTTATCTATTGCCACAGAGCCCAACTACTGCCTGCCCCGCTTTAAGATATTCTCTACAAGTACTCCCAGCAGTGGGAGGTTGACCTTACCTCCAGATACTGACTGAGCAAACGTAGAGCTCGGTCTGCAGCACTGAAGATGTTCCGCCAGTCAAAGTCTGCCATTCCTTTCTCCCTGCTCTCTGGAGACCCATTGTGGAGAAAGTTGATTATGTGTTCAGCTGTTAAGCCTTCAGCACCCAGCTGGCTGTTCAAGAAGTCCCTCACTGTAGGGTGCTTCAGAGAGTCCTGTGGAAACACATCAGAACAGCTTCACTACAACGATCCTCTTCACGTGCCCTGTTTATTGAGAAATGTTTCCATTTCTGTAGCTCTTTCTGAGCTATGAAGTAGTACAAAAGGGTATGCTAAGCAATTAATTTTATAAATGACCAATTGCATAACTGAACTGGAGCTGAGACTTGAAGAACAGATGAAAAGAAATTTATTCTTGACTATTTACTATTTATTGCATTTTTTCCTTATAAGCAAGAGGATAAGTGTAATAAATGTCTAATCTAACAGAGAAGACTGTGGGGAAAAAAATTTTTTTTTCTAGTATGAACTGTTTTATAAACTTTAACTACAAATATTACTTGTACCTGACCAAAGTCAGATCTAAGGGACGTAGAAATAAACAGTTTTGTAAGGGAGTAAATTGCTGGACCAGCTAAACCACAGTCCTACTGCTGCCTTTGCCTATGCAGAAGCCAAGAAAATCAAGTTGTCTGTTCTTGAAGGACATTTTGGAGAGACAGGGGAGCAGTGATAGCTGCCTTTGTTAAGAAGTCATCAGCCAGATTCTAGACAGTATCCAGACCTGAGGTTTTACGACAGAAACACTGTAACGCATCTAAGAGTTGCCTTCAAACCAAGCCAAATAACCAGTCCAACAGCCTTAAAGGCCACAGATTCCTTGCTGCAAAGGCTGTGCTTCCAGGCAGACCTTCCAAATTAATTATCTTCTGCCTTAGTAAAAATAAAGGATGGTGAAAGGCTGCTCTTACTGAGGATCCCTGCTAAGTTATAACATACACGGATCATATTCATTTGCAGGCTGTTTTGAAAGAAGTACCACAGCTGAGGTCCTACTTCTTCCCAAGCTTTGGTCAACATTCTGAGGCGTTCAAGTTCCTCAAATGTGGAGTTTGCCTGGGGAATAAAGCAGTGGAAAAGAGTGTTAGAAAACTAAGGAGATAAAAACCCAGAAGTTATGATCTAGCCATTCAACAACAATGAAACCTGTAACTTAAAAATGTTGTAGTTTTTAACCTTTAATACTTAATAAACATGTTTAAATAGCAGAAATGTTAATAATCCTCAGAAAAAGAATTTGTAAAATCCAACTAGAATCAAAGTCACTTAGGATAAATTTCTGTTGTATATGTAATGGAAAAAGCAAGTGCACATTAACCCCAGTTAATTTCAGTTCCTTTAAATACTCAGGTTTTAGGTAGAATGATTTCTTCCTTTCTTTTTCCCCTTGACTATTTCTCTCCATTAAGAACTAAAAAGAAAGATAATGATGTGGGTAGATAAATAAATGGGAGGTGGTTGGAGAAGACAGATACTCTCAAGATATTGAGGTTTGAAATGTTGGGCTGCTGGAAATCTGATGTTTTCCTGTGTGAACTATGAGCAACAGTTCTGTGCCTTACATAGATGTTGAGAGTAAGTGAATTGCTGGTTATGAGGTGGCCAAAACCTAGGTCATATGTGACCTTGATTTAACTGCTCAGATTCATTCCACCCAACAATGGAGTCCAGGCTCCATCCTATTTTCATGAAATGAAAATTATTTATCCTTTCAACATATGTAATACTAAACCACGATGTTGCTATGAGATGGTAATCTCTCAGTGTTAGGTCTCAATGAGTCTATTCAAGGCACATAGCTGCTCCATTTAAATATTTACTGGCACAGAGCTGCTGATCTTCCTACATCTGTAAAATATATATAAACATTAATATTTTTACTAGTGTAAATGTGGAATCATGCCAACAAAAGGCTACTTGGACTGGAAAAAGCATGTAGTATGGACCAAGATAGGATGAATAAGTGAAGATCTCTCTCCTGTTTTTTAAACAAGGAGTAACTCCCTCCTATGATGACCATCAGAACAAATGAAGTTCTGAGAAGAAAATGTGATTAGGTTGAGGTACCTGGGTCACTGCTTTTCAGGAGATGTTTCTTAGAATGCAGTTTTTTAGAAATATACATTTTTGTATTTCAGAACTTCTTACATTTTTTAGGACTTGCCGTACAGAAGGTGAATCAGGCGCAAAGAGAATTTTCCCCATCAGCAGGGGCTTCACAGCACTCCAGGCTATTTTGGTTAAAGGGTTTGATTCCAAATTCTGGATCAATGCATTACAAAAGGGTGCTAAAGACAGAAAGAAAGAGAGTCTTTATGAAACCCTACTTAAATCCCATCATACATAATGTCCCGCACGGCTTTTTAATAGCAATATGGACAAGTGTTAAGCATTTGAATCTGAATGGGTTAAGCACATTCTGCAATGTAGAAGTACAATATCTGAATAAATGGAGAAGACTACTAAGTAGATACTGAATTTGTAAAGTAGACACCTTGGATGTTGGAAGAGCAAACATTCATAAATTTAACCATTTGAAAAGTTGCTGTTATTTATAAGGTATTTCAAATGGAAGGAAACTAGACAGCTCAGCTCTTTCTGAAGAATTTTGAGCTGTAATTGCTTTTCTCCTAATGACTTAGCTCCTTTGTATCCAACTATTAGTGGTTAATTCTTACACAGTATAAACTATTAGACTGGAAATCCAGCAGGCTTGGATGTTGAACTCTGGAACAGTCCAGAAATGGATCCTACAATAACTTAGAGCTAAACATTTTAATGTAAACATTTCTATCTTACTCCTGCACTATGAAGCAATTGAGTACTGGGCCTTTTGCGTGCCTTTTGAAGGTTTAAACAAACAAAGAAAGAAGAGTCAAGTATCAACCCGAACAGTGAAAGTCAGGAGTCTCTCTACAGGCAAAGTGTTCACCTGTACTTCGTAAGCATACAACCATATTTATCAGAGTGGAAGGAACAAAGAAATGTACTAGCAGCTATATTATGGCTGTTAGTACAGAAAAAAATTCTGGTGGTCTCAATGCAGAGAAAAACTAAATAGCAAACAGAAGAGGACAGAATACAAAGATAAAATAACGAATAGTAGAAAAGATAAACTTTGTTCCTCTCTGCATTCTCTCCTATTACAATAGCAAGAAGATAAGTAAGGAAATAAAAGCAACAAAACCTGCTAAATTTAAATACTTCCTATGTCAGACTTAATTATTCTGTAGAGCATTGCTGCTACAAAATATCTGTACTTTTATGCAGGAAGAGAATGGCCTCCATGTATCAAATTGAGTATTATTGAAATGGAGTGATTTTAAAATTCCTGTGCTCCAGGCCATCAATCAAGTTCATAGAATCATAGAATGGTTAGAGTTGGAAGGGACCTTAAAGATCATTGAGTTGCAACCCCCCACCATAGGCAGGGACACCTCCCACTAGACCAGGTTGCTCAAAGCCCCATCCAGCAGAGAAAAGTAATTCCAGAATGCATCACTGTATTTTCCTGAACCTTCTTCAGAAGCATCTAATTCTTCCTGATATCAGCAACATATATTAGAAGATAAGACAGAGAAACTGTCTTAATTACGATGATGATGAGGGTTTTTATATCTTCATATTGAAAGCAAATATGTATTTCTGTCAGTTCTCAATTCCTAGGCTTCTCTGATTCCAGTTATGAAGTATGAAGTAAAGCCATTTCACCTGTCTCCAGTTTCCTGAATAAACTGCTTAAAATATTATTTTATAAAAGCAACAGTGGTATTCTAACATAAGTGCACCTGTTTACAGTCTCTGTAATGTTTTGGTGGAAAAACTTACTGGTTGTATTATCATAAATGTAAGTGGATTTCTTCTTTGTTGAGTCAATCCCCAGGAAAGCTTTGTAGTTATTATCTTCATACCAGTTGAAGGAAAGCACTCTGGATCCACCTCCTTCTGGGTAGCCACAGAAAAGATCAGACAGGGAGCTCACCAAGTGGCCTAAAGATTCTGGCCTTCCATCTTGTACAAACGGCTGCAGAACCTTCAAAAGGTCCTGAATGCTTGGCTTCCTGGCTAGCTGCATAAGACAAGACTTTGTTAATTGCAACCCTCAAAGGAGGTGTCTGCTGAGGTCTCAGTTGTGCCCAGACTGGTAATTCTGGATGTGCTCAGAACCTCATCCTTCTATCTCCTCTGTCCTGGGCACAGGCACCATTTTCAGTTCTTGTTCTCTCATTTCAGTTTTTGTTCTCTCGTGTCTTTTCTGAAGAAGAGAACATGCTTCATAATTGCCAATACTTATGTCTACATTTATTTTGTAATGAGAGAAGAACTAATTTCTAAGGAACCAGCTTCTCCCAAACAAGTCTATTTTCTTTCTGATAAAGCAGGTAACTGGAACATAAATAGAACAAAGGAAAAGGAGGACTATGTGCTACCCAGAAAAGTGATGCCAGATATTATTAGACCACTTACCTTTTGCACTGCCTGTGAGACATTAGACAGCACCCTCCCCCAGGCCTTCAGGTCAGCACCTGGTGAGTTTCTGTCCAACACAGCAGGAAGCTGTGAATACATCAGAAATATAGATGAGTTTTCTATAGTTTCTACATGACAAGAGCTATTACAGTGAGGGCAGAGAATCCAAAAGGCACCTCTTTACCTCAAATACTTTGAGTTATTTGGAACAGTGACTCTCGTAAGCCCGTCTTGCAGGGCCACAAATCCAGTACCCACATGCAGACTCACACAGCAGCCCATGTAAGTGTTCTTACTAATACAAGGCTCAAACAGGCACGGGCCACTGAAAATATAGCTTGGGATTTGTTCTGCTTACCCAAGACCACCATCCCAAAAGGTGCAAAAATGAAGGAGGAATGCAGGAACTGGGATTTCTGAGAAGCTGATTCTCACGGAGACTATTCTTCTCATGAGATGTACAGAGTCTAGGTAACTTCTGAATTTAACAGAAGTTGTGATAGAGAGGCCCCACTTGCCATAGAGGTAAATAAATGGTAATACTTTACATGTGAGAGATTTCCTGATTTTGGAGACAGTCTAGTCCTCACTGTCTGTTGTATCTGACAGAAACCATTACTTCTCCAGGCTCCTGCAGACTGGCCAAATGGCCTTTCCAGCAGAAGTTAACACTATAGTTATCACTGGCTTCTTAAGAAACAGGTGACACCATGGCATGATGTCACGTACCACTTTGCTTGCATCACTGCATCCTTCGTAGTCAGCTGTCTAAAGAACCACATGTACGCTTGGAGTCAGCACTCTTGAGGCTTTCTTAGGCATCTATTTCCTCTGGTATTACAATAAAATATAAAGCTGGATTTTTAGATACCTAGGCTGTAAAATTTATGAAATAAGCCCCTAAAAAGACTTCTCCAAAACTGTGAAGCTCTACACCCTGCTGATTGTCTGCCATTCCTTTCGAGTCAGTAGGTGGTTAAGAAAGCAGAAGGCAGCTGCACTGTGTAGATACCTTGCAGAGAATCACAAAGGCAAGACTGTTTTATGGAAAGCTTATGTTAGCACGTTCTGATCTGTCACTTGCAGTTCAGGAAGGAAGTATACACACACAATGCTTCAAAATTTACTTTGCTTTTATCCCCTAAGGGGAATCAGTCTATGCAAAGATTATACAGGATCCTTGGAGCATTTGCCTTAACCTGGCCTTTTTGGAACTGTGAACAGCAGGTACTATAAACAAATCTGAAGCAAGCAAGAGAAAAGCCTAGGATAAATATGGAACTAAGAACCTCCTCCTTGTATCTAGAAGAAAAGAAAAGAGAAATAGGGGGCAAAATTACATGTGTTTGCTCCTGAAATATTATTTCTTGCAGGAGGCATTCAGTATGAATCAAGTCTTAATAGAAATATCCTAAAATGACTGAATTTGTACTCAGCAGCTAGTTCATGTTCTCTAGAAGCGCACATAAGACAGGATCAGCAGACATTATACCAACTACACTCTCACCTGACCTAAATATCAGAGCATACCTTTATGAATGTTTATTGACCCTAAGCATGAAGGTGGGTGAAAGCTTTCCCCAAAATATTTATCCAACTATTTTCATATTCACTGGAAGTTAATACAGTGTCATGTGAAAAATAAAGAGCATAAACATTGAAGAATTTCTTTCCAACAACAGAAGGCCCAGTTCTGGAATGCACAGTCATCTGCCCGTACTAAAATAAGCCCTACTCAAACAGGGAGCTCTGTGAAACCAAGTTCTGGTATGTGACTGGTTATACTATACAACTGTAGCCTGAAGATCGTGAAGTACAGAGTGACTGACAGTGTAAGAGTGCTGAAAATAACTTGTGTCTTGGATACACAGGTATTTATAATGTAGAAGCTTAAAAACTAATGTAAAATTTTAAAAAGTCCAATGAAGATTAATTCTGCAAATGTAACTGAGTGTAGATTTACACTCAGGTTTTTTACATATCAAGTCTATGTGGTGATTGGTCCCTTCCAACTCCAAAAAATTCAGTGAAATTCAGTGAAATACCAATAAAAGCAGCTGTTTCAGCAACATGTGTCTATGCTTAATGAAGAATTGCTTATCTCCACCCAAAATTGCAATAAGGTACTAAAGAATTTTATTTCAATTTATTTATAAGGTTTAAAGAACTTCAAACAAAGCTTAAACAGGCAGGTTCAAGAACAGCAGCACTCCAGAAAGAGGCTGAGCCAGCCAGCCAGTAAAGGATGGATCTTATTTTTCTGTCTCTGCTTTGCTGTCAAAACGTGAGTTGCTTTAATTTCTGACAAAAACCCCTAGCGGGTGTACATGAGCGCATGAAGGATTTGAGTGTATGTTTATGCACATGCATACTTAAATATGTTGACCACAAATTTGACAAGAAGCATTAACTTCAAAATGGTGGAAAAGCAGACTGCAAATATAACTGTGGCAAGGAGTGCTTATGCACAGCCTACCTTTAACAGGAGTAACTGAAATGGATTTTTATTTAAAAGGGGAACTTCTGCCTTGGAAAAAAACCAGAAATATATTTAAATCATTATTTAGCAACTGTAATGATGGGAGTGTGAGAAAGCTTCTACCAACTTGAGGTCTTATTGTGTTAGGCGTCATGAAAAAATAATCCCTCTTCTCCGTAGCTGGGCGCACATTGAAACCCACTGGGAATCAGGCTATGGATACCCTTCCAACACACAGACTTCCAATACTCAGGGGAAGTCTTAGCAGACAGATCTTACAGTAACAGATCAGACCGTAAGCCTGCCTCTGAACACTCAGTCTTTCACAAACCCAGATTTTGGTTTCAGATTTATGTTCCTTTTCCCATGGGAGTCTATTTTTGTTTAAACACAGACAACTGCTTCATCAAATCTCAATCTTTCCATTTTATTTGATATGGCAGCCAAATCACGATATGCTAGCAGCTTTATTTTAAAGCTAGGCAGTGCAGTGTGCACATTCACGTGAAGTCCTTAAATGCTGAAAACCTATCTTAAAAGTACTGTATCATTAAATCTCTGCTACTTCCACCAAGCATCAGATATATGAAAATATCAGAGTATATTTTTAGAAATAGAAAACAGCAGCTTTCAAAAGCTGACCACAGGTTCTTATCAGGATTGGAAAAATTACAGGGACACAATGAATGACTGTCAATGCTACAATAATCAAACAGTAATTTGGCTGGTTTGTCAATTAAAGCTTCTGGCATCCTCTGTTCCCAGTTCTGAGCAAATCAAAGCTGAAAAAAATCCATGTTAAATTAATCACAACACTAGTCTCCTGTAGCAGAAAAGTCCGATCAATACTTTCTATGTAATTGCAGCAGCAGCTTATATATCCTGCCTGCTGTATACAGCAAACTGTCAAAGTGATGGCCTCATGACACTAAGCTACAAGGTGAAAACCAGCAAATTAAATTCATTGTTGAAAAATGCAGAGCCATGATCATGGGGAAAACAAACTTGGAAGACTAACTACTCCATGAAAGACCTACACACAATGATGGGCTCTAAATTTGCTATCATGAGGAAGAGACCTGGAGTCTTTATGAAAATTTCTCTGAAAGCATCTGCTCAGTGTGTAGAACACAAATAGAGTATTAGAAAAATATTAGGAAAAGAACAGAGAGCAAAAGCAAAAACCCCCCAAACAGTATACCATTTTTAATATATAATGAAATATATGTTAATATTATTATTTTAAATATGTAATCAAATATAAATCATAATAATTAAATATATATATGTAATGGCATAATATCTCCATACAGGAACAAGGTCACAGTTGTTAATTTATGGCAAGAAGGTCACAGCAGAAACAGGAACAGCACAAAGAAGAAGAATGAAAACGAACAGGTAAGGAAAAGCTTTCTATAGGAAGAGTGAGGAAAGTCAGTACAACTTGTTTGGTTGGTTTTATTGTTTTTTGGGTTTTGCTTGTTTGGTTTTTTCTAAAAATAAGGTTCATATGGCTATCCCAACTCAAACTGCATCCTGGCTTTGACTTCGGCGTAAAATTCTGTCATACTGGATAGAGGAAAGACAGGATGGGTTGTATGGGGTATTTTCAGAACCCTAAGCAAGGTCACTGTAGGTCTGCTTTGCCACACACTGTTTTGCTACACAGACTGGAAAGACCAGATCACAGTTCCACACACACTCTGATTTTAAAATTGTAATTGAATCTTTTGGTTCTGTTGTACTGAATTTCATCTGTTTCATCCCAAAGCATTCTCAGAACTGTCTAGTGTTCTGCTGACGGTAGGTTAATGATCACACACCCATAACCTTACATTTGCAGGGGTAAATAAACAAAGATCACTTGGAACACTGGTGATGTATTACAAAGAAAATTCTTGAAGAGCAATGAAATATCAGCCAAAAAAATGACAACATAAAGCAGGATGATTGTGTGTTAATACTTACCAGCTGAAATAGCTTAAAGAAATCAACATTTGCATACAAGGCATCTTCTACTCTCTGTAGGCTTTCCTGGGACAAGGCACACATGGCCTTGTGCACAGAAGGGAGACCTCTTCGGCTGCTGAAGATAATAAAGCGGTCCAGGAGCATCTGACTGCAAGCAATGTCCTTCAGAGTCAAGTTAGGGACACCGTAGGCAAACTGCAACCAAAAACAATGTTTTGTTTATTGTTATGTAACCTTCATACCGCTCAGGAACAATTAAAGATTTATCAAATGTGGAAAACTTGATATCAGCCCCTGCTTAGATTGTCATGAATGGCAGAAGCATGTGGTCAGCTGAAGCATCAACTCTTGATGCACCTTCACTTGATGTTATGCCAGATCACTTTGCCTTTAGTGACATTTTTCCTTTTCTCATTAGTGATTCTTCTTTACATTGCAAAAGTTCTTGTGAGTCTTCTTCCCTTTCTCTCTGTCATCTATGCACACCTGATGCCACGTCACCCTTCCTTGTGGTTAAGGCCAGATCGCTATGGCTTGCTTGAAGATACTTCCCCAGGACCAACTGATTGTGCCGCATCGCTCTACCTTTCATGTTTAGGCTAGTTACATTTTTGCCGTTAGTTGCTCTAAGAGAAAAAGGCCGGTTCCACTGGTTCCCAAGCTCAGTATTTTATTTCGGTTACAACTCTTGCAGCCATTATTCATCGTCACTGTGCACAGGCATACAGCCAGGCTTTACAAAGCCATTTTACATTAAACCACACCTATCTACTGATTACCGCTTCTAATATAAACATGGAACAGAAAAAAAACCCACTATCATCTTTAGTGTTCAGCCACTGGGAATGGTTAAGTTTATAGTTAAACCAACGTAAATGCAGAATGACTCCATAGAAAACAGTAGATTTACCCAGGATTGACATAGTTGTAATGGAACACTCTTGGTAGTCTATGATTCAGTTCTACTTGCTTTATAATGGACAGAATACATAGCAATATAATAAAAAGTATCGCTGTAAATTGCTCACAAGTGAATGTTCCCATCCTCTAACCATCTCCTTTTACAATACAAATTGTAAGGAAAAAAACTCACAATAATGTGATGACTGTAAATGCCTACTGTGTTTTAGACAAACATAGACTTTCAGACAAACAAGAACTATGCATTGGTACAGTATCATTAGGCTAAATGAATTTAATAAACTGCATAGAAAAAGAAATCATCAAAATCTGCACAGAATATAACTTTCTTTAGAAAAATAATCTGCTGAGCATTCTAGTCTTTAAGACATTTGGAACAAAACAAACACACCACACCTATACCAGGTCAGACATAGATGCATATTTATTTCCTATGTAAGCAAATTAACCACGCCACCTAAGAGATTCTGGACATTACCAAAACTTTATATCTGCAAATTTGTAGCTAGCAGCTGAGACTTGTTTGGTGGTGTCTGTAAACAGAAATGTTTAAAAACCCAAAGGAAAGAGAGAAAACATAATTTAGTTGCTTTGGAGAGTGGATTCAAACATGAGGAGTTATTCATTAGGTGCTTCAGATGTCAGAAACTATGAACAAAACTACAAGTGTGGCTGTGGAAAGTCAGCATCCAGAATAGGAAAGGCAGAGGAAGAGAGATTTAGTACAACATTATACTTTGTCTACCATGACTGCCCTGAGTTTCAGCTTATGAACTGCAGTTGACAAAAAAAAAAAAGCATCTGAATTTCACACAGACTGTGTATTGGAATAATGATACGAAAAAGGGATGTGATTTCCTAGTAAAAGTATCTGAGAGGTACTGTCACTATTCATCACTACAGCTGTACCCATATAAAGGTATTTTTAACACAAGTTGGACAGTGTGGAGAGAGGCAGAATGCAAAAGAGGAAATACAATTTACAAATACAGTTTGGTTTATGAATAACCTCCAAAGCCAAACACCCTTGCCCTCCCTCAGACTGGGACATTTGAATTGGATTTAACTGACCTGATGCCAGTGAAAGAATTTCCTTATTTGCTCAGTCACTTATGTCCTGGGGATGTGTGTGAAAAGAACACCTTTTTTTAACCACATACACTTGATCTGGCATGGTATTCATCATAGAATACCAGGTTGAAAGGGATCTCAAGGATCACCTGGTCCAACTTTTCTTTGTAAATGCAGTCTAGACAAGATGGCCCCGTGTCCTGCCATCATCCAGTGTGAACTGCAATGAAACTGAGCTGCACAGGGAGGCAGCCTGGGAACCTTGTTTTGACTTGTGAAACGAGGAAACCGTGCGTGACATTAACATCACTGAGAAGATTACACAGAGGTAAAAAAAAAAAAAGAGAGGTTATTTACAAACTGTAACTGCATTTCAAGAATGTTCATGAACAGATGGGAATAGAAAAACATCAGACCTCCGCCCTTCCAATTTTTCCGGTAGTGTGGGCTGTTGCCAATCTTTACTGAACTTCTTATTGTGTTTTAACATCAGTCTCTTATCCTTATCTTAGAATGACTCAAAAAAGCAGGACCTCAGATGAAAACTTCAATACTATTTTTTTTTTTTTTTAAATCAATGTGTCACTGTTTGGTCAAAGCTGGCAAGGTGAAGCCCAAATTATTTTTTCAGCTAGTTGGCTGTTTGATCAGGTTTAGCTTTCAGCTCAGTGTGTCATTTCCTGCACTCCCAGGCGGCTCAGACCTAGATCTGCAGCCAGCTGTTGGCAACAGCCGGGCTCCTGTAAACAAGTTGCTCTCAGGCTGGTCAGCCCTGTGCCATCAGAGCCCAGAGCCGGGGCAGGGGGTGTACAGTGACATGCAAGCAAACAGATGGTAGAGCAGCATAAAGAACTAGAGATGAACTGTCATGGTTAAGGATTAAGATGACCACAGATCTGGGTTCTAGTCATGGCTCTGCAACTTCTACCTCAACCAACCATAAGTCCAGCCTGAGTAACTTGCTTATCAATGTCTATAGGAATTAAGTGATTATCTTCCATAGAAGAGCAAGCATTCAATTCCTATTGAAAACATTCTCTTGTGGTGTTTTGAAAATTATGAGATCATTTTTTTCTGCATCAGTTGCTCTTGGAGGAAGTATTCACAGCACTTTCTTTCTTCATAGCTGTAAATCAGCTCTTGCGAGATGACCTGTTATCACTATGATTACTGCTAACAAGAAAACTTTACCGAGGACAGCAAAAGTGATATTTAACACCAGGTTTCCTCCTGCTTCTTCTCTAAGCAATGTTCAGACTTCTTTAATTTCCAGCATAAGGAGAACTACCTCTCTTTCTACATCAGCACAAAGCCACCATGTTCCAGGAGGTTTCAATCATACTTTCGGCGGCAGTGTTGAAAACTTCAGTCCTGTATACACTGGCAGGCAGAGATTTTAACAGTAGATGAATGAATGTTACTGGGGATCTAACAGAGACTAACACAACAGCACACTGTTCTGAAGCAGCAGATCTCTGACAAAGTGAGGTTAGGGATGAAAAGAGAAAGAGAAACCCAGCAGGATATCTGTATATATTCTTCTTGTCATGAGCAGCAAGGAAGCAACTTTTCACTATCTCAGCTGATACAGAGGTGTGAAAATAAGTAGGATGTATCAATTGACACTGGCTTTGGTATGGTCTGTGGTATTGCTTCATGACAAAGTGAGGAGAGGGGACGGCTTCCCTTGATACTAATCAAGAATACAGCAGATAAGCAAACTGTCTACTCGTGACACCAGCTGGAACCTGTGGTGCACAAAAGGAACTGCATGGAAGTTCATTAATGATGCACTCCCTCTTTCTGGCCACACACAGTTCCAGCACTTGTGTTTTATGTGGCAGTGAAAAAGAGGAATTGTGTCTTTCAGCTTCAATTATTCACTTGCTTCCACCCACACACTAATGCACTGTAGAAATTGTTCCAGAGTTCTGATTCAGCAACATTCATTCATTAACACAGCATTCCTCGCGGAGCTCCCAGCCACCAGTACATGCAGAGACAGCCTGGACTTGGTCAAACATAGACCCCTCCTTAGATGCTTCAGGAGGTATTTGACCTGCAGTTTTCAATCTGAATTTTCTAAGCAGATCTATTATTCAATCAGAATCTAAGAAAGTAGATCTGCTTCTCCACCCCTACCTATTCATGTGAGATAATGCCATAAAGCCGCCATATTATTCTGCTGACATGGGGGCAAAGAATCTAAATGTTAAATTAAGAACCTCAAATAGTTCTCTGCCACTATTGATCAGGACTGCAGTCTCAGAAGGATGCATAGCTGCCTTAAGCTTTTGAGCCAAGATTTTGTCATGGGGATGGATGCATTGCTTGGCAGTATCACTTCTTGATGCTCGTTACTTGTGAGCAACAAGAGCATTGAACCAAATATCTATATTTAATGCATATTCAAAAATTTTTTTTAAAGACAAACCAAGCACCTCTTCCTCTAGGTTCACAAAAACCAAAGGGAGATGTTGTACAAACAACCTATTCTGGGCACAAGGCCCTCACTGAGGTTACTTTGCATATACAACTCAAGAGATTGCATTCCACACAGGTAAGACCTTGGTAACTGTTATACTCTACCCACCTGTTCAGGGCGCACTTGAGCATTAATAAGCTGGAAAACAACAATATCTGGGAGGCCAATATCTTCCAGCAAGAAAGAAGTGAGGGTCTCCCCATCTTTCAAAATGTCTAGAATTCGTATTCCTCTTCCTGGATGAAGAAAGGAGTGCAGAGATCAGTAAGACACTAAACAAAGGGAGTTAAAGAACAGCTCATACCCTGGCTTAAACCTGCAAAAAGTATGTGCTTTGGCTCATATACTTAGTAATGACTAATGGAGTGCAAAACTATTATTGCAATTGAATTGTTTTTAATCCTTTGTTGGGAAATGATCATCAGAAATTGCTGAATGTTCTGACTCTGTGTATCCTTTCTCTGAAAGGATTTTCAGACTAGAACATCAGCAATGGAAGTACTGAAAGCATCCCTGACTGCATTTGAAGTCTCTGCCTTTTTTCCGAAGTAATGCTTTATTTTTAATGTTCAGATTCAGTGTGCTACTGTTGTTAGTGTTCTTTCTTCAGGGCCTTGTGTAAATAACTTTAGCCAACCCTTCACATTTACACTAATTTATCACTTGTTGTCATGTGATTAGTTAATTATACTAGTTAATTAATTATAGT
>JAOXJK010000001.1:178008499-178026201 GCA_025774025.1 Xenus cinereus | reverse complement strand
CTTTCCCCATGCATTGTACCCCTTGGTATCACCGATGATGTTGATGGTTGGTCTTTACAGCACTGAATGGACGTAGAAAATACCTTTCTCCCTGCCTTCTTATACCAAAGAGCTAAGTATTGGATATGTGCCTGTACCAAGCAGGTAACAAAGTTATCCTTCAGAAAAAAAGTCAGACAAGTGCCAGCAGGTATTTGTCAGCTTTTTGTGCTGGCGTAGGACAACCTGCCTGCTTCCATCTCCCATAAGCACAGGCAGTGAATCATTCCTTGTCAAGAGGGAAATGAGAGGCTCATCCCACAGTCAGGAAATACATTTAAATTAACGGCCGTGTTTCAAAACTCTCCTCCAATGACATCTCATCCACGCTGCCTCTGAAGTGCTTTATTAAAGAAAAGAGTGGGAGTGACTGAGATAATAGGAGCCACGTTCTCAGTCTCATCCTAATAATGGAGGCTAAATACGTTCCTACAAATGCCCCTTGGCCCCTCTAAATGTGTGGATGCATCACTTATATGTGTAAATTATAATAAGCAAGTTAATTTGTGGGATTAAAGTTCTTACATCTTTCATACATCTCATTTTAGGTGCCAATTATTTGAAAATGTATAGAAGGGCAGCTTGTTCTTTGTTTTATCTGAGGTAGTATTATGTCTGTCACACAAACCATATGGTTTTATATCATCCCTAATTACCATCATTTGTACATATGATGGCAGATTTAGGAGGCATGTCCAGTAAATTATCCAACAGCAATTTTATGAAGCCTTTAAAATATTGTAAGTGGCTCAATAAATGGCATGTTATGTAACAGGCAGGAAAAGCCTGAATTGTTATTTATAGCAATATTAAAGGGATATTGCAGATTTTTATATGCCCATTTCAGCATTTCCCATTTGTAAAATTTACTATGGAGGCAGCACTGTTAATTCAGGAGAAGAAGAAATGTTCCACACGCTTGGCGGAATAGTCTCTTTTAAATAATAAACAAAAGGTTTGAAATAAATTCAGGAAAAAAAAAAAAAGTTCAGTGTTGTCCAAAGAAGAGAAGAATTTATAAAGATCTAGCCCTCCGGCAGAGGCCTTGTCTAATTCACGCTGCCTTTTACATTCAGCGTGCGTTCTTCTTTCAGCTCTTTAAATGCCTTCAGAAATTAAACCTTTTGGCATGGCAGCTGCACAAGACAAAGTCTTCCATTTTACCCGTTTTAGGCAGCAGCAACCATCCATTCAGCGCAACATGTGACAGTGGGATAGGGATTGATTTAACCTGTAAGGAAAGAAACCAACAAAATGATGCTATTTTGAGAGACGTGTTTACATATTGTGTACTCCCAGCTCTGAATAGAGCAGTTCTTGTCTCAGCATACCTGAGGCTATTGGAGAACAAGCCGCTGTCTACCACAATAATAAATTAATTCAATTAAGCCTGCACTGTGGTAAACATGTATTTTGCTGCTGGATTAGTCCCGAGAGCCTGTGCTTGCAATCTATTTTGTAAAACAAAAGAAAAGTCGGTTCCGAGGAAGGTCGTATCACAGCTCTTCTCTCACTTGTAACACCATCCACATGAATTCTCCTTGGGAATTTATGAGAAAAATGCATCGGATCCTTGCTTCTCAGAGGCCTTTTTTCTGTGCTCGTTTTTAGCTACTGCAAAGGAAAGAAACTGGTTCTGACAAAGCGTGCATGTGCCTGCACGTGTTGGGGTTCCCAGTTGGCCAGGGCTGTGGAGCCATCAGCACCTTTTCTTTAAAGTGAGCCCTCCAAGATAACATCAACTCACTAAGGGTTCATTTTACTAGAACAAAAATCAGGAGGAGGTAATAATTTACTGAAAGCAAACCTGAGTGAGAGATTTAAATCCTCCTTCTTTGCCCTTGCAGTGGGCTGCTTCATTCCAGATTTACTCCTGTCCCAATTTCCATATTCCTCAATTGCGGTAGACTCCATACATTCCCCTGGGCAGACATCTCCCTTCTGTCACCTCGAAAACTTGACTGTGAGCCTGCTCCCATCCCTCCTTCCTAGTGAGGGTCTCCCAGGCTGCAGTCCTATGTTGACAAGTCAATACAAGTCAATGTTGCTATGTTTCTGGCCCCTCCTTCGCTGGGGCACAAGTATTCACCCAACCTCACTGTCTGGGGAGCTAACTTGCCCAAAAAGCAACCTCACACTCCTTAGGTTTTGGCTACTCTGGTCATTGATTTGACTTCCAGGGGGATCAGAGGACCATGAGGACCAACGTGCGAGGACTGGTGACTGCAGAACTTCTCTTCCACAGCACGGCAGGACCTCACCCTGCTTTTCGGGAGGCCCTGCTTGACCCAGAATGCAACAGCCAGGGCAAAGCAAACAGCCACTTCTTCCCTGCTGCCTCACCACACATTTTTTAATCACAAATAGCGTAGTAAACTGTTGGCAAAGAAAGGAGGAAACAGTTAACATCTGTTAAATGTAAGTATACGTACTGAGGCGCATGCATGGGCACACACAGAGAATAACAAGCAGTCACTCGAGGAGGGAACGGAGAGGACATGATGTTCCCAGGTGAACGCCTTTACGTGCCTGCAATAATTTACTCAGATCACTTCAGCCTCACCTTGCCCGTACCTGGGTTGTACGTTCCCGCCTCGTGCAAGAATGTGGAGGGGCCCCAAGTGTAGGGTCAACCTCTGGGTTGACCTACTCCATCTAGGAGCTGCAGCATTTCCCTCAACGCAGACTCTCACACTGAGTTTAAACCCAGCCTTTTTGAGATGAAAGGTTGTCTGCTGTTCGTGTGTGCCAAGAACCAAAATGATATTCCCAAATTGCAAGGTCTGGGCTATTCCCATGAGCTCAGTATGGCAAAGCTGATACCAGGACACCTGGTGGGAGAGGACCATGAAATGCTGGGCAGGAGCTCGTTATGAAGGAATCAGCCTTCTTTTTACACAGGAGAGTGACAGCATTTTGCTTTACGTAATTAGGTTGTTGATTTAAAGATGGTAGCGAGCACAAAACGGCTCAGCAGAGGACGTGCAGGGCTTTCATAATTAAGAGCCTACCCTGAAGATTTGTGGACATTTCTGACATTACATAAGAACCACATTAGTGCTGTATATTTTCTGCTCCATTAAACCACTGCTTTATTTAGTTCCTCTGATTTGAATAATCTCTAGTTTTTAAAACAATACGAATGCACGCTCTCTTTGTGTGTGGTTCACATTCTGAATTTATTCCTATATTAATTTAGAAATATGCTGAATGTAACCTCAACATTATTCTCAAAATTTGTGTGTTTTCATTTGCCACGTCTTTTCTCCAGGAAGGATAACGGTTTGAGGAAGACAGAAATACCGGGAAAGAGAGAGTCTGAAGCATTATTGGTGATAAGAAATAGGTCTTGAAGAGAAAGCATGTGTCAGACTGGAAGCTTTACATGAGGCTGGGTTGCAAATACTAGAAATGGAAGAGCTGGGAACAGGAATGGGAAAAGGCAGCAGAGCAGAATTAAATGGAATAGCGTGGGGACCAGATTATATAAAGATTTCCTCGGGGGAGGAAGTCTGGGTTATGTGAGGCTGTCATAAAACGGTCTGACCTTGGGTGAAATAATCTATAGTATGTGGCACATTTGCTGTTTTGCAGAGGGAGGTGTCACCTTTAAAAATGTTGTTCCAGCTGCTATCGCTTTCTTTCACTCTTGGTATATTTTTAAGCAAATTAGTGATAGGAAAACAAATAAAAAGAGCTTTGTCGATAAAAAATGTCATTTCTCCAGTCGCCAAGACCTGACTTAGACCAAATGAAGTGGTCTTCAATGGGAAAGAAAATGCAGATAAGCTTTGAGGAGTAGATCTGCCTTTTACCAAATGCTTATGTGGGAATTAGGGATGGTGAACCCGGCAGGGACCTGTAGGCACTACTTGAATAAAAGATAACAGAAAGGCAAAATATTGCACAAGGGCTCCCTGTCAACTAAAGATAGGCCTGTGCCAGATAGTCAGGGGAAATACAGGCATGTTCGTGTTGAGGAATTGCCAGCTCAGATCTCTCTGGGCTCAGGATCTGTGCACTGTGCTCTATTACTTGGTGTAGACAGCTCTTAAATCCACTTTTGTCCTGCTCATGAATTCTCCCCGGGGTGACTGCCACATCCACAACACAAAGGGCAGGTCAGGACCTTGCCATAACTCAGCTTGTCTCAGTTTTCATGTAAAGACAATAAAGCCCTCACATGAAACAAAGGCCTTCCCGATATTACATTATTTGTTCAACAAGATATTTGAACTATTACAGCTCTACATGTCATTTTTACGGCATCTTTCACAGGAGAATGATGTGCACATCATCTATGAAAACATACAGAGACACTTGGAATTCACTTCTCTACATACTTTCAGCCAAGACTTTGATCTGCTATGCACAAAAATAAGGAGTGCTGATTTTCAAAAAAGAAGGCTTGTCGTACTTTTTTTTTCAGTGCAGAATGAGGTCACAAAAAAGATCCATCAAACATGGGAGCTACTCTCAAACAATGCAGTTCTTGTTTGTCAGACTCAAGAGGACGAAAATTGCTACTTTAAAAAAATACATAGACAATGTGAGAGGGCAAGGTCTTGATCTTATGCATCACCGCTCTGCAACTGGTGGGGTGATGTGATAAACAGACCATGGAAATAAGTAACTGTTCTTTAATTTCATTATTTAGCAATTCTTTCCCGTGTTTTCATGTCAGTGAGAAATTGCAAGTAGTTCCCTTAAGCAGCTCATAAACAGAAGTGGGGAACAGTATTTGGGTTTCCTTGTTGAAAGCCAATTGCCTTTGATCTGTCTCGTGTCATTGTGACCCGAGGGCCATTTGTGACTAACAGATGACTGATGAAGTTTCTTTCTTGCAGTATGATATTGTTGGACATTCAGGAGATGGCTTCAACATCGCCTTGGTTGGGAGTGACAAAGTTCCCAAGAACAATAAGCAAAGATTAGAGATTCTTAAGGTAAATCCTACTGATAAGTGATGCGGATAAATAAGGATTTTGTAACTGCAAAGATAAAATTGTAGGTGGGTCACAGAATGCGAAACATAAGGAGAAGAAAATAAAAGAAAGACAAGAAAGCAAAATCTGTGTATTTGCATAAAATTGAAACAGGACCTTTCAGAGACATGGCAGAAAACAAATTATGCCAAACTAGTAGAAGCTAAATATGGCTTTTTCTGGACTTCTGTGTCATCAATGTGTCATTTTGACTACCTGTCAAAGGATATAGGAAGTTCCAAGCATTATACAGTCATATAGATGGCTCTACCTAAATCATGTGGTGATATTACTAGTGCCTAAGTGGCTAATTTAAACTGTAGAGGGATCCCAGGTCAATGATTTAACCTGGTACCTTCGAGAAGTTATGTGTCACAGTAGAAGTGGGAAAATGTGTCAATGCTAGATTGAAAACGTGTCAAATCACAATTGCAAGTGAGTGTATTCACCAAGATTTTACTGTAATAGGATAAAGAAAAATCGTGTATGTTTAAGGATTTACCTGCTTGGCAGCTCAATAGGTTAGAACTGTGTAGATGAGCTTCTTTCAAAAAGTATTTTTTAAAGATCGGCAGCTACTTGGGTTAGAAGGACTGGGTTTTCTAATGTCTGAAATTCCTTGCCTTCTGCATAGGAAACAGCTTCATCAGTGAAAACAGTATATTTATTTCATAAAAGCTCAATCAGAATGTTTCAACATTTTTAAACCTTGCTGCCGCTTTCAGGAGTCAGATATTTGATAATGACTGGGACACTACTAGGGTTTGGAAGTCTAGTGCAAATTATAAACAGGCAAGAGCTGGCCACAGCAACTAAGCCCTGTTTTCTTCCTTAAATACATAGAAATGTAGCTACTCAAACTGCAGCTGAACAAAGTATTTTACCTTCCCTAAGGCCCAGTCTAATTATGTCCCTGCATGGATTTGGATTGTTTCCCCCACTGTGCTTTTAAGAAGTGATGCCTGTCTTAAAATACGATGTATTATTTACAGAAAGCTGCATCTTCTGTAGTATCTGGAGCACTGTCCACGTTTCTGAAGCATCCCTGAGTATAGCACAGCTGAATATTTACTCCCTCCTGCACAAGCTGAAATGAATGTTTATTCCTAAAGATCTTACATATTTCCACTTGGTTATGCTGCGCACACAGGTCATGCATGCCCACGCTCAGTTCTGCATGAGTGGAGACCATACCTTGGAAGGGACAGAGCACGCCATTCGTGAAATCGCCAAGGAAGAGGCTGACGAGTATTTTGTTATCGTCTTGAGTGATGCCAATCTCGAGCGATACGGTATTCAGCCATCGAAGTTTGCCCAGGTCTTGACCACCAATGCTCAAGTCAATGCTTTTGCCATATTTATAGGATCCTTAGGAGACCAAGCAGATAGGTAAGTGTATTCGTTTTATGCCTAATACAACTTTCTTTCTTTCTTTCTTTCTTTCCATTCATCATAAATCTAGACTGTGCTTTTATTGTAGTTAGGCATAGTTGTCTGTGCATAAAATCATAGAGTAGCTTGGGTTGGAAGGGACCTTCAAAGATCATCGAGTTCCAACTCCCGTGCCATGGGCAGGGAC
The DNA here is from genome assembly GCA_025774025.1 of Xenus cinereus. Taxonomy (NCBI): domain Eukaryota; kingdom Metazoa; phylum Chordata; class Aves; order Charadriiformes; family Scolopacidae; genus Xenus; species Xenus cinereus. The sequence goes on along the minus strand of JAOXJK010000001.1, from coordinate 178,019,598 downwards.
ACCTCCCACTAGACCAGTTTGCTCAAAGGCCCATCCCACCTGACCTTGAACACTTCCAATGATGGGACACCCACAATTTCCCTGGGCAACCTGTGCTGGTGTTTCACCACCCTGATCATAAAACATTTCTTCCTTATGTCCGATCTAAACCTACCCTCTTCCAGTTTAAAACTGTTGCCCCTTGTCCTGTCACTACAGGCCCTGGCAAAAAGTCTCTCTCCATCCTTATAAATTGAAAGGCCTCAATTAGGTCTCCCTGGACCTTTCCCTTCTCCAGGCTGAACAACCACAACTCTCTCAGCCTGTCCTCATAGGAGAGGTGCTCCGTCCCTGCGACGGTTTTCATGCCCCTCCTGTGGACCTGCTCTAACAGGTCCATGTCCTTTTTATGTTGGAGGCTCCAGAGCTGGACACAAGTATTCCAGGTGGGATCTCACCAGAGCTGAGTAGAGGGGCAGAATCAACCCCCTAGACCTGCTGGCCAGGCTTCTTTTGGTGCAAGCCAGGACCCAGTTGACCTTCTGGGCTGCCAGCGCAGATTGCTGGTTCATGTCAAAGTTTTCATCTATTTTTTTAATTTTTTTTTTAAATCTACTGGCGAGGAGCAGTAGCTTCTGACTTGTGTCAGGGAGGAGACTGGTTTGTGGGTCCTTGCAGACATCCCTTATGGCCAGCCAATTAAAAACATTCTGCTCATCCAAAGGGAGCACCTGAAGCCATCCTTCTGCTGGAGGATGTGCACTGTCCCCACATATAGTATCACTACATAATCATGACGGAGGCACGATGCCTTTGCCATTGCTGATCCGGTTTGAATGTGTGTGGGCCTAAGAAAAGAGATTAAAGCAAGAGAAGCTGGAATTTAATGGTCTTCAAAACTGCCAAAAATTTGACTCGGATATTCCCCGAGTGTTAGAGACAAATTCTTCAGAGAATTTGAGGCAATAGGCCTATTTGTAGTGCTACTACGTAATTTCACTTTAAATTGTTTGGGTACAGAGGAAAAGAAGGAAATTCTGTCTCAGGTGTCCCTCGTTTCCATACCCACTGAGGATCGGTGGATACACAGCAAAGAGCTGGTACAGCCACAAATATCAGCAGTGCCCTTTCTGCTTCTCTTCGAGTCTTCAACTAGAGCAGAATGAGAGAAGCCCCAAAGGGAATTGGCCCTCGGTACACAGTTTTACTCAGAAAAGGGTTGAATGATGGAGCTGCACAGCCACCGCTAGTCGTGTCTGCAGGTCTGTACATCAGAGCTGCATTGTGCATGAAAAGATAATACATTCTGAAATATTATAATTACAGAAAGTCTTTTTTCTTCTGCTAGGAATAAAAATTTAAAAAAATAAATTAAAAAAAAAAAAGCATTGACCATGTCCTGCTGTGTAAGAGGAGGTTGTATAATTGCCTACTTCACCGCCTGTGGAAAATGCACACAATGCTGTCACTGAAATGCATTTCTATGTACGTGGAAGTGCAGAATTAGACAAAGCCTTCCTGTAACTGCTGTGGGGGAAGGAGAAGGGAATTCTCTGTGGCAGCTTTTTTAAAAACTCACTTTATAAGTTGGAGAAATGGTGCAGAGCATAAACTTGTTTAAAAAGCGGTGAAAAATCAAATTCTGAGCCTGCTGATGGGACATGAGGGAGATGGGGTTTGTAACGTGCATCTTGTTTAGCTTTTTTAAGGAGGGTTAAGCTGTGAATAAAAATGTGTCAAGCTAATATTGACAGAAAAATATCTTTCCATCTCATCTGCTGCGATCTCAAGGAGAAAATACAAAGAGCACATTTAGAATTACCGGAGGTGTTGAACTGAGAGAGCTGCGGGTTCATGGTAATCTATTTAGAGTAGGTAAATATCTTCATTTCCAGAGTAAATCTCTAGCTGCCCTCAGAAATCCAGCTGTGGTAATACCTCCTGGGGTCCCTGGTACCTTGATCAACACGGAGTTTTTGCACGTCAGAAAGAGGACGTGAATAGAAATCTCTAGAAACGCTCTTGATTATCTTGCTGAGAGGGCCTCTGTGACTTAGCTGTTCTCAGTGTTTCCTCCCACTGCTGCTTTCCCAAGCCGTTAATTGCATGGTGACAGCGATGGACTGGGAAGCTATTCAAAAGGAAAAACATCCATTCTTAAGGAACCCCGACTTGTGGTAGGGAAGATAATTTGAAATGGTAATTGTGTTTTGTCCCTCATTCTGCTCCTTAGGCTGCAGAGGACGCTACCAGCAGGTCGGTCTTTTATTGCCATGGATACCAAGGAGATCCCCCAGATTTTGCAGCAGATCTTCACGTCTACCATGTTGTCAAGTGCCTAAGCATCACGGATGTCACGGTGCCTGAATTCGAAGAAGAAGCCCACTCCCGCTGGAGATATAAACCCTAAAGCTGAGGATAAAAATGGTTCTTAATGAAATACATACTGTTCTCTAATCAGCAAAGCCGCCCAAATCTGCACGACAGCCAGGCTGTAAAAAATTTCCCCCCAAAATCTTTCAACCGACTTAGCGCGTTCACAAGGATTGCAGCGGCGCGGAGGCAAATCGCCGGATGGCAGCAGAGCGAATGTTTTTCCGGAGGGACAAACAAATAAAGGACAGTTTTGTGATCATTTCCCTGCCTGCCGTGTTGCCAGCGCTGCGGCGGCGTCTCACCCTGTTTTATTAGACACGGTTCGCTTGGGATTTGCTAATATTCTGCGAGGCAGAGCCAGGCAATCCGTTTCGGTGTTTGGTGTGCGTGTGTTTGAATGGGTAGTGAACTCCGACTCTGATTTAAACAGGCCTGCTCTTGTCGGGCAGGAAACCCTTCCTTCCTCTGCTGTTGCTTTCTTGTCCTGACGGGCATCGGGGCTTCGCCGCTGGATGCTGGGAACAATGGAGCAGTTTGGAAACACTGACCGTGGCGTGTAAACATTCATTATCTGATCAGGCACGGTGCTCGCTTGTCAGATCCAGAGAAAGTGGCTGTTAAGAAGGAAAACAGAACAACAAAAAAAAAATAGATTCTTTTAATTCTGCCTGTGAAAAGTGAGGGGAAAGGGTCAAAACGGTCTTAAGAACCCAACAGCCAGCGTTTCCAAGGAGGGAACTGTGTGACCGATGATGCTGTCCCGCTGCACTGACGCTCAGAATCCCGGGGATGGCATCAGGACGTGGAAGTGCCTTTTCAGTCAAAAAAGTTACTAATGCTTTGCTAGAGCTCCTTCATGATCTGTTTCGCTTGGTTCTTTTGAAGATGAAACTGGAGGAGAGATCTAGGCATGAGAAAATAAGGTTTTTTTTAAGGAAAGAGGAAAAAAATCTATTTTTATTGTAGCAAGATATCTATGGTGGGGTATATTTAATTTTCAGGATAGTTATACAGACATATTATAATTTGTTCAGCTGGTGTTTGGCTTGTCCCATGAGGCAATAATTCCTCTTTATCTGCTAACGAATAGATATCTTGTAGCGTATCAGAAACACTGGAATACTTGATGAATTGAATGTATGATTAAATTAAGTTGGGCCGGGGAGTGTGCATCATCGCTGGTAGTCTGCTGATATTAATTTGAGGGTAACTGAATAGAAAAAAGTCAAAGGAGAGTACTTCTAAAAATCTGAAGGACCAACTGCAATACTTCACTTCTAATATTTCTCTTAATCCCGCAGTTGCTAAAACCACAGCGTGAGCAGTATATTTGGAGCAGAGGAAGCAAATTGATTTGATCTTGTTAAATACAACCATCAGTGGTTTAAAGGGTCCATTTGCTGGTGGTCATTGTTTAATCCATCCGCCCTGCAGCAAAAATCTTTACCAGAGCATCAGAAATGTTCCATATTTAGGATGTGTTTCGAAGCCTGGCCAGCTTGGAAACTCTTTATGGCAAGAGAGGACGGAAGACGTTTTTCAAAGGCTGGTTAGTATTGTTATGATAACTATATACGTGAAAACAAAGAGGTTGAAGATGCAATTCCTGTTTGGAGAGAAGGGAATTGGGAGGAGAAGTTGAGAAGGTTATCCCTGGCTGGGACAAATGCATGTACACGCACATACACACAGACATGCCTACTAAGGGGAAATACGCTTCAAAATATTAATGTCTTGGTCCTGTAAACATATGATGAGATACTAAATGCAATAAAGAATTGGTGTATTAATAAGTCTGTTAGTAAATGTGTTTTTATGTTTAAATTCCTTCAGCATCTCTGCTTTTATTGCCAGCAGTCCTTCAAAAAAGAAGCATTTTATTATAGCTAATTAGCAAATGTACTATACACTTTCTAGATTACTTGAGTGGATAAACTTTCTCACCTCAGATTTACATGGAGTATAATACTGTTATCTTTATTGTAAAAAAACAGCATTATTTAAGTGAAGCTGTACGGTAAATCCAATTTTAAACCTTTTGTTTGATTACCCCTGTAAATTGTATTTCATGCCGTGCTGTTGAAAGTTACCTTTCTGTAGTGTTTGGTTGTATTCTTGGTTTTGGGAGATGTGTGTTGTGTTTCAGTTCACGTTTCATGGGCCCACAGAACACGGCCATGTCTGGGGCCAGGCCCGGCCGGGAGGGCGGCTGGGAGAGGGTGGAAAAGATTCCCAGTAAATTTGGAGAGAATTTATTATTTAATTTTTTTTTCCCCCCCAGGTTTTGCTTTTAACAACGCTTCGTTGCAGAGCATATTTGACCCGACAGCGTCTGTCTAAATTGTAACAATTCAGGGCAAAATTTTCCCCGGGCCGAGCATCTCTCACCTGCTTTAACGCCCATCGCTGCCCCAGGGAGATCAAAGCAGCAGCTGCGCTTTTCCCCACCTCGCAAGGACTGGCAGGGTTATTTCACTGCTCAGAAATTCAGCAAACACTCTTCTTTCATGGGGGAATTCAGTGGGGAATTGCGGAGCTTCTTAATAAGCATTTATTTTTGATGAGTAAAACGCTTAAGATTAATGTGGCTTTGTTTCACTAACAGCGGCACCAGTGACTGCCCTCGTTGCAAGGCGTGCAGCAGCGTCGCGTGTCACTCATTCCCTCTGGAAGCGTGTTAAGGTATTTTCCATCTCTTCTCACAGTTTATTAAGGTGCTTTCTCACTCATCGTTTTTTATGAAAAGGCACCGTTTCGGTGAAGGAATAGAGTTGGAGCGGGTCCTGACCTATCGCTAGTGCTCTAATAGCATGTCACATCAGCTGTAGTGATTTCACCTACCTCTTATAATGTAGATTTTTGTCTGATTCCGTTTATATATGTAATGCTTTCATGCTCACTAGCCAGTTAGTAGGAACACAAAGTCATTTAGGATTGTTATTAAACTGAGATGCAAAAAAATAAATAAATACAGAAAGCCCAGGCAGATGTGATTTTGGTCAGAGCAAAGCACGCCCAACATTTAGAGACATAAACAGCTTCACCTGACTACGTGTAGATGTGATGAATTAGCATGAAGTGCGAGGAGAGTCAGGTGGGACTCGTAATCTTTGACTCCAGCAGTCTTTTTTTTTCACTTCTTTCCTTTACCAACACTAGGCATCAAACGTGATTGCACGTGCCATGCTATAGCTTATCCATTAGCCTGCTAAAATTAAGACTAAAGATCTTAATCGCTGATCTTATATGTGGATGTAATATTCCAGCAAACAAGCATACAACAGGAGATTTAGATAGGGTGTTATATGTGCAAATTCAAACTTAAAAAAGAACCCCGATGCCTAGTTGAGAGTACTAGAGACACAAGAATACTAGAGGATTTCTTTATCTATACAGTTATGTTTTTAATTAATACAAAACAAGTATTAAAATAATTTGAACAATTACAAAACCCCAAGCAATTGTGCTGTGTTGGCTATTGCACATTACCGTGTTTATTAATAAATCGGAATGTTGAAGATGTTTATTGAGAAATAAAAATAAAATTCCTAACCATGTATCGAATCTGGAAAGCTGAGTTAGAAATAAAATTGTCGTGCAGAACCTCTAGATTAGAAAAGGTTCGGGATTTAGTTCGTGCTTTAAATGCTCCTGGTTTCGTGTAAATAGGTAAAGCTCTTCAGTTTGCCTGCTGTAAATATAATGGAAGATGTTGTTCAGCTCCTAGATAATTCTGCTTCTGGGGCAAACGTCTATTTTGGCCCTGTCTTTAGAAAACAAAACAAAACAACAACAAAAAACCCTTGCATTTTATCATTTATTATTCTTTCTGCCAGCATCTGGGGAGAGCAAACAGGCTCTCCTGCCCTGACAATGAACATTTTAGAAAAGGAAGGTCAACATTTCTCCCTCTCAGCCCCTGTGCGTGCTGTGTAGTAACAGCACTCAACACATGGAAGCATCTTACCATGGTCCATTCCCTGTGGAAGCATTTTATCCAACGTAATGGGTGTCCAACAGCCCCTGAACATCACATGAGGTAAGTTACCGTCTTTAACCCCAGATTGGTGCTCCGGGTGTTACAGTTGGTGAATGATAGATATTGGTGCCCAAAGCATTTGAGCGTTTTGGAATAGTCCAGTGAAGTCAAGACCCTCCTGTATCGGTTGAATTAAAATGCCCCCCACACCGTAGGGGACTGTGCTATTAGGGATATTTTTTTCCAAGCCAGTTCTCAGTGTAGCTGTTTGGTCTGACCATGCTCTTTGCTGGGAATGTTGGTGATCTCTAACTCAAGTATCTGTGATTGTTTATAACAGTTTGTTGTGAAAAAATTTCCCTAGAAAAAGAAAATAACACTTGCAAACCTTGCAGCTGAAGATTTTCATCTTTTAGGAGACAGGCTTTAAACTAGATGTTTTAATGCTTAAAACCAGAAAAGCACTGATTCATAACCAGGTTATTTTAGGAAGTCCTTTTGCAAAATTGCTGCGTGAATACGACTTTATCGGTGGTTTACTTCTCAGTGTGCACATTGCTGCAGGGTGATGCACAATATGTATTCTGTACCAGCAAGTCTGGAAAGAGGATATTACCATACATCAGTTATTCTCTGATATTACCAACATTAAAGGGTTACTTGTAGTGTTCAATCCTCAAACAGCTTAAAAAAACCTAGAGTTCAGGTTGTCATCAAAATAAACAGGTAACAAATTGCCTTACTCAGAAGTGCTTTTGCTTTTGAGATTGTTGTGACAATGTGAACAGCATGGTCACTGAATAAAATGTTTTAAAGTCAACTACATTTTCTGGGAAATAAGTGTGTATGGGAAGATTTGAAGAAGAGATTCAACATTCTTCAAGATGAAGATGATGGTGAGGGTTTTTTTTTCCAAACAGGAGGACAGCATTATAAAATTTGAATACCTTCTATCTGTTCTCCAACTTTTCACAGGGTAAATAAGCATATGAAAATCTGCTTAAAAAGCCAAACAGATATCCTTAACATTACACAGCATCATTAGTCTGAACATCTGGCATTGGTTGCATGCGGAAAAAATCTGTATCCTCCACACTACATCTGTGGAAGATCCTATTCAAGAAAAAAACTAACCACATCTCCGATTTTGCCCCTGCATTCTCCAGCCATCACATACAGTTTTGTTATGGACAGGCTGAGCTCTGCAAAGCCAGGTAGGGCTGGAAGCTAGACCCTGACCCTGGTTGCCTGGTGCTGCAGATCCCTACCAGCTGGCTGTAATCTGGCACCAGAGCTCCACCAGTTCAAAAACAACCACGAGGGAAGAGAGGAAGGAGGAGGAAAAAGGACAAATTCCTCATTTTCAACCTGCTCAGCTTCCTGAGCTGGCTTGTCTTGAGTGCCGTGGTCAGGAGAGAGATGGGTGGAAACATGCAGATGGAGGAGCAGGGCTGGGAAGATCTGCTAGGCACGGCCACAGCAATAAAATTATTCACAATAAAAACCACATCCCAAAGCAGGGAGAGGCTCAGCAGAGGAGGCACCTTCAGCTCACAGAGCAGGAGCGAGGTGCTGCTGCATCATGGCCAAGACACACTGTGGGGACCAGGCAGCACAAAAGCATCCTGACATGGGATGGGTGGGCTCAGAGACAGGTCTCTGCTTCACGTTGGAGCCATTGTAGTCCCATTGGCTTCAGCCCTTCATCACTCTGCTTCAGTGTCCTCGGCAGTAACAGGCAGAAAACAAACTCCCCTACCCCAGGCATGTGTTCAGGATGAACTGAGGCTTGATAACATCATCAGACAAACGGTGGCACGGGGACTGGACTGAAATGGGTATGTTTCCTGAACACTGATTTTGTGAGCTTTTTGCCTTCTAAATGCATACGAGTTAGTTCCTTCTAGCACAAGCCGAAATTTTAAAGTCCCTGGAACTTCTTACTGAGGGTGGAAACATCCGTTGAGCACCTATAAACCAAATACATCTCACAAATGTGATTAAAAAAAAAAAAAAAGAAGTCCTTTTTATTCCAGGACTTGATGCAAAACCCATTCTTAGCAACAGCCTTTTCAGTTCAGATGGGTATTTGATGTTAACTTCTCTGGCCGGGCTCTCTGAGTAAGAGAGACAATATTACATGCAGACGGTGGTTTGGAAAAAGGCCAAAAATTGCATTACTTGGTTAGGAAAATGTGTTATGTGGGAGAGTGATAGGAGGGATGGTGCCCCAGATAATTTTTGCTGTCGTCATGACTAAATCATGCTCCATGCCATCTGTACCAACATCTGCATTCCAGCTTGGATTGCTTCGACATCCGTAAGGTCGCCTACTGGGGTTTCCAAATTGACAGTTATAAGTAAGTTCAGGTTTGTTTTTTTTTTAAAGAAATGCATTTGCAAAGGGACAGGGATGCTCCCCCGCCATGATTTACAGAGATTTGTTGAAGCAAGGGACATGCCTCCCTCTTGTCACAGCCTGCAGATGCTGTCCCCACCCCAAAAACATTTGGTGGTAGCAAAGGAGTGACTTTAGCATTGCCTCATCTCCTCCTCCCGCTTGGGCGGTGTGGGGCAGGGTAGTACAGGGACAGATTAAGCAGGGGCAAGGACATCCAGGAGTCTCTGCTGGCCCCTGCAGCTCACACCCCTCCATCTGAGCCGGTGGCCCCACCAGATGCTCCTCTCCTCCTCCTGTCTCATCCTTCCCCCCAGATGGGGCTTGTGTCCGCCTGGGACTCTGCCAGCTTGATTTGCTGCTTCTGGCTCATGGAAAAGCCCATTTTAATGAAAAGGCTGTCAGCTCTGCACCCAGCAGCAGAAAGCACGATGGAAATTTGATGCACCAAAATGCCTAAATATATTTATTTCCATCCAAAATATCTGAAGCTGCTCTGCAGGTCCCTCCCACTCCCTGTTGTCCCCAAGCCCCTGGGTGTTCCTCACCACACGGAGGGTGAGCAGGGAACACTGAAACTCTGTGACCTCGTACTCTGCTGTCATGGTGAGAGGAAAGAACTGAGTGCCTCACTGCATCCCGTAAGCAAGAAGCCACATAATGTACCCAAAATGAGCAAAATCGTACCAGAGACACCCCACCTCACGGTTCATGCTTGCTCGGGACCATGCTGACCTGGTGCACATGGGGCTGCAGCACCGCAGGCGCTCCCCGTGGCATCACCGACTTCTCCCCTGGTGTTACCTGCTCATTGGAAGAGGAGAGAGATCATTTCCCACTCCCACTAGGGTAGCTTGTGACAGGGAGGGACACACATTCGCTGTGATATTACAAATTCATTGCAAAGGCCATAGCTGAGCGCTGAACAGGCGAGGACAGATGGAGCAGTGAGGTGGGGGCGGTCACTGCAAGTGCCACTGAGAGCATTTTTTAAGAAGTCACCTTATTTTTCCATTTCACTCAAGAAAGTCTCCATGCCCATGAAAGAGCAGGTTCCCCTCTTTGTCATTGTGCATTTAAAAACTCAGAGAAAAATTCATAGCGCATTTTAGCAAATCGGGAGGCTCTGGAATTCGGTTTCTGCCTTGATGTCTTTGGGAACATGTGCCTGTCTCTGAGGGCAATCCAGATATAGAATGATAGAATTGTCTAGGTTGGAAGGGCCCTTTAAGATCATCTAGTCCAACCATCAACCTAACTCTGATAAAAACCATCACTAAACCATGTCACCAAGCATTATGGCTACCCGTCTTTTAAACATTTCCAGGGATGGTGCCTCAACCACTTCCCTGGGCAGCCCATTCCAATGCTTAATAACACTTTCAGTGTAAAAATTTTTCCTAATATCCAATCTGAACCTCCCCTTGCGCAACTTGAGGCTGTTTCCTCTTGTCCTATCGCCTGTGACTTGGGAGAAGAGACCAACCCCCTCCTCTCTAGAGCCTCCTTTCAAGTAGTTGTAGAGAGTGATAAGGTCTCCCCTCAGCCTCCTTTTCTCCAGGCTGAACAACACCAGCTCCCTCAGCCTCAAGACTTAGCTCCAGACCCCTCACAAGCTTCATTGCCCTTCTCTGGAACCACTCCAGCACCTCAGTGTCTTTTTTTGTGGTAAGGGGCCCAAAACTGGACACAGTACTGGAGGTGGGGCCTCACCAGTGCCGAGTACAGGGGGACCTCCTGAGTCCTACTCACATGCTGTTCCTGACACAGCCCAGGATGCTGTTGGCCTTCTTGACAGCTCAATGATTTACAAAGCAGTTGAAAGATTCTGGTGCTTCAACTTGTTGAAAACAGGTCAAAACGTATCGGCCTTTTTCTTATTTAAATCATAATTTCTCTTTAGGTCACCATCTAAGGTGACTCAGGATTGATAGGTGGATGGACAGTTATTTTATAGACAAGTTAAATGTGTCACTAGTATGTGCGAGTCCCCTAAATGAGATGCCCTGTTCCTTTCCCAGCATCATCCAGATGGGCAGGCCAAGAGCTTTAACAAGCAATTGGCTAAATCAAGACAGGAATGTACACCAAGCGTCTGCAGCAAGTCATTACATTAAGACCTAAGCATGGCCCTTATAACGAACTATCACCTGAGCCTTTTGAGAAGCTATTTGCATATGACAATGTGCCCTTGTGGCCAAGAAGGCCAATGGCATCCTGGGGTGCATGAGGAAGAGTGTGACCAACAGGTCGAGGGAGGTTATCCTCCCCCTCTACTCTGCCCTGCTGGGGCCCCATCTGGAGTACTGTGTCCAGTTCTGGGCTCCCCAGTTCAAGAAGGACAGGCAACTGCTGGAGAGGGTACAG
>JAOXJK010000001.1:177985846-178008487 GCA_025774025.1 Xenus cinereus | reverse complement strand
GACATTCAAAACCCGCCTGGACAAGTTCCTGTGCAACCTGCTCTAGGTGGACCTGCTTTGGCAGGGGGGTTGGACTCGATGATCTCCAGAGGTCCCTTCCAACCCCATGTGATTCTGTGATTCTGTGATACTCCACACGGCACACCTATGATAAAACCCGTTACAGAAATTGTAGTCGGCTTGTGGTTTTTTAGAAGATTCCTACTTCTCTAGCAGTGGTGTGCACCCTCATCTAAAGTACGTTGCCTCAGTAATGCAATTTGCAGGGTGAAAAAAATAAAAACCAGGAAGCAGCTCTTCTCTGAAAAAGAACCGCAAAATTCAAAAGATCCTTCCCTCCGCCACCACCACCACCACAAACGATGAAGAGGGAAGAGGGAAAGCAGGAGAGAGGAACTCATTTTGCTAAAACAAATGAGAACAGAAAGAGGCACGAGAGGGCTGGCTAGAAAGAGGTGGGAAACGATCCAAAACCAAGCTGAGGCAAACAAAAACAAAGTAGTCGAAATAAGTGTGCCCAGGCACAGATTGAGACAGAAGAGATCCTAAAAGAGCTCTTTTCTGTCTGTATTTAATCCTCTCAAGTGCCGTGGAGAGTGGCTCCAAGTAGAGTAGATGTCAGACGCTAGACTTGGCGTCTCCTCATCCCACCCAGCAGCTCTTCTCCCTGTGCTTTCACCTGAAAGGTGCTCGCTGTGTACTCCAGAAACCACACACAACTCCTCAGAGGGCCTGGGGCATCCTCGCATGTCTGTCACCTCGCAGCCCTCAAAGCCCAGCCAGACTCGAGATGATGGCAGACAGCAAACCAAAAGGTCACCAAGCTTTTCCCATTATCCTGGAGGAGTCTGAAAGCAGCATTATTTAACTCCACCGGCTGCTCTTAACAAAAGGCATATTGTTTCTCTGGATGATTTCTTCTAGGAAAAGCATCTGTGTGAATGTGAGAAACTCACACTGGCAAGGCAGTGAATGTCAAAGTTTAGTCATCTTTTTCCTCAAAACAGGAATCCAACACTTTATGGGTTTAAAAAAACCAACAAGCCAGCCCCTTTGAATTGCTCAAGTTTCTCACTCCATCCGAAACTAAGTGTCACTTGCTTGGCTCTTAAATTTTTCTCGACCTTCCAGAGTTTTGGATGGACCAGGACCCACCCTGTAAGGGACCAGTCTCCAGGCCTGAATCTCCACTTCCCTCCGGGCAACAATACTCATTGCCACCAGCTTTCCACCTAGTCAACGTGCTGAACCACCTGCGTCCCTAACTGTAGCCACTAACGTTGTCCTCCACTGCTTCAGGGTGTGCCTAACGTCATATATCATTTCTTCCCATTTCTTATCTCCTGCTTGAGTAGGATCACTGCAAGTAGGGAGAATTCATTGGGTTTTTAACCTTGTTATTTGGGGTATTTTCTTGTGGATGCTCATCAGCCAGCCTTGTCCACACCAGGGAGGATATACCGGTACGCTCCCAAGCCACCGTAAGGCAGGCCTCATACGGCAAAGGGTGGAGAAAACTGAAGCAAGGCTTTCTCAGAAGGCATTAAATTGTTATGGTACAGGATTACCTTAGGTCAAGATGGGAATTAAGATTCTTGCAACAAACTCGTGATTAAGACAGTTTTAATTTAACAAGGGCTAGTACATACAAATATTTGAGTATTTGAATATCCCTTTCTAGTAACTGAAACTCCCAATGTCTTTGCATTAGTCATGGAACCTTGGTTAACTCTAAAAGACACTGAGATGAAGCAAACTCTTCAGGGAGGCAAAGACAGCAAAAACTTATGCATAGGCATAAAATTAACTATTTCCATTATACATAGTTGGGGTTTGAACATTATTTACTTTCAGTTCAGCTCTTGGGGCGTTTGTGAAGACACAGTTGGTAGTGTGGTTTAAACTTATTTTTCTGGAAAGCTAGTTATTTTATTACTGTTCATTTGATCTGTTGGTGATTGCCGTAAAGCATGCCGAGAGACTTGCAATGGTCATTTGCTTATGAAGAAAACTTGATCCAAAGAGGCATCCTACGATTACATTAGCCCTTACGCAGACAGATGTGATCCTACCTACCTGCCAGTTTTGGCACAACCTAATTGTAGCAAAGTGCTTTAGGAAAGGTCTGGGTCCACCTTGCGTGCCCACCTGAAGATGACTCTCTTCATTTAGGCTGACGGGCTCTGTTAATTTATGCTATGTGTACCTCGTGCATATTAAAAAAAAGATCAAGGAGGGAGCAATCAGAAGATTTGGAGGGGATATCTTCCCTCTCCCCATGGGCATGGCAAACGTGTTGGTTACCACCACTCAGAGGCCACTAAAGGGCAGCAGGATGGCAGCCCTCTGGGTCAGATCTGAGAGGGTCAGCTCCGGTCCCTGGTGTGCAGAAAAGCAGGAGGAACCTAAAGGCACAGACAAATAAGAAGCTCAATAAGATGGCTAATCCATCATCCAAGGTCCTGCTGGCTATTCAGCAGGGTGACAGCACGCACTAACCCATTTCTGGGTCTGCCCAGACTTAGACCCCACAGTCAGCGGCTGATTCATTTTTATGCATTCCTCCAACCTGTCAGAAAACCCTTAAAATCAAAAATTTCTCTCCAGTTCCTCCAAACACAAGGACAGGGTTTGTCATTAAAACCCCAGAAGTTACATTTTGCAAGCAGACACCCCTTTGTGCTCTTGTGGTCACCGGGTGGGTTTTGTGAGTTTTGTCCCTGAAAATAACCAGCTCCTTTGTCCAAATAACTGGAAGAATAGTGAATATAACCTTCTCCTGCAGGGAACCGGGTGGATGCTGGGGCAGGAGAGTCTGGTTGGTGGGCACAGCGGAGCCCCTACACCCTCTTCCCCCAGCCAAGCCATCCACATCCATGTTTCTACCATTTCCTAAGCCCTGTGAGTCCAGGAAATCCCAATCGCTAACCAATCTCTCATTATCTTAAAACCAAAAATCCTGTTAATAGCTTTACCGCATACCCTGCAGCTCTGGAAACCTGCCCGGCTCCTTCTTGAGTTACTTACTTCAGCTGATGATTTTGGCAGGTTTTTCCCCCAGATCTTGGCTACTGTTCCTTGGAGAAACTGTGCCTAACCCTCCTGCATTGTGGTTGTCTGTCCTCAAGCTTGGCTCCGTGGGGCATTTATTCCTGCACCATTCATAGACTGAAAACTGAGCAAGCAATTAAACAGCGCAATGCACAGAGGCTCGCAGGCACCTAAAAACCAATTAACGATTTCACCATGTGTTCATTAGTTAAGAAAACGTTTCCATGCATACCCATGTAATAAAAGCACTGACAGCATTTAAACCTGCTTTCCACAGCCTGGTTTAAAAACTAAGTTTTATTGCAGCGGTTCTCCCGTGACAAAAGGGGCAGCTGAGAGTCCTTTAGTGAAGTTTAATAAAGTTCCTGTTTATAAGCACCTCTTGTGCCATTATTCGGCGTGCAGTGCACGAGACAAAAAGCCTTCAGAGTCAGCACCTTACCCTTTATTAAAAACATTGTTAGGGTTTAGTTTGGGGGTCTTTTGAAGGTCAGTGGGTTTTAATGACCATCCTCATTTCCAACGCCGAAAGCCAAGCAAGGGCTGTGTGAAGACAGGGCACAGCCATGGACAGCCGGGGGAGAAAACAGCTCTGGGTTTCAAGCCAAGACATGATCCATCTAGAAAGTAGATGGGGATGTAGGACAGGGTCTACATTCCCCAGAGACATGCATTTGCACCAGATAAAACATAACAGGCTTCTACAGTTGTCCCGTGTGTGTTTGGGTTCAGTTCAACCGTCTTTTATTAGGTGATACTTTTGGGGAGTGGCATCCAACTGAAGTTGCCTGTGATTTGCCCTTCCTGGCACTGGGGTGTAGCCACAGGGGTCTCAGCACTAACCCCAGCAGCTGCCTCAGCTGCATTTTGAGCCAAATGGCTCAAACAGGGCACTAAAATGCTCCTTTCAAGAAAGGTGGACAAGCTACAAGTTGTGTCAGCTCCCACCATCCCCAATGCAAAACCCACTGGCAATGGTGACAATGACAATGGAGACAAAGCCGTACCTCCTAAGAGAAAGAACTGGGATTTCTTTATCTCTCCTGAGACAACACAAAACCATAATACTCTTTAGGGGGCTCAAACAATTTGCTCCATCCAAATTTTCCTTGCAGACCTGTTCTTTACCCTACCACATGTCTCCTTAGAAGACCATTGCCCCATTGAGCTAGGTGGGTTGAAGGACTTGGATGTCTCTTGGTCCCCCGCTCACAGCCCATTCCTATTTCCTCTTCGTCCCAAATTAACAGCACAAGCAAATCTGGGAGTGGTGTTCGAAGTACACCAGCTGCTGCATAATGGCGTAGGAACAAAGAAAACTCGTGTTTCCAGGCCTGGCATCTCCCAGCAGAACAGCCTCCTCTTTGTGGCTTCAAAGGGGCCAGCGCTATTTATGGCACTTCAGTTTCTATTCTTCAGCAATTTCATGTTCATTGAAAAACAACTTTCTAATTTTGTAATGCCACACAAAAAGCACAGCAGGCAGGATGGATTTGTCAGCTGCTCCTGCCCATAAAAAAAACCTAGAAGAAACCAATAATTTTTCCACCAAGTCTTCCATCAGCAGACTGTTCCTTCCCCCTTTCCCAACACAGATCTCTCCCCCACAAAAGAGCTTTTTCAGGCTCTACTTTTGCAGGTGGACGAGTACCTCACCTCTGGCAAAGCACTCCCTCAAAGGCGACTGACATATCGAGACAAAATGCACAGGCCAGGACTCACAGAAGGTCATTTCACATTTCCAGGCTTGGAAAGAGCTGTGAAGCCTCATTGACAGTTGGGGTTAAAGTTTTTCAAGATGAGATCAGTAGAGCTGTTGCACTTACGGGTTGTCCCAGCTCACCACAGCTCTGCTTACCCAGACTTCTGGCCATACTTGTTTTGCTGAGCACAGAGAGAGTATATGATTATGCCTATATGATATACGGGCTTGTACGACACCATCTCTGAAACCACTAGTCCCCACAGGCACAGTGATACAATACAAAAGATGGAAAATGGCATGTTTATGTCCCTTTGCATGGGACAAAATGATTACAAAACAAAGGTGTGGCTTACCCTTATTTGCTGAATATATCTGGGAGCTTGAGTGAGATGACAGTGCAAGTCCTGACCTTCTGGGAAGCTTGGGTTGGAAGGTGTCCTTAAAGATCATCTGGTTCCACCACCACCCCCTGCCCCGGGCAGGGACACCTGCCACTAGACCAGGTAACTCAAAGTCTCAACCAGCCTGGCATCCACAACTTCTCCGGACAACCTGTTCTGGTGCCTCACCACCACCCTGAGAGTAAAGAATTTCTTCCTAATGTCTGACCTAAAGCATATGAGGCTAAAACCAGTGTCTCATTGTTGGGGAATATTTGAGGGAAGGAAGGTGAGAATTGGCTCATAATGCTGTGAAAGCTACAAGAGGGCTACAAAAGTAGCTTGAAATACCTGTACGACTGTCATTGCTCAGCACAGACCTACATAGCTGTCACAACATCTGCTCAAAAGACCTAAGGTGAAATCAAAGACCTTATTTGAAGTCCCGAATAACTTACTGAACAGTTCCTTAAAACTCAGGTGACAAGAGAGCAAATCGAGAAATTCCTACCTGATTTAATAACACTTCAGAAAGAAACCTGTACAGCTAGTGAATATCTACACGCCAACAAAGACATTGGCACACAGAGCACCTGGCAA
Organism: Xenus cinereus; assembly: GCA_025774025.1. Classification (NCBI taxonomy): domain Eukaryota; kingdom Metazoa; phylum Chordata; class Aves; order Charadriiformes; family Scolopacidae; genus Xenus; species Xenus cinereus. Next base: position 178,002,751 of record JAOXJK010000001.1, on the reverse strand, counting down.
AGCCATAGCCACTGGATCATAACTGAAGAAACACTTTTTTTTGCCTCTACTCAGGTCCAGGGGATTTTGGTTTTTATTCAGAGATTATGAAATCTGTTTGGAGACCACATTAGGTGAATTTTCCCCCTTCTTTTTACATGAGGTTTCCAGCCTTTCTGGTTTCAGGGAAGGTTTTAAAAATGTGACACAAGTCAAGCAAAGGATTAAAATTCCATAAGGCAAAGAAAAGAGTAATAATTTCTGATTTCTTCACTGAAATCAGGTTTGAGACAGTTTGGAGTCTCATTGATGTGTTTTGAATACTTCTCATAGCTTTAGCTTCAGTTTCCTAAAATGTTCCTGGCTAAGGCAGGCAGACAAAAACATAGATGACTGTTTGACCTGAGCAAATCAGAGACACCATCCTGAAAGATAACATGATTTTTGGCTGATTATGTGTGTCCTCAGGGGTTTGCTGTTTTACCTTTCTTACCAAACAGCGATTCACTGGTACCATTGGGAGATATTCCCCCGGCTATTTTTTCGAGACACTTTGTCATTATTAAATATTTTCATAACCTTTTAAAATGCTCTCCAGATTTCACATTATCCACCATGATGTGTTTGCTTAGGTGGGCGCATCCTCAAAGACTCCTACTTGCATGACTCTCATCACCACTGAGGGACACACCTTGAACCACCAGTTTCCAAGTCTTTCAAAAGTCTTGCAAAAATCAGCATAAACTTGTTCCAGCTGGGGCAATTCATAGCTGGGCTGCTGGGGAGATCTGGAGAGTTATTTTTCCCCCTTTTTGTGATGCCTCAAAGTCCAAGGCAGCTGATGGGGGCAGGGTGGAATTGGAGATGGTCCTGGAGTATTTCTGGCCTTCTGTTCACAAACAGGGAAGAGGAGAAGCTTGAAGCAGAATCTGCTGGTAGCCTCGTGTTTCCAAGGCCAGAGCATCATTTATATTGGACTCAGCAGACTTAAGACAGTATCAGCTTTCACCAGAGATAATTTGGGATCTTGGTGTGAAAGAACAAGCATCTGGCATCCAAGGTTAGCGTGTTATTCAGGCAAGAGCAGGGCTGCTTGCAGACTGAGTGTTAGAAGTTAAAAATGAGAGGACACACTCAGCACAAAAGGTTCAGCAAAGGCAGCAAGGTATGCCATAAATCAATCTATCAGACTAACTACCCAGAAAGACACAATTAGATGAGGTCTGATTACTTAAAGTCACATAAGTGTGCAGGAAAAGGGGTAGCAAATTAAACTACTGGTGTAGATCACCTCTCTACAGTACAATGGAGGTGACAAGGTTTTCCATTAGCTAGAGAGCTCTTCATGTACTCTTAGCACTGTAATTAATGATGATTTCCTCCTTCTGTGGGATTTTCCATGTTGCCAGAAGTCCTTAGAGAGCAGGATATATAATTTAGTCTTGTCAGACCAGCACTGCCCCATCACATCAACGGAACGGCCACGAGTCTGGGGCTTTCTGCAGCCTGACTTGGATGAGGGGCTGCTCTGGCCCACCGTCTCATGGAAAACAGAGCCACATCATCCCTCACCAGACTCCAGCCTCTCAGACAGGGACAAGGAACATCCCCACAGCCCCATGGTGCTGCTGCTTGGCCAGTGAGCAGGGATCAGTCCAGGCCCGAGGACCACCAGAGATCCCCCTTCCCATCATCCCAAGCATTTCCCAATGTCCACATCAGAAAACATTTTTTTTAAGCATTAGGTGAGTATAAGAACACAAGTAGCTGCCGTAACTATGCTGCAGATTTTTTTCTGCCTGACAGTATCAAAATTTGTGTATTCAAATCTAAGCCACATATGCAAACGAAGGAGCAACGAGCTGAACCGATCTCCTGCCGTTTGCATGGCTCAAAGTGCTTCAGCAGTGACAGAGCTCAGCCACTCGTGTCTCCCTCTACCTCCATGGACAGAGAGAAGAAATTGAGATTTTCATCTTCTTCCATGCCTCAGTTTGTTTCCCGGCTGAGAAAAAAAATCTTCACACAAAGTCACAGCATTGCCTGAAAGGAAGGAGACATTTCTTTTCTAGTGAAAACGCTCTCCTGTGCCCAAGCTCACTTGGGTTTCAGGTTGTAAAGCCACAGCTGGTGACTTCTGCTTTTTCTGTGGTTTTGCTTCATTTAAAACCATCTTCAGATGTTTAAACATTTGTTATTTAAACTGTTTGCAGTGGGATTAGCTCTTATCTCATTGTAGTTTCAGATAGGGCTATTAAGAAAAAAAAAGAGAAAAAGAGAGAGAAAAATACTCCTACTACAGCCCCACACTCATCTGATGGTGCAGGTCCCTGACAAGTGGGAAGAGGTGAGGAGTGGTCTCACTCCTCCCTAGACATAGCCCCTTGGGGAAGTCAAGAAGATGCTACATTTCAGAAGCGAGCTAACTTGTTCTAGCTGTTTTCCAGAGCATCCCTGAGCTTCCTGAGGAGCCTGTTCAACCCAAACATCTCAGCCCTGGTGGGGCTGTTCTGGCTGAGCATGCTCTCCTTCCTCAGTGGAGTACCTTAAGCAATAGAGAGATTTTTCAACTTCCTTTACTCACACTCTTGTGTGCTGCAGCCACCTCCTTGATGGATGCAGGAGTTCAGTGTGAGGAAAAAAGAAAGCCTAAGACATGCTATACACTAATTTTATATGGTTTTTCCAAACCCAAGCTCTATGTTTACGAACGTCTAATAAGACAAAATACTGTTATTCAGCTATTCCCATGCAAAGTGAATCTGAAGCTAAATTTTACATTTCTGTGACAGAGGTTTATCTCCCCGGGCACCAATAACGAAGTGGACTGGAAAGATGCCCAGCCAAGCTATGGTGCACATATCCAGGGTGAGAAGATATTGGTTCCCTGACTGTAATTTACTGCTAAGCCTCCACTTTTTTGCAAGGAAAAGAAATGACTCCAAGTACGGTTTTTTCTGTCACCATTAGTGACACTTTAAGGGAGTGAAGCAGAATCTTTTAAGCACCGATTTCCGATTTTTTAATAAAAACTTCTGCATTGCAATGCTTAACTTTTAAAAGCCCAGTGGTCATGAAGCATCTTTGGGCACCAAGAAGACCCTTGCCTTTGTGGAATAGCGGAGACCTTGGAAGGGATCCTTGGAGGCAATGGTGAAAAATTTGCTTCGCTGGGGAGCAGAGAAGTGTTTGGGAATGAGGTTGCGTTTAAGTGCTGACCCTGGGCCAGCACTTCCCTCCAGCAAAGTCCTGGCTCTCAGTGCCTAAGGCCAGCTCATTGCTCTGCTTGTAGACGGCTGCGGTTCCTTGTCTCAAGCGTCTTCTCCCCCTGCCTGGTTTCGGCATACACATCTTGCAGAAGAAAGTTTTTGTCAGCGAGAGCATGAGTGCGGTCAGTAATTTAAAAGCCTTGGAAGTCTTTCCAGGGGCTGAAGAACTTTTATGATCAGCTGCTGCCAATATTTGGTCACTGAGACAGACCCCTGCCTCAGATCTTGGCTGCAGACCCATGTCCTCAACCATCCGCAGACTACGGGCTTGGAGCAGAAATACTGGAGGAAATCCTAAGGTTAAGCACAGAAAATCAGAGTAACTGCTCACAACAGTGCCTTTTAACCCACGTCTGACATGTGAACTCAGTCCAAAATGCAGAACTTGGATGTGGTGTGCAGGGGACCGAGGAGTCACTTGGCCCACACGCAGTGCACGGGAGCAGAATTTGGCCCGGGATGTTGAATTCCGCTTCTCAAAGTCAGCACGTGTTTTGGGGTGAAAGAAACCCAAGAAGGGCTCCACAGGGGATCACAGCTGGTGGCTGCACCCAAAAAGGGAGGAGGCACATCTCCAGTGAGTCACCTCCTTCTGGAAGAGGGATGCCTTCTTGCAAGGCGTCTTTATTTCAGGCAAAGTCAGTCACTCCTGAGTCATGCCAAAGCAACACCACACGGCCGACCAGCCGGAGAAAAATGTTCATGCTGCCATTCCCAAGTAGGGTGGGTCCAAGCCCCATGTCAATGTCCATCTGCAGCCCCGGTCTCTTTCAGAGAGCCCTTCCTCCTCTCTGAATCCTGCAACCTAAAAGTGGATGGGAAAGGGGTGAAAAAGGTCCTGGAGTTCAAACTGGAGCAGCTCAGCCCCCCCGAGAGGGATGCAATCACCCCCCTGCAGTGAGTCAGGGTCCTGGAGGACACCCAAACTGCATCACCTCGGCTGTTGCACAGCTGTTGAGGTCAATCCCTCCTCCGGCCACAGGAGAACCTGCCAGCCCCAGTTCCTGCTAGAGAGAGTAATTCGTCAGGGTCGTATGAGCAGGGAGCGTGGGATGCACGAGAGGAGAAGACGGATGGTGAGGGAGAGAGTGGAAAGACAACGTCTCCCAAGAAAGCCAGAAAAGCATCTACACATATCACATAAATAAATACCACTTTTCTGTCCCTAATTTTGACATACCTGAAAATAAACCAATTTAGTGGAGGATCTCAGCACTTGCAAGGGGTGTTCCCGGGCCAGGGGGGGAGACACTCCTCAGAGAACCCCTTTACATCAGGATGGAGGCAAAGAGAGAGCTTCAGACCTCTACCCACTGCCCCTTCCCACACCTCCTACAGACGCAACAGCCAAAAACCCCAAGATATTGGGCAACTTTAGCACCTCCAAGGAAAAAAAGCAGGATTCCTCCCCATGCATACCTCAAAACTTTCTATTCCCTTCCGCTGAACCATCTTGTAGCCCTCAAGGTTGCAAGCTTACCAAAAACCCTAAGTGCGAGGGAGTGTTTCTGCCTGGTTTAGAAAGAGAGAATACCTGTGTGCATGTAGGAGGAGAAACCATCCACTCAAGCTTGCTTGCCCAGGAAAAGGACTCATGTGAAGCCTATTATTTCAAACCACCATTTTATTTCAAACCACCATCATTTCCCTAAAATTCCTGGGGACTTAGGTCGATATGGGGCATAGGAGCTTGGGGTCTTTTGAACATCAGTACAACAGCCAGTAACTTCAAGCACGACGCTGGCACTAAGTCACGTCATCTTCTCGTCCGGGTCGCTGAGGTTTCACAGTACGGAGTCAGCAGCTTTCTCAGCTCTGGTTAAAGCCAGTAGTGAGCTAAACAGGAAAAAAAATGGTCCGAAGCCAAGGCTTTAAAAGCTGAAATGACTGTGGCTTACACATAATCCACCTCTAAAGTAGGTCTTGATTTTTATTGAGCTGGCTCTCTGGTGCACATTCCTGCATCGGCTGCTTCAAATTGCATCAGGTGGGAGCGTCACACTACGACTTGTTCACAGCTTGGACTGCGGCTCGGTTTCCGAAGGAGCCAGCTGACAAGCCAGGTAGAGTCAATTTTGCCGTGCGGCAACAGCCTTGTGTCAATATTTGGGTGTTGTTTGGGCAATTTTCTGTGAAAAACAGTTTATTTTTCCCAAAGCTTTGGTCAGGAACTAAATATGCTAGAAGAGGCAAGACACACAAGGCCTATCCATCGGCTTCGTTCTTCTGGATGAGCGACAGCATTATTAACACTGTAATCCATCTATCCAGCATTATCTGAACGTGATTCAGGGCCCATTTCTGCCAGTCCTCCTTTGATGATACCAAATGAGGGTACCCAAGTCAGAGGACATGAGTGGGTTTTCATTCTACCAGTTCTACCATTTCCTGAACCTCCCTTTACCTACTGCTAGATGGAGGAGGAATGGTTTACTTCAGCTGTTAGAGTTCGGGGTCAAACTTCCTTTAAGCCAAGAAGTTAACCCCCAAAAGGGCTGGATACTCTACCCAGAAGCTTCATCAAAACTTAGAAGTCATTAGTGATGCTTGCCTGAACCTGCAGGGAGCTTGACACAGCAGCAGAATCGCTGTAGGGCCCCAAAACAAAGACATCTTTGCTCCCTTGGGGGATAACCAAGCAGCCTGGTGTCTTTTCTTCACACTGCCCTCAAAAGAGGATGATATCGTCCAGGTGGCAGAGGCAAGGTCCCATGGGGATTGCAAACAGAAGCAGCAGAGAAACACCAACCCAATGAACATGTATATATACACATACCATATAAATACATCCTTTTTTTTTCTGCTTCTCCTCCAGTTTCATGAAATTAGATGAAGACATCAAATTGGGCTCTGCATATAGGCTAGCAAATCACTCACCACATGAACTGCCGCCGTCTGGAGATTTGACATCTTTTTTCCATTAGGAACAAGAGACTGTTGTAATTCTGGCACTCAGATGAGCTGAGGGCATCAGTTTCCATGCAAATCCCTATGATATCAGCCTGATTATGGGAAAAATAAAAGTTCGACAACACAGCAGATGGATAAAAGCCAAAGAAGAGGCAAAATAAGAGGCCAAGCCCTTGTCTGAGCAAAGCTAAGTGAGGTTTTCCTGCTTTCCCCCCTTTAGCATGGTTAGTTTGCAACCACACATCGCTACCTTATAGTAGCGTTCTTTCTTGATAAAAAGTCTACATTTGCAAGGCTGGCAGTTCTGTCATCCTGCCATTTGGCTCTCATGAAAACCAGGAAAAAATAATATTTATCTTGAGAGGATTTATTACAAGAGGCAAAAGATGCAATGGAAACGGGGTTGGCTTGGGGAAATGGTCTGTAAACTGCAGAGGAAACCATCTGAAATTGTATCAGTGATTTAACAGACACATATTGCAAATCCAATTTTTGCGGGCAGATATAAAGCAGGAATTATGCTTTTGGGAGACCGATTTCCAGTTTATTAGCATGGTACTGCATGCAAAGACACTCGTGTAGCTCTGGCTCTGAAAGCTTTTCCCCAAATTTTGTTGAATGGCAGAAGCTGAGATGGCAGAAGTCATCACAGCCCAGCGCCCTCAAAATCCCACACAGCCTTTCCCTGCTTCTGCAGCTTCACCTCTGCTACCGAGCTTTTATTTTAAGGATGATCACTGTCACATTTCAGGCCAAGATTTTATATGTATATACGTACACTTATATATGCAAGCCAAACCACAAAAGGAAAGGGTTTCCTTCAGGAGCTGGATCAATTCAGAGCCTGTTTCCCATCTTGGATATGGTCATTGCCACACCAGCTGCTCACCCCTGGGTGGAAAGAGAGAAGAAGGCTGAGCAATAAGATCCGCCTAAAAAGTTTTCATCACAAGCTAGATGTGTCATTAGGGTGAAACAGTTTGAAACGGAGACACTCTGAAAGTGAAAATTCCTGCATAAAAAAAATAGTTGAAGGAAGGTTTCCAGAAATGTTTGAGTGTTTTTATTCTCCCTCCCCTCCATTTCATGAGGTGCTAATGATGGCATGTCACAAGATAGCACAGAAGCTCAACTGTCCTATTGCATTTGGAATATCAGCCAATACTCAGCACCAATTTAAAACACCTTTTTTTTTAATGTCAGACTTTCATTACACAGGGGCCAAGAGAGATTTCGAAACAAAGATGCTATTCAAAATGCATAGGGTTGTCTGCCTCTTCAGCTTGGTAATGTAAAATTTATTTTTAGTCAAAAAGAAGTCAGTTTTTGGAAAGGTCACTGAGAAAGCACAATTGGCAGATGCCGAGGTTAGCTGAATGACTCCTTCTTATTTAGCCAGCCAGCCATGAGGACTAGGGAAGAGTGGCAGATGGCCCGGCCATCACTGGGAGAAAAGCCTGTTTTAGCCTTAAACATAAGCCCATATTCTCTGGAAATAAAATGTGAGCCATTGTTGATGCATCATAATAAAGAAATACTAAAATGGGTTTGACATTTAAAATATTTAAATCTTTTCCAGTCAAGTTTTGGTAACTTTTTGGTAACTTTTCCAGCCCACCGTTTTGGTAAATGTTCCTTTCCCCTCCATCCCCTTTCCTGATAGGGATAAACAAACCAGCCCATACACCCAGGGCCCATGCTCTGAAGTTAGGCCATTTAATCACAAAGAAAAGTAAAAAAACCAACAACAGACAGCAAATTCCAATAACTTGGTGTCAATGCTCTTAACTGTAGAAAACTGTGTGGGATAAAATTCTCTCAAAGATGCAGACTGAGCTGCTGATGCTGCTGAATTTTTTTTTTTTCCAAAGGGGTAAGGAAAACAAAGAGCCCAATAAGGGTAAAACCTGGCTGTCTTTAGGTGCACATTTAAGGTGACCGTGTCTCAGGAGAATTTAATGATGATCTGGGGAGAAAAGTAGGGCTTTTCCCTGCCACACAGCTGTTTTGGATATTTTTTTCTGTTAATTTCTTTGTGCTCCATGGGAGTTTACAAAACTGGTTCCTACACTCCCACATGCTTGCACTCTGCTCAGGATCATTACAGTCCTATTCCCATTCCGAACCATGGGCCATGCTTTGATTTTCATCTTCTGTCTGGATGGATAGCAGTGTTTTAGCACAAGCATTTGACAAAGATAGCTGCTCTGAGATCTGTGGGGAAATGTGATTTTTCTGGCACTCTAGCAAGGCACTTCACCCGAGGGTGAAGCAGAACTGAAATGTGCTCCTAAACGCAGATGCTGAACAGAGATGATTTGACACTTCACCCCAGATAGCAGAGAGAAGGTTCATTACTGCTGCCAACAATGAGCTTTTCCAGAACTGGCTCTATTTTTAAGAAGTTACCTATTCTAGTAAAATGAGGCCAACTGCACTCCTGTGGAAATGAAATATCTGAGCGTGTTGGGATATTTAAACAGAATTTTCTGGTCTTTTCCTCTTCTAATAACACTGGTGACCAGCTGAAGCTGAAGATGGTCTTTGCTGGAGCTGAAGGAATGCCTCCTCAGTCAGTTTGCAGGCCAGATTTGGGACACAACTAAAAAATAACAGCATGGACCAGCATTTCTCAAAGACCCACAATTGATGTTTATCAAGAGCTGGAAAGATTCCTCAAGTCAAAGAAGACACACAGGAGTGTGACTGTATGGGACTGTCGGGGGACTGGTCTTATGGACAACGCAATGGTGAAAAACCTCCATGGCAGAATGGCTTAAAGACCTCGAAGCCCCCCAAGGCAGCACAGCACGTGTCTGCTGCCCATGAGGAAGGATGCAAGAACATCCTTGGGAGAGTTTGCCAGCACCAGCAGAGTACCAGAGGTACAGCTACCAGGAGGACCAGGAGATACAGAAAAGCTACAGCAAGAGGGGAATTTGAAAGCACCTGTGACTGATGTTTAAACTGAGAAGCAGCAGGCCAAAATGGTATACTGAAAATGATACCAGCACTGACAGCAATAAAATGTACACAAAATTCAGGGTACATATGTCTCAGCTTATACATTCAAAATAAACACGGAATTCACAGATTTGACAGAGTTGGAAGGGACCTCTAGAGATCATCTAGTCCAACTCCCCTGCTAAGCAGGATTGCCCGGAGCACATTACTCAGGACTGCATCCAGGCGGGTCTTGAAAATCTCCAGAGAAGGGAACTCCATGACCTGCCTGGGCAGCCTGTTCCAGTGCTCTGTCACCTTCACCATAAAGAAGTTCTTCCTCATGTTTGAGTGGAACTTCCTGTTTATGCCCGTTGCCCCTCGTCCTATCGCTGGAAACCACTGAAAAGAGTCCGGCTCCATCATCCTTCAACCCATCCTTTAGGAAGTTGTAAACATAGATGAGGTCTAACATGTATGTTCAAAATAAACATATGGGAGAATATTCAGCTGGCACATGCGAAGATTTGGTGAGTGTTAAAGAAAATGGAGACGGTACTTTGACCAATGAAAACCAACAGAAGCGTAACCAATCTCCAAGCAGCTCTGTGAAAAGCCAGAAACACTAGACTAATGCGAGGTAAAAAAGTTACTTCTCCGAGGTGCAACAAACACGTTGTACATGTGAGGTTAAATTCAGCAAGCAGCACGAGAAGGTGGTTGAGAGGATGGGACTCTGCCGCCACACCCCTCGTGGAAGAGAACTCATCACAAGGGATCTTTGCAACCAGTTTTGCTCTCATTAATTCTGACACAGGTGCTTTGGAAATTAGAAAAGCTGCCAAGAAGCTGTGCATGTTTCCCACATGGACGTGCTGCTTTAGAAAGTGGGTGAACTTCCAGGAGAGACGCCGGAAAGCAGAGACGACTTGTCAGCTCAGCTTCTGAGCAGCCATGGCATGGACCAGCCTTTGGATGAAGTGACCATGGTCATTTCATAGGGGAGTCATAGAAGAGTCATATAGGAGCCGTAGAGGGAGGAATCATAGAGGAGTCATAGAGAATTCAGCATAACTACACTCAAGTTACAAAGCCACAGTTATGCCTCACCAAAATAATATTTTTGAGGCCAGATACAAAATTCTTCTACCCAGAAAACCTGAAAGCTGGGTTTGCTGAAGCTAGTGGGATTCTCAACCTCGATCACGGATAATATAATTCACCAGGAAATATAGTTAAGTTTACACGTAGACTTAAAAATATTACCATGTTGGAGTGGCCTTTGGGTGTATCTTTCTGTAGCACACGTTCTCTGGTGGCAAAACTACATTTTTATCAGGCGCGTTAAACAAAGCACGCACAACTGGACATGCCAAGATTTCCTCCCTCTAACACAAGAGCCAAGTGTAAGATTAAACCTTTTTCTCATCAGCATGAAAAAACATTAATTAAAAATCCCATGGTTAAAACACCCCGCAAAACAGACAGGGTAAACAGAAAACTGCACGAGCCAGGAGACAAAGTGTGAAATCAGATCTTGGAAAACCTTTACACATAAAGTCCCTTTCTTATTTTATTGCTCTTCAGAGCTCGCTGCTGCTGTAGCCCAGCCAAGGCGTGCGCAAGGCCAGACGTGCTGGTGGGGGGCAGGAGCAGGGCCACCCCACAGCCCCATTGGGCCACCGAGGCGGGATGTGGTGGGGGAGATGCCGTCCCTCGTTACACAGAGAGGCACCAACGATGCTGGGGAAGGCCAGAGTCCAGGAAACAAGACTCTGAAGGCTTGTTACATACGCGCATTATTTACTCCTACACTTTTCATATAGCTCTACAACTCAGGGGGATGGAGCCAGCTAGGATACAGGAGATATAAAATCCCGGAGAGACAAACAGGGTATCCTCACCTCAACTCTGGCTCTGCCTGCTTTCTACCTCTGAGGCTACAGGAAAGGGGCTCATGTCTCTCGCGGCACTTTCTCACAGAAGACGATGTGAATGTTGAGCCATGAAAAGAAGTGAAGGAGGAAAAGAAGTCTGCAACCTCTGGCTGGGTCTCTTTCCTTTCCTCCTGCCTTTCTACAGATGGACCAGCTGCAGGGTGGGTTGTGATGCTTGTCTTTTGGCACAATTTGAAAGGGGGAACTGAGAGGAGGGGTTTTGCTAGGTACAAAAGAAAGTAGAGGGAGAAAAAGAGCTCATGGGAAACATTTAATGTTACGAGGTACTTTGCATGGATGGTAAAGGTGAGCGACAAGGTCCTTAGTGAGATGCGCTACTGAAAACACTAAACAAGGTTACCAATGCTTTTGGGACAAGTTTCTGGAAACTCTGTCGCTTACCCCCATAATCAATGGGGCTGGAGTTACCCAGTAGCAAGCTCAGAAAAAAAACCACCAAGTTTGCTCCTCTTAATTTTGTTCAACTAGGGCCCAGGAATGCCAGAGACACTTACTAGGGCAAGGCATTTCCTACGAGATTATTGAAAGCACTGCAGAAGTGCTGCGAGCAAGAGGTCCTAATCCTAAATTCAGAGTTAATGCAGGCTTCAGACCACTGACACCACCAACATCCTTTGGCGAAGCCATCAGGCAGGAGGCAAACTTTCCCTGGCTCCCTCTAAGTTAGGGTTGCTGCCTGCTAGAGAAATCTGCCTCGTGCTTTGAAGTGGTATTTATTAGAGCGTGCCGAAGAGCTTTGAAACAGCCAGTGCGTAGCTGCTAATGTGTAATAATTACTGTTGTATTAGCAGCACGTCGTACCAGCTGTCAACAAAATAAATTGTCCAGGATGCTATTTGGAGACTGAGAGCTGAGCTGTTCTGGTTGGCCTCTAAGAGAAACATGTATTTTGTTTCACGGCATAAACTCTATACATAAACAAACATAAAGCTACTGCTCATAAATCAGTTTTCCAAGAGCATATAGCTATTAAACTATACACAGCCTGAAGCACCAGTCTGTGAAGACAGATTGCCAAGGTCAGAGCTTGACGCTGCGCGAGAAGCCCACTGAAGTCACAGCTCGAAAGTGCAAAACATTTGGGGTTATAAGCTCTTAGTGCAACCCTGCTGCCAAGACCTGTGGGGGAACGGCCACAAGCCCCATCCACCATCAGGAATCGCTCTACTTCTCAGAAAGATGGAGAAAAATCAGGGGAGAACACGATTACTCACTCAAGTTTAATTTAGATGTTAAGCAAGAGGTCACCTGAGATGTTTTAAATAGTGTCCAGAAACTCCTGTTTGCTTTGCGTGAGAAAGCTGAGACACTCCCCCCCCCCCACCTCCCAGTTTGTTAAGACTTTCTGGAGCACTGATGGAGCCATCAGCCCAGCTTCGCACTGACACAAGATTAAATCCCAGCCCGCCTGCAAATTTTGCTATGGACTTCAGTGGCATCCATTTGGTCCTCAGCCATTAAGCCACTCATTATGGGTAACTAACCTGGAAAGTATCTGCAGCTGAGATAGCCACTGGCATCATCCTGGAATACCTTAAAAAACAAAAAAAACCCAAACAACAACCAAACCCTCCAGACATGCTGCTACATCAGTGCAGTTGGCCTGACTTTGAGCATGAGGTGGGGAGGCAAGGCCCAGTGACGAAGGTGAGAGAGAGCGTGCTCAAAGAGCAAATGTGACCAGCAGTGATCAGCACCCTGACAACCAAGCACCAACCTGAGATTCCCCATTATTGCCTTGGTCCTGCCAAATGAGTTGACTGGAGCTTCACAGAATAGTAGGTGTTGGAAGGGATCTTTGGAGATTGTCTAGTCCAGCCCCCTGCCAAAGCATGTTCCCCTAGAGGAGGCTGGTCAGGAACGCATCTAGGTGGGTTTTGAGTATCACCAGAAAAGGAGACTCCACAACCTCTCTGGGCAGCCTGTTCCGGTGCTCTGTCACCCTCAAAGTAAAGAAGTTTTTCCTCACATTGAAATGGAATTTTCCGTGTTCCAGTTTGTGCCTGTTGCCGGGCACCATTGAGAAAAGTCTGGCCCCATCCTCTTGACACCCGCCCTTTAGATACTTATAAGCATTGATGAGATCCCCTTCTCAGCCTTCTCTTCCCCTGGCTAACATGGTGGGAATTGGCAGGCAGTGTAGTGGCAGCAGTGAGGACAAGGAGTATCTTTCTTCTCCAGCTTGTTCTGGCAACTCTGCTTCATACCACCACATAGTTCCCAGGGGTTTATCCTCAGGCTGTTATCCCACGCTTATCCGTACAGCCCAGCGGTGCCACACCAGTAGGCATTACCTTGACTGGCACAGCCAGGGTGATAGATGCCCCAAGTCACAGGGCTGAGGCAAGCTGCCGTGTTGGCACAATGTGATGCAAAGCCCCCAAAACACGTAACCCTGGCCAGCTGGGTAGTTTTGACTCTGCTCTTCCAGCCCCACGAACTGTTACACTCTAAGGCCAGTCATAGGTGGGTTTATTTTTACACAGCCCCCTTTCTTTAGGTGGTTGATTAAGAAGCCCAAGTGAGAAGTCTGCTTGTCTGTAGTCTTTAATAATCTTCACTGTAGCAAAAGAACATCATTAGGGGATAACTCAGCCTCCCTCTCCTTCTTGCAATGGCTATTGAAGGAGCCAAGGGCAACATCCTAACTTCAGTGTTTTGCCTAAGTCAGGTGGAATCAGTCCTGACCTGATTTGATACACTAGCAAGATTATTTTGGTTTTTTGGAAATGTGAAGACCGCATATATACCAAAAAAAAAAAAAAAAACCAATTTGTTTTTTGAGACAAGGGCAATGTTCTTTATTATACATACTTATCTGAAATACATTATAAACAGAAGTGAAGGGTGGCAGTCAGTATTAGAGCCCTGTGCTATGGAGAAGGCAACAGTCACTTCCAGCTTGAAGCCTGTTTGAGCATTCCCAAGCCTCCCAGAGAAGCCAGTGACACCTTGGGAGAAGGGAGGCGCAGGCCTCTAGTCTTCAGTTTTTAAAAGCTGAACTGATGAATATTTTAGTTTCCAAAACACAGATGTGAAAGAGTAAAAAGCAACCAAAGCATTGGCGTCCTTTCGTACTGACTGGCCTGTTTTAATCCCACAAGCCAGTCTACAGCATTTAACTGATAGCTTGGAATCTGTAAGAAGGAAAAGGACCTTGAAAAGATCTGTTTTACAACTCTAAGCCGATGACATATAGCAGCCAGGATCGTCTTACATTATTGTGAAGTTATTTAGACAGCTAGAGCTGTTAGCCAGGCGGCAATGAAGTCAGCGATGTAGAAAGTAACATAGAAAACAGGAGTTTTCCCCATTGAGAATATGGAGTTCGTGCTGTTAATACGCAGAGCTGGATTTAGTTCAAGAGCTGCTGCCGTCATATTGGCTTTATGATACTCTCTTTGCTTCCAAACATCACAGCGTTGGACGTTTCTCTCCAACAGCCTAGCAGATGTCACGTCTAGCACATTTAGGCACCTTCAGATACATGAAATCTCACTTGTGGGTTCCACTGTGGTGCAGATACCTCTCGGATGGTCAAAGGGGTACATCTGAACTGAACACCATCCGAGATGAACTCCACCTGAGTTCCTCTACAGAGACCTGCGCTGGGTGGACCTTTCTCACTGGTGGATTCTTTTCATTTCACAGGGTGTAAAGCAGCTGGACAATGATCTAAAAGCAACAATTAATGATGCAAACTAAAAAAAATCCGTGTTTGCAGATAGAAATGTTTCCCAGGAGGCAGAAGCACCCCGTGTGGGTTTTCTCTTTGCAAGCAGCCACTGCTGAAACCAAGCCTTAACTCAATCTGTGAAGCTGTGAATGTGGTTTCTCGTCCCCTCTCTGACCCTTCCCATTAGACAACTCTGCTGAAAATCAGTTCCATGCCCAGTGTGTACTGCAAAGCAAATACCAGTAATGAAGGAAGGAGGGAAGACACTGGGACAACAGGTGGGGATTGAGCTCCATCACTGCCGACACAACTGTTTTCCTCCCTCCCAAAAACTCACCTGGCTGTCGGTGCATCGGGAGTGACTACAGACAGATATGCAGCCAGGAAAAAAAGGAGAGAAAAAAAAAAATCCTCTTCTTTGGCTTTTTTATCTCCCTTATTAAGGGCTCAGACAAATGAGCACATTACCAAGCTTAATGAGTTACCACGTATCAGCTGAGCCCGGGTGACGGCACCGAGGACACACACAGTCAATAGCAAACCCTAGATAAGACACATTAGCTCAAGCCTCAGTGATGGAGGTTTAAAACTAATCCATTTAACCTTGAATTTACAATAGGTAAAGAGCATATGTGTAAATGATTGTTGCACCTCACCTTGCACACGTTAAGTGTCTGCTTAGTTTAAGCTCCTCGTTTCCATTTCTGGATGCATGGCATTGGCACGAATGGGCTGAGACTCTCTTCTGAATCCAAATTCAGCATCACAGCACGAGAGGGAGGTCAAAAGAAGGATTAAAAAGCCAGGCCGGTCCATGAGGACGGTGCAGGACTTTTCTCAGCAATGCATTTTTCAGTGTCATATGTAATTAGATGATGAACTTAAGTCATAAGCATACCCCAGTGAAATGACATCTACATTAGTGGCTGCCTTCTGACACAGCAAGATGTTCAAAACTGAGCATAACAAACAGGAGGGAATTCAGATCAACAGCTCCACAGAAGACACTCCCAGATTTTGCAGCCGATGATCTCCAGAACTGCTGTATAAGCAAGCAGAAGTCTCCACCTGATCATGCATAAATAAGATTAAAAAACCCAAACAGATGGTGACTTAATCCCCAACTCCATCCCCAGCTGACATTACACAAAATGAGGAACACGCCTTGCGTTAAACCTTTGCTTACACTGGAAAAAATCTTCAAAATCGGGTGTCTTTAAGGACAAAGTATTGCCATTCCAAAGCACTGGTTCCTCTTCCCTCGGCTCCTGCTGAAAGGCACAGTGTCCCTCCCTCCCCATGGAACAGCAAGTCCTACACCAGCCAAGGTGTTAAGGTTTGAAGAAGACAAAACAATTTATTGTCATTTAGACAATTATTCTATCACCCCATGACGCCTACCCCCCTGGGAAGGGGAATCGGGAAAAAAACAAGGAAACCCAAGGGTTGAAATAGAAACAGGTTTAATAGGATAACACTAAATAATTAATATTATTACACTAAAGAACCAATATTGATCCCAATACCAATACAAAATACACGAGGATTACACTCAGCCCGTTCTATCAGCAGGAAGCCGTGCACTCCCAGCTGGATGGCAAATGTGGGACACCGGGAGCGCTGCGGCTTCAGGAGGAAGGGAAGGGCTCAGGGGTCCTTCACCAGAGCAAGTTGTTCTCAGAAACTCCTCAGCAAACTTTCTAATTTATATTGAAGATGATGTTGATGGTATGAAATAATCCTGTTGGCCAGCTTGGGTCAAGTGCCCAGGTCTCGCTCCTCCTCATCCCTGCACCTGGCGAGGCTCGAAAACACCGAGACCTTGAAACCCACACACCACAGCTGGCTATAAAGTAAATATTTTCACAAATTCAGACACTAGAGTCTTCTAAAAATGCAGTTATCCCCAGAATGAGAAGAAATCTTACTGAAAAGTAAAATTACTGAAAGAGAAATGAACCCTGTGTCACCCAAAGCAGGACACGCTCTAGAAAGGGATACATCCAGTGATAAATACTGATTATAGATCCAGAGTCTTCCAAGGGATCCAGCGACAACTTCAAGTGTGGAGGCGACGCGGGAAACTCATGCCCAATCACAGAATCACAGAATCACCTAGGTTGGAAGGGACCTTTTAAGATCATCTAGTCCAACCAATTAAACAAAACAA
>JAOXJK010000001.1:177889290-177927363 GCA_025774025.1 Xenus cinereus | reverse complement strand
CAGGGATGGTGTCTCAACCACTTCCCTGGGCAGCCCATTCCAATGCTTAATAACCCTTTCAGTGTAAACATTTTTCCAACATCCAATTTGAACCTCCCCTGAAGTTGCTGGCATTTGTTTTAATACATGAAACAATATTCAAGAAACTATAGAAACACCTCAAGTCTATACTCATATTTTCCCCATCTTCATTTCTTCCTTCAAATTAGCAGCCATACATTAATGTAGATGACCAATTAAAATTTTGTGTAGATTAGAGCACGTTCTTCTGAAGACGGAGTTTTCTACCTAAAAACACCACAAAAACATCAAGGATATTCTTCTTTTATCCATATTTTGGTGAAATCATGCTAATGAAATCACTATCAACTCAGCCCAACACACACAGCTACAGTAACAACTTATGCAGGAAAGTGGGTGGATTTTAATTGTCCTAAATTTTAATATTCCTGAAGAGATATGAAGACTTCTTTTTGCATTTTACTTGTGATTTTTGCTACATGTAAAAGATATTTCCCTGCACCTGTTCCATACGAGAAGAGTTCCTCTTAGCGGTATCTAAGTCTGCTAGATGTTTTAGCAACTCATAGTTAGCTACTTCGCACGTCGAGTCAAACACACTGTCCTTACAAGACATTACAAGATCAGCTGAGAAAAATAAATACTGAGCTCAGAAGGCAGGTTTGCTCCTTAACACCAGTAATCTGCACAGGAAGGTCTCAGCTCTTGTTCAGACCAGTCATTTCCTTTCCTTTCTGCAACCCTCACAGGTAAGTATAATCTGGTACAGTACTTTTTACATTTGTGAGCTTTGTCTTTTATGTAACCACATTCACTTTATACTACTTCATCATGACCAAGAGTTTTCATGTTTAAAAAGCCCCAGTCTATACCTACAGCATTCCCTAGAGGCTCCCATATAATGAACAGAAGGAAGATGTTGCCAATTTCTTCACAACATACAATGGCTACTTCAAGAGTCACTTAAAAAACACACATACAGTGATGAACATTATTCTGATTAAATATTTTTAAAAATAAGAACAAAGCCATCAAGATAGCGTTTCATCAAATGATTTCTCTAATAGGTTGTAGGTAACAAGTGATCTATGACTGAATATCAGCAATGATATACCACTGAACATACTCCATATAGTATTAAAAACTTGTTCTGAATGAGACACTCTGGAAAATACAGTAATACTCAGTCTGACAGTCTCCATCACCCTCTAAGTGATCTTTTCTGCAGTTGGAAAGACACAGAATCTGGCTGTGTACCAACGTGGTAAGTTAGGAAGCCGTTAGTGCATGCCTTTGGTATCTGCAAACAGGGAGCATAATAACAATTATCACTTGAGAAAGAACTTGTAGATTACCTGTAGAAAAATTATTTCCCAGTATTATAGAAAAATGATAAAACAAACATCTCCTTTTCAGTTGGCCCTTGTCCAGTATCTCCTCCTGCAATTCAACACCCCTTTTTTTCTTATTTCAATATTAGAGTGATTTTATACTACTGCATGGTACGAATGTGTACTCATGATACTGAACAGCTGGCATGATTATTTTTAATGATACAGCATTTTAATAATCAAAAGCTCCATCCACACCACAATACATTTGATCCAGATTAAATTACAGTACATTTTCTAGGCAAAAAGACAACTGTTAGCTCCATTTCTTCAAGCTTCTCACCCTTCAGTCTCTACTACTTATATCTCCCCACAGTCTAGGGGGCTTGAAGAAGAGACAGTGCAAGAACAGAAAAGAAACCTTAAGAATCACATCTTCAAATATCACACACATTTCTAGTCTCCCCAAAACAACTGAGTGTAACAAGTATGTAAAAACTAGTACCAGAGAGGGGTTTTGTCAAACAGTTCTCAGAACAAAAATGAGCGTAGCTAAAAAAAAAAGTTAAATGTAATGTTTGGCCAATGTGCAAATTAAAAGTTACTCACTTGAGGAATCCACCTTTCAAACTTTTTAATTGCTTAAAGGATCTTTGATCAAGTCAATGCTAACATACCAAAACACTGCTAGTTAACCATCACAAAAACCCCGCTAACCTTTAACTCCTTAAATCGACAAAAATAGTCAGAATTTCTCTCAACTTACTTTCTGACATAATTTCTACAACTTCCCCAAGTACAGCAAATCAGGTTCAGATCTTTATCACACCAGTGTCTGTATTGAAACAAAACATAACTTCCGACCTATAGCCTTGGTATTTGGAATCTAAGCAGTGTAAGTACCGAAGAGTTTCTAAACCCTTCCTGAATAGTCTTCACTTTCATCCGGGCAAGTCCCAGAGTTTTGCAGCTCCATGTACTTGAAGCTAGATTTCACCCCAAACCACTAACTAATGTTAGTAGACTAGAATCTGTTTTTAAAAATAAAAATATTTCTTTAAAGCATTTAGTATGAAGTACCAATTTACAGTGATTAGGTAACATTTTGCTGAACACATCTGACATTTACTTTCCATACAGCCACCTTTTTTTTTTTTTCCTTCCCCTCTCCAGACAGAATAGAGACATCAATATTTTTCCTCTAAAATCAGCTACTTTTTACATTACCTTTTGGTCTCCCCAGTCAGGCATAAAAGGTGCTCTTAAAGTGTTAAGAGATACTTACAGAGAAATTTAATCCCCATCTTCTCTGAGAAAGTGAAGCTACATTTTTTTCCCCACTATTCCTCTGTATTCATGCAGATATTGAATTAATTTACGTTTTCCTTTCCTACATATAAAATACTGCAGCACTTTTTTTTTGTTTATGTGCATATAAATAAAGAACTTCTATTAGTATAAATATTTTATTTCACCTTTTCCCAAAGTCATGGTTTATGAAAGATCCTGGGCCCACCTGGACTTCTAGAAAGAAGGAACTTTCTAGACACAAAAAAAACCAGCTCTTCATAAAACAGTCATATCTATGCCACTTCAAAATACAACTGCAGTTGACTACACCAAATTACACCCATTTCCAAAGAAATAAAAGGGGAACCCTTCAGTCCCAACTTGTAGATAATCGAGTAGTTTCCTAGGTATTTTCTAGTACATATAACGTGATCCTGACTACAATTATTTCCCTTTTCAGTCAAAATATACCAGTAATTTGTGAGAAGCTAGCATTAAGCACCAATTTAGACAAGTTCGATACCGAAGTGTTACATTCTCCTGAAAGGTGGAGCACATAGTTCGCCACAATTTTCTACCACCTAACCCCTAAATTCTACCAATTCTAATATTGACTGTCAGAGACTAAAACTGAAATTTCTCTTACTTTCGAATATCCTTCTACCACACTACAGTTACACAAAAACCCAACCAAGCGAAATGTGAAAGACTCTCAGGAAGAGAAGGACAAGAAAGAAGAGGAAAATCTTTTGCAGAAGTCAGCAGTGCAAACAATACCAAGCACCTTTGAACATTGTGAGGCTTTTTTTAAAATTTTGATTACTTTTTACTATTAAGCTGGCAGTTCTGAGCAGCACTGATTTGATACAATGAAGATAACTAGCAACAAGGTATCTTTCCAGATAAATCTACCATGTTTTGGGGCAGTCCTAATTGTTTTTGAGTAAAAAAGATGAAGTGCTAAAACTCATTTGGCTTGTGAAAAGATTTGTGTCTTTTAACTTCTGGATTTTCCTATTTCAAATAGCAGAGGTAAAACTTTCACAGTACTGGCTGTCTGTCTTGTCAGTCAATCTACCAGAATTTTAAGTGTGTCAATCCAGTTTCAAAAGTTCACACTGGAAAGTATGCATTAGCAGTAGGCACTGTAGAAAAGCTTGTGCTATACACAATACCAGAATTTACTAAAATTATGTCAATCATGAAGACACAGCACAGAATACATTCTCCAAACCGAAGGGTATTGAAAATTTCATGTTCAGACAACTAGAAAAGAGGTTCTTTGAAAGAAGAGTCATTTTAATCCAATTAAATGACTGGTTAAATAGCTGTGCCATGTATTTAGGGTTTTTCCAGCTACAAAAACTCTTCTTACCTAGTCATGAATGGATTAGAATTCCCAGACTTTTCATTGTTTGTAGCAAACATAGCAACATCAGAATAGACTGATCTCTGATCTTTCATTTTCTACACAGTTTAGTAACATGCTTTAGCTTGAAAATTTGTTTTTACTATTCCTTACTGAGAAGCTTGGAACAAAGAACTACATTTGAAACACTAGTTCTAACGTGACGCAATTTTGCCAAAACCAGGTGAGTTTAGAAGTGCAAAATTTAAACATTGAAGTTTCAGGCAAAGACTGAAACGTGAAACAGGCTTTTGAGGTAAATAATGTACTCATGAAATTCAGAAATACATGTAGAACAATAGCCATCTGTGAGATATTTTAAAATCATGACTTCTGGTGACATCATAAACCATAAGCTGAAAGAATCCTGACACACTTGCACTCAAAGTACACATAAATAAAGTTATTGGTTATTTTTAATTTTTCAAGAACTTCAGTGCATTCTGCACCAATCCAACTTCAAATATTTTTACATCAACTGTCTATAGAAGTGAAGTTTCATACATATTAAGCATCATCAAGTGAGACCGTTCACACAGGACAAAACAGCACATTAAGGAGAAAAAATGTTCAGCACCAGTTATTGGTAAGTTACAAGAAAAATCTATACAAAACCAGTTAGAGAATCCATTAGACATTCAATATAGAAGACTTCATTAAAACCAAATAAATACTAAATTTTACCTTTTCGGGATTGTAATATAAAGATTTCAAAGTGGTAAACAAGGGTGGGCAGCCTTTACTGAAGTTAACCCTCAGGAACTTATCCATTAGTTCTCTAAATTTTTCACCTAGAAACAAAAGTGCATTTGGTTATATGTCAGTGATTACAAGTGCTGTAGAAATATAAGCACTAATCGCTGTGCAACTCTGGGTAATAGAGTAACTGAGAAACTGCGATCAATGGTTTTCATCTTTCCTGTTATTCTATAATAAAATGCTAATATGCTCTGGATTTAAAAAAAAACAAAACAAAACAGAGTAAGATGCTTAAATTGCTAGTGCTTAAGAGACTGCCGATGAAGACATAGTAACAGTCTTCAAACCTATAAAAGCTATTAAAAAGAGAAAGTATTAAGCTCTGGCTACAGAGTATGTAGCAAGGGCTATTTAAACAAACATTGGAAAAATTATCATGGTAAGAATAACTAAGCACTTGAATGGATTACCTTGGAGATCTTGTAAAAGCTCCATCATTGGAAGTTTTTATGATTAAGTTAGACAAATAAGTGTTAGGAATAGTGCAGATATAAATTATCCTGCTTTGAGGAAGAAGGATGGTTGAAATGAACCCTCTACCTCTCTTCTAGTCCTATTTTTTTTTTATGAGTAGGACATGACTTCCGATGATAATATGATTGTTTCTGGAATCAGAAACAGAATGGAAGACTGGGTTTCAGAAAGATAAGCACCATATCAGGATCATCATTATCAAAATATACTGGCAGAAAGCTAAAGGTGTGATTTAATCATGTTTTCAGGTAAAAAGAACAGTACTTGCAGTATGCTATCTTTCTGAGAAATGCCATTTAAAGAAAAAAAGCAGGACTTGAAAGCATGCTGGCTTTCAGGTTTTTATTCCTATGATGAAAAGTCATTGTTTTCAGTCATTTGTTTGTGTTTTTTTTAATTTTTATTGGTTTTGTTTGCTTTGTATAGGGATGAAGTTGCCACACTTCACTGCCTACTCTACTGTGGACTTCTCTAAGCCTTTAAACAAGGATGTAGCACACTTCACATAATGCTAACATATACACATACAACTGTTGAAATAAACTCCAATTCATGAAAAATGCATTAATAAATCTGATCAGTGTCATATAAATATTCAGAAAATGAAGATACTACTGCTTTGTATATAACATTCTGTCTCAGGTATTTCCACCAGTTCTTAGTTTCCCTATACTTACTATTATCAGCACTCTNNNATATTTAATAAAAGTACCTCATGTTCTTCCCTAGCTGTACTAAACCAAACTGCTGTACATGGAAACTCCTACTACCTGTGGATGCGGATCCATATATGGGCTATAAAAACATCTTTTATTACACATGGATTAATCAAAACTTGTTTTCTTGCACTACAGGAAACTCACTTATATGACAAAAAAATTACTAGTCAGTTTCTCAATGTCTTCTGTTGAATTATTCTCATTTATATAATTGTAATTCAGAATTTAGGAAAGCAAGATTCAAATTTCCATTATGTACATACTTATTTTTTAGAAAGCAGAACAGCTTTAAAGCAGAGTCTGAAATATGTAAACCATACAACTAGGCACCCCCCTACAACATGAAGTCAAGCTCAAAATTGAGTCTCTGGTGCACAGAGAGCTGACCTCAGAAACAGTGAATCCACAGCAGCATAAATAAATCTAAAATTGGAATTTAATTGTAACAGCCTTTCTCCATAAAGGTGGTTTCCAGCTGGATCAAGAAGCTGATTTGTATCAAATACAAGGTTATTAAGATGCAATGCATGGCAATGTCTGGGAAGGGCTGCCCTTTTAGTAGAAGCCTGCACTTCAAAGTAGTTTTAAGCCAATTCTGACTCATCCAGTGTTGGTTGCAAGCAACTGGTCAGTGACCACACTGGAACAAGCAGCCTCATTAAACTAAATATTCTATCCTCTTGAAATTTGCAAATACCTTTCAGCAAAAAAGTTTGTTTCTACACCTTCACATTCACCATTAACTTTTGCCAACAGGATGTCTCACCTGCTCTCTTTATAAACACAATAAAATAGTAAATAGATGTAAACCTAGCAGATCAATTTCTACGGAATCAAAACCACTCATACATTCATGATCGATACAAGTTTAATAGAAATACATTTTTTAATTCAGGAAAATTCTTATTTTTTATGAAACACTGCATGAAGTAATCTACTGAGAGGTTTTTTTTCTGGAATGATTTAATAATTTTGTTTTCATTTAGAGTATTGCTACAGCAGGAATAATTAATCCTTATTACCAAAGATATTT
Source organism: Xenus cinereus (assembly GCA_025774025.1). NCBI lineage: Eukaryota > Metazoa > Chordata > Aves > Charadriiformes > Scolopacidae > Xenus > Xenus cinereus. Next base: position 177,920,328 of record JAOXJK010000001.1, on the reverse strand, counting down.
CTATTTAAACGAACATTACCTGTGGAACTACACTGTCAGATGTGATAAGGTAACCTAGTGCAAAACATACACTGAAAAAATGAAGTCAACAGCAAAACACACTATTAATAAAGATAAGGAAAAGCATTTTGAAGGTTATTTCCTTGTCTGCTATGTATTACCATAACCAATTTTATTACAGAAGAAAAACAATTGCTTGTCATCCAGCTTTTCAAATCCAGCTGAACTGGCTTAAAGTTTGCCCTTCAAAGAAACTGAAATATCTGGGGCTAAGTAAGGCACAAGTGTTAACTTCAGGTCTAAATCTTTTATGAAGCAGTTAAAAAACTTGCTATTTTACACAGAAAAGGTGTAGGCACAGACTCCTGAGCAAAAACAGAACAGTAGACTAGCTAGCTCTGTAGCATTTAAATGTACACACATGCAGCACTCAGTAAATGAGCTAAATTGAAAATTAACTTTCAGGAAATTGAAAGTGTGAGCAGATACATTGGGAATTTGCAGCTGAACGTAGGTATCTAGTTGCCATGAAATTTTTACCTTGTATACTTTGTATTTCTTTCCAAAAGTTTTCTACTGGAGCTACAGCAGTTAGACAGCTACATACCAAGTATATATTTTTATGGGATTTATCATTTCATTTAACCTCCTTCATTTTGGAAGATCATTGCTTTGTTTTAAACAGTACGTACGTATTCTCTCCAGAACCGAGGACATTTGTGCACCGTATTTCGATGCAACTTTTGAAAGGATAGAGTCACTGAAAGAATTTAGCTATAGTATGAAAAATAAAATAATTTGTGGTATATGACACTGCAGACCTGCTTTTGTTCCTATTCTTATTAAATTACCAGCACAAAGTTCATGTTGAAGATTTAAGTTCTAATGGTTCTACAACAAAATGTTGTACACCCAGTAAGATATTCAGAGTCACCAAAAGATTTGGCGCTTTTTGGTACATCACCAGTACAAAAATTGTTAGGAAATTTATTAGTCCTATGCATAATTTACATTTTTCAGCATTTATAAATAATATGTTAGTTTATAAGTATATTAAAGATATGGGAGATGTATATACACACCCCCCTATACCTTGAATTAAAGCATACTATTACCCTCTACCTTTTAACTTATGATTCTTGACTTGCATGCTGCAGAAAAGTTATATACAAGAATTCCTACAGTCTATATACCGTTCTGGTCTGTAGCTTTATCAATACATAGCTTATACCACCATATTAGAGCACGAGCTTTTTCTATGAACTCCTAAACAACAAACAATTCTGTCTATTGCAAGAGAAATACCCAGGTTTGACTCATGTACATGTACAAATACGTATTAAATGCACGTTCAATAGCCTGATGAAAGCTTAAAAAAGAAATCAAATGAAGTATTACAGAACAGATATGCAACTTGTTACCTGAAACAAAGTTTAAAGGTAATCTTCTAGGTGAAACTGCTCTGGGATGTCTTTTACTAACTTCTTCATAAATCTGAAGCCTCTCTTCTAAGGTGCCTATTATCAGTAAATATAATAGACATAAGTAACAAAGATAAAAATCTATTCTTCTAAATGTTTAAGTGTTGATAATTAATTTAGCTAGACTTCTTACACAATTTGGATTTGAAACGATTACGCATTTCAAGCTATTTTTTCCAGTTAATCATAAACATTACTGTGTGAAACGGTATTGAAAACAAACTGTATGTACAATACACAACTACCAGCATTAATCACTGTAAAGACAAACTGCAAACAGAATAATTACCTTGCACATTTAATCATAGAGTACTAGAGATTGGTTCCTTTCAGTTACATGCTGTGCAGACCCATTCAAACAATAGTTTGACATTCATAGCTTCAATTAACTGTTTTTCACTATGCATCTGTTTCAGACATACTTAAAGCATCCAGAGAAACATATTGTGTTTCTAAATCATAGGCATATAAATAGCATACTATACAAGCTTGCTTGCATTATAGGTCCTCTGGTGGCAGCAAAAACATGGCACAACACTGCCAGTGTAAGTACTGAGCACCAGAACTTTTTATACCTTAATGTTTTAAGCTTTATTTCTGTTTATTTGTTTCTTCCCACTCCTCCCCTTTCCCCCATAATATGCTTTGGAGCTCCAATGTGGTTAGAACTTAAATAAAACTAATCTGTTGCTTTGAAATGCCATTTTCACATAATTAAGACCAATTTTGCTTAAATATTTTTTAAATTGATCAAGCAATTGAAACAAAACTGAATGTACAGATCAAGACTATGACACAACATATATGTAGTAAATATGCCTGGTTTAATTTCTTAAGAAGAACAATTTATCTTGTCACTGAGCTCAGATGTTGGGGAAGAGGGGGGAATATGTTACCCAGTGGCTCCAAGAGACGTACAGTTCTAAGAGTTATACTAAAATAATGTTTGGATTGGAACTAAAGCATATAAAATCCCTAATTGAAGTCACAAGTTGGAGCTCCAGAACTTACCATGGGGGAGGAAATAGTCCTAAGACCACCTAAAAAAATAAAGTAGCATTATTAGTTTTATAAATCAGTACAGGTTTAATCTACATAGGATTTCAATATGTCAAATAAACTATTAGATTGGTTCTTTGATAACAACTACACATTTTCATCAACACATTTGTTATATCAAACAGAATAATCAAGTTCTTTGGTAATTTATTTTCTGAGACAATAATCACCATCTTCAACTCTACGGATACACTAAGAAAACCATTCAAGGGGCAATGTTACTTTCTGTATAAATGTAACAAATGCCATCGTTTCCATTTCCCAATGACAAGCCATATTCCCAGAGCTTATGAAAAACAACTGTAAAACAGTCTAGAAAGAATCTGGTTGAGAAATAAAATGCAGCTACAATATCTACACATAATATCCTTGTGGGCTTATGATTTATGATGTCATCAGAGTAACGCCAATAAAACTTCCACTTATTAGTGAACAGTGAAATACAAGGAAACCATTCCTGTATAAACACTTGGGAAAGTTACAATGGCAAAACACTTGTAGTATAAATTGTTACAATACACCAATTTATAAAAAAAAAATCACTAGCTGTTTTCCTGGAAAGACAGAACAGCGGTAATGTGAACTGGCATTGGAATAACAAGTATTTTATCACACGTAATCACCTTTTCCTCCAAAGAACACTCAGCTTAAAGATTTTGTTTTTTTTTCAGATAACCTATCCTTACAAGGCCATCTGAAACAAATATTTGAATATTTCTCTACATGTCCGTAGAAAGTGGTATCACCTAAACAAGTTTCAGGATGACAATTTTATGTTGCGGTGTACAATAGTAGTCTGATGAAAAGCTACTAAGACAGGAGTGAGTTGCAATTTGGCTTCCAAGTTCACATGTGGCAAGGAAATGTTCTTCATGTAAGCACATTAGCAAATGCCACCTTTAGCTCCGAGAAGAGAAAGACCTGCTGTTGGCATTTTCATGCACGCAAGTTGTGAATGAACTTTTTTTAAAATGGATAAACGCAACTATATCATATTCAAGATTAGAAAGTACATCGTTTTCTGCTGATTAAAGCTTTTTAATCTAAAACAGTAACACATCAATCAGGAGTTTTAACTATATCGCATATAATATGTATTTTCAGTTTATCTGTGTATCTTAACTTACTAGGTTGTAGGGCCTTTTCCAAGCCTTCATAATAATACCAGTTTTCTGCATTGCGCTCAATTAACTCTTTGTATACTTCACCGGCTTCTTTCAGTCTTCCCAACTTCAGTAACATTTCTCCTAAAAATAATGCAGTAAATTACATGAGAAAACACTGATGTCTTAGGAGTAAAGTTGAAAAAACCAGATACATAAAATTGGACTTAATCATATGTAGATGCCTTTTTAAAGGCTTTGTTTTTCCAAAGGAATTTAATGTGTATTACAAGTGCTACTTAAAACTACCAAACACACAGCTTAACACAGTTTGGGGCATTCAGCACCTGTGAAAACAAAGATTATTTTAATGCCTTTATCTGAGTCTTTAAAATAGCTATTTGGATTATCAAAGAAAAAAGCAACAGCTCTTCCTTCCAGGACTCCAACACATGACTATGTCACTTCTTACCAGGCTGTTTACTTAACTACATCTACACTTTTCACACCAACTAACCAGTTTTTAGCCAGTTAAATCACACTGGTTTGCTACTAACTAAATTGTTCTACTGGGTCTGGCTTGCATGGAATTAATTTTCTTCACAGCAACCTGTGCAAGGCTGTGTTTTGGGATTTGTCACTAAACACTGATAACACACCGGTCTTTCCTGCTGCTAAGTGGTACTTGTGGAGCATCCAGGCTTTCTTTTTTTACTCCAATTCTGCTACCCAGCAAGCAGGTCGTGATGGACAGTAAGTTGGGAAGGGACACAACCTGGAGAGCTCACCCAAACTGGTCAAGGGATATTTCGTGCTATATAATGTCATACTTATTAATAAAAATTGAGGGGAAGGAGCGTTGGGCACGTGGCCATTGCTTGGAGACTAGCTGGGCATCAGTCTGCTTGTGGGGGGTGGCGAGTGATTGCCTTTGCATTTCTGGGAGATCTGGTGTGTGGGTTTTTTTTATTTTCTTGCCCTCAAGCAATCTTTATCTCAACCCATGAATTCTCTTCCTTTTGCTCTTCCTCTCTCCTGTCCCAACGAGGGAGGCTGGGGGGAGTGAGCAGCTGCGTGGGGCTTAGCTGCTGGCCAGGGTCAACCCACCACAATTGTGCAAGCAAGGAGCAGATGAAGAATACGTGCTATTATGCTATATGATCATGTTTATTCAGAACTTAGTACTTCAAATCCCCCAAAAATTGTGAGTTATTTTTAATCAAAAAAAAGGTAAATTTTAGTATTCGCTTAATTAGGGCAATAGAATAAAGTGCATTAGAAAGCTTAAGGAGGAAACAAGAATCTGATACTTCAAGTAAAAAAAAAAGTCAGCTTTTGTACTACAAACAATATTCTTCATGAGATTAAAACTGGGTTATACGAGCTCTGATTTACAGAAGGCTCCTCTAATATACACCAATATAATCCTCTCTGAGATCTCCTCTGCTCCCATGTCAATATAAGTTAAACTGCATCCACTACCCACTTTGGTAGTGAGAGTTACTGAAGCACAAAATTGTAGATCAAGTGTTACCAGTTTCCTTTAGTAATTGCTTCAAATCAATTAAAGATTTGACATGCTTTTTTTTTTCTTTTACTGCTTTATAGTATCCGAAAGCCAGTAGCAAAAGTTTAGAACAATATCAGCTGAGGGAAGAAGAATTACTTACCTTTGATTTCTTCTACTATTAATTTATCACATATTTGCTTTTCATATGTCTCTATATGTTCTAAAGACTCCTGAAATAGATCTGCCTCTCTCATCACTTGATTTTGATATAAAATCAGTTCACTATATTCATAATCTATTTTATTAGGAGGAATCTGGGGGGGAAAAAAGCAATAGGTTAGTTAACATTTACCTGTATCTCAACTATATGCAGTATTATAGAACACAAGATTCAGGCTACAGAATATATCAGGTTTATTTACATACCCATCCAAACATTGAAAATTTAGAACTCCCCATTATTCACAATTAAATTAGATTCATTCAGGATGTTGTTAGAGAATAGTTCAAAATAATTCATGTATTTCTCTTATCTCTATCACTGTGGCGAGCTAATTGGAAAAAAGAATCCCTCCTTCTCTCATACAATTCAGTAAAATTTGCAAAGATCTCGGTAATCATTTTCTTCTGAAGGACTCATGTACTCCACAACAATTCTGACCTAAGTTGCAAAGGGGATTACTGGGACATCACAATACTCATTTCCAGCATACAAAAATTCTGGATCAAACTATTTCCAAGAGCAATGAACCACCCAAATACTGGCCATAGCTTGACAACTAGAGTTTTTCAGATAGAAAACTTAGACTATTTCTCTCTAACCAAGTGTTCCTTTTACTAGACTTCTGGGAAGTGCAGCCCACAAGCACGCAAAGAGAGTTTTCAAGCAACAGGTAATTATTTTGAGGTCTGCTGCCAGGTGCATACCTAGCACTTTGCCTACAGGCTAGATAAGACTAGTGGATCATCCACCTTCCAGTGGTATGTCATCCTGTTTCAGTGGCTGATGTTCAAAAGTATTCCTTTCTAGGAATAATATTCCTAAAGCGTATTTAGGCAATGAAAAGTCTTGCCAGAGTTCCAGTAATTAGTCCATATGAAATAGTCTTCACTCATACACAGAAGCTACTTCAACTACGAGTAAACTGCAAGAATTTCAGAGACCAAATGCAGAGGTCTCCAGACGGTGCCCAGTAGATCTATACAACAGTTTAGCATGTGACATACACTGCCTAAACAGGAACTGTAAAAGGACGGTTACAGTCTACATGGGTTTTGTTTTGTTTTTTGTTTTTTAAATAAAAATGGATAAGAAGCAGTTGAACTTGATAAATGTTAGTGACTGACTTTCCCATGACAGTACATACTTTGTTTCCGTCTGAGCAAGCAACACTTTGAAGTCACACTGGTCACCAAACTGTTTACTATTACTTTTCTGTTCCCCAAGTAAAGCTTTTCAACTGTGTTCTTTAAAGAATCAAGTAATTTAATAAACAACAAAAACCCCAAAACATTAAACCAGTTGAAACTAACATTCGTATTAGAAGAATCTTGTCCAAAATAACAACTTCCAGCCCTTCCTGAAGCACAGATCAGTTTTATGAGATTTAATGTTTCTGTTTCTATGCTCTTTGAATTTTTAGAAGCAGCTTTTATACATGTGAGCTTGTAGAAGAGAAATTTCCTTTTCAATATAAATGTTCTGAAGACAACATAACTAAATTACAATATTGTAAAGAAGTGTTTATCTGATAATGAACATCAGTTTTGGGGCTGAAAACAACAGCATTCAGGTATTTTTTTTACTAACTGTTAACATATTATAGCAAATGATGGCTAACTGAACAAGACTAGACCTTGCATATACTAGAGTCAACAGGTAGCATGAAGCCCTACCCATTTCTTCAAGTATATTTCCTCTCCCTGCAGCTCCATTTCTGTTTCCACCTTTGCTCAATTTTTATCCCTGTTAAACACGGGAAGTCGCTAATACTAACTTGTTACCTGGAAAGCATTTTTTATTTGCTTCACAGAACTAGCAAATGCAAGAGGGGTGAAGCGTTTAAGCACGTCTTCCCGCAATACCAAAGAACTGAAACTGCACAGCACCAATTTACTTCTTTCTCCTTCACTTCTCCCATAATAATATCCTCCCATCCAATATGTATAGCAAAAATGCCACAAGTACCACAGCTTTTGGCATATCATAAATTGGTTTTAGGCCTTCAAAACAGACTACCCCAAAAGAAACATGTGTCAATTAGCCTTCCTGTAGCGCTTCTGGCTTGGTAGGACTAACAGAAAAAAAAAAAAGATGTCCAAAAAAAAAAAATCAGATTAAGTCCCTCTTAGACATAGGGCAAACCCACTGGAAAGATACTGCACTTACTGTCACTTCCAGAGCCATTTTAGAAGTAGTTTTAAAAGTTCATTTTTAAAGAGATTTGGAAATCTCATCAGGTTAATGATGATTTAAATGTGCAATTCATCGGAAGGCAAGCAACTTATAACCTCAGTACTTAATCTGAATATAATCAAATTGTCTTACAAAGAGTAAGATATTCTATAACAAGTTTTTTCCACGCCATTGTTATTGCTGCACAATACACCTTTACTTCTCCCTCCCCCCAAGAAGAGTTACGATTCTCCCACATGAGATACATCCAACTTTCTCCTGAACTCAGTTCTGCTGTTTCAGAACAAGTTTTGTCCTCTCCTGGACCAAAAAAAAGAATCAACTTTACAACCATAGGTGCCCTAACATAACTGTCACTGTAAGAATGTGACAAGATGCAGCCAAAACATACCTAAGAGCAGACCCCCAAAACTCCAGAGGTTTTCTGTCCATATCTGTAATTGTGGGCCTGATGCAGAAATTAGGAATAAAATAAAAATTAAGAATAAAAGTTTTATTCTGGAAAAGAAGAAAGGAAAAATGGGACATACAACAGTAAAACAAATTGCATAGTTGTTTTACACCTTTGTTCCCAAAATTTAAATTGTGAAGTGACTCTTAAATCAAATGATTTAAACTTGGACAGCACAGCTGTTTTATTTCCTGCACTAATGTCTGCATTCAGCCTCATAACCCGTGTTTGACGGAAATATTGTGCATCTGGCTAATTTACAGCTTTCAGATGACAGGCAGTGTTGATCTGGATACACTAAGAGACAGAAAAGTCACCATTTCCAATGATAACTTAGCCATTAGAATAAAACTGTCCGTGATAAGTAGTGATTTATCATTTGAGTTTGTTGCTCAACTTCCTGCAACTACTGGCTCCTTTATTTTTCCCCACTAAGCAATCTTTCTGCTATGATTCTTCCAAAAAACAGTATCTAAACTGTACTATAATCACCTAGGTTTTTTCCACTTAGAGTAAACAAAGAATCTCTGCCCTTTGCTACAGTGTTTTCCCTAGTCCTCTTCTTTCTATATAGTTCATCTTCTAACTTTTTAAAAACAGGGTCATCAGTAAGTCTTGATCTCTCAGTAATCAGTGCCCTATAGAGGAAATCCCTGCTTCTTCTCAGAAATAAGAGTGGTTTTTGCTTTTCACCCATAAGCCTGCACCGAGAGGTAATTTTACAATAAGCTAAGTCAATTTAACCGCAGCCTGAATCAACAAAGGCAGTTCACTTCCCTCTATTATTCCCCTTCCTCTTTCCCCTCTCACCTCACAGTTGTTCAGTTCAGCCAATCAAGCCTTCAAAAGAGTGATTATTTTTCTGTCACTTTGGCTTCCTGAACCAGCCCTCCACGAGTCAACCAGTGCTGCACAAGGAAGCAGTGGGAGCACACAGGAAAGAGTCAGACTGCTGGTTTTGGCAACAGCTTGTAGTTAGATTAGCTCCATTATTTTGTAATGCTGCGTCTTTAAATACTCACCCACGATCACTACAGTTCCTTGATCTTTTTCTTAATTTTACTGCTCGGTTTTGGCTGTGTTAATTCACATCTGAGTGGACAGACCTGACTGGGCAATCCAGGTAAATGAATATGATCACCCTACGTCACCATTATTTACCAGTTATGACAACAGCAGCATTTTACATGTCACATTTGCTTCTTTATTCATTAACAATAACAGTAAACAATATCAGGCCTAATGCAGATTGCCATAGAACTCCTTGAAAACACCAGTTTGAAGCTTCCCATTCACTAGTGACTTGGAAAGCCTTCAGTTTTTCAACCTCCCTTTTAAACCTTGAACAACACCCTTTTACCACAGTCACATACAATATTCTATCAAGTCATCATCAAAAGTTCACCTACGGAGTTGGAGTGAATACAAAAGAGAGGGCAAGAAGGGAAATTGGGAAGTAAAGTAAGCAAGAAGTGTACGTCCTCAAAGATCAATGGAGTGTCCTGAACTCAACAATTTCAAGCACAGGACTATTCAATATATAGAGATGGCATAGCTAGTACATTTGGAGACTATCATGGAAGAGCCAAAGAGTGGCAAAATTTGAACTGTGAGTTTGCTTGGCCTCTACTGACTCTTCTGGACCCAACACATTGATTTCTCTCTTCCAGTGGTTGGGGCTCTACATGGGCCTGCACTCCTCAGTCTCCACTGTCTCTACCAATCTCAAAAAGGAGGAAAGACTTGATGTGACTAGTTTTCCATAAGCTCATGTTGTCCAACATTTTTAGCATATTTCTGTCCTTTAACGCTTAACCAGCTTTTCCACTCTTTTTCCATCCTTTGTAGAGATGTAATGGTATGCAGGCCATGGCAGGAGAGTGCAAATTGGTCTTTGCCTGGGACCAATACTATGCTAAGCAATAGTTAAACAGCTCATACTGTTCCAGTACAAACCATCTTCCTACTTATGGAAATTTCCCAAGTATTTCCAGTTGTTTGGTTTTTTTTAAAAAAATGGCATTAGGGCCTGATATATTCTAATGATTTCCTTGTTTTAGGGTGACATTTAAGATTGTGACAACTTGCACAGTGGACTCAACTGATTTAATATGTTCATCTATGGCAGATGGTATTTGAGTCTGGCTTAGTAATTAAAGAGCTATCATCATGACTGCCCTCAACAAGCATATTTACACACAACCTTTTAGAAAAGACAACATTAACAGCACCACTTCCATTCTCTCCAAGTGGTCAACATCAGTGTTAAGCTCTCTTAGTCCTTAAAAGAGCCCCCTTTCTTACACTTCATTTGCAGTTTTTTCCATCTATTATATATTCTTTCTAATCCCAACAGTCATTTAGACACTGAACTCACATCGGGCTCTGCTGACTCATTTGAGAGCCATGACTTTTTGTCAGTCACACACCCATAAAAGATGACCCAATTTTAATCTTGTTTTCATTCAACATTGAAGTTACAGCTCTTTAAAATACTAAGCTATATATATATATAACTTGCAACATGCTTTGACTGTGATACACGATCAAGATACAAACACTGGTCCCTCCCAGCAATTATTTATTTTTTTACAGTTAGCCCCATTCTGGCTGTATAAGATCTCAAATGTAGTTCTCGGAAAGGATGCAAGATTTTTGTTTAAAAAATAATAATAATCACAATCTATAGGTCTGGTGATCTCAGTATCTGCCCACGATAATTCCAGCACACCTCCCAAGATGAACACATCTATAAACATAGTTTTTCTTTCCGTGTTACAGAATAATCAACACATCCATTCTGTTCTTTTAATTCAGACTTTATAGTTCTGAGTTACCAAAAATAGAACATGGGAATGGTCTCTCAAAAAAAAAAAAAAAGATTACACTCAGTGATTTTAGTATTGTACCATTTGATTTACTCCAACAAGTTTCAATAACACCAAATCCTCCCAAACAAAGAATTTTCAGCTATGCTTTCGTGTCACTTTGCCACTGAGCACTGATTTGAAGTGCACAATATACAGATACATACAAAGCAACAAAAGAGTTTCTTTTCACATGCTTTGTAGAGATGTAATGGTATCCAGGCCATGGCAGGAGAGGGCAAATGAGCACACCAGACACTAAACAGTATTTGATTAAGTTTTACCTACTATAAAGGGACCGGATCAACACAGGTTTTCTTTAGCTACAAGTCTCAAAGTTGCTCAGTTGCTCCACATCAGTCTATGTTTATATCCTCAACTCTAACAGCTTAATATGAGGGGGGAAAAAAAAGTATTCCTGTATAATTTGCATCAACTGCTAAGCTCCTGGAAATCTTTTTGCTCATAGCAGAAAGCTCCACAAGTAACAGATTTCTTCCTAATTCTTAACTCTTCCTAATTACGAAGAACTAATTCCTCAGATTGTGTCTCTTGTACAGAAAGCATTCTTTTTCTAGAATAGGAAGTCTTACCTGTTGGGTTTTCCTAAACTCTTCAAGTAGTTTTAAGGCCATATCATAATCTTTTAGTAAGTGGTATGCAATGGCATATCCAATCCAGGAAGCCCGTTGTGTAGGCCGAAGTTGAAGTAGCTGGTATCTTGTCTCCTTCAGTGAAAAAGAAAGCAATTTAAAAATTACAGAGATGTTAAAAAAGAGTTATTACATCATCATCGTTATTTACCTCCACTATGGCTAATTTTTTAAAAGATCTTTTAAAAGCCCTAGGCAATTTTTGAAATTATAACAGCATGGAGAAAAGCAGCATGGTCATAAGCCTGGAGGCTACATTCTAACTATTGGAGTCACAGCACAAAGCATATTTGTTGGTACACAAGAGGTGTCATTTTCCAGAGTACCTCTTAAGGGTCTAAATTATTTCCAAGAACAGAGCTTTGAAATCTCAGAGAGTGGTTTCCATTAGAAAGCATGAGCTCACTGCCACTGACGGAGCAGTCCCGCTCTCCTCATGCCCAGGCACAAGGTCTTCATACTTCTCACACCCTCTTCCCGAGTCAAATCACATCCCTAAGGCAGTTATTCCTTTTTCATGCATTAGCCAATTCAACACCCTCAATGAAGGAGACCAACTAATGCCAAAGCCCACAGTCGCAGTCCTCTACTTCACATGGTATTGAGGACTGAAGAAGAGCAGGACTTTTCCCTTTCACAGCCAAATCAATTCAGGTATTTTGAAACCATTAACTTGTTTTCAGACAGATTTTCAGGTTTTATTTGTTATAAAATCACTATCGGGATTCAAGAATCAGTCATCATGGGGCAAGTTTCACCACATACTCAAAGAAACATGATAGCCTTTCTTACAAAAAAACCCCTTCAGTATACACGTCCAAAACACCATTTGCAGTACTTTACAATAGCACACTAAGTAATCCTACTTGCTAAGCTTTAAGTTTTACCCTTCTCATTATTTTAGTGAAAAATGAGTTGAGAACTAGAGTTTTAAAGTGATCCACAAGTCAAATTATGCAGAATAACTGTACATCTATGTCTGTTCTCAACATTACATAGAGCTCTGCTGCAATACATTTTCATTCTTTCCCAAACAAGGGCTTAAAACTTTTGAAATAGCAAAAACAAGTAGCGATAGAATTTACTACAAATAAAAGTCTTTCTAGTAGACTAGAATAACAAGATAATGCCAACAGCTATAAGTGGGAATTCAAAGAGAATACTTACCCTATATCCTTCTAAATCCCTCATCTGAATCTGCAACAGAGAGAGGTCTCTCAGGATCTGTAGATTATCTTTATCTAGTTTGAGTGCATTCCGATAACACTTGATGGCTTCATCGTATTTCTTATCAGAACGTTGCAAAAGACCATAGACGTGCCAACCTAATGCACGTTAAGGAAGATACAGTCACAGTTTTCAGAAAATAACTGCAGTACATTTGTATTACAGACCAAACAACCTTCCTTGAGAATCAGCACCCTTATAAATTAAGTTTGATTACTGCATACTTTACTAATACATTTTTAAAATATTAAGTGCTTTCAAATAAGCAAGTCATTTTAAAAATCTTCTAAGTCACATTCATAACCCCCAAAACACTGTTTTACAAACTAAATGATCCAAACTCTACAAACTCAAGAAGACTTATTCCTAGAGATGTATTGTTTAAAACTAATTACAGTAAGTACTCTTACTCTTAGAAGTGATTCATTCTAACAGTACAATTGTTGTCTCAGTTTCACTATTCCTCATTTGCCTATCTAGAACCTCAATTAGTCTCCAGATTTTACAGTAAGGGAAAAAACACAGCTACATTTTATTCATTGACAAAAGGAAATCTTAGCATTTCTGTGCGTCAGAAGTCTTTGTCACATTTTCAGCATCTCAGATTTCTATCAGTAGTGTGTCATCTCAATAGACTTTTCTTTCACAAGCATCCTTTTTTTATCCTGGAAAGATTCTGAATTCAAAGCACAAAACCAATGCATGTCATAGTAACGCATCACACTGTGTGTATTTACATCAGTCTCCAAGAGTCATATTAAAAGCAAGATTACTCAACACAATCTACCTTTTGCTACTCCAGGTTACCAGTAGCTCATTGAGGCAACATCTTCCACAACAGTAAATCTGAGTTTACTTTGCTTTTCCAATTAAAAGTGGCTCAAAAATTCTCCCAAGCAGCTGTCCCATGTGCCCCTGAAGCAGCAAAACACTACAAATCTTGGGGAGCGGTATATGCATCCTTCAGCCTCTTTCAATTGAGATGGCACAAATAACTCAGTTCTAATAACCAAAATACTTAAGAGTTGTTATTATTATACTTAATTGAAACAGTAGCAACTGTTCCCTCCAAAGATAGAGAGTTCAGAAATCATTTATCTCAAAAAGTTGAGAAAGCACATAGAAAATTCAATGGGTTAACCTGGTCAAATTAAAGAAACAGAACTTTAAGTTCCCTCTTTTTTAGAAAGATTCATGTCCTGAAGTAAGTTCTAGATATGAAGACACAAAGCAGGTTTGTAATCATAAAGAATAAAAGATATGTGACTTCAGACAAAAGAAAAGACTTCTGAAAATTAATAGTCTGAAGGAAACTTCTATATGCAAGCAAGACACTCTGTTTTGCATTTCTACAGGAACACCAAAATAATTTCAGCCAGCTGAAGCATACAAAAACTCTATATGCATCATTGAGGCTGCTAGTTAGAGCTGCTATTGCTGCTGTGACAGTGTAAGACTAAAGGGGAGAGGGGGACAAAATGATTTTGGATACAGTTACAGCAGTTAATACAGCCTAATACTGCAACTCCTTTCTACAGATCCTGCCTTTCCTATTTGAGTTCAAGCGTTCAGGACATGGGTCAAAGTTAAATGTAGCACCTTCACGCACCCGCCTCAGAACTACTGATATTTTAGTTGCTCACCTAGAGCAAGACAATTCAGTCCCAAAGAATTTATGTGCATTTTAACAGTGTACTTAGACTAAGATGATGCTTTGAGTAACTTCTCAGGCATCATTACCATTCCTGAATCCAATGGGTAATCTGGCTTAATCTTTCATAAATCATATTCTTCACCAAGCAATCACGTAAAGAAAAGCATAAAACCATCCAGAAATATGTGGGTACAGTAGTCAAGGCAGCCTAAGAAATTTTAACAGCCAATAAAGGACAGTGCTACCAATTTATTATAGTCAAACAGCTCTGGACAGGTTTGCATGTTTTCCCATAGTGCCATGTTATACTCAGGACACTATCTGAAACAGTTATTCTTGAAATAAGTATAAGTATCTGATCAGATCATTACTCAAGTTATATCCAAAAATGGGTCAGGATTCGTTTGTAGTTTGACCAGAAAATTCCTGGATTTCTAAGCAATTTTACATCAGCCGTTTCCCCCCCTAAACTCAATATGGGGAACTGCAGAAGAACTAAAATCTTCTACTCCTCAAAGATCAAAACACTGAACTGACCAGCTGTACTTTAAACACCCTCCACCAGGTGCTTTCCAAAAAGCACAGATGATAAAAATACACCTAAAGCATGTTCAAATGTTACCAAAAGAAAATACGAACACATAGATGTCTTGCACCTCCTCAAAACCAGCTACTGGAACAAGATGACTTTAGTGGAAACTCCCCACCTGTCCCTTTAAACCAAACGATAGGCATTAAACTCACACAAAACAGGAAACGTAAACATTATTTTTAAAGAACCTCCCAAATTGTTCTTAGGTAGCACTGAGGATCAATAGCCTTCAAGCTTTCATCAGAACTTCATGGCTGGTCACAAGACTTTGCAAATTATGTCGAGGAATCTCAATTAAACAGCTCAGCCTCAAATCTGTTTCTCACAGGCTAGGGTGTATGTTCTCCTAGTTGACTCTTCCCAGGTACTGGAGCCCCACCATCAGGTATTTGGGTAGTGGTATTATGACGGCGCATCAGGTGTGCCTGAAGTATGGTAGAAGTAAAAGAGGTTTGCTATTTCTTTAGAATTTGCCAAGAGATGACAAGTGAGAGTACTGTAACCTGATGCCTAGTCTGGAATTAATTCAGTATCAGCTAGCTCGAGCTCAGTAGAGAAGTAATTCTGCACAGAGAGATTACTCTAGGCGATTTTCTGAAGAGCTGTAACAATACACTTGAACGCAGACAGTTGGAACTCCTTGTTTTGTCAGAGCTAGTTCTATGGATGCAACTTGAAAAAAAACACCACCCACATTTGTGCCTAACAGGATTTATGAGTTCACACTTTCTTCAAATTCAGAAAACAAAGAAACTTGTTAAACTTACCTTAAGAAGACTGCAAGTCAGTAAAACAGTAATAAAATCCACTAAAACTCATCGCCAAAAAAAAAATATCCCTTTGACCACCCCACCCCCTAATTTAGATCCGAAAAAGCACAGATCCCTCTAGCATTTGTAGGAAACTCTTCTAGACAGTTTTAGAGTCAGCATCAATTTCAGACAAGAATTAAGGATGGTGATCAATTCCACCCTGGAATTTTGTTTAGGAATCAGAATTCCCCCAAACTCTTCACTAACTCACAGAGATTCTTTTTCTTCCTGATTTAAGGTGCAAGATTTCTTACATGTACATTGAAGTTGCTTTGGTTTTCCTTAGCTACTCAGTTTTTAAGATCAAGAAGGTACAAATTATTTTTGACAGTTCTGTGTTCTCTAGTAACTCTGATAACCTCCATAGACTTAGAGATTTTTCCCAAATCTCCAGCTCCCTGGACATTTAATACAGGAACAGTGTAAACAACCATCCCTTTGTTTTAATTAGACGGCCATCAGAAAATGTTTCTTTCAACTGTGATACTAAAGAAAGATTTTTGTTTAACAGTTAAAAACTTAAATATTTAACAGGAAATTTGCCCCGTAACATGCAATTCAAATGCATACAGAACAAGTGAGAATTGTAGAAAGGAAAATAAAACCTTATTTCAAGTGTTTGATTACCAATTAATATTCACTGTACACACCTTATTTTAGACTGTTTTTCTACAGACCACATTAGGTATTTCAAAAGTATTACTCATGTAGCAACAAAATCATACATGCAGAAGTGAGAACTCATAGCAAGAAGATCAAGCTTTGTATTACGAAGGATACAGACATGACTCTTTACATCATTACGAAGTCCTTTACGAACAAATTCATAGGCTTCTTCCTTCTTCCCTAAGCAGTTCAAGGTCAGTCCTTTCATCGCGAGCGTCTCTGTAAGACATACCGTATACTTATGTTTCTGACTTCCCATATGCCAGTTTCACAGCACAGACACCCTTTGAAGTTGCTACACAGTGAAGTTCCCCATTAAACGATAAATTTAGATCAGGATAGCGGCCCAGAACAGCTGAAGACTGTTATATGGAAGCATTTCCTTTCTTGAAATTAGTTTTAAAAAAAACACCGCAGAATATCATACAGATGTGATCAACCACAGACAACACAAACTTTAACTAATAAATACATTTAACCAGCTTTATGGGAGTTAACAATAAGCTAAAGCAATTTCAGAGAGTTTCTCAATGTGTGTTAAAGTTCCAGGTAGGCAGAACAAGAAAAAAAAAAGTCATTAGGTTGTGTCACACCCTAAGAAAAAGATCTGTCGCAGTCAGCTCCACTATTACAGGTAGCTTACAAAGCACTAGTTAAGAGAAGTATACTCCTGCTACAGTTATTTGGGGGATAAAAGACCTTCTCAAAGCCTTAGCATTTTAATCAACATTCCAAGAGGCACAAGATTCCAAATAATACATGGGTATTACTATTTCCCCCACTCTTCCCCCATTATTCAAATGGGAAATACCTTGCATGTAATGCATGCACTATTCCTGAAAGGTGTTGCAGATACATTTTGCTAAATAAGAGAGCGCTTAGTTTTGGTCCCCTCCAGAAGATTATTAGTCACATTTTCACCACAGTATTCTCTTTTTCCTCCAATTGCAACCTTTTCTGCAGTACTAATGGCAATGTCCCATCATCTCACCCTAACTCTGTGTTCTGTAAAAGTACATGCAAAGGGAATGATGATCCAAAATGAGCCAAGGTTTTTCTTTTGTTTTTACGTTGTCCTATGTCCACACTGCAAGAACAAAACAAGCTAGAATAATATCTTCCCAATAATACCAGGAAGCTTGAAAAAGAATATCCCCATTGTGGGAAGGAGGACAAACTACTCCTCACCTTCCCACACCAGGGAGATAACTGTCCAGCCACAGCAATCCATCTGTTTGTCACCTTCTCACTAAATTTTTCAAATTCCTTGTCTCTGAAGCTAAGTGTGACAACAGTGCAGCTTCCCATCAGATCACTTCACTGGCTTAGTTCTGCTTCAGCTGTTCATTCCAGGCTTTGCTCCCAAGCTTCAAAGCCATTAGTGGCTCAGAGCCCAAGTAGTATGTGTACTGCCAAGGCAGCGAGTTGTCCTGGAAAAGTTTAAGAGGCAGCAAGAGCAGAAAAGACAGAAATATATACTGAGATGTTATAAAAACACAACTGCTAATAGAGAGAAATGCATTAGGTCAAAGCTGGACAAGCCACTCTAGCTTTGAAGCAACAAGAAAAACTGTATTTTTATCTCTAGGGGAAGTAATGAAGACAAGGAAGAAAAAGCAGACACTGATGGAAGCATGAAAAGGATTAGTTGAACATTTTGCCAAGATTTGACAGTGTCAAACAGAAAAATAATTTTACTGACACAGTACGTGCACACTCAGCTTTAGGCTGCTTCAACAGCAGACAAAGAAGAAAGATTCACTGCATCAGAAGGAAAGATTGGCTGAACCATGCAACAGAAGCCCTGTAATACAGTAAGACTACGGTATCTTATTGAGGATTAAGTTCTGACAGATGTAAATAGAAGCAACATTTTGCTGTTCAGTTTCCTGAAGTATTTATCAGAACAGGATCTCCAGATTCTGTCCTCAGCTTCAAGTCTTAGCACCAACAGTATTACACTTCACTCTTTATAAGTAAAAATTTGGTATGCAGTACAGAAAATTTATGCACTTAAACAAAAGCAAGATTTTTAATTAATGGGCAGAATACCTTCGTATGATGATAGTCAAAAAAGGCTGAGCTTGCTATTAAATAGGAATGTAAGAAAATCCCACACCAGCATTCTGACCCAGAAACCTAGAAAGGCAGCTTACTTGGAAGCTTCACTGAAGTGTGCTTCTACCGTATGTATCTTGATCTTCATCATTCCACTACACAGAAGTGTTTCTAACTGAGCTAGGGTGGAAATTTGGTCTGAATGCACAAAGACTGAAAATCCAGAGTAAGTATTCAGTCATAAGGACAGAACAATACCCAGCAACTGGCTCCTTTCTTTCCCAGTAGTATGGAATGGATCGATTATACATTTAAACTCGCAACAGGAGAGAAAAAAAAAAACAACACACTTTTAAATCTGCAGTTACCTCCATGTTCAGCGAATTTTGGGTTAGAGAGGATCATCTTGCAGAACTTGAGTCCATTTTTGTACTGCTTTTGTTCGTAACATTTCTGGAAAAAAGATTGAATACAATCACTGAAATGCATTTAAAACCAGAGTACCTTAACATACCAGTACAAAAGCAGTAGTTCCTTCAGTAAGGTATGGTAATTGGATCGCTAATGAGTTCTAGTTGGATATGACTATTCATATTACATTCCCTTCTTTCAGCATTCAGAATAGCATCTGCCTTCATTTACATGCAGCCAATGCTCTACCTCATGGTGTCCTTTTTGTAAAAAGTTAGTAATTCCTTTTCAACAAAAATAGCAAAGGCAAGAAGGAGTGTCTACTTCAATTCAGAAATTCTTTTGAGAAGAGACAGCCTTAAAGCATACAGATACTCCTTTCAACATCCCATTTTGCTGGCCTAGTGACCTCCCAGAGTAAGAGATCTCAGACAGAAGACTTTCCTTGTTGCCTATGTAAACTTTTGGGAGGAAGAGAGAAACCATGAAGTAGGATAGACCTATTGTAACCTCAAAAAATCTATAGACACCCAGGGAGGCAGAATTTACCTGGGAATTAAAAAAAAAATAATCTAATGGCTAGCTGGAATAATACAGCTAAGAGCTACTTTTAGATTTATTTAGGGTACCATTTACGTAATCACTAGGTAAACTGGCAAACAATGCAGTTCAACCGTGGGAACACAAGGGAAAAAAACCAACCACATCAACCTGGGTCCCTTTTCCTCTTTGGAAAGACAATACCCGATGTTAGTAAGTCTGTAGGGTCTTAGTAATTTAAATCCCTTACTGATCACTATAGTTGATCACTTTAAAATAAGTTTATTTAAGCCAGTAAAGGCACGCTTGTATCAGTAAGCATGAAAATGATTTTAAGTCATTTAAGTTTCTTAACTTAAAGGACACAAAAAACCAACGGGCTTAACTTGGCACCATTTTCACTTAATAAGGTGTATTGTCCTGCTGTAATTTAGACAGCTGTTCTCAGGAGAAATTATGTCATTTCAGCTCCGTGCTTGAGCACTTTAACTGGCCGTTCCCACTCCATCAATCTTCCAGGACAGAGGTAAAGTCTATGTTAAATTAATGCAAAGCGTAGTAACTCCTTTGCAGACGTAATACATCATCCCATTGCTTCCCAGGGTACAAGCAGCACCGAAAGAGGGCTATGCTCGCTCTCGGGCAACTGGCTAAGGTGCCAGAACGAGGGTCCTCCTCCAGCCTGTGGGAAAGGGCTTAACCACAGTTTTTAAGTCTTTGTTGCCTGAAACTCAAGCCACTCGCAGTTAACCATGAATAAGCGGAGATTAAATTATAGAATAATTTAGGTCAGCAGGAACCTTTGGAAGTCACCTAAATCACCCCTCAAAACAAAGAGAGTTAACCTTAATATTAGATCAGGTTGCTCTGCCTGGCTGACTTCTGGCAAGATGGCCAGGGAGTTCCCATTGGAGGCAAATAATTTATACTATGGCAATTAACAATTAAACAGCAACAACAAAAAAAAACTTTGAGAATTTTAAGATGAGAACTAGTTTCCACATCTTTATCAGAAATAACTTATGTTGAAGCAAAACTTGGAGTCCCCTCCAGGGGAAGGTCAAATTCTCCCATTCATCTATCTTTTATTTATTTCTTAACATAAGATGCTTACTATCATTTTTAAAGAATCATAAGAAAATTCTCTAAGAATGCTTTATAAGTTTATTCAGGTATGCCTGAAAAAAGTAATAGAATAGTGAACATTCATCCACGATTCTACAACTCTTGCAATGTTGTCTGAAACGCCAAATACACAACAATGCTTAACCATAGAACAGAAACTATTTGAGTCGAGTATGCACTTAAAAAAGACTAACTACTTGAGGAAATTTTATCTATTATCCTTGTTCTGACATTTTTATCCTGTAGAGTTCAGTTTCAGGCCTAGAATGAGAACACAACTTCAATAATTACAGAAAAAGACAACATTTTTGGAGGATAAACAAGATTACATTTTTTAAAGGCCAACAGATGGATGGAAGAGAGAAGGCAACACTCTCCACCAAGAAGCTGTAGTTCAACATTCACAGTTGTTTGGCTTGCTGATAAGACAACCAGTACGCTTGTACTTGTCAATTAACAGGTTAGCTCAAAACCAGCCACAAACCACACCATTCCTTGCCCAGCTGCTAGTTACTAGACAAAAAGAGGGTCTCCCTACAAAAACATAAGGAATCAGTAGGAAATGCATCTTTAGACAACTCCACTGCTTATGGGACAAGCCTTGCTGGTTAGTCAAAGGTAACTCCCAACCCTGCTCCCTTCAAATACATACATATACACACACATATAAGTTATGTATTTATACCAATACATTGGCTTAAATGTATACCAACATAAGAGAACAGGACTTTGCTCAGTAAAGTAAATTATTTGACTCTCATCATCAACACTTACAGATATACCGAAAGGCTCACAGATTCAGTTACATGGACAAGCCTGGGGCTTTAAAGCATCCAAACTTCATGAATGGACTGCTTTTAAACTTCTGTCTGTCCAGAACCTGTGAATTAGCACACCACACTCCACCTGTGACTTGTTTACAGGAGACCCGAGTTTGATGCCATGTGATGCCATCTCATTTTGTAGTACAGATGGGAATTTCATAGTTGAAAAACCTGATGTCTCCATATGTATTCTCAAGCTTCATACCAATCAGGACAAATACAGCTGAAATGCGTTCATCAGTATCTGTCCCATTGCATTAAGTCTTTGATATATTAAAAGCTCAAGCTAATATGCTGGGTTGCTTTTGTGTGGCGTGTTGTGGTTTTTTTTTTTTTTATAAAAATCACCTTATCTGTTGTGGTTAATGTGAGGCTCCCCATCAGCCTTTTATGGCAATAATTTTCTGTTAAAACTGGAGCCAAATCATGAATGCTTACATGCATGAAACTACAAAGGGAGATTCTGGCAAGGCCAAAATGTTATCCAGAACTTCTGCTACCAGATGTTCCTGGAAGGATGTTACCTCCTCTAGCAAACATCGCATCCTGGTTTATTCCCTTTTTCATCACTAATTCAAAGACTTTGCTATACAACTAAGCTAGACATCACTTTATGCACTTTCAGGTAAGTATCACGTGCCACTACATAGAGGTCAAATAGGCACAGCATCTAGGAAGTAACTATAACTGAAAAGGTAAAAAAATACTTGTAACAAGAACACATGAGCAAGAAGATACTTTAACCCTATATTACAGTGTTTTGCTGCTTCTACTTAAGGAACTGCCATTCACAAACTCCAATTTATTTTCTGCATCATACCTTCTTTTTTTTTTAAAGATACAAAAATCCCCTCCCACTGCTAAATATCAACATAATCAGGGATCTGAACAGCTCACTAATGTAAGATATAAATCAGAAGAACTTAATGTATCACTGCTCAATCACATATGCAATTTACGCATAAATTACATTTATCTATTTGCAACATCAGGTTAGTAAAGGGAGGCTTTTACAGACTACCCCTCCCCAGACAAAGCATTTGTCACTTACAAAACGTCTCGTATGGAGAGAACAGCTATGTTTTTAACATACTGATGATAGAGTTTAATACACAGATCAGCAGTTTTATGGCTGAAGAACACTTCATTATGGCCCTCAGACATTAGTATTCACATCTGAGGAGCCATCTAACAACAAAAAAAAAAAATCTCAATTCGCTACTCAAAGAGACTGCAGTTGTGGCAACCAATTCCCTTCCTCATCCCTGTCCCTAGTGCCTCTTAACGTACTGAAGGGACGTATTATTTCATAAACCATTTTCACATGAAGGCTGAATAAAATGTAGTACCACATTCGAAGAATGAAGATGCTTATTACATCAAATCAAATAGCAGTGTTAAGCACAGCAACCAGGTTTCCTTGGCCAACTTCAATGTTTTAATAGTTTTAAGTTGTTTAAGATTGTCTGCGACTGTAACAGATGTGCAGTGAAGAGGTTCAATCCAAATGAGACACACTGAGCAGTCTCATGGTGAGCATGTGTAAAGGGGAATTATAAGAAAGATGGGGAGAGATTTTTTAGCAGGGCTTGTTGTGATAGGACAAGGGATAAATCCACACTAGAAACAAGGAAGAAATCTTTTTACAGTGAGGGTGGTGAAACACTAGCACAGGTTGCCCAGAGAGGTAGTAGATGCCCCGTCCCTGAAAATATTCAAGGTCAGGTTGGAGGGGTCTCTGAGCAACCTGATCTATTTGAAGATGTCCCTGCTCATCACAGGGAGGGTTGGACTAGATGACCTCTAAAGGTCCCTTCCAACCCAAAGTATTTTATGATTTTACATGCAAACACTGATTTGGAAGTTGGTTTTGCATCTCTTGACAAGAGCTTGTCAAACAATAAATCCAAACCACTGCTGGCAATTTAATGCTGTTCTCGGATCCTACCCGTGCAGCCCACGTTCTATTAATACAGGCTTGCACACCGATAGGCTGCCTCTCCAGAAACATGCTGGACCATCAGAATCACCAATAAGAAAAACGAGCATTTCAACTAATTTAACTATTTCTAACTAGCTGAATAAAAACTGCTTCAAGCTTTATTAGAAGAACATCACTTGTTTAAATTTATTAGCCTTCCCTGATACTGTACTTCCACATAATCCTGTTTGTGCACCTCTCCGTGCTCAGTTTCAACATTTTTCTTGAAGGTAGAGAGAGGGTAGCATCTTCTCTCTTGTTGCCAAGGTTTTGGTGACACCTACAAACCATTTTAAAAAAATAATCTTATGTTCTCAATACTTACCTCTTCAGTTTTTTAACCTGTGTGCCTGAGACACAGTTTAAAGAACTGGGCTGGGTAAGGAAGGAACCCAAGAGCTAAATGTGGAACATCAGAGCCTTGAGAGGAGGACAAGGCTTACACATCAAGCCCTTTGGAAAGAATGCTGGAAGTCGATTGTGCTGGAAATCTGTCCAAGCCACAATTGTGATCAAGTTCAGCAATAAAAAGCCCTCAAAGTTATCACTGACAGTGTCTCTGATCAGCAACTTTTCCTAGGAACTGACAATTATTTAGAGGGGCTGTTCTAATTATTAATACATATTTCTGACCAAACTCAGGCACAATCAATACAGGAACATCAGCATACTGTCAGTATTCTTCTTAATTGGTATTTAACACTTGGACATTTAAAAAGCCTTCCTTGTTTTATTGCATATCTATAAAACAATGTCACCTGCATCTCACAGACAATCTATGATTCTCACAGCCGTTGATGAAATTAGTTATCCAAGCACCTTCATGATATTTTAGGCAGAACTCAGCATATCCTGTTCTGATGCTAACAAATAATAATTATCAAATTATTTGCCAATTTGATAGCAAGATCTGACACCATCTTGTTTTAATGATATATGATTAAGTTCCGAAAGAGTTCAGCTTTCCATCTGTGTTGGAAATGCTCCTTGTATCATGAAATACTTGGATACTTGGCAATAGTGATACAGAAAAAGAAAGCATCATGATACTATTAAATTTCAGAGACAGACCAGGGTCCTCTACATGATGTTCCCCAACTAGCAACTCTCTCTCCACACTGATTTCAGTTCAACGATGTTTAAGAGAACGGAAAAAAACCCAACCACCTACCAGCCAGAAGGGGCTTCAGCTCATAGAGACCAAGGAAAAAGTTCATTACCACTTTCTCATTCCCACAGCATCCTATATTTCTAGTCCCAGGAGAACTCTTCCAGTATATCAACACATCCTCCAACCTTTCCCTTAAGCCCTGCTGGTATTTTATATATGCACGGCCATCCCTATTCCCTGGTAAGGGTGGTTAATCTCATCAGCTGATATAAAAAGCAGGTGAAAACAACCTTGCTCCAGCCTTGCTTGCTCGCACTGTCAATATGGACAGACCACATAGTTCTTCCCCAGACCTGGGGACTTGGCAGTGCAGAACAGTGCTGAGTCAGACCACGGAGACATACAATGGAGTATGTGGTCAGCATTATATAGAGTGGTAATGTTTTGATCAAAGTACCAAAGTCACAGTAATATCGAAGCTTTTACTATCATGATTCTCTGTATAGAGCATTTTGTCCTTTAAACAGCTTTTCACAATTAAGTTCAAATCTACAGAATACACAAAACATTACAACTGTGACTGTACAGAACGCAGGTGTAAATTACTGCTGTTTGTACTCTATTATTGGCAAAAGAAAACTGATATGGTATTTATTATCAGAAAGAACATGTGTGATAAAAGAACGTTGTTTCAACATTTGCTGTCAGAGACATCTTTAACAGCCCAATAAACTATGCCTTTTAAAGGGGGAAGCTCATTATTAAAAAGCTTGCCTTTAATACCTAGTCTAATTCTGCGCTGTGCACACACACGTAAGACAACTTTAACCCCCAGAACATCCTTTTCTTCAAAGGGGCAGAACCAAGAGAACACAGGGTAGGAAGAGCTCTTGCTTACAAGCACTTGGCATCTGTAACTTCCTTACTATCTGAGCTAATAGGTGTTCTACTGTTTATGAACGTTTGTACGTCTCCACAAAGCAGAAATCGTAACAGCAACACTAGAAATTAGACGAGTCATAGCCCTATCACACATTTTCTACTGGTTTTTTAATCTGCACTTTGTGTAGAAGTACTGAAGAGACCAATCTGCTCCATCTCCTGGGATGAAACTGTGATTAGCCTAGCAAGAACTCAGACTGAGCAGGTGCTCCACAAGCTAGTGGAACTGCATCTGCAAGCAGTTAAGCAAATGAAACTATCAACATGAGCACTGTTTTGCCAGACCTGATAGACATAAACATATAAATTTCAGGCTTTAAAAAGTTATGCTTTTATTTAGACATCTTAAAGCAAGTTCAAGGCAATTACTGATCCAAGCCTTAAATGCTAACTGCATCTCAACACTCCCTAGAAGGTTTCACAGCGATTCAGGCAAAAAAGTTGCATGAATCATAACAGATCAGACCAGAGATATCAGACCTACCTGGTTCAGGCCACCAGAGGCAAGATACGAGTGGCAGATGCATAAGGAGAGGCTTATGAATAAGAGAAGCATTATTACAGTTCTCTCCAGAATGTTCTCAGCCTCCAGTTATTTATGCTTCACCAATCCTCTGAGCCAAAGGGTATATATTCACACACGCACAAAAAAGTAAAGGGCTGCCCCCCACTACACACAAACCTTGAAGAGCCTCAAACTTTTCATAGCAACTACATCTTCCAAAGGGTTCCACAGTATAACTACCTTTTTGTTAACAACTTTTTGTTTGGAGCCTGCTACTTTGCACCTACCATTTCTACCAAAATGCAAACTAGGCATAACAGCTTGAAAACAGGTGAGTCCCTACTTCTCCAGACTCTTCCTCATTTGAGAATCTTTTTTAAGTTCTTTCTCCTTCAAGAAGGTCATTTCACACTTGCATCCTTCTTCTGAGGAGGCCAGGCAGGCAGGGAGTACCAGGGGAAAAAGCAACATACACAGAACTACTGCACATGTAGACTTGCAGTATACTTAAGCAGTGGCCTAACAGCATTTTCCTCTTCACGACACCAGGATTCACCAGCTTTCAACTACCATGCAAAAAAATAGTTTTAAACAATCCCAAAAATCCCTAAAAATCTCAAATCTTAGGGGCAATCCAGCTCACAGCCCATACTACATCTACATTAAATTAGGATTTCCAAGTCTAACTCACCTATGAACAATTTTACTTGCTATGGCTCAACTTACTCCAGAAACATGAAGTACTTCTGCGTATTTTCAGATGGCCTTCACCTCTTGTGCCATGAGGAGTTCAGTACAACTCAACTCTTCTTGCTATTCATCACTTGTTCTGTTCAATATAACCATAGGCAATTAAGAGAAAGTTTCCGCACAAAACACAATGGGACTTAATTCCGAAAAGTTATCATTTATACATACAGGAACTTCCCTTTAAAAAAAAAAAAAAAAAAGAAGTCCCAAGTGAATAAACAACCAGCCTTTCACAATGATGTTTACAAACTCCTTTTGAAAAATTAAATCAGGAATATTTATTTGGGATAAAGTCTCCTCCAAATCAGACTCCCTCAAATCACTGACAGATGTGAAGCATGATTTTCCCTTACCAAAGTCTTGCTGACTCTTACCATTAGTCTATCATCTATCCTCCACAATTCTGTCATTTTAGTAGCCCGCAGCTGCCCAGGCATCCTCACCACCTCTTTTTGAAAGGAAACAGCCTACACTCTTCCTGTGCTGCCCCTCCTTAGCAGCACAAGTAACAACCACACCACAAATCAGTCTGATTAGTTTCACCAGATTTTTGATGACAGCTCCATACTCTTACCTTTAAAGGAAGGGGTCTTTAACAGAGACTTCAAACGTGTACTACTCCAATAGTGGATTACAATGGCTACCTCAACTAAATTACTCATGTCATTTGGGAGGCATTAACAAGAGTAGCATCACTTCCCAATTATTGAGTTTAATAGTTTGGTAATTCCACCACATCATTACTAGGAGACAGACTTATGCATGCTTATAATCCATTATCCTTTCATTAAATAAAATGAAGACTTTTAGAATTTTATGAATCAGAATTAATTTAATTAACTCCTACAAACACTTGCATATTTTTCTTTTATCAAAGAAGAAATCTCTTAAGATTACTGTAGAAGTCAGGAAACAAAAAAGACACTACAGAGAAGCTGAACAGTAATTCAGAGATAGGACACTTAAGATAATTCCTAAGATTTCCTCACCCAAAGAAGTGGAGGATACATGCTTGAGTGAACTAAGCAGCAACAAGTCACTGCTAGAAAGGGACGTATTTGCAGACTTTTTGTGTTTAATTACTTGAAGTCAAACAAGAGTAAATGGCTAAACTGGTCTCGGTAAAGTAATGCCTTGTATCTGAAGAGGTACGAGGACTTAGCTGCCTCATAGCAGGATGAAATATTCACAGGCTAGCCCTTCCTCGAGGGAAACACATTTGCAATTAAAGCAGCAAACCTTATTTTATGCAACAACAACACGTGGAATTCACTGAGAAATTAAACGATTAACTATTTACAAGCATGACACTGTCCACAGTTATATTAGGCATGAAACAAAACACTAGACAATACCTTACACTGCCTGACACTGGGCAGACACCAATAGTTATTACAAGACACAAAGCATTTCTTAAAAACAGAAACAAATTGGCAAGTAACCCATGAAAGTATAACAACTCCATGCTTTTCCTCTGAAGCACTCATAAGAGCTACTACCATGCCCTGTCCAGATAGAGATGATTTGATGCTATAAAGCCAAAGTTTAAAACTAATTTTAAGATGAGACATAGTTTATAATCTGGGTTCTCAGGTGGAGAAAAAAAAAACCCACAAAGCTGCTTAAACTGAAACATACTCTGAAGGCAAGCTTACAACTGTTTTAAATACACAAAATGAAAGATCTGCCTAAGCTTACTAGAAGTAAGCACCAAATGCACGTTATCAAACTTCAGTGTTAACAAGAAGCGTTTTTAAGCTACCGGCCTACATGTTTAGTTTAGATTGCATCTGCCCCATTCACTTGAGAAGCGACATGAGCTAAAGACCGACTTTAAGTAGCAAGAAACACCCCAGCATTCCTATATTAATTCTTCTTTACAGATGCCTTTCTCTTTCCATAAAGGGGGAGCCAGGAAGCTTTCAAACACTTCCTCCAGGCCTTCTGGGAGACTGAGCAGTGAAAGAACAGAGCCTGAAGTTGCTCAGCCCCTCCCTCGCAAGCAACACCACACCTTCAAGCCCCATCAGAGCTTCCAGGGGAAGAGCACTAGTCTGAGAAAAAGCCCCTGTAGAATAGTAGAAGTAAGGCTTAAGAAGTGAAGCAGATCTGGAAGTCAGGACAGTGAGAGAAATGAGCTCTAGCACTAGCTATACAGTAGTACTGAGAAACTAGAACTGCCACCTATGCTGCAATTGCTATTATTAATTGCTAATGCCCCAATCACTTGGAAACTACTTTTAAAGTCAGCTTGTTCAAGTACTGCCAAGCGTGCGGGAACACCAATTGATGTGGCTTAAAGACTATTTACTTGGCTTCCTGAGCAGACTTCACAGCTCACACTGAGCTCCATATGAGGCCACACTAGTCTGGGCACCTCTCAGCTTGGTGTGCTGTAATGCGGGTATCTTGTTCAGACTGTTGATAACCTGTCTCACATCCTACATCACACACCAAGTCCCTGACTCCTAAGTCATTCTCATGATCTCCAAAGGAGTTTCCCATTTCAAAACTGCTAATTCTCCACAGAGCGTTTGTAAAAATACTTAGTCTTAATATACAAGTACAGTTTCCTCACATCTGTTCCAAGTGACTAAATCACTACATGCTTGTAAGGTCTTATTATACAGCCTCCTACATAATTCCCCCTCCCCCCTCCCCTTTTTAAAATGCCCATAGCATCCTTAGTAATTTCAAGTATTCAGGCAGTGCCAAAGTAGGCAAAAGCTGCTTCAATTAGAGAGGAACCTTCAGCACTACAAGCTGTATTACTACACTAAAATACTCTGAAACATGTCAGGCAACCAGAGGGTTCAATTTGTACTATTTAGACAGTAGTATTCCAGACACAGAGCCATGAAAAAGTAATAAGAAATTAAGTTTCAAGAACTATCAATACATGGAGTGACAAGCCAACGAGTAAAATAATTTGTGATTAACACTTTGGGAATTGTGACTAGCCACTACATGGGACCACTTAAACCTTCTGAAGGCTTTAGAACGCAAGTAAATTTCCATATCAGCCTCACTGAAGTTTTATGCCCCTCTTTCCCTTACATAAGTCCTTATGTTTTGTCCACTGCTTAATACAGAAAAAAAAAGTTGTCTAAAATAAGCTCTCCAGAAAAGTTCTCCTACATTTCAGTTGAAAAAAACCTCAGAAGCGACTACTACTGTGAACTTGTTTGCTACTAGTAAGAATAATCACTTAACTGTTCTAATATTAGTCATTTATTTTTAGCAGAGAGAAAGAGGAGTGCTAGAATGACTTACTAAGATGCATACCATGCGCATGCTGTAAGCAACAAATCACCATTAAGAACCATTAAGTCTTAAAATCTGCATACTACCCAAAGCAGGTAAAAGAAAACAGCTCTGAAGCACCTGCCGAAATGCACCAGCTACACAGAGAGTACACAGGCTTACACACACACACACTGCTTGTTTTGAGCTCAGCTTCCTGAAGCTAAAATGCTCGCCTCTCAACCACGAAGTTATTGAAACTAGCCTAACAAATTCCCAGAGAAGTGAAGAAATTCCTGCCTGCCAACAGATTACCACTGTGCTGCACAAACCTCCTCTGCCTGCCGACAGAGCAAACCGGCACAAAACGCCTCAACTTCACCGAGGCTGGAATTCCATTACTATTGCACCGAAAAGCTCGGGAAAGAGGGAATCTGTTGTTTGCTTGTGGGATGTGTTGTGGTTTTTTTTTTCCTTGGGGGTGTGTGTGTGCGCATGTGTGTCCTTCTTTCCATAAAGAGTTGGTGCTGTAAAATACACAGTGATTGAGTAGAAACTCGGAAGCGAGCTCGCTCTTTAAAGCCACCTCACAAACACCAAATGTCCTTCGCGCCGTTAAATCTCCAAGAGCTGCTCCAAGACGGTAATTTAGTCAAAGCACATGAGAGTTGAGAGATGCCCGCAGAGTTCGGATACTTTAATCCGTCAGGCTCCTTCAACCCCACTTCAGACCGCCCAGCGAACCGGCTTTAAGCGAGTCCCTGGATACTAACAGCTGATGTCCTTACCGAGAGCGAAGCACCGACGGAGACCAACTTCGCGACACCAAATCCCTGCGGCGCTCCCACCCCCGCTTTCGGGGTCTTCCCCCACCCTCCCGCTGGCGGGGAGCCACTGCGGTTGAGCGCCCCACCAACCCCTCAGACAGACAGACAGACAGACACACACACACACCCCCCGGGTCGTGAAGCCGGGGGGAGGGGGATGACAGTTCCCCCCTCCAAAGCAAAGCCGCCGTCCCCAACCGCCCCCACCGTCCCCCCCCCCCCCCGACTCA
>JAOXJK010000001.1:177870279-177888412 GCA_025774025.1 Xenus cinereus | reverse complement strand
GGGGGGTTGGAAGGGGGGGCTGGCGGGGGCGGCCCGGCGGCTGTCGGTGTGAGGGAGGGGAAAGAAGGGGAAAGGGAGAGGGAGGGGGAAGGAAAACCCTGAACTCGGCGGCGCGACTCCTGCCCGAGCGGTGGCGGCGGCGGCGACTCTTTAACTCATTGGCCTGCACCGCCCTCCCCGCCGGCTCCCCTCAGACGCGGCGCGGGAGCGCGGCCCCTCTGCGCAGCTGCCGGGGGAGGCCTGGCCGGCCCGCCTGACGCTGCAAAATGGCAGCCGGGGTCCCCTCCGCGCAGGCGCACTGTCGCCGGGCGGCCCCCCGCTGCTTCCCCCCCTTACACACGCACACACACGCTCCCTGCTCCGTGTCGAGCCGGGGGCCGAGAGGGGGATCGGCTGGCGACTGAGGGGGGTTTTCCGCGGCGCCTCGCTCTCTTATCCCCTCGGCCTGAGGGGAGGCCTCGTTGTTTGTCGGTCCTGAGGGGAGTTAACCTGCCGTAGGCTGGGCCGGCGGGCCTGAGGCGGGGAGCCCTCGGCAAGGCCCCGGGGGGAGGAAGGGCGCTGGCACCCGCGGAGGTTTGTCACAAATAGCGACTCCCGCTCGCCCGGGTCGCGGCGGTTTCCGAGGCGAAAGGGGTTTTGCAGCGTTTGGCCTCCACCGGCCGCGGCTGGGAGGGGAGGGGGACGCAGAAAGTCTCTTTTGTGTGGTGGCTGCCCTGCTTCTCTGCCTCTGGTAACCCAGTGGTGGCGGCTGCCATCCCCTGCTTCTCTGCCTCTGGAAACCCAGTGGTGGTGGCTGCCCAGCTTCTCTGCCTCTGGTAACCCAGTGGTGGTGGCTGCCGTCCCCTCTTTCTCTGCCTCTGGAAACCCAGTGGTGGTGGTGGTGGTGGCTGCCCAGCTTCTCTGCCTCTGGAAACCCAGTGGTGGTGGCTGCTGTCCCCTGTTTCTCTGCCTCTGGTAACCCAGTGGTGGTGGCCACCATCCCCTGTTTCTCTGCCTCTGGAAACCCAGTGGTGGTGGTGGTGGCTGCCCAGCTTCTCTGCCTCTGGAAACCCAGTGGTGGTGGCCACCATCCCACCAGCTTGCTTTAAGTGGTGATTTCAGAGAGCCAGGCTGCCCGAAAGTCTTGGGAGGTATTGCAGGAGGAGAGCAAAGCTACAAACTGCAGAGCCTTTTTTGAGCGGCTGCCGGCTTGCTGTGCCCGGGTGGTAATTTAAGGGAAGAACAGCAAAATCAGCAGTCAGGCTTTGAGCAAGTGGGGATGTCATCTATTGCATTTGATGTGTTTTTCAGCAGTTGGTTATGTAAAACTTCCCAGCCCTATCGTGTCTGTTTAGAACAGTAAGTGTTTATTCGTGGCTTGGCTCCTTCACCAAAAGAGGTTTAAGGTCTTTTGGAAATAAATTTTTCTTCTTGTTATTCCCAGAAATCATTTTTAAATGAATCTTTGCAAAAATTTAAAACAACCCAAAAATAACCAACCAGAAACGCTGAAACCACGTGGCCTGGGGCATTTAATTAGCAAGAAAACTTGTTAAACTGTCAAGGTTGCAAGCAATTATGAAAGACCATCTTACAGGGGAAAAAAAATTAGGCAGCTTCAGTTAGAATCTGTGTTTATGTAATTACCCTTTAAAAATATTAATTATATTTTGGTATGTTTTAAAGGGATATTAATTTTTTAATAATATGGTTATCCACCTACCATCGGAGATGATGAACATGCTAGATACCCACAATAAAGGAAGTGTGTAGAAAACAGTATATAACGAAAGCCAGTTAGAAAGGCTATGAACTTAACATATTTTATTTGTTTACACATAAAAGTAGGTGACTATGTGACTGTGACAGGATCCCAAGCAGTGTGTCTTTGACTTGGCACGAGCCTTGCTGAAGCTGACGGACATGATAGCTGCTTTCCTTTTAGGCTAAAGGAGGGAATAAGAGAGCGGACGATTTATTGGAAGAGAGTAACCTGGATAACAGCCCGGATAACTTGAGGACTAATAATTAGAAAAAGAAAAAATGTGGTAAGCTTAGGAAGCCTCATGAGGTAAAAATAGCAAAGGTGAGGAGAATATTAAGCCCAGTGTATGCTTTGCTGGTTCTTCTTAGCTAAGCAGCGGTTTATGGCCAGTGTTTTTGTGGATGGTGGTTGTTATTGGTGGTGTTTTGTTAATCTGTTTAGATGTATAGATTTCTTTGTAGAAGGGATGTCTTTATTATTATGTTTATTTCTCACTGTTTTGTTCCGGCATATTTCTAATGATGTCAGTCGCCTGGGTCACTGACAGCAGTATGTGTATTTTCCACATGCTGTACCCGGTTCACTGTTCTTTCTGCTACATGGTGGAATGGCTGCTGTGTTTGGTATCAGATATTTTCAAAGCAGGAGTGCTGTTGACAAGGATGGCCCACTTGACTTTGCCCTGCTGCATCATTTTCAGAGCCTGGTTGTACCGCGGCACGTATTCGGCGCTGTTTATAACTAGCTGAAGCTTCGACTTCATGAGCTCTAGTTTTCTGTCTTAGCAAAAGGCATGTTATGCCTCTGGTTGGGTTGAGTGATAAACAGATGCATCTCCCAGATGATTAGGCAAATACCGTGCTAGGTGGACCTTTGGTCTCAAGCAGTAAGGCTGTCCTTGACAGCTAAAGGTCTCTGTTTCCTGCTAGTCCAAATACTGGAAGGGATGCTGTCTGAAAATAGACAAATCGCAAATAAGAGGCAGGGGTTCGATTTGCATTTAGACATGTGTCTGCCTTAAAAATCTGTGTTAAAAGCAGCAAGAAAAGGGAAGCAGGGAGGCAATAAAAGAAACGTTTGTGGACTAGCTGGGAGAGAATAAACAAAGAAAGGAGCTTTGGGGGAGGCAGAGCTCTAGTTGAAAATGAGGTTTGGGAGTGCAGTCAAGAAAACTTCTTGTCATTTAATCCCACTGTGCTGGGCAAAACAAAGCTCTTTCTACAGGCTTTGTTAATAAACAGGACTGTATTCGAGACGCGTATGATTCTGTCACCAGTTTTTCCTTCAAACAGAAAGAATTGAGAAGTCAGTCAACAAACTATTTGGGTCAAAAGGGGGGAGCGATATTAAAGTGATATATACATTATAACAAGCTTGTCGTTTTGCCATGCCTCTCACTTTACTCCGTGACCTGCCAGCATCACTTGGTGTCCGTGGAAGTTGTGGCATGATGCTTGCCGATCGCTAAACCCAGTCAGGGCCCCCTGAGCAGAAAAGGGCCTCCGTGTGGGCAGGGACAAGCAGATTGTAAGGCCAGGAGCCTGTTTTGTCTGATGAGCCATTTCTTTGCCTCCGGTTTCTAAAGCAATTGGCAGTTTAGGATTGCCAGATTTTAAAGTACAGGACTTCCATTTCTGTCCCAGAGCCCTGAAGCCTCGCTGTGTTTCTGCTGTCACTCTGCCCTTCTGCAGGGCCGTCCGAAGAGATGTCTCTTTGGGCTGCTGTGGTGGCTGAGGCGGGCAGCGGCACCCTGTCCCAAGCAGCCTCCATCCCCACACCCCTGGTTCTCACCAGCTCCGTAGGCAGCTGCTTCGGCCGTGCAGGTTTTAAGGCATCAAAGCAAACTGCGGGGGAGGTGGAAGTACAGACGGCAACGGGATTTCCCATCCTTCGCCCTACTCAATTCCCACATTGCATTCTAAAAGCATATGGTAAATATGGGGAAAGAGTGTTATTTTATATGTTTTGAATATGAGATGCATGGCCTAAGTCCTGTGATAGATGATGTATCTGGCAACCCTGCTGACAGCACAGAGTCTGGCCCTTGTCTTGGCCACGTGGTCCCTCCCCGGTCTGCTGCCTGGTTGGGAGGGCTGAGAGTTTGTTACAGTCTCTGTTTTCACATTCAGCGTTAAGTTAAAGAACTCACCATCAAGGCATAATAAAAACTGAATCATGATTGCATTTAATCAGAGGCTTTAAGTAAGAACCACTACTGGCTGGAGTAGAAGCTGATTTGATTTTCCCTGGCCTATCCTCTTCTTTTAAAATCAATTTTTGTGTGCGTGGTCTGCTTACAGTTTTCATGTTTTTATTAACTTAGCAGTTTTGCTCCCATAGATCACCTTCCCAAGATTTTTAAGTATCAGGTTGCATATTTAGAGTCCCAGTGCAAGGTTAATTTTATTATTTCCTTTGACTGAGGCCTAAGTCGCAGTGGCAGAAGAGTGAGGGGTGGTGGGGACGGTGGCGTCACACGGGGCAGGCCTGGAGAAGCGCCTTGGAGGTTTCAGGCTGCTGTTTGCTGTGGCCCCTTGGTGGATTGGATCAGCTCTGGGGTGGGTCCTATTCTCTGGAAGAGCCTTTTAATTTGTTTGCCTTGCCTTCTGTCCTGGGGGATGGAGCAGAGCTGGAATCTGTCCTCGGATCTAGACAAGCCATTAGTTGTCATTTTGTGTGCTGATGAAGTTCGATCCAAATCCCTCCTATCCGTCTCATTTTCAGTCTTTTGGAATGTTTACCTCACCAAACCCCGCTGATGTTGTATGTGCCAAACACTAAATTTTTACCTTTTAAAAATTGTTGAGTGACGGTAGCTGGGAAGAAAAAAACTCAGCGCACAGTGGGTTTTCAAGCATTTACAGCAAAGCTGGATTTGCTCTAATATAAAAGAGGTGGGGAAAGTTGCTGGAATAAAGCGAATTTCAAAAGAGAGAATGACTTTTCAGTCCAAGCGGGGCATCTAAGGGAAACTTAAAACGGTCTCAAGCAGCAGAATTTTTCATTTTAGATGTTTGAATACATTTCTCTCCTATAGCGTATATAGCAAAGAGTAGGTAAAGTGAATTTTTGGGTGATTATAGGCATGAAAAACCAATGTTACTTGAGTCTTTTTAAAATGCAAATATGATTAGGGAGGTAGTTGTATAATCTGTTTAATATTAGCTATGAAAATGTGCATATACATAGTATGTTTTAAAAAATGCCTTATTAGGAAGCGGCAGCCTATTAGTGTAATGATCATCTGAACAGTTATGCTTATTAATATTTTATAACTGGTGTTTTTCTTTAGTAGCATAGTAATAATTCATTTTAAATATAATTGAATTCTGAGCTTTGACATAAAGTGGAACTTAATGTTGTTTTATGCAAACTTCTCTGAAATTAGCCTCTGAATAACCAGATTTGAAATGACGTGTGTTTTCAGCCCACGTTTTGGGCAAATACATGGAAAAGTGTATGTAACAGAACAGTTGAGAAGTTGGAAAGAGAAGTGAAATATTCCCGATTGCTGTTACTCTTGCCATTTCCTCCAAAGCGGGCTGAAGTCGGGGTGTGTGTTACCGGGAGGAAGAAAACGAAGAGCTGTTTTTATGGTTACGTTCCCCGTTTTTTATTTCGGGGCTTGCGTTTCACAAAGCCAAGCAGAGCCCGCCTTTACCGACGGCGTTGCTGGAGCGATGCTGGCAGAGCTTTGGTGAGGGTACCCCGTGTCCCCCGCGGGCTGGCCGGCCACGCGGGCCAGAGCCGAAGCCGGAGCATGCCGGGAGTCCTGTTTTTCAGCAGGCATGCTGGGACTGGGAGTTTTTCCGCTCCACTTCCCGTCTGCCGTGGCCTCCTGGTTCGAGGTAGGATCCGTCCAGCGCTGATGTGTCGCAAAGCTTCTCGGTGGATGTTGGGGAGCAGAGCCCCCCACAGCCGCCCTCTGCCACCGCTGCGTGACCTCTGTCTTCTCCTGCCTGCTCCTGCCTTCCCCATCCACCCGTAACCCCTGCAAGGAGGAAGGGCTGCAAGGAGCAAAGGCTGCTGTGCTGCTGCACAGTTTTCGGGGGGGGTTGTTTGCTCCGGGTGGGGGGCAGAGGTGTACCGAAGGTGGCCTCGGAGGCACAGCCTTGAGCTGTTCCTCTTACAGCGTGCTTTGAAAGACGTGCTCCTTCTATGTTCCCACATATTCTTACGTGCCCGAATTAATTTGTGTGGGGTTAAGAGCACCTTTGATTGTTAGAAATGATGTTTTAAACCTCTTAAAGTGGTAACAGCATTGATAACTTTTTCTTGTTTGGAAGTACATTTTTTTGTTGTTATTTAAGTAACATAACTAAGTTATATTGTAGTAAGACAATTACAGTTGTCACTTTTGCTTACTGGTTTTGATTTGTGAATGTGCACGGGGTACTTTTGTCACATAAAATGTTATTAGAATCTGGCTTGGAAAGCAGTCATTTGCTGGTCATAGCTCTGTAAAAGTTTTATGCGTGCTTATCTCTGCACAAGTGTAATGCAGCAACATCTCTCTGAAAAGGAGGTACCTTTTTTATTTAACATAGCAAAGTTATTTTGCAATTTCTGATTTCCTTGTCATGCTATTACTTAGGCTTTTTAGGCATTTAAACCCAAGAATTTTATTTTTGAGAACTCAGGCAGAACAATAGTACAGATCTGTTACTACTCGAGTATGTTGCTTCTTAACTACACCAGTAAAAATGATTAACATATTTAATTAATTAATAAAATAA
Source organism: Xenus cinereus (assembly GCA_025774025.1). Taxonomy (NCBI): domain Eukaryota; kingdom Metazoa; phylum Chordata; class Aves; order Charadriiformes; family Scolopacidae; genus Xenus; species Xenus cinereus. The sequence continues at coordinate 177,881,932 of JAOXJK010000001.1, read as the reverse complement.
AATATAAAATCAGTAGTTTAAAAATGAGTTAATGGTGGTTAGCATTTGACCAAACCCTCATCCTTGGAGGTATTCAAGGTCAGGTTGGATGGGGCTTTGAGCAACCTGCTCTAGTGGGAGGTGTCCCTGCCCGTGGCAGGGGGGTTGGAACAGGGTGATCTTTAAGGTCCCTTCCAACTCTAACCATCCTGTGATTCTATGCAGGCCTGGAGCCACTCCAGTGCTATCAGCAGAATTAGGTCTTTTGGAATTGAGTCTATATGTGCCCATGAGCAGCTAAGCCCAGGATTGTAGATGATGAGCCTGATTTGTGCCTTTTGCTGTTCCCTTCCCTGGTGAAGGGAACGTGATCCCTCTGCTACATCCAGGTTTAGTCACTAGAACAAGCCATGAGGGATATGCTTGGCTTTCTATAAATTACAGCAGTCCCGAAATTGCCACGGAGGGTTCAATAGCATCTGCTGTCCGGGGAATCTGGGGAAGGTGCAGAAGTACAACAAAGGTGCTTCCCTCCTTCTGTAGGTAGTAAAAACAGACATTCAGGCAAGCAAGATGCAGTACTGCTGGTATTACTGCATATTGCTCTTTTGTCGTTGTGGACAAATGGATGAAAGTAAATAGGTGAGGATAATGGGTGAGTTGAGTAGTTGGAATGTCACAGTAATTTATTAATAAAATGCCTGAAGTTGCACAGAAGGTCTTGTCACTGATGAGTAAAAAATAATCGTGTCAGAAAACTGAAGTGGATGTTTCAAGGGGATCCTGTTGCCAAAGTTTCATGCTCTTGTTTTCTCTGAATCCACTTTTTTTTTTTTTGGTAAAAATCAGTAGACGGGATTGTGACACTGAGAGAGATATTAAGGAGAGCTTCTTTATTTGTTAAACCTTTTCTGTGTGAGTAGTCGTAGAATAAGAATGATTTCACTTTAGTCCTCTTGGTAGACCCTTGCACTCCAATATAAATTTTTAGAGCACAGTAAGAATTCATAGCGTAGTTTGCAATGCTGATGATATAAAATGAAAAGATCTTTCTTAGAGCCACAGTGATGCTGAGGGGAGCCTGTCTCTTGTAAAACTGTAGGCCAAGTGTCTCAGAAAAATACAGGAGTTGCATTTTAGAGTACTCACTTTTTTGGATAGAAAATGTTTATAACACTTATATGTAAATATATCGTGGGAAGGAAGACATGTGACTTAAAGCACTGTGCTTATGTCTTACATAGTACATATATGCATGAGTAATTTCTTGCAAGTGTATTGTAGTCCTGTCGACTTATTGCCTGCAAGGTCAGTTAGATGTTCCTAATGTTCTGCTGCCAAAGTTATATTTCATTATACCCATTTCATATGGGTATAATTTTGCACATTAGTTCTGCACATTTCATACGTTCTCTCTATGTAATTCTGCACCTCTAGTATAGATTTGTCTTGTGTGAGCAACATTTTTCTTTCACTGGTAAGGCATGAAATGGTTGTTTTTTTTCAGTTAGGCATATGGCAAAATGAAGCTGTTGTCTGTAAAGCCACATCTACAGTAGCTTTCCCATGGCATAAATAAACTGAAGAGGTAAGGGAGGAGACCTTTTCCAACCCTCAGTCAGTATAATAGTAAGAGTTTCTATTTTAAACCATTATTTTTGTCCATGACAGTTGCGTTTGTGTTGGTGTAATCAAAACAGGATTTGGGCCTGATACGGTTCTTGTGTTTGTTTCGCTTTGTGTTGGTTTTTTAGAATAGAACGCTCTATTTTTCCAGAGAATTAACAGTGGTCCATGTACTGTCCACTTTTAATTTCAGGTGGTGGAAAAATAAGAAACAAAATGAAACCTTTCCAAAGTGTCTGTCTTTTTAAGAGCCTGCTTGCCAATTGCTACTGTCACGGTCAACTTCACAGCTGTCTTCTCCCTCCTGTTGCAAAGAAGTTAAGTTACATGGTGGGACTGCACAACTGTGGATTTTGGAGGCCAAAATCTTTGTTGGACACGACTGGATTCACCCTCTCTTTTAACAGTCGGCATAGGAAAACACATCAGGATTCTCGAGCCCTGTGGAAGCATGAGGCTGTGCAGAAGTATCTGGAGACTCTAAGCAAAGAGTACCAGCAGATTAGTCGTCTGTTAAATGCTGACTCAATAAATGACTTCGAGCAAAGAACCCTGCGGAAGAGATGCGCCGATCTGTCCCCCATTGCAGCTGCATTTCAAGAAATCAAAGCGGCTGAAAGGGAAGTTGAGGAGTTAGAAGCAATGTGCAGAGGTAAGGAGCACACATCCACTTAACTTGTTTCAAAACAGCAGCTTTGCTTGTGATAAACTTAATCAGCCGGCCTTTAAAGAAAGCTTTTAATTAAGTTAAGCCAGCCCTGGAACACTCTGGTCCTGCCTGTCTTGAGAGCTTGCATGCTTCTAGGGCTTTCTGCATCCAACCATGTCCTTCCATTTTTCATCTCGCCTCACTTCAGTTTGAGGTTTTAATACAGTCAACTTGGGAGTGTTGGGATCATCTGGAGTCTCAGAGCTGGCTGTCTAGCAGAAGTAGTTTGGAAATGTTTGGTTTAGGGTTGTTTTTTAATAGAATCGAGAGCAGTGTTAACTGAAGGAAAAAAATTTAGCGAGCCTAAAACATTTGATAGATGCAGACTCCATGCGTGTTATTTAAAATGGGATCCCATCTAGCCAGTTCATGGGTACTTATTGAGCAAATTACTTGAATTTTCATTATGACACGAATTGTCAGTTTCCAATTTAAGTGGCAAAAGCTAATATTTCTTTGAAAAATATTTGAATAGTCCTTCAAGGAATAAAATTCGATAGTTTCCTAAGAAGCTTCTGCTTTTCAGTATGCTGCGACAGTAGAAGTTGGGGTAAAAAAGAATTTTAAATTGTTGCTAGTTTTGATGCTGTTCAGGAATAAGTAAGTCCACCAGGAGTAAAAGAATTTACAAAATAAGTAACAGTGCAACATTTTGACAAAAAACATTATTAGGTGTGCAAGGGGGTGGACACAGCAGGAAAGAGAAAATGTCATCCATTCTGCTACGTGGTATTAAACAATGGGAGGAGGTATTAAGCCAAGAGAGGGAAACATTGGCCTGGAGGGAATGGGGTTTACATTAAAGGACTGAAGCCAGGGGAGAGCAAAGGACAGGAGAAATGGATAGCCAGTGGTGTAGATGGAGAAGTATGAAAGTTCATGGTGTTTTTCAGAGACAGCCAAGGGTTGTTGACAAAACAGTAAAAGCCATATTGAAATAAAGATGGTAAAATGTTTAGAGAGGTAGAAAACATTTATGTTCTTTAGTTTTAAAAATAAATAGATGTTTGTGCTTTTGGGCGAAACGGTGGTTATTAAAAATGTTTTATTCCCCACCCCCCTCAAGTGTTCTGCACTGGAGAAAGAAAAAAAGGAGTGAAGGTAAGGAGGGACAAAAATTTAACACTGGAAAAGAAATGCTTTTGGAAGAATTAGAAAGTATTAAGAACACTTCAACTTAAAAAGGACATTTTTGGATCAAGTAAATATAATGAAGAATTTTTCTAATTCCATAAATTACGATGTGGATGAATGGAGTGAATTCTAGTTGAAAGAAGGGGAAAAAAATGAAGGAAAAATAGAGCCAAGAATTTAATTAAATAGCGCTAAATTATTCTATCTGTACTGTTTATCGTGTGGCCAATTTGAAACACAGATGCTCCCTTCGTTTGACTGCTCTTTGTGTTCTGTTTAGCTGCCTAACTGACCCTCTTTTCTGTAGTACCTGAATTCCTCACACTTGCTGTAGGATTTTATATTTGCAACACTCAATGAAGCAGAAAAATGTTATTTCCTGGTTTGCCACTGGTGATGTGAGCCACGGGGTAGATTAAGTGAATTTTTAAATTTAAGTTTGCAGGGAGGTAGGAAAGGGACGCCAGTCCTTTGAACCTCAAGCTCGTTGGTCACCACCAGACCATTCTTTCATCTCTGCTGACAGTGGTTAATTTGATACTGTACAAAAACATCAATGATGATGTTTTTTGGACCAGCTAGAAGCCTTTGATTCAGTATGAGCTTTGGGTTGAACTTGTGACATTCTGGTAGGGAAATCTGTACAGTTCTTGTCTCATGCACAGGGGATGCCAGGTTCAAGTGTTGATCTGACATCTTTTATTTAAGGAAAAAAGACCCAGAGTGTAAATTAAGAACTGTGATACGGAGGAGCTGCTGCTGTCCTTGCCCAGTACACAAAGCTGGTTCATCATCCCAGCCTGTTTAGTTTTTAAGACTTGCTGCTGGGGCTACCAGTAAGTGTGTGTGTGGTAGCCGCTGTGAACAGGAATCAGGCTCCAGATGCCCAGAGACGTGGAGCCTGCAGTTCTTGCGCCTGCCTTTGAGATACCCAATTCCTGCCGCAAAATCCAGAGCTCAGGCACTTGTTCATGCCGGGTGAGGAGATGCATTTGGCTATTGAGTGTCTGATTTTTATGCTGCATCTGAGGCAAACCTGTGGTTTCCGTGCTGGCCAGAAGGCATAGGGCTTGCTTTCTCCTCCTCTTTGTTGCTTTCTTCCCTTATTCTCACTCCCAGCTGTTCATTTGTGCCACTACTTGTTCGGTTGCAAATGAAATCTAGTTCAACTTGGCATGGTAAAATACATGCATTTATTTAACCAGACCTGTTTTTTTCTTTCTATGGATTGAATTGGTTTACGTTCTGATGAGTGACAGACCCACCACTCGGCTGGTGGAACAGCGGCAAGAAAGATATAAAGGAGAGGCTGCTCCCTGTTTTGGCAGTGGCAGGTTTTCTTTAATTATTGTAAACTGGAGCCTCCCTGGCAGAAAAGATTTGGAGCTTCTGCTAGCTTTACCTCATAATGTGTCCTAGTTTGGTAGTAAGCTCTAAAATGTGGGAAGGGGCAATCTAATGACAGAATCATCAAATAATTTAATTTAGTTTAAGTTAATTTAGAAAGGAACCTCCACAGGTCATTTGGTCTGGACTAGTTAGAGCAGGTTGCCCAGGGCCTTGTCTGGTTGAGTTTGGAATATATCCAAGGACAGAGATCCTACAACCTCTCTGAGCCCCTGTCCAGGTGTCTGACCACCCTTAGGGTGAAAATAGTTTTTCTAATATCTAATCAGAATTTCCCGTATTCCAGCTTATGTCTCCTTTTATCGTGATATACAGAGTCTGTCTCTATCTTTTCAATGTCTTTCTCTTAGGTGGTTGTACACAACAATAAAACCTCTCCTCCCCCTGATTTCTTAAGGGGGAACAAACACAGTTTTCTTATCCTCTTCTTGTACATCCTTTCCTCCAGCCCTTGACCATCTTGGTGGTTCTGAACTAGACTCACTCCAGTATTTCCATGCCTTTCTTGTACTGGGGAGCTCAAACCTGGACACGGCACTCCAGGTTGTGGTCTCACGTGCTGAAGAGAGGGGAAGGGAATCTCCTTAAACAAAGCGAAGATTCAAAGTGAGGTTTCCCACATCCTGATGACTTGCATCCATAACTCCCACATCTCAGTGATCTCTTGAATAGCAGGAGACAGAAAGTTAGAAACCTCATTATTATCATCGTACCATTAATTTTAGTGCTCACCTTAATGAGTTGCCTGCAAATTGTAGAATAGATGGGTGTTTTGGGGCAAGTCTAGAAACAAAAAATTTTGTTGCGTGAAAAATTTTAGTAAGGGAAACTGAGGCACTTCTTGTGTGCAGGCGTGTTTCTGATGTATTTTGTTAAATCTGTTTGTGAATTTACCCCTGGACTGTCAATCTGTGTGACATAACCGTCAGTGTAACTGAGAGTAACTGTGAGGTGGGAGTGCATCTATTTGATGCAGATTTGAGCAATCAGGTAGAGATTGAGTGGTAAGATATCCGCTACTCCTTCCAGCACACCTGAAAAATCTGATCATTTAATTAGCAATAGCAATATGCATCCTGGCTTGGGCTGCTCTGATTTGGTATTTCATGCTGGCAAAATGCAACTGCAAGCTTTTATGTGCCCCAGTGCATGTCTTTGGTCAGCTGTATTACTGTTTGCTCTGAGCTAAGTGACATTGGGTAACATCTGTTCCTGTTGTTGAATTTAGACCTAGACAGCAGAGATGAGAAACAACTTCTAGAGCTTGCCCTAGAAGAGAAGGAAACCCTGGATAAGAAAATCAACACGTTGTGCAGAAAGGTGAGCCTGAGGTAAAATTATATGGCTTTGTAAATAAAGTTGTCAGAAAAATGTTCTATTGTGATCTTACCAATAGATTCTGACACTTGCATTTAATGGAACAGAAGTCCAGCTTCTCTATTCTCCCAAGATGTCACCCAAGAAGTGACAACATTAATTATTTGTAAGCTTCTTACTGACAGTTGTGTCTCAGAAGCTTATTATTTTAGTCATTTTTGGTTGCTTGCTTGTCTATCTGCAGATGCTGAAGGGGATTAAAAAAACGGCGAGTCTGTGCTATTGAGACCTGACATGACATCCTAGTAACTGTTTGTGGCAGCGGAGCATGAATTCTTGAAAGATTTCTGATTGGAACTTGCAGTCTTTCATTTTCTTTTCAGCTGACAGCAGCCCATGAGTGGGGAAATTAATTATAAGCGGAGAAGCTGAAACGTTTCAGTGGAGAACTCTATGTTTGGGCCCATTTCTATGTTCAGATTGAGATAATATGAAACGGGACTTTCTGAAAAATAAGATTAATGTAAAAATTGGCTGGATTATAGCTAATACCTTTGTGTTCATAGGTAGTTGGGGCTGGAGTGAGTGACCTGGCACCTGACTTTGCGGGATCAAATTTTCAGCTAGCTTTACTGTGGATACACCACCGTATCCCGTTTCCACTCCAGCTGCACTGAGTTGTGACAGCTATTGCAACTAGTTGCAACTAGTAGGACTAGTTTTCAGTCCTACTTACCAGTTTGCCAAAAGAATTAAGTGTTGTGTGCGGTCAGGCTGTGGCAATTGTGAAGGCTGGCTGTAAATTTGATTAAAAGGAGATACAGAGTCATGAAGGAGATAATGACATTCTGTGGTTTTCTTTTTTCCTTTTCAGCTTTTCCAGCTTCTAGTGCCAAAGGAAAAATACGATAGAAGTCCCGTCATATTAGAAGTGACAGCTGGCAGAACAACTGGAGGTCAGCGAAGTTCCTGCAGTAAAGATTACTTAAAACCTCTATCCAACTTCATTAAACCTCTTACGGGTTATTCTTAATGCCTTTTTATACTTTAATGGTGTAAAGTAATACTTTGTAAAGAAGAGTATCAATCTAGTGACTATGGTCAGAGTCGCAACTAAATCTAAAAACCAGTGGCTGCCATTTTGTGAACTGCTATTTATGTTGTAGTGCCTTTATATTTTTAGGAGACATCTGCCAACAGTTCACTAAAGAAATGTTTGAGATGTACCAGAACTATGCAGACTATAAACGTTGGACCTTTGACATTGTGAACTATACGCCGGCTGAGATAGGTACAACACTTCTTCAGACATTCCACCGAGACAGTGCAATTAAAAGCTGTGTTTCTGCGCTATATTTGTCACCCTTATTTGTCTCTCTAGGTGGGTTGCATCACGCCGCTGCTCATATTTCAGGAGATGATGTCTACAGGCATCTGAAATATGAAGGAGGGACTCATCGAGTCCAGCGAATCCCTGAGACGGGCCTGTCGTCAAGAATGCAGCGGATTCACACAGGGACAATGTCGGTTATTGTCCTCCCTCAGCCAGAGGAGGTAAAGCAGGGTGACGAGGTGACGTATCCCTGGTCGCCCATTGAGGGACTGGAGTAGGTGTTGTTTAAAGCAATGTTACTGTAACTCTTTGGGGATTTTATTGATACCCAAGCGCTCCTTGCAAGTCTCAGCAAGTGAACCACAAGTTCTCTGACTCTGGAAGGCAATAGTCCTTGGCTCTGTACCTTACGTGTTTAAATGGATCATCATAAGCAACTTAGCAGAGATTTACTATTGCCTGAAATGACATCTAAATCGGTGATTGTTTCAGTAAGTATTCCAGCCCCAACACTCATGAAGCTGACTGCTATGAGTAAGCCAATTTTAAATTACGTCATGTAATAAGACGGGGAATTTATCCAAGAAAATATTCAGTGTTGCATAGCAATGTGATTCTGCAGGTCCTTTTGGTTTCGGGTTTTTTTTTTTGTTTTATTTTATTTAAATTATTGCTGTCCTTCTCTGCTAAATCAAGGACGGTCTGCTTTGAATTTGAATTGAGTGTGTTGGCTGGTGTTTCTGAGATCTTGGTGATACCGACAGTTCTCACTTAAACCAGCAGTTTACACACAAAATAAACAAAACCAGATCCTGTAGGCTTTCCCTGCACGTTCTCCTGCTTCCTTGTAATGCTTTCCTTGTAACATTGATCAGATCTGAATGTTCCTTTCCCATCCACTGAGCTCAGACTATGGTCCAGGTCACCATGGACTCATGTTTCCAATGCTGCAATCCTTGCTTGGATCTGGATACACCCAGTTTTCCCTCAGTTAGATGTTTTTAAGAACTCTTGCAAGAATCATTCTGGCTTGACTCATGAACAAGTCCCTTGCACTGCTGTTTAGAAGCAATTTTTGATTATTATTTGCTTATTTCTTAGTCTCCCTGCCAAAGCTAGTGGTTTTACAAAAAGTTGTTGATTTTGTTTTGTTTCACACAGGCACACACGTGCCTTGTTTTGTGAAGCACCTGGGGTAAGAGTTTGAAAAAATAAGTGAAATATTTAAAGCATCACTTGCATTGCAGAGATACTTACCGTGGCATTTTTTAAAAGTATAATAATTATAGCTGTTACTCAGGAACAGTTGTAAAAGCGTAGGTTTTTGAGGAGTGAATTTTTTTATTTTGCCATTGAAAAGACATTTAAAATATTTTTAGAATGAGCAGAAAGTAGTAATTTTCTTTGATTCCAGGTTGATGTTAAAGTGGATCCCAAAGACTTGCGCATAGATACATTCAGGGCCAAAGGAGCTGGAGGGCAACACGTTAACAAAACCGATAGCGCCGTGAGAATTGTACACCTTCCCACGGGTAGGTCTGGCTGTATTTTGTAATTCTAGTAAGCCTAAATCTGAAGAGAAAGCTTGTGATCCTGCAAGTTGTCTTCTAGAGTGAATTTGTAGGGTTGGACTTTATACCAAAAAAAAAACCAGAAGTAAAAGCAAGGCACCCTGTGAGAAAAGGAGTACGTATCAGTGGCACAATGGTCAGCACATTGCTGTTATGCCAGTTTTGTCTTCAGAGGGATGTGTTTAATGAATAGATTGTCTTTGAAGGATGAAGGAACAAAGGGAGGGTGACAGGGATGGGAGGGAAGATGTAAATAATTCATGCCATGTGCTCCGTACCTTCAGGAAGAGCGTCCTCTGGCAATCCGGGGTGCACTTTGCCTGGCTGGAACCTCTGTAGTTACAAGACTGAGACAAAAGGAGTCTTGAAGATTTTTGCTCAGTACTGGAAAATGCTGTCATATGTTGAATAGGAAGGAAAATGTATGCTAACGGGAAGGTAGTGTATATACTGGACCACTCCATCCTTCTCAGGATTTGGCTTTATTGAAATTCAGTGGGCTGCTATCTGTGCAGATGTAGAATCTCCTTAGGCACAGGAAATTCCAGTAGTGACCTGAAAACAGCTGTTTCCTGTATGCCTTTTTATTTCAGAAATCAAATGAGGAATAAAAAGAAATACTAAATTTCTTTTAAAGACCTTTATTTTACTTTATTTCATTATTCATAATTAATTTCAAGACTCTTCAGTATTGTTCAGACATCCTGCTCTGCTAGAGTATTGGATTTTCCAATCTCCAAGAGCTTGTCTAGACTAAGACTTTAAAAACTTGTGTTACACTGTTTTAAGCATGTTTCTGTAAACTGTGCAAATTACATTTTTAACATGCGATAGGTAATTGGAGTGAACCCATTTTCTGAAGGCAATGACAGAAACTCGTTTGCTTCGTGAAATTTTAAAATATCCCTGGCTTTCTGTAGCACTGAACAAAGCTCCTGGTGCAGCTACGAAGAGTTTAAAAACATACCAGGGGTTCTGGCCAGTGTGTTAAAATGACTTTTTATCCCACAGCTTAAAGGCCCTGCAAACCAATGCTCTGGAAGGCTTCATTTGCCTAATGTGTTAGAATTAATTTAGCTTGTTTGTTCCTTGCTATAATGGGCTTTTGATCTGAGCTCTCTTGAATCCCTCTGTGAAGGACTAGCGGTCGAGTGCCAGCAGGAGCGATCCCAGCTTTTGAACAAGGAAATAGCTCTGCGGACGCTGAGAGCTAAGCTGTACCAGCAGGTCATTGAAAAACAGCTAAGTCAAGAGCAGAGCGCCAGAAAACTGCAGGTGAGAACGTGCGATGATTGTTGAAATTCGGAGAGGGTGCTACGCTGTAGATTTGTTCCTGGCCTTTTTGAGTGACGGGGACAGAGCGAGTGAGCGTGTGTGTCTAACCAGGTGTGCTTACAGGGGAGAATCTTGTGTATTAAGATGGTGAGTCTGCTTTTAAATGGTATGTTTTTTTTTTACTTATCCCAGGCCAATGCTAGTTCTGACTTCACAGGCAACGAAAAAGAAACGTCAGCTGTAGCTGGAAAGAAAAGAGTCGAAAGACTGTTATTCGAAAGGCAACACTCGACGTCATGTATTGAACCTCCCCTATTAAGGCCAGAGTTACACAGTTAGAGCAGCAGTAAAGAGTTACTCCCCATGTAAACTAGGATCAGAAGTTCTCAGAGTTGTATTTTAACCTGTTTCTAAACCAAAGTATTTTATAAGATCATACAGATTTTTGAAGGAAACAAGTATATAAACAATCCTGCCACTTCACAGTTGGGTAACAGTTTAATTGCTATGGTTTAGGTAACCTTTTGTGGAAGAAGTGACTCCCCCGAGTTAGTTACCTCAAGTTACGCTGCAAAGTGTGCTTTTCTCTTGAAACGTGCTGTCACTCTTTTCCCACTCTTTGAGTATTTTCCCATTTGTGGTGCAAACTTCAACAGTGATCAACAGGAATAAAGATGCTTCAGAATTACAAAATTATTCAGTACTCCAGAATTTCCAGCTTAGCTTTTTAATGACTAATTTCAGGTTGCATTTTAATGTATTGTTCCTGCAGATTATTAACTCAGTCATTGTAAGCAGTGACCTGTTTGTCTTTTGTTATTAATATTAGCTTGAGAATCTTCAAAGCTGCATAAAGGACTTAGATGTACATTTATATGAATACTAAAGAAACCCAGGCAAAAGTAAATTACCTTTTCTCTCAGAATATATTAAAAACATTTCTTGTTATGAAATGTACATGTGGGTACAGATGAAATTTTTTAAAAAGCCTATTGAAGCAGACGTCTCTAAGCAGTTTTTAACATTTAATTCTCCATTTTAATAAAGCATTTGACCGCACAACAGTGCTACGTTGGGATTTCTGTTTTAAAACTTTTAGAATTGCGTGCACTCTTGCGCTTTGCCACTAGAGGACTACTCTTTGTAGTCTCAATTTAATTCTCTTCTTTCAGGACTAATTTCTGGCAGCCAAATGTCAGTGGAACTGCTTGACTCTGCTGCTTCTGTTGTTAATGGTGCCCCCTCTCATTAGCTGCTGTGGGAGCTACACACCACCACCCCCACCCCCCCCCACCCCCCAAA
>JAOXJK010000001.1:177855156-177867087 GCA_025774025.1 Xenus cinereus | reverse complement strand
CCCTCAGCCTCCTTTTCTCCAGGCTGAACAACCCCAGCTCCCTCAGCCTCTCCTCATAAGACTTATTCTCCAGACCCTTCACCAGCTTCATTGCCCTTCTCTGGACCCGCTCCAGCGCCTCAACATCTTTCTTGTAGCGAGGGACCCAAAACTGGACACAGTGCTGGAGGTGGGGCCTCACCAGTGCCGAGTACAGGGAGATGAGTATCTATCAAGCACGCTGGGCTTTAAGAGGACCTCGCATTCATGTTTTCACCCAAGTGCACATTGCACAGGATGTTGCCCAGCACACGCGTGTGCGTAGGCAGCCAGTGGTCATATGTAACAATTTGGGAATACCCACCTATTTCGTGCTCCACAAAAACAGCCAAGGGCTCTGCTGAGCTGGGTTGACTCGACTCGCTGGGTCACGGCGTGCTCTTCTTAACCCCGCTCTTCCCAGGTCCTGAAATAACGCTGCTCTGCACCGTCGTCTGCGTGTGACAAATCACTTTGTTGTTACGACTGAGGTAACACCTTGTGGTTGATTTATATTTACACGGCTATTTTGTAATCACGAATGATACAGGACTGAGAAAATGTCGGTTGTTTTCAGAAAAAGAATTATTTCACAACTGAGCTCTAAATGGCGTGGTTTTTACTACTGTATATGTAACAAACAACAGTTCTGACTTTATTCAGCTATATTAAGAAAGACACAGTTTGTACCAGGAAGAAAGCAGGAAAACTCTGCTCAGGTTCTCCTTTCTGGATTTTTTTTTCTCAGCTCTCTTGTGTGTTCGCACATTCTTATCAGCAAGCTTTGTCTGACCGTTTCTGACTTGCTTCCAACTAATTACAAAAGCTTTTTTTTTTTAATTTATAGCTCGCTACATAATCAGGAAACTTGTGACCGTGTGACTTAGAGTCATTTGTGCACTTGAACTTTGACTACTTGCAGAAAGCAGTTCAGAAAAGAAAAAAGACCTCCAGGAGGATACACAGCTCAGCTTCTACTTATATAAAAAAAATATATATATACACTTATGTACACTCAACTTGGTGCTGACTGGAAATAACTAATATCAGCTGCAATAGGAGAGTGTCCCCTTAACGTGCTTATCCAGTTATTATGCTCACTTTTGTGATGCAAACTGATTTATTTTATTAATTATATACCTTGAACAATCTTAGAACCTACTTACAAAGTCCGCCTTTTAAATGATCGGGTTGTACTTCTAGGCTCAGTTGGTGCCTGTGAAGTCCTTTACTATGAAAAACCATTCCAACACTTATGTTTTGGGAAGAAAGATGCCCATTTTTTGACTGCAGGAGCTTAGGGATGTTTGCATCCCTAAGTTAATTAATTTTCTGTAACGCTTCTTGTTGATGGTTTTGTGCGGGGTGATGAGAAAGGGGGACGCAGAAGGCAGCTCCCCTCTACTGCTACGTTTTGGGTGTCCCCAGTGTAGGCACTGAAATTTGGCAGCCAAATCCCTTCTCCCGGCCTGGTCCTGTGCATTCTGAAGGATCTTTGTCGTATTAAGGTTATCCTGCAATCACCCAAATCCATGTGTGGCAGCAAAATACTGCTGTGCTCAGCTGTGACAGAGACTTTGATACAGAACAAACCCGCTTCTCCAGGAGGTCATTGCCTGCAGCGCTCTCTTTTACTAAAACCAGGTGTATTGGCTTCTCCTCACTGACGAAGCGTTATTTGGAGCAATTCTTTTGCCTAACTTCCATACTATTATTCAAAGTCATATTTTATTCCAAGTTCTTTCACCCCAGGCTCTCCGTGGGATGCATGAGCTGAGATTGTGATGGGGTTTGGCTACGGGCTGGCACTTGTCCTCACGGGAGGGGTGTGAGGTATAATGATGACATCGCTGGGGTGTTTTCAGAATGGAATAGTCTGAATTTGGGCTTTTCAGTTCCTACAAGAAACCCCGACTTTCAGCAGTGAAACCACTAGCAGGAAAAATTATGATAACAAAGCACAGGGAGGAAGAAAGGGAAGCAGCTCCTTGGAAGGCAGCCAGCTCCCTCAGGACAGCTTGAGTGGTCGTGGGAGAGCAGAGCAAGAGCAGGTTCACCAGGTAGGAACAGCCTTTTCCTGCAGCTTCACGTTTTGTTGTCAAAAAGGGTTACAACAACCAGAACAAAATACACCCTCCCCACCTGACTTCTACTCATAGAATGGTTCGGGTTGGAAGGGACCTTAAAGATTATCTAGTTCTAACCCCCTGCCATGGGCAGGGACACCTCCCACTAGAGCAGGTTGCTCAGAGCCCCGTCCTACCTGACCTTGAATGTTTCCGCCGATGGGGCATCTACCACATCTCTGGGTAACCTGTTCTGGTGTCTCACCACCATCACACTGAAGAATTTCTTCCTAATGTCTAATCTAAATCTCCCCTCTTTCAGTTTATAACCATTACCCCCTGCTCATGATCAGCCATGTGTGTGACTGAGACCTTGTGCAGGGATGTGACGTTGCAGGTGGTGCCAGGAACCAACTTCATCTCTCTTTAGCTCCATGTGTTCCTGGATGTCTTTAGTTTCCCTGCCTTGGTCTGGAGTGGCTACATCCCAGCCAGCAGAGGAGGAAGCCAGACCAAAGCCGAGCCTGGAGGTCACCTTCTGCTTCCCCTCTGCGTAGGAAGAACAGCCCTGGTACCTCATCTCCATTGCTTCCGTTTAATCATCAATGGAACGTCTCGGAAATCCTGGAACTGCAAATGAATTTATTCACTTGAAGGTAGGGAGCTGCTTGGTCTCCTTTAGCTAAAAGGAAGAAATAATCAAACTTTGTTAGCAACAAAACGTACTTCCTAATCTACTGGAGCTGTTTGCCTGGATCCTAACTTAGGTTTTTCTAACTGTTTGGTACAGCTGAAGAGTTTTTTTTCACTTTCCGTGAAAAAAGTTGCCAAAAGATCACATGGACAATAAGATTTTTCTTCAGTAAAAGAAAAATGTTATGAAATAATTACATGCATTGCTCACCTTTTGAAAGTGTGTATCTTTGAAGACTACTGAATCACAATCTGTTACCACCAGAAAATTTATATATTCAGTGGCATTCTGAACGTTACTAAAAGGTAATGACAGCAAACATTACCAGAACTCTGGTGGGAATTTTAAAATTTAACAATTTTAACCCAGGTCATTTGTTACTCATAATTGATGCACAAAATAAAACAATTCCCAGTAACTGCTTAATGCGCTGCTGGGAGGCACCCAGACGCTTGTTGGTGACCACAAAATAAAAGTGTTTCTTTTAAGAAGCATTTCCGTGTTTACATACCTATTTGGGTTTATATTTACCCTGGGCCCCATTTTTACCAGAACATGCACCCATAAAAAACTCCCAGGTTGTCCTACAACCCTCGAACAGATGAGACGACGGTAACAGAGATTGTTCAAATGAAAGCTTTATTCGGTATTTTCAGACAAACTCCCACTTCAAGAGCTTGCGGTATTTTGCAATTGCAACTGAGAAGCTGCTGAGGAGAAACCAGCTGGTTTAACTTTGCGGGCGATACTTAGAAGCTTTTCGGTCACCCCGCTGTTCCCCACTGCACCTGCAGTTAAACAAGCCATTAAACCCCACTGTCCTCGGCCCGTGGGCCGTGTCGCGCCATCTGCTGGTTTTTAACGGGGGCTATTTCTGCTTTTACAAGTGAAATCAAATCCGCGTTTGCCGACATTCTCTGGGAATCCTCTTGGGCGAATTTAGCCTTTTTCCAGCTTATTATTCGCAATGCTCTTTGCTTCGTACGGGAACTTTTTTATTCAAGCCATATCCCGAAACGTTGCACGAAGGTAGATTTGTTAATCACACCAAAGGGTTAACACGATTTCTAGGTTAAATAATTTAGCGGGTAGAAGGTGAGAGGGCTTCAGAGGTAGATACAAGAGAGACTGAAGAGACATGGCTGACAAAAGAGAAGCCAAGGGTTGCGGCAGCAGAGAGCAGAAGGTACACAGACAGCTTTTGTACCAACAAGAGAAAGGATTTAAGGGCTGCAAAACCCCGCAGGAGGAATGGAACGAAATCTGTCTCAGGAAAACAAATCATGGAGAAAATCACGAGAGCACACGTAGCCGGTCCCCGAAATAGCTGGCGTGTTGCTTGGAAAGGGGTGAGGTCGTACTTCTCCGGGGCAGGACGCAAACAGGCAGCAAAAAGGGTTGGGCGTCAGCTGGGACCTGGAGACGCGGTGGCCGACGTAAGAGAACGTGGCGCTTTGTGAAAAATCCCGGGAGAGCAGGGGGTAAGGTGAAGGCGGGCACTGGAAAGGCGGCACGGCGGCGACACGGAGATTTGCATATAAAGGAACGCTGGAGGAAGACGGTTTGAGGAAAGACACCGATAATAAGAAAAGTACTAAGACAAGGAGGCGTAACTCAAGAAGCAAATCAAGAAAAACCAAGCGGCACGAAATAGTTTTTTACTCCCTTTCTGAGATGCCAAAACACGCGCTGAAATAACAGCTTTTTATGTTATGTTTTTATCCATGCACAGGTTGATCAGTTTGACTGAGATCCATGTCGTGATCTAAATCTGAATTTTGAGATTGGATGATGCTGCAGCACAGATTTTGTCTACAAGGGTCAAACAAACAAACAAATAAAAAATTCCCTACTGGGAAAGTCTGGATTTAAATCTACAAATTCCCAGGTGAAGGGTTAAAACTTGGCTTAGCCTAGCTAGGAACAAGGGTTATTCTGTAACCTGAGTCACATTGAGCAGGTCTCCGCACAGCTCCTGGCATAACAAACGCCCAAGAAAATAATTTTCTTTTTTAGTATGTGCAATATATTTGTGCAATATATTTGTTTCGTAAAAGCATCACCAACTTCAGGCAGGCCCTCCTGTAAAAACACACACCCCCCCCAAAGATAAGCGTCCTGTACCGCGAACTTCTTTCTAAACAGAGAAGACAGGTGAAAGATGAACAAAACAAAAATACTGAGCAGTGAATCGACCTGCTCAAAAAAATCACACACAAGAAATCATCATCAGAGATGGCAACGGCTTCCCCTTTCTCTCCACTTCCCCTTCTAATGTTGCTAATAGCATCTACGGCCGCCTGTGAAACCAAGGATGTAGCCCTCACTCGAGGAGCTTGCAATGAAAACAGGTGAGCAGACGAAAACACGCTGCACGGCAGAAAAGGGCTTAGGCAAAAACCAAAACACTCTTCTTCCTCTGAAAACACTCTTCTTCTGAAACGGTAAAAGGAACATTCCTTTGTCAAAAGCCAGCGCAGCCCAAGGACGGATTAGCAGATGAGCCTAACTGTGGTAATTCCTAGAGGATTCCTATGGCAAATTCCTAAGGCGGAAGATTTTTGCAGGGAGGTAGCGCCGAAGGGAGAGAGGTCTGTGCGGAACAGATGTCCTGGAAAAGCAGAGTCTGCCTTAAATCTCACGCAAGACTGTACGTTTGTACAGAAGAGAAAATATTTGGTTTAGATCCACAATAAAGAAAATGGAACGACAGCATGGTGCAAAATTAAACAGCGGCTTTGGATAGATCGAGTTGGATTCAACTGGCCCTTACTATAATTTACACTTAAGGACAAGGAATAAACTGGTCTCTCCTCAAACTGATACTCAAAGGTAGTGGGGACCGAAGCGCTGGATTTCTTCATAAAATGCAGGCTTCAGGAGTCCCATCAGCAAAAGCAAGCGAACGGTATTTAAAGCAACTCTACTATCAGCAAACAAGAAAACATTTCATCTTTTTTCCTAATGTAAATACTTGTTTTGGTCTGTCTGTTAAACACAGTACTTGACAAAGATCTTTGGTTGACGTTACAACAAACAGCAGCTCCTCAAGGAAACAAGTTTCAAACACTTTGGCTTTCAGATATTTTTAAGCATCTGCTTGAGCAATTTAGTTATGAGTTATTATTAATCGCTGCCTATGACCACTTCAATGTGACAGAACACTTTTAAGGAAAGATGCACTCCCTAAAAGAGGAAAGATGTCCTCGTCAGAGGATATTAAAAGTGGAGCCTACCAAAAAAAAAAAAAATCCTTACGCTACTATATAAAGCTGTACTAATAAACAATACTGTCATTTTACAGAGATCATAAAGAAACGAATGTACGTTAGGCCGGGGGTAACAGAAGCGGGATGAGTACAGCAGTACAAAACGGATTTGTTCGACGTAAAAACTTGTGCCTGAAAGGAAAGCACGATCAGCTGTTAACTCAGCAGTCGGCCATGGCAAAGGAGCAGAAAGAGCCAGTTGTGCTGGTAAATCACAGGGCACCCCCGCGCAGACAGCACGATGCAGTCATGTGAAAGGCAAATGTGGTTTAGGGACGTATCAGAAGTTATTTCCAATACGCTAAGGAAGTATTAGTGACATCACGCCCGGCCTTAATCTTCCTCGAGCGCAGAGCCTAGGCAAACTCGGGCTGGAATGGGTGAAGAGACGCGGTGGTGGAGCGCTGAAGGGCCCGTCACACGAGGACGCTTTATGCGACTCAGGAAAGACGCGACGGATTCAAGAGGAAGAAAAGCTACTTAGCTGAAGGGCAATACTTGTGTTAGTTGGGAGAAAACGAGTGCAAACTGGGCGCAAACCCACGGGGGCTTCAACTCGGAGCAGGCTCTCAGCTGCTGGAATAACATTCAAATAAGAGTAAAACCTGAAAAATCTGCTTTTCAAAAAAGAAACCTGACAACCTCTCCTCGGTAGAAAGCACATTTCTGTTCTAACCTTGCATGTGAGGTCTCTCATGCAGAGTACACGTCGTACATTCCTGCATCTCTGGCTGTGAGAGCATCCTGCATCCCTAAACGACAAGCCAGGGCTAGATACCGCAGGAAACTTTCACATTTCTCGAAAGAAACATCAGAACAAATACAACGACCCTGATGAAGCCAAAGAAACACACGGGATTAAACAGAATACTTAATTCTCTTCTACACACAGGGAAAATGTCACAGAAGAGAGAAAAGGACTTCAGCTTCCTTTGTAACACACGATAAGCCGGATTCCCTGCCTTGCACTTCTTTCTGCGCTGATCTGAGAGATGAACAGACGTGTTCTCAATGACGTTCGAGCCCAGCAGCTACCGACTCTTAGTTTGCTGTAGCTGGACTCTGACAACTATCTCAGCTGCACCCTCTGTTTGTGACTGAGGCTCTCCAGAACAAAACACTGCGAGCTTTAGAAATGGAGATGCATTTTTTTTTAATGGATTCATGACATGAACCCTTATGGTCCGCTGTTTGATACCTAGAGAAGCAACGAGCATATTCTTTCTTATGCAGGCAATGAATCTTGATGATGCTAAACGCAGACCAGTCCCACCAAGTGAAGGAATCAAACCTCCAATCCTTAAGAAAATGGCCAAGCCAACTTGGACAGTTACAGCCGTCAGCTCTGCTTATCCATCTTTTGTTTTCCTCTGAGAAAAACTTCGATAGACTCAGGCCCTCTCAGCTTAGTGAACACTGTTCAACACGCTCCTCTTATCAACAGACAAAACCCATCAGCCTCAAAAAGGCTGCTGGATGTTGTAGCAGCCTCAGGCCTTTGGAATACTTTTTTCCTGAAAATATCAGGCAATTGTGGGTTTTTTTTTTCTTGCAGGGAAAGAGACAGAAAAGAAAACAAGACTGAAAAAAGAAAACTTAATGCGAAAAAGGAAGAAAAATTCAAGTAGAGACAACAACAGAGCAAAATACAACAGGAAGACACCACAGAAATATCTTCTCCAACAGGGGTGGCTCTGGTGCTGTTACTAAAAATTAAAATTCATCAGGTTTAAATCTTCTGCAGAGGTTTAGTACATTTATCATGCATGGACACAACCAATTTCTTTCAGAATGTTACTTGAAATGAGTGGCACCGATGTGACTAACTCCTCTAGAAGCAGCTTTCAAATGGCCTATTTAAAATGTTGGCACTCTCACCACCTGTTCTTTTGCAAGCGATTAGCCAAAGGTTAGTAATCACAATATTTTTACTCATTAACTGGGAAACTACTCCACATAAACAAACTTGGGGGATGATTTTACTCTCTAGTACATTCTGTTGATCCATTGCCTCTGTAAAAAGGAAAGGTCTGCATCATTTTTGCCAGACTAAGGATTACCACATTCTCCCATACTTAGAAAAGGAGTAAAAAACCTTACACAATGTATTTAAAACAGCATACATAGAGCAAATCGAACTTAGATGGCATGGTTAAAATAAAAAATAAATGTATTTACAATATTGCATAAGTAAGATAACACCAACTTCCATTCCAAAATCAATCACATCAAAATAAAATAAAAAAATATTACAACTCACACGCTTTAATAGCTATAAATCCTTAATTTCTATCCAACATTTTCTTTATAAAAGCCTGTTTAAAATATTAAACTTTTGATTCACTCTAGCTTAAACACAATCTAAAATGATTTGTTAATTATTACTGATCACTTAGTCTTTGTCTTAAGTTTCTAGATTTTCCATTTTCAAACTTCCTCTTCTTAAAAGTTGGCACCCCTTCTGTCATGTCTCCAAGGGAGGTGACTGTCTTCTCTTTAAATATCACTGTCGCATCTTCTGCAACATCTAGCACTGGTGCTGGAATATTGTCACTCTCTGTACTAGGAAGTTCCAGGTCCACTTTTTCACTGGGAAAAGAGAGGAAAATATAAAACAGTTGATCTACATGGAGAAAACAACATGGCATACTGCAGACAGTAACAAAGAATCACAGAACAGTTTGGGTTGGAAGGGACCTTTAAAGATCATCACCCCTGTGATGATCAGGGACATATTCAAGTAGATCAGGTTGCTCAGAGACCCCTCCAACCTGACCTTGAACATATCCAGGGATGGGGCATCTACCACCTCTCTGGGCAACCTGTGCCAGTGTTTCACCACCCTCACTGTTAAAAATTTCTTCCTTGTGTCTAGTCTAAATCTTCCCTCTTTTCGTTTAAAACCATTATCTTTTTTCCTATCGCGACAGGCGATGCTAAAAAGTTTGTCCTCATCTTTCTTATGAACTGCCTTTAAGTACTGAAAGGCTGCAACAGGGTCTCCCGTCTCTTCTCCAAGCTGAACACCCCCAACTCCCTCAGTTTGTCCTCACAGGAGAGGTGCTCCAGCCCTCTGATAATTTCTGTGGCCCTCCTCTGGACCTGCTCTAACAGGTCCATGCCTTTCCTGTGCTGAAGGCTCCAGAGCTGGACGCAGAACTCTCATGTTCAACTGTCAAATGTCCAAATTTAATTGTCAAAGCAGCTTTGAGCTAGATGCAGTTTTCTAGCCAAGATCATAATCACGACAGGAAGCAAGAAAAAAGCCCATGTTCTTTGTTTCTTCTATGTGGGCTGGTATGAAAAGTAAAAAACTAAGGTCTCATTCGCTACAGAGCTTATACAATGGCCCAAGAACTCATCACGTAAATAGTCCTGTAAAAGACAACAGGACTGCAGTGTGTAAATCCAAGAATGTTGAAAGTCAGTAGTCAGTGAGTAATTAGAATCATAGAATCATAAAACTGTCTAGGTTGGAAGGGACCTTTAAGATCATCTCATCCAGCCATCAACCTAACTCTGATAAAACCCATCACTAAGCCATGTCACTAAGCACTATGTCAACCCGTCTTTTAAATACCTCCAGGGATGGTGCCTCAACCACTTCCCTGGGCAGCCCAGTCCAAGGCTTAGTGACCCTTTCCGTGTAAAAATTGTTCCTAATATCCAGTCTGAACCTCCTCTGGAGCAACTTCAGGCCATTTCCTCTTGGAATCTATACATAACAAAGCATTACAAAATGGTGCCTACTTAGCAATGCACTATGAGTTTGCCGACCATGATAAAACCTTTCCTCAAAAAAATGTGAAAACACACTTTTGGAAAATACTACATTGGCTAGTACATACACTAATATATTACTCAGCCTAAGGCAACTTCTATGGACTCGCCATGTTATCCAAGTTGCACATACAAAAACATAGTAAAACTCCGAGGAAAATATAGACTAAGGGAAAATCAGGTTTCTGACTCCACAGTGATATAGTTAAAAAGCAACCACAGAAACTTTTACACAAAATATCCCTGACACGCATTCAGGTAAATTCAGCAGCAATTTAGATTGTGGTATTACCTTAAAAAAAAAAAAAAAAGTTTTTCTCTATAAAACTGCAGAAATTTTATTGGTTTAAGTGCCTGGCCACAATGCAATCATCCAGAAAGGAAGATTAAGTCTTAGGAGTCAAAAAAAGCATGTCCAGAATCATACACTGGCATGTTACTATGTTCTTCATACCATCACATGTATATCCAAACTACATGTGTTGCTGCAGTCTGTTAGGAGTGCATTTGATTACACCTTTATTTCAAAAAAATTGTAGATGAACACGTATCTTTTTATCTGTACTACCCCCTCATGATCTGTGCATAGGAGTAGTAAGAGCAGTTTAGTAACAGCAGTGCATTCCCGTGTGTATGAGCCCTTGCTCTCCAATAACCCCGGGAAAAATCAGAGACAGGGAAGCCATCGGGAGGAGAATCCTTCATCTCCCTTTACATGCAGATGTATGTATATCTATGTGTGCTCACACACACATATATCTCACATTAAATCATGGTTGCGTGGCAACATTAACAGGGGAATTGTTTTTTAATTATTACAGATAACCCATGGGTTATACACACTATTATTCTAGAATAACAAATATCTTCAAAACATGTTTCTCTTAAAATTAAAATCAGGGGAAAAAAATCAAATGGCAGAAATTAAATAAATGAACCAACATTCATTTCATAGTGGTACTTCTGAAAGCACAGACAATATATGCTCACATACACCGTAACACAACCTTCTTTGTGTAAGGCATCAATTATACTGAATATCGGTGTATTCAACTGCAACACAGCTATTCTCTTTTAGTGTTAGAATGAAAAGCACTGTTAACAACAAATTCGGGAAATAAATTCAAATGTCATCAACTTCCCACAGTTCAAGGAAAAAGCAAATGGAAAACTACACAAATAATAATTAAAAAAACCCCCCAAAACAAAACCCAAACTTGATGAGGAAACACAATCAACGCAATCAGTAAAATCATCACACCCCCCCTCCTGCTGCTTCCCTGCTGGTAATTTTCAAGTGCAAAGAATAATATTAATGTAGTAACAATAATAATGAGTTTGGCACTGGGTATTTTCCTGGAATTAATAAACCTTACCTCAACGTATAATCTCCCAACAACCAAACCCAAATCTGAAATCCCAGGAAATGCCTTTTGCAAACATACACAGACTTGGGGGGGTTTGGTGTTTCTCTTTCAGAAACTCAAACACAAGGCACATCAGGACTTCTTCACAGAAAAACCTGGTGACATGATAACTACTACATAACCTAGAGACACTGCCGAAATGGAAAGGAATAATTCAGTACCTACTGCGCTGGGATATTAAAACAGGTTTTCTTAATATGTGTGTTTCCTTTTATTAAAACAAAAGCTTAGCAGTTCACTTGTGAGGCTTTACTTTAAGAGGTGCTGCTCTACTTCACCGAGCGGCTCTGGACTGGGCTCCTCCTTTTTCCCCGCTAAGTGGAAATCACCGGGATGCTCTTCTGCAGGTGGTTCCAGCCAGAAGCCAAGCGCAGGTTTCCTGGCCTCCTCCCAAGGGCTGGCTGCGGAAGCGCTGCCGGCTGGGAGCTCGCCTGGCTTGGCATCCCCTGCCGCCTCCCCAGGCCCCGGGGGGTCTGCTGAGACAGCCCTGAGAGGGGGGTCCCCCGCTCACCCCCCAACCTTGAACTGGAGCCAGGTGAAACACTTCTCGCTCCTCCTCCCCGTCTCGCTCAACGCCTCCGGTTTTGATGAAACACCACAGGAAGCTCCCTCTCCAAAAAAAAACCAAACCAAACCAGATTTGGGGCCCAAAGGCCTCCTTGGGAGGAGGGAGGGGG
>JAOXJK010000001.1:177832160-177853336 GCA_025774025.1 Xenus cinereus | reverse complement strand
TTTGTTTTTTTTTTCTTTTTCTTTTCTTTTTCCTTTCATTTTCTTTTCTTTTTCTTTTCTTTTTCTTTTCGTCTTCTTTTCTTTTTCTTTTCTTTTTCTTTTCTTTTCTCTTCTCTTTCTCTTCTCCCTAGTCCTTATCTTTTTTTTTTATTTATAGGGCTTTCATTTAATCAAATCTATTTGTTTATTCTTGCCTGGAAGCAAATAGGGTCAGGGACGTTGGGGTCAGTAAACAAACAGGATGCACAATGTGAACACGATTCTTTTTAAGGAAAAGCAGGGACCTCTTGGCCACCAAAGATTCCTGGTTTCTCAGCTCTGGTGAGATGCAGCCTTGGATAGAGGTGGCCACAAAGGTGTGGGGTAGAAGCTGTCTCATTGCTTGACTGGATATACACCCATCATCTGGCAATGTGATTGCACAAGGGGGCTTTGTTAATTTTTATTGAGCTCCTACCATGTTATTCTGTTTTGAAGCTTATGTTTGGTAGAGTAGGTAGGTTATTTGTTGAGTTTTTTTCTTTTAGTTTTGTTGAGGTTTTTTTGTTTGTCCATGATAGAAGCCTATAGAATTACTAGTTTTGTTTCTTCTCCCTTTTTTCCTGATTGCCCTTTGCCACAGTTGTTGCCGAGAGGTGTTTTACAAAACACGGGGCAGTCTGAAGTGGTAATTACTGCCTTTTAAAACTCCTAATTGCACTTTCTACTTTCAGTACTTGGGTTGCAGACTCTTCCCTAGGAGAGGTTTTACTCCCCTCGCCCTTGTCTGTGTTGAGCCAGTATCTCTGATACCGTTTTCCGTTAGTGGGGGTGTGTCTGGCGGTGAGATCGTGAGACCTAAGCAATCCCTAAATATGTTCACAATCGTATGATTGGGGGGGGGGTTTGCCTTGTGTGGTTAAATAAAGAACCTGCTTGATCTGTGCATATCTGCACTCTTTTCTGGAGGGTGAGAGCAAATGTACGTGTACTGGTTTTCTCAGAAATGCGTTTTAGCAACTTTTTGGTTTGTTGGGGTTTTTTGTTGTGGGTTTTTTTTGTTTGTTTTTAATTCATAATGTCATTTATTTTTATAGTGAGAGAGCATTAGTTACACCAGACTTTCTTTGAGCCTGCTCTGTTATCATCAGCTATGACTTTCTTCCTGCAAATGACATTTTAAAAGACTCACTTTGGAAAATACTGTGTCTGTAGTAAATGGTATTTTCTGAAAACCTCTTCCTGTTGAAAGGTTGCTTTTCCAGAGAGTGTGCATCTTATTATTATTATTACCAGTCAGCTTGATCTCTATTTTCCCAGCTGCCTCTTTTCTGTATCTGATGCAAAATAACTTTTGAGACAGAAAAGTGATGTCTGAAAGCAGACTTAGGAAGAAAGCAGAGGGGAAGTAACGTCAAGTGACTAAAGCAATAAGAATTAGAGAGGGGAAGTGTTACAGCCTGTATGTTAAGCACTCTCTGTTACACCCTTGTAGCAAGTGTCTCCTAAAACAGAGATCTTCAGCTAGTGTCTCATGGGGAAGCTTGGTGCCTGTGGAAACTTTGTCCAGTCCTGACAGCCACAGGACTCCTCCACCCCCAGCTCGATGGGAAGAGCGAAGGACTAAGGTGCTCGCAGCAAGCCGCTTGCCCGGTGTTATCGCCAGCAAAGTTTAGCATTTGCTCTGCTGTGCCACTCCTCTGTCTTGTCAGCTTTTATGCTGCAAATTAGTGTCGTGGGAGTTTGGTATTATCTACTGGAGTAAAGTCAATATATTAGATACTACAGTGATACTCAGCCTCTGGCCTGTAGTGGGACACTGCTGCTACTTGGTTTCATGTCCTAAAAGTTGTCTTCCTTTGGTATTCCCTCCTGACTGTCTAATATTCAAGTGATGTAGGTCTGTTGAAGAGTTAATCAGTAAGTGGCTAGATTGGATGTACACTAAATACCATGATTTTAATTTTCTTTTTTCCACCCCCCAGCTTGGTGATCCGTCTATTTTCCCTGCTGTCATCGTGGAGCATGTTCCCAGCGCAGACCTCCTACATAACTACTCTGGCTTAACCTGCGTGGATGAACCTAGTGACATGATCACTGAGAGCTCTCTGGATGTCGCAGAAGAGCAAATCATAGAAGATGATGATATCACACTCACAGGTTGGTGATAAAAACGTTTTTGTGCCATGTTTTTGCACCAAGGTGGCTGTGGATAACAGTGGGAAAAAAAGCTTAATGACAAAAACCAACAGGAAACAAAATGATAGTAGTTTTGAATACTGTTAATTCTGTACAAGATGGAGAAAATGGCATTAATACTGTTAGCTGGTGGCTTGCAGTCCCAGCTGCACAGCTGATAATGGCGAAGAGTTTCATCCATCAACACAGATTAAGACAGAGTCGTGCTCAGAGTACCAACAAGATTTTTCTTTGCTCTTCATAAGATTTATTTGCTCTTTTTTAATGGTTGGTACATAACTAAGTAAATGTACATACAAGAAAGCAGGAATATGCAGCTCATGTAGATGTACTGCTTTTTAGCTTCCCACAGGTATACAATTAGCTATAATATGTGCACGTTAGTGGGACTTACTGGCGTAAGTGTGCTCAGCATAGTATTCATTTTGGATTGCTAATAATGATTAACACCTAAAATACAGGTGTTCTGTGTAAATTCTGTTAGAAAAGGTAGCCCCGAGGAGAAAACAGTTTTCAAGAGGAAAGCTCAAAAATGTGTCACTTTTTAAAAAAAAAAAAACCAACCCTCACTGAATGCATACAAATGGAAGAGTTTTTGCAGAACAAGCCTGAAAGGTGGAGTAGATACATTACAGAGAGAGGATCTCTTTCTGCCTCTTCTTTCAGCCGTTAGGCTCCACACCTGGACTGTCTCCGGGGCTGGAGACAGCTTGCTGGTTTCAGTCATGCTTTTGACATTATTTCCAAAGGCGTACTCTGATACAGTCTTTTACCACCAAAAGCAAACCAAAAACTCACCAAAACTTGACATGAGGAACAGTTCACAGAGTAAATTGACATGAGCTATTCTCAGTAAATGGTTTTATCTGATAAAAATGGCTCCTTTCTTTATTTTTAGTAGTGAATTATCTGTGAACAGACTGTGACCGTACAAATAAGTTAGCAGATTATTCAAGAAGGTTTTACATACTTAAACATTATTTCAATTTGAGACCTCTTGCCAACTATTCACTTGCTATTCATATTAATTATTCACACTGCAACTGGCATTTCCTCAGCGTGTTACTTTAAGCACCACTTCATGCGGCTGTGCAAATTTTTCATAGCGGATCATTTCTACGAATATATATTCACTGTAGTATATTGTGTGTGAATTTTTACTGGCGTATGAGTAATTGTGAAACTCCACTCCTGTGAATGCTCTTGTTAAAGTTTGGGGTTTTTTTTTTTTTGTTGCTGGTCACATGAGAAGGGTTTGCAAATTGCTGCCAGGGACTGAAAATATGTAATCCTTGTAACCGATGGTGTCCAAGGGTTTCTGGGATATTCTGGAGGCAGACAAGTACGGTATTGTTCCCATCATCTATTGTAGTTCAAGCAATCTGCTTTTCTTTAAAGGCAAAGTCCTTAGAAAACCGGAGCTGCCACTTTGCAGAGATTATGTTGTGAAGGAGATGTTAACTAATTATCTGTTTCTGACAGGACAGGAGGAAATGGGCAAATACTTGAACATAAGAAGTTCCATCTAAACATGAGGAGGAACTTCTTTACTTTGAGGGTGACAGAGCACTGGAACAGGCTGCCCAGAGAGGTGGTGGAGTCTCCTTCTCTGGAGACATTCCAAACCCGCCTGGACACCTTCCTGTGCAACCTGCTCTGGGTGGACCTGCTTTGGCAGGGGGGGGGATTGGGCTAGATGATCTCCAGAGGTCCCTTCCAACCCCATATCATTCTGTGATTCTGTAATTTAGCCTGGAAGCGAGAGGCCCTGAGAAAGCTGTCCATGCTGTTCCAAGGCTGGAAGAGTTGAAAAAGAGCTCCTGAGGCAGCTGAAGGAGACTGTTGAAGGAGACGATGTTAAGGAACGTAAGCTTAGAGTAACTACATTTAAATAGTTAATACTCAGCTTCTGATGGATGAGAAAAATAATGGATGACAATGATCCTTGAAATCACTTAAATTTACTTTGTACTCGTGGTGAACTTCTACATTAAAACCAAAACACCACCACTATCTGCCATGGAGAGCTATTACTTAAAATAATCACCGCAGAAATAACTGTATTTCGGCTATGTTACCAATCACTGCTGTGCTAATTCTGCCAGAATTCAGAAAAAAAAAAAAGCTTCAGTTCTGAAAACAAGTATTCTGGAAACAAATATTATGAAAATAACTACAGTAAAAAGATCCTCACCCTCCTTCTTCTTCTTCTTCTCCTTCTGGCTTAATCGCCTTCCATTTTCCGTAAGGGTTGGTCTTGTTAGGTGCATCACCAGAGCTTTCTTGGGAAGCCGATGAACTCTCCTCTTTATCAGCTGTTTCTTCTGACTTAACTTCTCGCCATTTCCCATAAGGACTTAACTTTTTAGCTTTGGAAGACTTTTTCCCTTCCTCTGATTCTTCACCATTATCTCCTTTCCTCTAAAGAGGAAAAAACCCACCTTAAGCAAAAATGCCTAAATAAAAACACAATGTAGCTTTATTTTACATCTTTTATATACTTTTCAACCAAGAGTAACTTGAAACAATTAACTCATATATTGTAGTAAAATCCTTAAATTTTTCTCCTTGAGCTTTCATCACATACAGAGGTGAAAAAAAAAATCTTAAATGTTACAAAAAGTTAAAGTTGGAAAATCCCACCTATCAAGGCTGAAGTTAGCAAGGCGCAGCCAACACAAACTTATTTAAAAACATAGCTTATCATGTTTAAAAAAAAAAAAGACAAAATTCACATAAAGCTTTCTATGCATGCAGATACACACACTTTACAGCTAATACCTAGTAGTTTATAATGATACACAGTCATACAAATATATGTATTTTATGATTAACACCTGCCTACTTGGTATTTAAACTGTCTCTGCTGTTCTGAACTACCAGTTTCAGAAAAAAACATCTGACCTAACCGGAGCCATAATCACATCCTTTATCTTAAGTTTTGAATCTGAAGACAAAAATATGTAATTGATACAGGTTTTGTACTGTGCACTGCCCATGTTTTTCTCAATTAATAAGGAAACTACAACCATATATTTTCAGTCAGAGGCATTCCCTGAAGATCTCTTGGCAGTCACATGTACCAAGAAGGTTAGAAGTCATATGCTCACACTGAAATCCAAATAATTTTGTGGATTATTTCAAAGAGATGAGTGACCTTTCTCAGAGAACATCACATTTCTGGCAGAATTCAATCTACTTCTGGTGGGCTGAAGGAAAGATTGTGCTTTCTTATTCTGGAACAGTGACACTAATGGGCCAAATAACTAAATAAAGATTCATTTTACTATTCGAACAAGTGCAAACTTCTAACTTCAGTCATATGGTTTAACCTCATTACAATGAGTACTGCCTATCACAGGAGATAAAAGATACGTCACCTTATGCTAGAAAATTAATGCTGTATGTAAAATAAATCCGAAGAGAGAACTTACCTTGAAATTTCTTTCTGAACTCTGTGCTTCGTTTTCACTATCTTCCGAGTCAGAGTCAGACGCTTTGGAATCTGTTTCTGCGAGCTCTTCGGAATCCTTGTCACGTTTTGAAGATGAAACAAAACCAGCCGGTTTCTCCCACGTGGATACTGCCCGAGATATTTGGATAACCACATTATTTATGTTTCTAATTCTGATGTGTTCTTGCTTTGACAACATTACCTTTCAGAAGCAATGCTGCCTTATGCAAAAATACAGCAAATAATTCAACACAAGGCTTTTGCCTTTGTTAGGCATGTTTGTTTTAATAAACATAATCAAAAAGATAACATTTCACTTCCTAGCAGAGATACTGTCCTGACAGCTGAATTCACTGTTGATAGAGCTTATTTAAGAAAAACATCATGCACGGCAAACTGTGGTCCACAAGACTGTGGTCCCTCTCATCCTAACACAGGACAAACAAATTGCCCTCTCGAGGTGCCTATTTGATTTGAGTTGCCCGTTGATGACAAAGAAAGGATAAAGTAAAGAATGCTGACTGTGAGCCTCAGCTCTGCGAGCAGATACTTTAGCCTTCCCTGTACTACTTGGCTTGGTAACATTAGGTCTCTAATTAAAGAGCTGTCAAGTAAGCAAGGAAATAAAAACATTATTCTGGAAAGATATTAAGGTATTTACAGGGTATGACCTCATTTTCAATGAGAAGGTAGTATTCCAGCAAATATATTGAGAGGAAATATTTAAATAAAAGTTGACTCGATGTTAAAACTGCTTTTAGCAACAATAAGGCAAAAGTACACCGACTTTTAATCTATAATTTTATTGAAGCTTTCAAATGTAATAAAACTACTATTTTTCCAATTATTTTTCCAATTATCTATCTCCAAAGAGATCCCCAACTGAAAGCAACATTTAACAGGTATGCTTCTAGACGTATCTTGAAGAGGTAAAGCTGTAAGAAACTGGCAATGAGTGGCTTTGAATGAACAGTCTCTTAAGGGCGCTGCTGCCGTGAAGCTTTAGACCAGTGACTGGGAAAGTTAATTTTCCCGGGTGTCACATACAGCCAGTGGAGCAAGGTGCAGCCTCCCAAAGCATGACCTGTAGCAGAAGCTAAGCCTATAGATACCAGCCTCCTAAGCTATATACCCGAGATGAGACACTGCGATCAGTCCCCTCGCTTAACACTTTGTCTTGTCTTCAGAGGATGGGATTAGCGTTAAAACCGACAAGTAATTTTCAAGCATTTCCAAGATACTTACAGCTACATCAAAGTAAGGAATCGCTTTAAAATCCCACAAGTCAAAATTTTACCAAATACAATGGTTACAAAAAGATTCTTCACGAGCTTCATGTGTGTGCGAAGGACTTTAAAAAAGATACAACCAAAGGCATAAAATGTATCTGAACTTAGAAGGCAATGTTTAAAAATAACCAGCATCTCATTTCCCTTTCAAAAAAAATAAATAAATTGCAAATCATTTGAGCAGGGGAGTGGAGCTGAAAAACTGAAAGGTTTGGGGTTTGTTTTTTTCCTATTCTTGGCATCATCAGGAACGCCACTTCATACCCAACAGCAGCAGGAAAACTCATAGCCAGCATAAAATCACATGCTCTCCAGAGAGGCATCATTGACCTTAAAACGATTCAAACAGATTTAGAAAACAGATGCTTGTTCTGGGGGAGTAACCACAAAGTTCCCCATGTAGGGAAAAAAATGGGGAAAAGAAGTAGGAGGTAAGATTCTGGACTCTCTTATCAATGCTATGTCAGCAAGAAGAAAAGTTTAGGATAGTCTTATTCAGTTCTACATACCTGTCAAAAAAAAATATAAAATCCTGCCCTTTCTGGTTCCCAAACAATAATTTCAATATATATGTGGAAAAGAAGAACCCATATTTTAGAATTATAAGTTCAATGTCTAAAAAACCTATGAAGCACAAATGCACACACACTGACAATACAACTATAAAGCCAGCGTTGACTTAAGCAACAAGTATATTTCAACTAAGGTAACAGCTTGAAAAATACAAAACTTAGCGACTGCCTTAAAATGCAGTTATTTGCGAAATAAAATGCTGCTCTGAAAACCCTCTCTTCTGAAACAGAGTTTAAGTGGAAAACAAGCTCTCCTTACCTCCTGTTTGTGTGTTATAGTAATAGGTATGGCCATCTTCAGTGACACCTTCTACCCACTCTGCTCCCTGAGAAAAAGACATAGGAGCTAATTAAAAAAGAGTTTTAAGGATCAGCCAACACATCACTTGTAAGACAATTCAACCCTTGAGGATTTTTTGTTCAGGATAATTTTACTGTTTTAAAGCTTGAACCCCTAAAGTTTTTAGAAAGTATTCCCTTTGACTCAAATATTTGAGATTGCTTAACTCAATGTACTACAAATGCACATAGACAATTTTGTTCAAACAGTGGATAATTAGTATGAGGCAGTATAGTAAAGGTTGTCATACAGTTCAAATGATGATAAAAGTCATTAAAGGCCATTTTTTTTAATTTTCCAAATTATTCACACCTGAAGTTGACATTTCCCAGTTTTGTCTTTGTCTTAAGTAGAGACTAAGAAAAAATGTCTCTGGAAGACTCAGGGTTTTGTGTGGGCTAGAGAAAAACAGTACCAATAAATGCTATCACAAATTAAAAATAAGCAAACAAACCCAAAACTTCTAAAATTTATTCCAAAATAGATCTTCACCAAAAATACTGAAGAAGAGAACTTTGCATGCCATGAATTTACTTATTTAGTAAAGCACCAATTTCAGCAAAGCACTGTTTTTCCCTACTAATTAATATGAAACGGGGCAGAAGTTGCTGGTATGTCTCTGTGGATGTGTAATTAAAATAAAGATGTTTTGCAGGATCAGCCACAGCTGGATAAACAGTCATTACACCTGGCTTAACACCTTCCTTAAGAACCCAATTTCCATCGACACTTTAGACATAGGCTCCTTGAGTGCGAATACTGCCCATTCCCCTCTACGGGACAGAACTTCTATGCAGCTTCACTATACGTGGCTCTTGCATTAATAAATGTCTGTGTGTACACATATACACACACCCCCAGACAGGCTTCTGCACACGCATACCCATACATTGGCTTAATATTCTATTAAAACTGTGGGGGTTTTTTAAAACACAACAAAATCAGGAGTTGATGCTCTCGCACCTGCTCTGTAGAAAGGTATATGTGAAACAGAAAAATAATATCAGTAGGTTCAGAGAGCAAAAAGCAAGAAAGCTGTCAGTGAGCAAGTTCCCTCAAGGTTTTGTCTCAAAAGTTTCAATGAGCTAGTTTCAACAAAAGAAGCAAAAGGAAAGTTTATTTTACGTAAGTAGAAAGAGGGCAAAAGACTAGTCTTAAGTATAACCTATCCTTTCTATTAAGAGTTAGATCCCGAACATTTTAAACCTGGTTCTTAGAGGTTTTCAGCAGATACTTGACATTAGGCACACCAAGTATCTTACTACACAAATGCTGACGTGCATGACATCAATCTAACTGAAGCTGTAGGTAGCCTTCAACATGCCTTTTCATTACACTGTTCTTTCACCGCAAAGTCTAAGCACCAAGGTAAGGTGCTGTAAAACAAGGAGGGCCTGTAAATCTCACTTGCACTACATATCGCAAGCATGCCCTTTAATTTCTGGGCAGTGTGAGTCCTTGTTAGAGATCTGGAATGTTCCCAGTATCTTTAGCTCAGACTAAATAAGGGAGCAATCAAATGCTTGTTTTTAGCAATAGCGAAAATAACTCAAGACACCACAAAGTCACCGAGGAGGGCGAGGGAGGAATGGCAAAATACAGCCATGTGGCATTAGCGAGATATCCAAGGCTGAAGGTGCGTGTTTATGATATAGCTGAGATGAGCTAACTTCAAATTGTTGCCAAGAAGGCAGCTCCTTCTCTCCTCCGTCTGCTCTCCCCGCGCCGGCCTTTCTCCGATTACCCTGAGAGCTGATGCAAGGACATGAGCCTACAAAGCACTAAACTCTGATTATCTTCACTCCCTAAACAAGTTCACTGTCAGGGCAAAGATGCAGCAAGGACCATACAAGATTAATCACAGGACCACCTCTTCCAGTGGAAGGTTATAGTAAGACAGGCTTATAAATATTGCAAAGCTAGGCCTTGGCTAAAAAGATAAAAAGTTGAAGTGCTGGTTAACAAGTTGTGCAAAACCACAGGATAAAGGAATCAGAAAGCCAGAGTAGCATGTGATGGGCAGCTCCGACACCAAGTGTGCGGTCTCTTGGGAATGAACTCCGGATGGAAAAAGCCTGCATTTTTGAGATAAAACACTGCCTTAACAGGAGACGGCATAGAGACAGAACTTGTTATACATTTCTTGAATTGATTCGATCGCCTAAAAATATACACAATTATAACCATTATAACCTCTGACTGTAAGTAACCCAGTACCAAGCGTAAGCTACCTTCTCAGATGCGACAATATAGAGCTACAGAATGTCAAGTGCTCTGAAAAAAACAGGCTTTTTGGATCTCTAACATAAACCCAACATTAACAAACACTGCTGACTGTAAATCATACTGTACTTATGACACCTATCTTGAAAATGGGGAAACGTAACATCACAGGATTGTTGTAAAAATCTTACTTTTAATGTTGTAAAGCACAAAAATCCTGGAGTGGTAAGTATCAGTAAGCCCATTAATAGTAATAAGAAATCTTTCTTTCTTTAGACTGTTTGGCAAATTTTCTGGTGCCTTATATAAGGAAAATAAAGTAATATTCTAAAAAGTTGCTTGCACATAGTTTCCAAAAAGACAAACTATCACATCACTGTATCCTAAAGTAAACACAAAAAACAGGCATTCTTTTTATTCTGACAATGCAATTTCAATGTTTCCTAAAATAAAGGACTCTTAACTACTTCAAATGTATAAGTTTTAATTTTTTTAAATTACATTTTATTCACGAAAAGTTGAACAGAATTTATTCAGAATTTCCCAAAAGCTTTCAATTGTATTGGCTGAAGCATCAAAAAACCACATTCTGTAAAAATACAACCACCACTATCACTTCTCTTGCCTTGATAAACAAATTAGCCAACAGAGGTTTGTATAGCAAAATCTGAGTTTTCATCAAGTATATCATAAAACATTCTGTATAGTCAAATTATGTTTTCCTAAGTTTACTAAGAGCAAACAATTTATCTTCTGCAATCAGAAGACCTGCAAACTGCCTAGCTTATTTCTGATAAGTGTTTACAAGGACAAAAAAAAAAAAAAAAAAATTATGAGTAACAGTATTCGATTACCGTTTGTGAGTTTTGAGAGTTGCCTTGGAATCCTTTAGGCTTCTCCCACTGTGATTCTAAAAAAGCAAAAACACGTTTTACCCATCATTCAATCCTGTTTGAGTTTAATAATATTTAGAAAAAATAGATCTAAAGGATATGGCACTATTACGTGCACACATACAAACAAGTAATATAGATACACCTCATTGGAATATGAATCATCCTTTGTCAAACCATGGTATGAACAATAAACCAAAGTATCATAATTATTACAGTTGGCTTTACAGAGACCAACAACCGATACACGGATACTGGAATTTTGGTACAAAAAAGGTATTGTTTTTTAAATGGTAGCATAGGCCAGAGGAAACTAAGCACACAAGATTTTTACCTTCTGGAAGTTACCTTGTATGAGGAAAGACTACGGTAAATACTAATGTCAATCCTTAAATTTATAAGAAACAGACTGTAACAGTCTCATTAAGTCTAATTAAAAGAAGGTTGCTTTTATGCTCTAAAGTAGATCGTAACACATAGCTCCTCAACAGAAGTCAGTCAGTTAGATAAATCCTGTAAATGTGGAAAGAAACAATCAGGCAGCAATCCATAACAGCTCTCATTTACTTACTCTCATTTACTTCACATTCCTGATAAGAAAGCTTCTTTAGGAAGAACACAGCTGTCTTTTGTATACTTAACCTCTGAAAGGCTAAACTTTTTCAGAAACTGGAATTACTGCATTCTCAAATTATTAATGAACAGAGAAACCAGTCTGAAGTTCTAGATGCCTAAGCCTTGGATGTAATATTAAAAACTCCATCAAATTGTTCACATATGAATAATTAGCTCACTACTGAGAGAGCAGAAGAGTAAAGAAATGCAGGTAGTCTTTTCTCATTTATATCCAATAACCATATCTGCATTTGCTTCTCACTAGGTTTTACCTCCTGTTTTTGTGTTGTAGTAATACGTATAGCCTTCGGGAGAAAATCCTTGCACCCACTCCTTCGTTTCGGTTTTTGAGTTGTCCTGAGATGTCTTTTTTTTCTTTTCTTTCTTTTCCTTCTTTTCCTTCTTCTCTTTCTTTTCTTTCGTTTCCACTGTGTTACTCTGTGGTTTATTCTGTGTCGAACTGGGACCTACCTCATCTTAAAGAAAATAATACTCTCTGTTAAAAAAAGAGTAATAATCTGAGCTTAAATATTAGTCACTCTTGAGGAACAGCAAATAGGAAATGTCGTTCTTATGAGTACTTTCACTCATTAGTATTACATTCATAGCTGGTAAGCTTAAAAGATTATATTCAAAGAATCTTGCATGATAGTGATACTGTAGTATCGTAACAAAGTCAAAATATCAAAAGATGAGTAACATAAAGAGAAAAACCATAAGGATCAATGAGCTTTAACTAAACAACAACAAAAAAGAAACTAAAAAAAGTTATGAAAAAGATAGCTTCCCCAGGAGCTTGAAACTACAAACTCTTTCTGAATGATAATAGGTCTTCACGTGGACAGAACAAAGGCACTTGCAGAAATGCAAGCTGAGCAGAAGATTCTTGTCTCCACCATTTGACACCAGTGGGAATCCAACCTCTCCTACTCAATAGAAACTTTTGTCTCCAAATGGCAAAAATCAAACATAAAATTAACTAAGGGAAGCTGCACTGCTGATTCAAAGCACCAACTACAGCCTATTTTTGTTACCGCATTGTTTAATTTTTCTACTCGAAATAGGATTGTTCCATGGACCAGAGGACACCCTAGCTAAAAGCATCCTGTACTGTAACTTCTACTACTGGCAATTTGCAGACTCCTTGTTGGTTTGGGTGGGTTTTTTTTGTTTGCTTGGTTGGTTTTTTTGTTTTGTTTTTTTGGGGTTTTTTTATGAGCAAACACAGTCCTGGAGGCCTGCTCTCGTGTTCCTAAAACCTAATTTAAGAAAATACATTCCTACTCAATATTCTTTCAATTCTGCCTTTAATCCCTTGGCAGCTATATGAACTACCTGGCTTAATTCCAAGCCTTTTCATGTCCTCTTGATATGCTTTCATTGCAGCCTCCTCCATTGCTGCAAATTCTTTTGACATGTTTTCTTCTTCTTTTGCTTTTTCCAAGCTTTTCTTTTTAATCTAAAACAAAACAAAAACCCCGAAAAGAATAAATAAAACAAGTCTGATAAGGAAAGAGATTAAAAATAAGTATTTGTGCAAATAAGATATTTGAGTTACCTCACTAATTCTTTTTGCCACATTTTCTTTATGATTCTTTCCTCTTTCATGAAAATCAATGCTCTTAAAAGCGAGAAAAAAACCCATGAAAAATAATACATATTACACAATTTTAACATCGTTAATTTTAGTTAATTAAAATTTAGTTAGACTAAACTTAGTTGAACAAGCCTAAATGTAACCTGTTCTGAAAACGCGTACAGCAAATTCTATGACTATAAAATGGATATAAGAATTCAGGAACACTAAGAAATACTCGACAGAAATTATGAAAAATCAGTAGCACTCCAAAACGGTGTCATAAAATTTCTTAGTCTGTATTTATAAGATTTAAAATTTTTCAAATAATACTCTTCAGAATGCAGATTACAGACAAATAACAGGTAATCTGGGCTCCCTCTCCACGCTATCCTTCCAAGTATCATCCCTCGATAATTTTTTTTTATCCTCTCCGTTTTCATGCAGAATTTTAAAAACCATATGGCTTTTTTAAAGTTCCAAATATTAGCTGTGCTTCTTTATTAGCTTATGCTATGCTCCACAAATATCCCATGAATTTAAACTTGTCTGCAGGTCCACAAATCTGAGAGAGGAAAAGGGATGGTGGGAGAGTTGTGTGACTAAGGACAACAGAACAGTCTGCAAGCCAAAAAGCTGCCAGAAAGACTGAAGCCAGTAGGAGCTGAACTGGAAGGAGTTCAGAAGCTCTACAGGTACGACAGTGGAAGTCCTCATGTGGTTCCAATGTTAGGTGCCTAAGCCTGACCTAGGAGCCCTAGAATTTCTTTGCACAAACCGATGTGCAGAAGATGCACATCCAGGGGATGATTCATCTCATTTAAAGACAGTTAAATGAGATATGTTAGCCAAATCCTCCGCCTTTAACATGTATTTCTCTTTGTCGACAACAAGAAGAAACCTAAACCAATTAGCTCACGATTGTCATTCTGAACTACAGGTATCTAATTGTAATCCAGATGAGCTCAGCTCCAGGAGTACCCCTGGCATTGAGTCAGGAATGCAGAACTTAGATAAGTGAGAAACCAATGGGTCTAGCAGTGTGCAAAAGGCATCTGCAAGTCAGAAACACCTTTCTGTAACCCAGCAATGTTTCTGTGGGCTGTCTGAAATGAAAGAAACCTACTTTAAATGCTTAAATGTCTGTACCAGGCCTACCAGATATGAACAGCACATAGGCCAGGTTTTGCTTTCTATTCGCATGCAAAGCTTAGGAACAGGCATGGACAAGGTTTCAAGACAGATCAAATGTTAAGTTACAGAAGCTGAAGAAAAAGCAGGGTCAGATATTTCAGATCTTATCTGTACTGCCAAGTAGAACAGCACAAACCATCTTGCATGCAGAATCTGGCTCTTGACGTAATACATTTTAAATATCACAAGTATTACAAAGGCATTTTAAAACCACAAATTTCATGCATCAAGAGAATTGTATCAAAAGTAAGGTTAAAAGCCTGTAATTAAAATTCCTAATCTTTCGGAATCATTGACATTGTACGGTAGACCATCATACAGGTCTGTTGTCTGCTATCCAGCACTTGCAGTAATCGCAGAATTTTTTTGGCTGAGATTTCCAGTAATCGGCCCTGGGGAGAGAAAAAAAACATGATGTATAATCTGAAACAATAATCACAGCCATAGGTTTATATATATATAAATATATATAGCTTCAGAAACTAAATTTAGCCTTCTTTGGTGACTGAATGCTAAGGATTTG
The DNA here is from genome assembly GCA_025774025.1 of Xenus cinereus. Taxonomy (NCBI): domain Eukaryota; kingdom Metazoa; phylum Chordata; class Aves; order Charadriiformes; family Scolopacidae; genus Xenus; species Xenus cinereus. The sequence goes on along the minus strand of JAOXJK010000001.1, from coordinate 177,838,479 downwards.
GTTTTCTTTTTTCCTTTTTTTTTTTTGTTTTTGTTGTTGGATTTTTTTTTTAAACAAAGTATGGGGAGCAAACAAGAGTAGCTATATTGACTACTGCCCCCCGTAAAGCACAGCTCAGAATTGGGACTGTGCCCATCTGACCCTTGAAGATTGCAAATTTTTTACAATGGAGGCGATGCTGTAAGAACCAGAAACACAAGACAAGGCAAGCTGGAGATAAACAAGCAGCTCTAGATAGCCTAATTAAACAAAGAACTGTCAGAAAAGTGCAACTTGCACTATTTTTCATTAAAAATGCATACAATAAACGTTTTTAAGTGTAAAACTTTAGATTTAATATTGAAGTCTACTTAGGATACTGTACACACTGAGCTGAGCAGCACAAAGGTGCAGTTCTGGACAATATGAGCTACTGTGGGGAATCCTAGAACAGATTCTGACCCGTGGGGTCACAGGCACAGCAGTAAATTGTTTGGATGTTTCTGAGTTAAAATGTATTTCTGAACCATGCAATTTAGATAAGTTGCATATGTGTGAGGAAACTTGGGGAAAACTCTTCAGAGCTCAAAAGTTAGTAAATAAAAGCATTTAACCGTAAAACAAACAACCCCTCCAATGGCTGTTTCTTCATCAAAAACCACTTTATAATGCCAGATGAGGCTTGTGCAGAAATAATTCCATTTCTCATTGTCTTGTAGCAACAGATACAGTGCTTTGGTTCAACAGAACACATTCCAGCAACAGACTTTTATGCTTTTAAGTTAAAATGAAAAAGGAGGAGGGGCAAAACCAAAACCAATTCAAAATTACACCGAGAACATTAAAAAAAGATCAGTCCAAAAAATGTATCTCTGCCTTCCATCTGAAGATCAATGTCCAGAGTTCAAGGAAAATACTTATAATACTTCCTGACATTTTTATACAATAAACACAAAACCTTTTCCATGCACAACGATAGCACCCTCAAACCTTATGATACCTGTAAACAAATCTTTCATAAAAAAACAGACTTGATTGATTCAGCTCTTTAAAATTTAAGCAGATATCAAAATACACTCTCTTGCCAGTGCTTACTGTAAGAAATTTCTAATAGGCTATGATTATTTTAAAGTAAAAAGGATATCCACTGCAAAAATATATCAACCTATAGGCAACAGTGTGTAAGCAATGCACAGCTTTTCAAGCAATTTTCTGGAAAGCTAGAAAGCAGCTGGGCTTCCCCTGATTTAAACAGAAATCCGTTCATCCCTAAATGGTGTACTTTAAAACTGCGTGATTACTTAGTCACACATTTAATTAAAAGGCTTTTGAGATTTATATATCAAAATGTCCTAGGGCCGAAGCCTGGGAAATCGAACACTCTGGCTAGAAAACCAGCTGAGTGGGAGGGAGAGCTCAGAAATATCTCAAGGCCCTTTTTCCTATTTGAGCTATAGCTCCTAAATTGTCTCTAAATCCTTCGACATCATCTAAGACAAATTTCCAGCTAAAAGCTGGGGTTAACCTTCCTAAGGCAATGGACCAGTTCTGCCAGAAAACACAGAATTTGTCAAAGAGCCTCACTGTGTTTTTCAGAGGTGTGAAAACATCTGCGTATTTCCAAGTTTAACCTAACGGGGCCGGCTCCTTCTCTTCAACGGAATCAAGTGTAAGTGCTAAAATTAAGACCGTACAGCTGCACCCACCAAAAGTCAAGACCTGAGAGTGTGATAAGCTGTATTTTCACAGCTATATATTCCACCCGTTTCTCTCCTAAGCGCTACTGGACAGCACATCTGTCGCAAAGCTCTGTAGCTACACGGAGAGTAATCGTGCTGGAGCCTGAGGGCACACCTGGAGCTTAAATACAAGTCCAGGTTTTGACCACAGAAGCCTTTTGTCTTCATCTCCTATTGGTTTTGATAAAGACTGGAGCTGGCTCTCTGGTGTTCCATATAAAATAAACGTAAATGGTACTCCGTGTAGAAGACCCAATATCCTGGCAACCTTAAATCCTGCATTTTGTGACTAACGAAGATAATTGTATAAATTATGGCCCCAATTCCGCGACTTATGAGCACGAGTAGCGTTATATGACGAGTAATTCTCTTGAAGATTTTCCACGTAAGTTCATAACACTTAATAAAAGAGGAAGCTCAGCCGAAATATCCAGTGAATAACACCTGCCACGGTAACAACGATGAAGCCTGCAATGAACCAAGGGTGCTGCAATGAGAGCAAAGCAAAGAGGATTGTCTGGAAAAGAGCCAAGACCAAACTTCAGTGAGATGCTACAAGTGCTTCACAAGCTCTGGTCACAAGCCTGGAAATTAATCCAGATGGATGATAACGTTTAAATATGTAACTATTTTATTAATCTGCCAAACAGAGGCCTGAGAGGAGGTGCTGTTAAAGCAGTACAGAAGCCCTTTATACTTGAATACTTGTGTACAAATCAAGGGAAACAGTTATTTTAAAAATTCATTGAAGTCAAAACAGTACAGCTTTTAAGACTCCTTATCTTCTGCCAGTGCTTATATCAGTAAAGTTAAGATTGATTCTTGTTTTCAGCTTTACAGCTGGGCCAAGCAGCTGAGGATCAGCAAGCCCACCACTGATGGCACATCAGCAAGCCATCACCACTACAACAATCTTTCTCCCTTTCGCTAAAACGAAGCGACAGCTCAAAGTGCATCAAGTCTGTCTTGTCCAGGTTTGCAAGGTCGAGGCTTCAGCCATCTGCCCAGGCGTGGCTATCCAAACAGGAGCTTGATGGTCCAAACAACCCAGTTTTACTGGGAAGCTCTACCTCCTGAGAAGGGTCCTGACAAAGTCCACTCAGAGCCCGATTTTCCAGAGCTGGCTGAGCAAGTCAGCTTGGCAACCTGCTACCTGGCACACAGGGACCAGAGCAGCACCGATACAGATACTGGACAACTTCTGGACAAACTGCCGTAAACTTTCAGCCACAGCTGGAAATCCTGTACTGACTTGCAAGAAATGCGTGTCTCCTGAAGAACACTGATTTTCTTTCAACTTCTACTGGTCAAACCACCCAGAAACAGAATGTTTAACAGTTCCGAGGACTAAAAGGGACGGAAGGAAAAAGAGGGAGTGAACATCAAACTGTTTACTCGAGACTTTAATGAAATGACAAACTCTTTACTGCAAACAGCTGTAAAGTGCAAGTAGCAACAATCTTGAAACCATTTTCAGATTTCTGAAATTCATTTAAAACTTCAGAGCGAGTGGGAAGATGGGGAAAAACAAATAGCAACTCTGTATTACCAGCGCCTGCCACATTTGCCATCTCAAAAGATACAAAAAACATTTAAACTCATGAGAGAAAACTCCAAAACTCATGGTTTTTTACTTTGCATCATTTCTTTCTTGTCCCATGAGAACCATGCAGTTTACGCTGCAATGACCGGGTTACGCACTCCTACTGCACGTGAACCACGCGTTTGGGAGCTCACCAAGGGGACAGGATGCGTCGACAATATTCAGAAAGTCACTTGCAGAGTAACTTCAGCAGTATTGGGGTCCAGGGTCCTAAGCCATCAACCTGCGAGCCGCTTCTCCTCACAACTTCCAGTATTATTAATGTTTTAACAGGTGGAGCAGTCAGGTTTCCTTATATAGGGAAGCTTAAGGAACCCTCATAAAAAAGCTATCTTCAGCTGAGACAGCATTGCCAAACTTTAGTTTGAGACTGGGCTGGAAGTTTTTGTTCCTACCATATACTGGCTGAAATTGAAAGGGGGAGGAAAAAAATGGAAAAAAAAAGAAACAACTGTTTCAGGTGGTTCTGAACACAAGAAAAAAGACATAATTTGGCCATGTAAACAAAATCTGGAAGCACTTGCTTTGAATAGCTCTGTTCTAAAACACCAGACATGAAACTTGGCAGAGATGCTGGGGGTGTTGTATTAGGGTTATATCTGTCCAAATTATAAGTCTGTAGCAGGGGGAAAAAACATCATACACATGCTCAGCAGTCTTCTTTGTTTTTAATATCTACAACCTCTGAAGACTTTACACAAAGTTAGTATCTTCCAGCTCTCTGCAGGTTTGAGCACTGAACAGCCTGTGTCGGCATCATATTCTTGAATACAGGCGTGTGAAGTAAGTAATACACAGATCCCAGTTTCTGACTACGGAACAGAATGGATTCAGATTAGCTATTATGGCTGTTCTGTAACAGCCACTCGACAGGACAGTATTCAGAAATACTAATAAATTCTATTTAGGAATACTGTGTGAAAAATAACAGTTCCGTAACAGAAAGAAGGAGAAAGAACGAAAGAAAAAAATCACATATATTTCATAATAAATCCTCCTTCACACGGGAAGTCATTCCAGACCAGCTAGTTCTAATTCAAATATCCCAGCATTGGTAAGACCTAAGAATGCAATGCTAAAATCCACAGGGATGAAGACCTAAAAGGAAAAGGTTTCCTTGTACCACAAAGTAGGTCCTGGTGCCGTGGCCCTAGCAGCCCATGCTCCTAAATAATTCATAGCAACTCCATTAATTCATAGTGCACTAATCCCATACCCAAAACTCTTCTTAGATACATACCCTTAAGTTTTATTTAAAAAAAAAAAAAAGTTTTTTAAACTAAAGACTCAAGAAAACAGCATCCCTGACACACTGAGTACATGGGGTTGTCCTACCTAACCTTAGCTTGTTGGCCTAATATATAACAGAATACACACCTGTATGTGGGCTCCTACAGAGTCGTACTGGATGGAAGTTTCATCCACGTGAAACAGAGCAGTTCTGTGAGTGGTTTAGTTTCCTGGCCTTCAAGACAGTTATGTTTTTTGCAATCCTTCTGTAAATTCTAATTTACAACCCGAGCGGGGCTGCTTCTTTTTGTTACTGTATTAGCCCCCTCTGAACAACACACAAATCATAATAACCTGAAGACAATTTGAGTGAAGAGCAGAGTCTGCAGAAGCTGCTCAGTCTGACCTATATTGACGCTGAAGATCATTTGCATGGATCTGCTTCGCCAGATCTCTTTTCTAAATTATAAATTATGTAACTTGAAAGGTAATGCTACAAATATTTTTAACAATATAAAAGAATGCACAAGAATATCAGGGCAGACAGCCTTCGGCACGTATGGAGCTCCAACAGAGCTCATCTCCCCTAACTTCAGTTGTCTAAAAAGTGAGATACGAAGTTGTCCAAGTTCTCCATCTCAACAGATGGAGACTGTCATCTCCTGAACGCCACTCCTTTCATTCTAAATAGGCATCTGAGAAGCAAATTGAACTCCATAAGTATGTATTTCTTCCTTATACAAGGAACCTAAAGCGAACTGCCTGAGTCAGCCTTCAAAAGTTAAGTATCTGAAGTCAGGGATATCTACTGAGAGCAGAGGTCTGCTGCTGTAGATGCAGAAGAAGGATATGGGCTACGTCAGGAAGAATACGATAAGAATTAGAAGAGAGAGGAAAAAAACCAGCAACATAAACTGGGTCAAGAAACCGCTCAGGTATAATTTTAGCAATAACTAAAATTAAGAACGCTGCTGTATGAAGTACCAGTCTGCAAGACAGGCTGACACAACCAAACCATTAAAAATACTTCCCCCAAAAAAGGTAATTTTGGTCAGGTTCTAATTTCTTACTTTTTCTTTTTTTTTTTTTAGGCAGGGAAGTTAGGATATCTTGAAAAGTAACAGAAACGAGGAAATGCCATTCGTATGACATTCTCACTTCATAAAGACAAAAGCTTGGATTTTTACCACCCCGACCCTCCCAGGGGGTCGGGCATTAACACAAACTTTCTCATTAAAGACGCGAAGGAGGTAGCGAGGGCCAGCAAAACCAAAGCGCGGCGGCTTTTTCCGCACACGCTTCACCCGGGCCCGGAGGCCCCAGAGGAGGCGGCGGTGTGAGGGGGGACACGGCCGCCTTCCCCCGCACCTCTCGGGTCCCGGAGTCCCCGCGGAGCGGCAGGAGAACCTGCCCCGGAGAGATAAGGGGACGAAAGCGCAGCAGAAACAAACAACCCGGGTCGGTAGCGGGGAGGGGGGGGAACAGGACGGACCGGAGCGAGAGGGAAACAACTCGGGCAGCGAGACGGGGGTCGCCGGCCCCAGCCGGGGCACGGCCCCAGCCCGGCTGCCCGAGTCCGTCCCCATGATTTTGTGCCTGTTTCAGACACTTTAGGGACCAATTTTGCCTTTTTGGGACCCTTTTTTGGACATTGGACCTTTTGCAGCCTATTTGTTGCACATTTTGGTCTTTTTTGGACTCTTTTTTGCACCATCTTGGCTTTTTTGGACTCTTTTTTGGTTATTTGTGCCTGTTTCAGACCATTTTT
>JAOXJK010000001.1:177796966-177826532 GCA_025774025.1 Xenus cinereus | reverse complement strand
CATAAGAGAGATGTTCTAGGCCCCTAATCATCTTTGCAGCCATAAGAAATTCAGATCATGAACCAAGGGCAGAGATGGGAGGGAGAACCACAGCCCTTGTTTGTTCAGCAACAGGGAAGTATTAATTTGGCTCAAACCACCTTGTGAAGTCATCTTCTAAGAAGAGGCTTGAAGGGTGTTAGCAAGAGCATTAATGTGGTTAAAAACTTATTTCTGCCATTCTGTGTCTGTGGATAGACACTCTTTACATTTTTGTGAGCGCCAGATTATATTAATTTCTATGTTAACATTATTTATGTGACTATTATAAGTTCCTTTCATTAGTCTTGGATATGGATGGTTTATTTTTAGCCACACGGTGTAACAGCAGCGTAAAGCTGCCAACCTCTGCCTCGCTTGCCATTATTCGGAGTGAAGAATTCAGACTCTGCTCTGTCACCTCAGCTCCTGGAAGCGAGCGGGAGGGTTTGCTCCTTGTACAGCTCTCGCCGACGAAAGAGCAAACAGGGGATGGTCCTTCCTCCCCACCTGCAGCACTGAGAACCAGGGGGTACCACTGGCCACTGCTGGCTTTTAAATTTAAACCAAGCCCGCTCGATGGCTTTGGCTGGGCTGGGTTATGGCAGGTTACCTTTCCATCCATTCAGACAAGGTCGGAACTGATGGCAGCTGCTTTGGCAGTGCTGTCTGGCCATATTGAGGGTGACATCCTTACTGTGGTCTTCGTTGTGCTGATGGATGGTATGAGAAGTTCCCATCCAGATGAAACTTAGAACCAGAGGGGATGAAGTCTGCTAAAAAAAACCAGTTTAGTTTCTGTGGTTTCACAAGCCAGGACCTTAGTCCATACTGGCTTTTCACTCTGTCCTCCCCAACTCTGTGTTTCTCATTCCTTAATCCTGCTCGGAGGTATCAACCAGAAGGTGCAGATCCATAACTGTTTGAATGTCTGTGTGAGATGTGGGGTGAAGGGGGTCCTGTAGACAAGAGGGTGAGTTGCTGCATGGGTCAGGGGTTCCCACTGCCCATCTACTTTATTCTGTCTTAGCCTGAGCCTCTGACGCTTGGGCTTGGTAGGACTAAGGTCAAGAAAAAAAAAAATCCAGAAGGTAAGGAGGCTTCTCCTGAGCTTCTTGTGTTGCCTATAAATCACAGCTGGGTGGAAGAGGTAGGGCTGATGTGTAAATGTCTGCATTCATCTTTGCCCTCTCCTAATGATATGATTACTGAAGCTGTAAATATTTAGGGTGAAACTGGGGGGTTTTTTTTTTTGGTTGGTTTTGTTTTTAATTGTGTGATTGTTTCGTGCTAGTGAGCCGGGTGCTTTGTTGTTACTGTGATTTTTTTTTTTTTTTAAAGTATAGAAATTCTGGCATAAACCTCTTGCTTTTTATACAAAGAAGAAATGTTCCAAGGTCACTGCATTGTGTTTTATGGTGCATTTTTGCTTGCTCTGTCAGTCAGTCTCCCTCCTTTTTTTTTTTTTTTTTTTTTTTTGTGTGTGTCACTGCCCCACCCGAAATTCCTCAAAGCTAAACAGGGAGGGAAGCTGACTCATTACCGGGCTGAGAAAGTAACTGAGGTTCATTGGCGTCCTAGGGAGGGGAATACTTTGTACCGGTACGGCCCTTTGTACCCCTTTGAGAGATGCAAGTGTTTTCTCCAAAGCAGTTTCAAATTCATGTCAAAGGATAAGGAAGCCTGTCTTATGCCTTTCCATCCGACAAAGAGTAATTTCTAAAAAAATGTGTTTAACAGTTCTAAAGGTTTATAGTACCGGGTACTGGAACTAACTTTAAACTTATTTGCAATGCTACAATTATTTTGAAAAAAGTCCTCCGGTAAGGTACTCCTCCAGTCAAACCAGTGCTATCTTCTTGGATAGCTGTTATTTCCTAAAATTATATTTTACTTGATTTTTTTTTTTGTTTTTGGTGTGTAGCTTCAGATGATCTTAATTATAAATTAGTGCCCAAGAACTTTGGGTTTGTCTGGTGACCACCTCCTGAGATTGATGAGGGATTATCTAGTAGTCAAAATTTTTTAAAAGTTTGCCAACCCTCTGTATCACTTTTTGTGTGTTATGTTTTCTTTCCAATGTGTTCCTGGAGCCTGCACTGTTTGTCCTACCTGTAATCCCCATGGATTTGAACCATTTAGGATTCAGTTACACCTTTAGATCACACACTCTAATAGGAGTTGTGGAATATTTTCTTGTCTGTCCTCCAGGCTAAATGGCAGGATATTTTTGGTGAGCATCGCTTAATTACAGAATTCACTTCTATAATTATTTTTTTAAAGGATACTGTCTGGAATATTGTTTGTGGTAGTGATATTTCTTAAGTTTCATGGGTGTTGTGTTTTACTGCATGTGCTTGATCAGCAGAGAGAGGAGTTAGATGAGGGAGAAACACAGGGTTTGTATTGGTTTTGTGGTTTTTTTTAATACATACAATCTAAAATAGGTAGTGTATTAAATAGATGAAATTATTGCAGTGTGCATTTTCTCCCCAGCTAACCTGTTACTAGCCATCTAGTAGAAGACCATGTTTAATCCCTTCTTTTTTTCTAGAAATTAAATACCAATAAATATCATGGTAAGCTTTGAATCTAGTTTGTAGCTTGTTAAGGACTAATTTTACTCTCTTGCTTTTAGTTGAAGCATCTTGTCATAATGGGGATGAAACAATGGAAACAATCGAGGCTGCTGAAGCACTTCTCAATATGGACTCCCCTGGTCCTATGTTGGATGAAAAAAGAATAAGTAAGTGTTTTTTTATGAAAGCAAATACAATCTGTATTTGCCCTGTTTATTTGTGAAAGAAGGAGGGATTCATTGCAGCGTGGCTGCATGGAATTGGTAAGATTATTTTGTTTCTGAGTGACCTTTACGTACATAGTTTGGATATCAGAAATCCAGTGTTGTATGCAATGAAGAATTTAATTGCTGTGCCAGAGTTGAACAGGTAAGGAAAGAACCAGAAATTACAGAGGGAAGGTGTGAGTGAAGTCGGGTGGTTTAGATTGCAGTGTTTTGTTTGGCTGATAGAGGATTAGTCTGTTTATGTTACCAAGGTAAAAGAATATACACTTATATCTGGAGATTGCCTTAAATATGAATAAAAATGTGTGATCACCAAATAATCGTGCGCTTTGGAGGAGTGGGGTTATATCATTAAACTGTTCTATTCTAATAGTGCTTCTGCTTGTGTAAAATGTTATTGGCCCATATATTGCATTATGAACTAGTGTTCTCTCCCACGAAGCTCTTAAGTGTCACAGTTTTATTCTATGTTTAATTTTTTTCTGTACGAAAAGAAAAAAAGCTTTTAGAAGTCCTTGTGGCTGCGTGAAAATATTCCTATTGTCCCTTTCTCTTAAGCAACAATGTTTGGCTCAACCGAAGATGATGATATGGTGCCTCCTATTACACATGTATCAGTCACGCTTGATGGGATCCCTGAGGTGGTGGAAGTTCACCAAGCCCCAGACCCTTACGCTGAATCACCAGAAACTCCAGAATTTGAACAACCAAAGAAGAAAAAAGGTAAGATGCTACTGGAGAACAGCAGCGTGGAGTAGGAGAGCAGTGGGTGGTGTGCTTGCCTCCCCTGTGGGTGTCTGGAACCATTCTGGGTGGCAGGTCAAAACAACTGAGTGGGCTCAGCTAGAAATATAGAAAAGGCGTTTTCTTACTGTGTAGCGTGAGCACAGACAGTGGTGCTTAGATGCTAATGATGTTGGAGAGGTGGCAATGGTGGCTTATCCCACAGGAAACACAAGTCTCTGCTTGTTCCTATGTAAAGTTTCTTTCTTCAGAGCAGAATTGCAATACAAGTTATAGAGCTTTTGTTACTGTGAATCCCGAAGCACTTTTCATTGGCTCTTACTTAGCTTCAACTAAAGATATTGATCTGTTCAGAGTATGGGATAAGAATGAGGAAGGTTTTTTAGCTTTTCGAAATTATAAATGGTTTGATTTTATTTTTTTTTTTAAATATCTGCATGCTATAGTAGAAGGGTAAGTCCCATTTGCAGTAGATAACGTTTACACAGTGTTCACTGAGGGGTTTTCCATTTGAGTCAGTGTTGTGCCAAAGAGTAATGAAATGGTGTTCTAGCCAGACCTTCTGCTCCTGGTTTCTCACCCTGCTTCAGCGTGGACCCCGTCAGAGGCCCTGAAGCTGATGTCTACAATGGAAGAGAGTCGTGCAGTGCAGGCAACAAATTTTAAAAAAATAATAAAAAAAAAATCAAGAGAGTTCTATTTCTGGAATTAATCATAGGGCTGAATCTGAGCATTAGGACTTTGTCAGGTTTATCTGTGAAATAAAAGCCTTCCAGAACAGGGCTCCTGCTACCCAGCCATACTTCTGTTGAATTGAGAGCGTTTCTCCTACTACTTTTGCTGCCCTTTCCAAATGTTAGGAGTCACTATCTGTCAGAGCATATCGGCCTGTGGAGATCTTGGGGAACCCTCCCGAGCCCCGTGTGTGTCACAAGGTTTGGTAGGGACGGGTGTGGGTCAGGAAGTCTCCGGTTCGCGTAAGAAAGCTGAACTGAAACTGCTGTGGAGGAGAGCTTTACCAGCAGCTGCCCCGAGAGTGCTGCTGGGGAAACTACCGTGCTGCATGCACTACTGTGAGATAACCAACCGTAAGAGGATTTTAAAATGGTTTTCTTTTTTTTTTTTTTTTTTTTTTTTGGTTTTGTTCTGTTCTTTTCTTCTTCTTTTTAATGTTGGCTGCTATGTGTGTCAAAACAAGGAGCCGCTGCCTGGCAGATATTTAACGTCTTTGGCTTGATGCTTTCATACCCTCTTTGGTGGTGTGCTTCTGCTTACTCCCACTCCTTCCTCCTCCCTAGCTGTAGTTTAGAAAACCAGTTGCTTTGCAGCAAATGCGTGTGTTTGGTTTTGACAGTTACATTGGATAGAAAAAATACTAGAAAAGGTGCATCAGTGTAGTGTTTCATTAACTGCTCGTTTTCAATGAGGCTGAGGCTTCATGAGGTAGATGATGTGGTCTGAGTGATGTAGAAGTGTTACTTCAAAATGTCCAGGGATTTGCAATGCACTGGCATACAACAATTGCTGCAAAATGTTATTGATTTTGCAGTCCACTTTAGGAGGATGTGCAGCGTGTGGGTGAGGTTCTATTGTTTGGTTTGGGTTTTGGTTTTTTTTATTTTAATTTATTTTATTTTTTTAAAGTGCAATTTTGGTCAGTTTTGTGTCACAGCAAAAAGGACCATGGTCATTTTGCTCTATCCATACCACTCATGATTTTATAGCCTTCTAGCATGTATAACCTGTGGGCTAAACTTACAGGGTTGCATTTTGCAGAGCATTGCCAGCTAACTGAGCCAGAATGGCACTGCCACGTAGAGTTCCTCCAAGAAAATGTTCTCCAGAAGTCATTGGGGTGATTTCACTTCCTTTCCTTGTGGGCCTTTTTGCCTGCAGCAGGAGAGCTGTATCCACCCATCTGCTCAGCTCCAGACCCGCGTTCAGCATGATGTTTGTACTCATGAATGTCTGAGCACTGAGCTGCCAAGCTAAGGGTCAGAAAGACAGGAAAAACAAAGGGATGTCAGAGAAAGAAACTTGGAAATTTGCTATACTAATACCTTCAGTCCCGTTTTTGCTACAGAAGGTTTCTGGCAGTAAGTGGTCACATAAGTTATATGCACATCATTTTAAATAAAACCCACTGAAAACAGTGCAAGAAAATGTATTGAACTCTTTCTGGTGTGGTATAAATTATTTAATCAGGATGAACATCTCGCTATCTAAATATCACATTTATTTGTAGCACGAATTCATAACCTTAAGTGGTTTTGCAGCCATGGAAATAGGAAAGTGAAAATACCAATTACAAACTTGGTTAGCTATACAAAATTATGGTAGCCCCCAAAAGGCTTAGCTCTTGCACATTCTTCATCCTTCCTCTTTGTAAAATTCTCTCCTAAAAAGGAATTTAGTGATATACTCTGAAAGGTAACAAATTCATGCTCTATTGAACCAAAGGAGGAAGCGTGCTAATGCTTAATGTGCTTTCAGAAAATATCTTCTTTTAAACAAAGGAAACATATCTTGTGTGTGTCTGTTAAGTGTGCTTTTGATGGTATCAGTGAGCGCCTGGAGACGATAGCTCACAGTGTAGTCTAAAACCATCATCTTCACTATCTCTAGCCCAGATATAGAGCAGTAACTTCAATACCTTTCTGTAAATGAGTTTCACATTCTTCACCGATTCCTAATTTTGGATGGATTTCTGATGGAGGATTGTCCAAATAGGATGTTCTGAAGTAGTCTAGGGAGAAGTAAGAGAGCCTAGAGTTGCTGTAGCAGTAGTATTCATATTTAGTAGGCCAGGTTATCCCTAATCAGAAGTGCTCAAATTATATGTGATCAATACTTATGTTTCCTGAAGTTGACCAGCTGATGTTCAGTCATGACCTACTTGAACCCTCATCCACTTAATTTTCTTTTAAGACCTGATCGCATTTGGACACAAGGTAATTAATGACATCAAAATAACACTCCCCGCTGCTTCATGGTGTACATTTACACCTCTACAAGAGGGGATGAACACCCAACAGAGTCCTCCCACGACACAACTCTAAGGGGAGAAAAGCACATAGTCAAAGTTACCATGAGGGACGACTTGTGTGATAGAAGCTCATCTATGGAAGAGTGACTTTATCTAGACATTTTAGGGAAAACAGACATTTCTGCAAACAAAAATGGTGAGTGGAACAAAGCTGCTAAAAATATTCTCCAGTAGTTCTTTATCCTTTCCTATGATGATATATGAAAAAACCCAATATTGTAAGATTTCCTCCCTCCCATCTCCATTCAAATCAAGGAAAACGTTACTGGCCAAGGTGATGGCTGAACTTTGTGTCCCATCCTCAGTCACGAGTTCTGTCTGAACAGAAGCAAGAAAATAAGAGGACTCCAGGCTTTACTAGAGTTTCCTCACTGTAGCTCTCTCAAGTAGCTATTCCTCCTCCCCCGTGCCCTGTCAAAAAAGAGACAGAAAGGAAAAGGTGCAAAGTTGGGCTTAGCAAGACTGCTAATGTCAAAAGGTGAGAGCTCAAGCCAGTGTTTCTTATTTCTTCATAGATAGCTGGAAGTCTAGAACAAAGCAGGCAGCACAGGCTGGCACTGAGCACTTTTTTTCAGAACTAGTGAAAATCCCTCACTCTGCAGCAGAGTCGTTTCCTCTCTAAAACAGCCCCTTAAAACAAAACCAAAAGTGGAACATCATACTGTATGGGATTGCACAGGTCTATTGGTCTCGCGTCCTAAGGAGGCAAACTCTTCGGAAATGCAATAAATAGAGAAAAAGAAAAATATTTTTCTTTCGATCTTTAATTATGACAATATGCTATTGGGACTAGAAATATGTTTCCCCGAGTCCTGTGTTTGCTTGGTCTGTTCTGCATCTCAAAAGAGTAAAGGTAGTATGTGAATAATTTAGGTATTGTCAGTCTACTAAGGGGTCACTGCAAAACCACCAAAGAGAAATGTTTATTTCATAAGAAAGTTCTGAAGGTTTCTGATTAATTACATTACCCGTAAAAGCTGCCATTGCAGGGAATGAGAACTAATAAAGGAATAGTTTCAAGGTTTTATATTGAAAAATACTTGCATGACTTACATTTTTTTTTACTCCACTTATGTTTAGGTAGTTGATTTCCCAACATTTTCAAATGAATGCTTTTCATTCTTGTCATCGGTTGTAACTAACTACTTCTTTCCAGTCTTCCTCACCGGATACAGCCACCATGCTTGTGACATTAAAAACTGGTGTTTTTTCAGTGCCCGTTACTGGTTCTGCTGGTCTTAATAAACAAATAAGTGACTGTAGCCACTGTTGAGAATGGTGTAAAAGACAGTAGGATTGAAAAATGTTTTCTTCATGTGACGGTATAGTTGGCTGCTGTCAGTGGAGACTTCCAGTTTATTAAACAAGCAGGCAATCTTGTTTTATGCCTAAATTCCCTTTTGGTGGTGACTGAACAAGATAGTGCTCTGTATTTTATCTAGCTTTTCCTGTTTAAACTCTTGCCCACAGTTAACACCTTATTCTTCTAATCTCATCTGTTTTAAGTGCTCTTAAGAGTACCTAAAAAGCCACAGAAATTTCCAAGGTACTTAGACTTTGGAAAAGTTAGCATAATCTGTACTAGAAGTTCACTAAGAGCGTAGTGGGGCCAGTCCTGCTGTAGAAATTGAAAATGTTCAGCACAGACCTGAGCTCCTAACTTACTAGAAATTAAATCCTCTCTGAATTGGGAAACAAATATCTTCCCTCCTTTTTAGGTCCTTGCTCTTTTTTATTTCCTTTTTTTTTTTTTTTCCAAGATGCAGTTGACTTACTGGTGGTTTATTTCAGGGAAGAAGCCGAAACCATCTCGTCCTGAGTCCCCTACTACAACTCCAAATATATCTGTGAAAAAGAAAAACAAAGATGGAAAAGGTAAGGCAAGGAGTTGTCGCTGAAATTTTTAAAAGAACATTGTTTCTGAGCAACCTGTAAAAAGAAAAATTTCTCTAGTTCTCTTGTGATGTAAAACCAGGTCTTATGCTTAGGGGTGGTGAACATCTCATCTTAAGGCAAGTAAAAAATTAGCGCACGAGATTTTTTTGGTGAAGTTTCTCGGGAGAATAACGTATTTGTCACTGCAGTTGCGAGGGTTCTTGGAAACTCTTCAAACCCCCTGCAGAAGCTGCTGCGTTTTGAGTGAAGTCGTGGGGAGCTCTTTGCATTGTAGTAGTGTTTCTTGGGCTGTGGTTATTTTGACAGATGATCTTTGAAAACGTTTTCCATCTGTGTGTGTCTAATTCTGCATGAGGAGCTAATCGGGGCTGCCAGTTGGCACCAGGAAGCACTAAGCCCTGAATTCTGAGGAAAGTTATAGCGCAGCTTGAAGACTTGGGCAGAAAGACTTGGGTTTTCGATACTTCTTTCATTCCTCCTGTGTTTAAAAGGAAGTAAGAAAATAAATACCACATAACTGATACAATAAATCATTTCCTCCAGACAGAACTGTTCGGAACTGACTGTCAGTTTTGTCAACAGCTCGGTTGCTTTGCTGTTGGGCTGGTGTTTGGGTGGCAGCCTGGTGCCCCAGCCCTCACCATGTTTTGCTGGGCTAGGGTGGGAGCTGGAAATGACTCTCTCCCGTGTCCCCACAAGTGCCTGCACCCAGAATCGTCATGGTTGGAAAGGACGTCTGAGATCACCGAGTCCAACCATACATACACGAAACACCCCTACAATCTCGGCCACTAGAGCATGCCCTGAAGAACCATGTCTACGCATTTCTTAAATACCTCCAGGGATGGTGACTCCACCACCTCCCTGGGCAGGCTGTTCCACTGCCTGCTCTCTCCTCTCTCAGTAAAGTAATTCTTCCTAATATTTAATCTAAACCTCCCCTGCCGCAACTTCATACCATTTCCTCTGGTCCTGTCATTATTCACTTGGGAGAAGAGGCCAACACCCACCTCCCTCCAACCTCCTTTCAGGCAGTTGTAGAGGGCAATGAGTTCCCCCCTCAGCCTCCTCTTCTCCAAACTAAACATGCCCAGTTCCCTCAGCCTCTCCTCATACGACTTGTTCTCTAGACCCCTCACCAGCTTGGTGGCTCTCCCCTGGACATGCTCCAGCACTTCAATGTCTTTCTTGTAGTGAGGGGCCCAAAACTGAACACAGTACTCAAGGTGAGGCCTCGTCAGTGGCAGAGGCACCATCACTTCCCTACTTCTGCTGGCAGTCCCACACCTAGGGACGCCTGCATGCATGCCGTACTTGCCAGGACAGAAGCCCAGCCAAACCTGGAAGATGGTGGCATAAGAATGTCAGACTCTCTTGAAATCAGAAAAATCCCTACACTGACAAATTGAGTATGTTGTTTGTTTGGCTGGGTTTTTTTTCTTTTGAAGAGGGATTTTCTGCAATAATAGGGAAAAAAACCTGTTGACAAACAATAAATAGGTTATTACCAGCAATTTTGAGTATGTGTTTTTGCCTTTTTTTAAATTTTTTCACTTTTAAATTAAAACCTGATTTTTAAGTAAAAATGAAAGAAAAGTATCAGAGGAACATCCAAGTAGAGCTCAAAGGAAATAGCAGAAACTATTAAAGTAGCTAGCCACAAAATTAAAAGGCGGAGTCGTCTAACCTTTCTATCTGGTAGCAAGGACACACCATATTTCACATTTGTCCATTCTTATAAAATTGCTAAGTCAGAAGGAATGAAAAAGGAACTTGTTGCCTGAAACCACTGCCTGTTATGAAAAAAAGCTACGACAAAAGCATTTGGTTTGCATTTTGAGGAACATAGAATTGAAGTAAAAGGGGTATTAATATAACTGGCCATGGCAAGGAAGCATCTGGAAAATCATGAGAGTTGCCTGTCTCTCGGTATCCACAGTGTTCCCTTAAGGGGAACTTGTACACAAAAATACCAAGCCCTCCGTATAATTATTTGATGTGATGCACGGACAAAACTGAGTTTTGTACATGTTTCTTCTTATGCTGTGACTCGGAGGAGGTTAAAAATTCTGCCTGTGAGTAAAGCAGACACGGTTTTCGTGGGCGGTCCTCTTCACAGTGATTTTTCAGCATCTAAGCAGTGACTGGGTGCAGCTGAGCATTTTTAGTCCGGACTACAACAAAAGCAGCCAGGATTAGATGATAAAGTGGCTGGGAATGCTCTCGCTCCTGGCTGACTTTGTGTCTTGCCCAAGCAGTCTTACCCTTTGCCTTGGGGGTACCTGAAGGCAAACAGGCTGATCATTTTTATATAAGCTGGGAGACATTTGTTGCAAAGGCAGTATTTTTTCTCTAGGGATGCTCACTTTTCAAGTTTCCACCTGCCGAAGGAGTTGCTAACCTTTTGTACTGCCAGGGCTGATGACTTTGCTGAATATTTGCAAGATATAATACGGTAGTATGGGAGTTTTAATTTGTAAGACACCTCCTCTTGTTGAAAAAAGTTCAGACTGGTGGTTATTAAAGTTGAAAAAACTGCCGGCTTAAATTGAAGCTGACAAAAGAGATCCTGCCTTGCATCCTTCTGATGCGCTGGGCATCGTTTTTTTGTAAAACTTAAGAAATCTGCAGACACTCTCCTTGCTGTGTTTTTGCACAGGAGGTGATACTTTCATACAAGAAGTTTTTTCTCCCTTTCTCAGACTAACAGGATATCGCTAAGAAGCTTATGTGCAGCTTCTCGCATCCAAAAGAACATCAGACACCAAAAAAGCCTTAAAAAAAGCAAGAAAAAGGGTACCGTTAATTACACGAGTTTAGACTCCTTAAATGTGCTTTCAGAAAAAAAGAATATGCAAATTTTATAGTGGTTATAAGTATTCACAATCTGTGATTTTAATACTGTTTCTTTATATGTGGTAAACGCCAAACAAATGTGATGGATTTTCATGTATAAGTGTTTGTAAAATGCTTGTTTGTAATTTTTTTGTTTGTAAAATGAAATTTGAATGTTGTCTACTAGCAAGTGCAAGCGCTCACTGGATTAAAAAGAAATAATCTTTTTCTGAATTTTATTCTGGAAGGTTTGCCTACCTCAGCATATGCCACTGATTGCCCCATTATAATCTAATTGTTAAGAGTAAGGATTTTGTTTAGCCTTTTAAAGGATTGTAACACTCATCTCAGTTCAGCAAAGTATTTAATCAAGGGCTTAATTTCTAGTATTTTCAGAGGATGGACCTGAACACGTTCCCATTCGAGGTAAAGCAATAGTGACGGCTTCTGTGACTGGATTAGGCCAGAGGGAAGCGTCCCTGTAGGTGACTGATGCTGTCTGACACTGGTGGTTGGAACAGGGTGACTGTAGGTTGACTGGTCCCTGACTCTGCGGGTTACAGACAGTGGCAAAGGTGTTTGGGCACCCAGGTTATAATGGCTAACAAGAATCTCTTTCCATGCCCTTCCTTCATTGTTTCCTAGTCTTGATGGTGTATTACAGTGTAACAATACCAACTTCTTAATTTTTAGACTATTTACATCATTAATAAAATATGGTCAACTAATTTTTTTTTTCTTCTTTTTCTGTGTCCTGAAATACTTTTATTTTAGGAAATACAATTTATCTCTGGGAGTTCTTACTAGCACTGCTCCAGGACAAAGCTACATGTCCTAAATATATCAAATGGACTCAAAGAGAGAAGGGCATTTTCAAACTGGTAGATTCCAAGGCTGTGTCCAGGTTGTGGGGAAAACACAAAAACAAACCTGACATGAATTATGAAACAATGGGTAGAGCTCTCAGGTATGTGCATTTTTAATAATAGACTGGTTTTGTTGCCTTAGTGTTTGCATGCATTAAATGCCTCATCTAATTTATGTAATAACAGGAAAGAGTTAGTATTTTATCCATTTGGGAAATTAAGTTATTTCAGCAAAATAAATTAGCTTACTAAAAGTAACCCTTGCTCACCTCAACCCCGAATCAGTCACCTTCAGTCTCAGCTCAGACATTTTCAGTGCTGCTGCAAAAACTGCATCTTCGCAGATAAAGTAAGAGACTGAAGATTCCAAGTGGGGCATAAAATTTGAATGTCATTTCTCAAAAAAAATCCTAAATTCAGGTGTATTAATGAAATTATTTCTACTTGTTTGCAAATGATCCCATTTCCAGAGGAGGTCACAGTTCTAGAATTCAGGTCTGGTTGCGCTTCCCTGAACTTGTGTGTACAGACCGTTTTAAAGCACTTTATCACATGCCTCTGCCTCTTGGGCTGGGATTTTTCTCACACATAAAAGACTCTACAAAATAAAGACGTCCGTGAAGCTTCAGTCTTACCTGCTGATTGATAACTGTCCAACTGAGCAGCTATGTATTTCTTTTCATTTCCTTTCACTCCTCACCTCGGCATGTGCCATTTTAAATGTCTGCTTCTACTCACTGGTGAATAAGCATCAGTTCAGGTCACTGAAACAACTGTATGAGTCAAGAGGAGGGTTACAAGTTTCCTGCAGCTTTTAAAGAGTGTGAGTTGATAGCAGAGCTGCCAAGTCACGGAGCTCTTGTCTTACTCCTCAGAGTCATCTGAGGCTGAAATTAAAAGGTGACAAGAAATACCAGTAAAAGAAAGTTGTTTGAGATAAAAATACGCTCTTAAATTAGCCACTCTTTTATAATGAAGAAACTAGGCACTTAAAATATTGTTTACTTGTTGCTGCTAGTCTTACTTTCTGGGGGGTTGTTGCCTTTTTTTGTTTGTTTTTGCTTTTTTTTTTGGCAAAAACCACTGTGTAACTTGATGTGTGTACGCTTTAAACAGATACTATTACCAAAGAGGAATACTGGCTAAAGTAGAAGGTCAGCGCCTAGTATACCAATTTAAAGAAATGCCAAAAGATCTCGTCTATATAGATGATGAAGATGCGAGCCCTAGCACTGAATCATCAGATTCAAGTCTGCTCTCAACTCCTGTGGCCAACAGAAACCAGTCGAGCAGATCTAGAGCGTCTGCGAACGCGGGGACAAAGGGAGGATCGACCGCAGTGCTAAAAACAGGAAACTCCAAGCCTGCTAAGCTGAAGGAGCACGTAGAGGTTGTGCAGCAGCAGACACCTGGCTTGACTTCAGAAGTTTTGAGGACAATGCAGTCTCCACAGCCAGTACATCCCACTCAGCTTTTTCGGACAGTTCACGTAATGCAGCCATTGCAGTCCCTCACGGAAGGACACGCAGCTGTAGCCAGTAATGTTTCGGATGAAACGTTAAATCCCTCAGTTCAGAATATAAGGTAAGAAAAGGTACAGAAAATCAATGTATGAATAATAACAAATTCACTGGATGATGGCCAGCTAGACTAGACTCTTCGCTGGGCTTCCAAAAAACGCTCATCTCCTGGTTTGGTTGAAGCGAAGCGGTGTCTTTGTGGCTGATCCTAGGAATTGGGAGTTTCTACAGCATACTGCAAAGCGTACACTCATAAATGCTCTGCCTTTGGTGGAGGGGAAGCGCATCTTTCCTGCAGTATTAGGCCTGATGCAAATCCTTTAGAGAAGAAAAATACACAACTTCCCTTTAAAATTGGTATAGTCAGTTCTGTCCCCCAGCAGAGGCAGTAATTTCACGGTTCTGCTGTTTCACTGACTGTTCGGTGTCTTCGCTTTTGAGTTATACATGGTGTGTCTGTATGATCCCTTCAAACAGATTTTCCTTCTTGCTTCTTAATTTTTCTTCCTAAGAATTTTTTGTCATCTCTTTCATCTTTTGTATTGTCTCCCATTACAACAGGGGAAAGCTCGGTGTTATCTATTCTAGCATTTTGCTGCTGTTACAAGAGCGTGTTCTTTTGATTTTTAGAAAACAATTAACAGAATAATCTCCTGGGAGCTGGGTGTCTGCAGACTATTTTGGGAGACAGTCGTGCTTCCATGCTTGATTAGTAAGTCAACTGGCTAACCCTACGCAGGATTTAAGGGTGATTCCTTTCCACCTACTCCTTAGTAGCAGCATCCTAATTGAAAAGGCTTTAAAAACCATCACTTAAGCCTGGTTTTACCCTAGCCTGAGAGCATCCCCTGATGGTTATTTCGTTTCCACTGACTAAAAAAGACCTAAACCAAATAAATGTTCTTGTAATCTAAGCCCCTCACAGGAATGTCAGAGTTATATGTGGTGATTCTGGACTTTAAAATTGTTTCGGGAAAGCTTCAGGATGTAATTCAGGAGCGGCACATTCTTAAGGAATTACGAACATCACATTTTTTTGAGATTTGCTCTGTTAACCTCACCGTTGCAATGATTATCATTTTGTGCTGCAAAATGGCAATAACGCTATTTCCTGTTCCCTTCTTCTGTGCTTTCCTTTGAAAATCACACCCAGAGCCACCAATAGGTTTGGAGTGGTACCGACTATCTGGGGTTAACCATGCAATTTTGTCAAGAGAGAAGTAAGTAATGAGACCAAATAATTTCTTCGTTTCCAAAGAGTAAGTGTTGCTCTCTCATCTCTGCTAGTAGAGGGATGCTGTAAAAGCTACTCAGTTATTAAAACTCCACTTACATAAAAGGAAAATCCAGATTAGCAGTAACAGCTGGGTTTTTCAGAAGAACCGAAAGAGCAACTGAAACTGTTTAGATCAGCCTCCAGTGACTGATATAATAGAATCAATAAGAAGTGCTTTAGGAGATAACCAAGTAGTTGAGGAAGCTGAAGATTCATATACAGGAAATGATAAACCAAGACTGCAGCTTCAATCAAGAAAAAAAGTTATACTCTCTCTTCTTTCCTTGGGGTACAAAAACCCCAAACTTTATCCCCGGTCTTCCTAGTTTGAATCCTGGTTTTTTTTAGATTCCTTAGAAATTATGAAGTGTTTTAATTCACGCTGCAATATGAAAAATTCACACTGAAAAGAGAAATTCACTGGTTAGTAAAGGCTGCACGGAAATAAATACATGGGGCCATGAAAGCAAAAATATTTTCCGTAGTTACTGGTAGGCACTGTAAAACAAACTGGAAAGAGTTACCATTTTTAAGTAAACAATAGCCCTTTTCATTTGTCTTTTAATTCTAAAATGCATTATTTGAAATCAAATTGTGTTTTGTTTATTGTTCTAACCAACTAGAATTAGTTCAAGATGCGCATAGTGGAGGGAAGGGTTATATTTGGTTAGAAGTTTACGTGAAAGGTAATTATGAAGAATTTGACCGAAGGAAAAAAAAAAACCAGTCTTGGAATTCATTTAGAAAATCAATAAAAGTCTGCATCAAGGTGGTGTCAGTTTTTAAAGCTTAGGCATGAAGCTGTACTGTACAGTGCAATCCTATGATTTCAGGGTTGACGAAGGATTTAATTACTTGTAAAAATTGACTGGGGCAATAATAGTGAAAGGAAACAAGTACAGACACAATTGAAACTATACAGTATCATTTATGTCAGTAGAATAAAGCTATTAAACATTAATGGGGGACGGTTCTCTAATTTACAGTGTTAAATAGCTCTAGGCTAGACCTACACTAGATGATATATCAAAACCAGTATCGATAGTATAGATGGTATTAAAAAATGGTAACAACAAACAGAAGTAGCTGTAAGACCTAATAAGGCAGGGAGGCAAGAAGTCCAGGCAAACATTTGGCAAGTTGCTCAGTGACATTATGACATCCAATTATTGCGTTACGGCATTTCACAATCAGACCTTGGGCAATAAACTAAGGGGGAAAAAAGTAGTGGAGGTGCTAGATGTGTGAAGTTGCAGTGAAGTAAAAGCCTTACAGCCTTTGAGTTCTGTATTGCATCGGTTTTGATCCCGTGTTTGTAACTTAAAACATTATTCCATGAAGTCTTCAACTACAGTTTTCTTAGCCAAGATGACAAAATGTCTCAGATGAAGGAAAAAAAAAAAGAGAGACCCATCGGATCTTTTCAGTACAGTGTGTAATTACTGGATGGTATAGAAGTATTGCTAATTAAGAAAGAATGTACTGAGGTGTTTGAGCAGTTACAGTTGAAAATAAAAAAACACAACCCAGATTTTTTTGGTGTGCTTTTAACCAGGATGGGCCAAGCTGCAAACCAAGGTGGTGATGAGTCCTGTGCAGTAGTTACTGCCCATTCCAAGCTCTAAAAACACAGTTTATGGCAGATACATTTCTCCTCAGTTTCAAAATGCAGACTTGGAATAGTTTGGTGAGGTAGAAGGACACACTGAGCATTTTTTGGAGCGTATGTTTTAGATCTTGTTTTATAATAAGGCTAAAACAAAGGAACTGGATTTTGGGTTGGTTTGTTCAAGCAGCCATAAATCTCTGGCAGTTGAACGTGTTTGTGTACACAGTCTAAATTGCTGCAGTGGGGCTTCCGTAAGGGGTGAAATGAATGGTCTACATGATTTGAAAATGTACAGCACGTACGATTGCCATTATAGCGCAAGAGCTGACAAACCCTCTGATGTACACACACTCTCTGTAGGGTTGTGGTTGGAGTCACTTTATAGCAGTTTTACAAGGAAGCATGAGAACAAATAGCAACATCGGTTGTCAGTTTCTCTCCAGAGGTTGGAGCATGTGGATAGTCAAGGTTGTTTCGGAGAAAGGGCAACCAGGGTTTGGGAATGATCCTCAGAAGTTTTTCTGACGCGTACTGGTTAGTGGTTGGGCTCTGCCTTGAAGCATGAACATCTTGGACCCATCTAATTTGTCTTGACGCAATGTAGCTTCTAAAGTTTCATTAATATAAATGTTCTTCCCTCTTCTTCGTGGAAATAAATGTTCTTCTCTCTGCAGCAATTTGCTTCTGTTGTGTTGTGAGAAGAAAAAAAATTATGTGATTAACCACATGCTATAGGGAAAACATTGAGGATTTTTGAGGTCAAAACAATTGGCTTCTTAACACTTAACCGTATCCTTCATAGGAGAAGTCTGAACATGCATTTTCTCTGCTGAGGAACTCGGAAAGGATTGTATCTGAGGAATGTGGTATAGGGCTCGTGTCACCATCCCTCCCCTGTGCTGGGTGGCATTGCCTGGTAAAGTCTACACCCAAAGCGTCGCTGGGAGAGGGTGGCTGCCGTTCCCCAGGGCCTTTTTGTGTTTCTCAAAGAAACCGACAGTGAAAATCAGGGGTTGGTTCTTTGCAGGAGACAGGCAGTGGCTTCATTTATAGCTGCACAAAGCTCATGTAGAGTTTTGTGTACTTTGAGGGGAGGGTTGTGTCCTACTCGGAAGTGGAAAGGTCTTGACTTTCGGATGGCTTTTGAGGGGCTTTTTATACGAGTTTCGGTGCTGCTGTGTGCAGGAGACAAGAAGCGGCCGGGGGAATGTGACTCTTCTTCAGCGCTAGTGCTTAAACAAAAAGGCTGTGGTGTGGTGCTAACCCAGGCTTGGGAAAACGGGGCAGGAGCGGGGTCGGGTCACGCAAACGGGGTTTCGCAGACCAGGGGAGACATCTGGTATCCCCAGTGGGAATATTTGGAATTGCAAACTCGCTGCTGTTCTGCAGGTCTAACCACTCTGGCTCGGTGGATGCAAGCAGCGTTACTGGAGTCTCCAGTTGTGTAACTGGGAGCTGAATTTGCTACCACATGTTTCTGGTGATCGGACAAAAATTAAAACACCTCTGTGGATGAGATGATTTATTTCTAACTTCTTCCAATGAGCCAGCTTTTTTAAGAGAACAATTTTACAAGTGCTTTTGTTGAAACTAGAATAACTGATACAGGTTGACCAGAATATCTGGTTTCTTGGAGTAATAATTCAGAGTTAAATTTCCAGACATTCTGAGGCACTGAAGTAGGCCTTGGATTCAGCTTCATGTTCGTCAGGTCATTCTGAGCATAAATGGCGTCCTTTCTGTAGCTCCAGAAAGCGTACATCTCCTCTAAGGGTATGGACCTACCTCGTCATGGAGAGCCTAGGACGTCGTACAGGGCTCTAAGGTGCCTGCATTTGGGCAATTAAATTGCTCCCTTAAATGACTAGGGCTGCAGGTGGAGACAGGCATTTTCATTTACCCTTAATCTAGAGTAGTCGTGATGGAGTGAAAAGAGCTTCTCGTGTTACTGACAGTTCAGAGAAGACCATATTGTGTACAATTTAAAATTATATGTCTCTATTTCTTATTGACTCTACGGGACGTAGCTGAATCTTCTCCCTGGCAGCTCTGTGCACCAAGAAACTGGCAATTAGCTGACCGCTGAGAGATCCCATGCGACGCTTTAGCAGACTTCAAGTTTCAAACCCAGCGTTTCTATCAAGATTCAGTGTATTGTTTCTTTTCTGTATTTTCAAGTTGTCATTTTTATAGCTTGGACAGAGCATGGTAGAAGACCGGTATCCTGACTCTGTTCTGTCGCTGGGGTCCACAGAGGACCAGTGGGATATGTTCTGTGTGTTTACTTCTGAACTGGAGAACCACTACGTGATGAATCAGCCACAGCTTTCAGCTTGACCTTTTTGCAACCTTTGGGGGTAGAAAATGTTTCAATAATTCATCCTGAAGGTGACACAAGCATGGACCACAGTGGCAAGATCCTCATTCAAGAGGAGAAGGAAGAAGCTGAAGGTTAATTGTGGTTTTTTTCTGGGCGTGAGCTTTCTGGGTGAGAACAGTGATGAAGCCAACAATATGCCAACACAGGGGATTGTCCCGATAAGGAGAGGGAATTACCTTTGGAAATCACATCTACCCCAAGCAAACACAGATGCTTTCTGCTATCATTTCATAATCTGTTTCTGTGTCCAGGCTGTGGTGTATTGGGGGTCTGACTGCAGCTATGCTGATGCTGAAAAATAGACAGATTTGGCCAGCCTGAGTTTATCAACTCTGAAAATGTGATTACAGCTGCTATTTCAAATGAAGTGTCTTCATCTTGTGCCATGTATAGACGTTATAGTTGTGCAGTGAATGTCATCATTATGCTCTGTAATCATACTTTTATACCCTATCTATATTGGGTTTGCTCGAGCTTGCATAAGAGACACAGGAAGGCAATCTGGCACTGACCTATGGAGATTTTGCATTGACTCTCTTGTTTTCAGTCCTCTTTCCCTGGATAAGAATGATAGTCAAATCTGCAGGATGTCAGCTGATGTTGTAGCTCCTCACTCCTCTGCCGTTCCTGTAGGTACGCTGAATAAAAACCATCACAGGTGTCAGGCTCGGTAAAGAGCTCACTAGGGTTGCCTTGGTGAGGAACGTTGAGTGAAGGAACACGATGCCAGCTGAGGACTTCTGGATAGTTGGAAACAACTCATGGCTGACGTTTGGAAGGCCTTACTTTCATCAACCAGCACCTGGTGCACATGCTTTGGTTTTGTTTGCAGTCAGACAGTAGTCTTCCGTCAGTGCAACAAGTTGGGTTTCCTGCCTGCAGTAGTTCTCCAACTCACTGACCAGCAGATCCTGCTGGATCTGGCCCACCGCTGCTGTAGCCTTCCCCAAAAGCAGGGAAGAAGGTGATTGTTGCAGAGTTGATCTCTGTCATCTCTCAAGTGAAAGCTTGACTGCATCTCAGGTATGGGAATGGTGAGGAAAATGCCCTTCCTGAGGTCAGAAATAGGCTGATGTGATCTCAGTGGGCGTGGTATCAGTGGGCTTCTAAAAGAAACTCTCACTTAGCTTACAACAGGGTGTGTTTCTCAGAACACATTTACAATAGGGGCAACTTCCATCACAGCAAAGACTTTGGTTATAACCAGACGTTTTGGTTTGATTTTCCTGCAGCTGAGAAGGCCTTTTCTTAAGCCCATTTCTGATTTAATTTCTGCGGTAGGGAGGAAGAAGTCTGCTTGTGGCAGAAGGGACTTCTAAGTCATCTAGACAGATTAATTTTCTTTCTGCACAATGAGAAGTTACCCACAGGAGCTCTCTTTACATGCCTTTGTCACTGTTGAAAGAGGTGGGGTTTCTGCAGGTCTCTGTTAGTAGCAAAGTTTCCGAGTTTTAATTCAGGTGAGCGTGCAGTTCTGAAAAATTCTGGAAAGAAGACTGTAAGACTCCGTGGGTTGGTAAAAAGGACACCAGACTCGAGAGTTGAGCCCTCTGACTTCACGACGTAAGAGATTATCTTGTCCAGGCAAGGAGTTAGACAAGAAGAAGCAAGTTCTGCCCTCCCTTTGGAGGAGCCTGTGTTCAGACTGGGCGTGAAGGCATCAAGCGCCATTCTACCTCGCATGGACACCTCCCCCTAGACTGCTTAGGGGCTCCTGTCTGTGTGGCTTGTGCTGTAAAAGGGCCAGTGGCCATGACAGCAGTACACTGGGGTGCAGTATCGACAAGATTGTTGGCAATTTTGAGGATGATGTATATGAGCGTGGCTGTGGAACAAGTGGCAGCAGAGCTCCTGAGTTGGGGCTAATGCTTCCCGTAGTCACTCAGAAGAGATTGCCTCTCGACTCAGGCATCTGAAGTGGTTCTAACAAGCATGTCCCACCCCTTCAACTCCCTCCCTCTTCCACACAACTCCTGACTGAGTTGTTTGCAATCAGTTGAACAAAGGGAGAAAGTCCCTGGAAATTTGCCTGTTTATCTCAAGGCCATCATTTCCCCTATAGCTGTAGGTTGAACAATGTGTTACGTTGGAGAGAGAATTCTCCTCTGTTACCTATCTCTATGTATTTCTTAATATTGCCCTGTTTTGTTTTCTTACTGTGCTGTCAAATAAGTTGTTTACCTTGGCTTGCAGTTTCAGTATTTTTTTTTTTTTTTGGTATCTTCTCCCTTTCTCCATTTCATAAATTTCACATAAATTACCACGAATAAAGTTGTTTTTCCTGCCTGTCCCTTATCGTTTGCTTTATCACGACTTACCTCTTGATGAGCTGATACCATATTGCAAAATTCTAGGCTGTTAACAGTACCGAGTGGACCAAGAAAGAGATGATCGTTTTCTGCCAAGCTGAAATGGCTTCAGAATTTTTGTCATTCTTTTCTCAGTTGTAACCGGAATGTTTTATGGCAGCATTTCCTTTTCATCACTGTTACTCAACGTTCTTGTTCTTTTTGTAACCTCAGCAGGAACTTTTAAAGTAATCACCCAGTAGATGTGTACCTTAGAGTGAGAAGAGCGGGAGCAAATTGACAGTGAACTTCAGAAGCATAGCAAAATACACAGTTCAAAGCACCTAAAATAATGTAGTCTGGTGCTAACAGATCGTTAAGTAATGTGGTTTTGGGTTGTTGTTTTTTTTTAAAACAGGCAAAACAATTAACCAAACCTGTATTGTTTTCAGTTATATTCAAGGCAAATAGTTCGAGCAGATGGATTTTTAGTTTGTAAACAGACACAGTTGTCTGTAGTCGTACCAGTTGAGGCAAATGTCTTGGCCACCATTAGTGCTGTGTGCTACTGAATCCTGTGCTTGTACAGACATCTGCTGCGGGCTTTCCCTGTAGCAAGTTCACACTCTGTGTCTGTGTATATACATGTTTATATACATGACATCATATATATGTATCTCGACTGATGGAGAAGATAGAGTATCTGGAGTAAACTGTTAGTCCCAGTATGATGTACAGGTATGGGACTTGCTTTCGGGAGAAATAAAATGGCTTAACGTCAATATGCAAATGCTAATTACAGCGTGGTGAGACGAACGGTCTGGTTGGGTCCTCTCGGAGCTGTTGCTCCTACTGCTTTGCAGAATACCTTCTGCGTGGATTAGATCCAGTTCACACTTTTCGAGGTTGTTCTTCACAGCCATTTAGCAGCTAGAAGCTTTTATTTTTACCATTTTGTTTTAAATCAGCTAAAGAACAAGAAAGTAGCTTAAAAGTAACACTTGGATGGCAGACCAGCACAGGCCAGCAGCTTCAGCTGCTGCTTTCAAAACTGCAACTATTGAGTTTATCTTAATCCTTCAGGGTCAAGTAAGTTTCTTCATGGATTAAAGAGTTGGCTTGGTATCCACTGGGGTACTTTTAATGCTTTCCGGATGGCAAGTGTCAGTTGCCTTTCTTTCTTAGCTGTTCCACTTGCATTGCTGTTTTCTGTAGGCTTTCCTGGGTTGAGCTGTTTCTATGTGACATTTTGATTTTACTGCAAGTTTGTTTAACTGTAGGTAGTTTATTTTTTTTTAATTTTTTTTTTTTTTAAAAAGCTCATCCTGTTACTACTTCTGATACAGACATTTGTCACTTTTCTATCAAGGTCCCAGGGGAATTGCTGGGGTTACAAAAAAAAAAACAAGAGCACTGATAACCCTTAGCAGACTTAGTGTGAACCTTGGTGCTATCATTCTGAGTTTTGTGCTTTAAACTTGGTTGTTTGCTGTGGAGCACCAAGTTCTCCAGAAGTTGGAAAGAAAGAAGCGATTGCTTTAGCTGGTGCTTCACCTCCAGCCAGCCCCCATTTCCACGAGCTTCTTCCTTGGGCTGTCTCCAGTTGTGTGAAACAGGAGCTCAAGATTGACTCTGGTGGTGTTGCATCAATTTTTGTGTCCTGGTTGTATGGCCTCTGTGTTGAGACCTGCATGGGAGCCCTCGCAGGCAAGGATTTGGAGTTGTTTTGCTATAGCAGCATTCCTGGGTACTGTAACCTCCTTTCTCGTGAGTTAGATAAAGCTCCAGATGCAGATTTTGTTCCTTGTATTACCAAGCCACATAGGAGGAGGGGAAAAGATTGCCTGCAGCAGGGACTGGCAGCTGGAGGATGCTCAGGGCGTACTGATGTCCTCTGGGCCTGATACCAGCTGGGTTACTGGAGCTCCTCTTGCTGGCACGATCTGTGGAGCTCAGCTAGAGGCTTTTCCCAGAGGACTGAGCTGAGAAGGACCTGGGAAATCCTCTACAAATGCTCCTTCACTTGTCTCTGCTGACACACTAAGGAAGGGGGAGTACAGGTGGACTGCTGCCAGCAGCAGCATCTGCATCCACATTGCCCCGTAGCTTCAGCAGCTCCTAAGTCCTGCTTCGGTAAGCTTTTTGCTGTAATGGTGATAGCCAGAGCATGGGCTTAAATTGAAGTTTTCAATATGCTCAGTCTGATTTGACTGGTCAATGGCTAAACGCTGGCAAGCAAGATTTCATGGAGCTTTAAAAAATAGGTACTACATTGGTAGAAGGACTATGGAAAGGAGGACGTTCCACGGTAGATGTGCTATAAAGGTTGCCTGCTATACATCTGAGGACCAGGCTTCAAAAGGAAGAGCATGCATGGACTTGGTAGTACAAACGTTGACAGTAAATGGCTTTCCACGTAAAGGGATTTCAGCAGGGATAGCAATAAGCTGGGGGGAGGGAGGAGACAGTTATATTTGGTTTTAGTGAGTGTTGAGCATGTTCAAGACAACACCAGGGAGAGCTTAAGACTGAAAAAGGGGAGGAGGGAAGGCAGGAGAAAACAGAATCACACAATGGTGGGGGTTGAACGGGAACCCCCTGCCAAAGCAGGGTCACCTGGGAGCAGGCTGGACAGGAACGCATCCAGGTGGGCTTTGAGTATCTCCAGAGATGGAGACTCCACCACATCTCTGGACAGCCTGTTCCAGCGCTCTGCCACCCTCAAAGGAAAGAAGCTTTTCCTCATGTTGAGATGGAATTTCCTGTGTTCCAGCTTGTGCCTGTTGCCACTAAAGAGAAGCACGGAAGGTTGGAGAGAACTTTGCAGGGCAGGTGGAAGAAAAGAAAAAAGATTGTTGGAGGCAGCGTGGCATGGTGGGGTGCAGCAAGCCGTGGGAGGGTGTCGAAGCAGTTACCTCTTTCCCTCCCCTGGAAATCATTTGTTTCACCAGGACTGTGTTGTGGTTTTTTTTTGTTTGTTTGCTTGCTTTGTTTTTATTTGCATGACTGGAGTGTGTGCGTTTCAGCCACATCGTCTTCCACTGTAGCAGTTGTGTGCTTCAGCAAGATGGCTGTTAATTCTCTAACGCTGTCCTCTCAGCTGTACATAGATAGAAAGTAACGTGTGGTACCCAAGTCTGCGAGCCTGCAACTGATGGAGTCACTCCCAATTTAAACTGATGTTTTGGGAGCAAATTCCGTTCAGTTGCTTTACCAGAAGGTGCGTACAAGCCTAGCAGACAGAGAACCACGTGTCCCGGGAGTCTGAGAAGGTCCTGACCAGGCTCACTGTTCCAGTGCAGATACTTTTGCATATAGGTAAATGTACATACAGGTGTCAGGAGAATTGCGGCCTGACTTAGGAATTATATAGGCTCGTGACTTAGGAATTACCTCATGAAGCGGATGGCAAGCGTGTAGTGGATTATGCTCAGGATGCTGATTGATGCTCGAGAAGGAGATCTTAGATGTGATTCCCAGGTTTTCTGCTGAACTATGGAACGTGTCAAAGGCAGGCTGTTCAGTTTGGCAATGGCAGTATCTCTCGTGCAGGGTACCTTTGCTTTGGGAACTGTGTTGCTGAATTCAGAGGTCAGGTCCAGTTCTTGTTTTTTCAGGAGAGCGACTGCTGCCTCTTCTGGAACCTTTTGGTAAATGAAATGTTTATGATGACAAGTGATTTTGCGTAAATTATTTTTCAGGCGTGGAAGTGTTCTGACCTTATAATCTTTTCTAATCTCAATAGGACTTTACAGACTCCAACTCAAGTTCCAGTGGTCGTTTCTCCTGGGAATCAGCAGCTGCACACTGTAACACTCCAAACAGTGCCTCTTACTACGGTGATAGCCAGCACGGATCCAGCCTCAGCAACAACGCCCCAAAAATTCATTTTACAAGCCATTCCTACTTCACAGCCCATGACGGTTCTGAAAGAGAACGTCATGCTGCCGTCTCAGAAGCCAGTCTCGCCTCCTTCCTCAATCGTGCTGAGCCCAGCGCAAGTTCAGCAGGTGCTCACCAGCAGCGTGCAGACAATTTGCAACGGAACGGTCAACATGGCCTCGTCTCCATCCTTCAGTGCCACTACCCCCGTGGTGACGTTTTCGCCCAGCAGCTCACAGGTGGTGGCTCATCCGTCGGGCACGGTCATCACTTCGGTTATCAAAGCACCTGAAACCAAACAGATCGGGGCGCAAGTGGAGGTGAAAGAAGAAGAGAGCGACAAATTAGATGATGCCGAGCAGTCGGAGCAGGGATTCCAGCAGCAACCGTTTGTGATGGTAGTGTCCAGTCCGAATGGTTTCCCATCTAACGTGCAAGTAAAGCAAGAAAATGAGCCATTGGAACCCAATTCGTATTAATAAATTGAAAAAAAAAAAAAAAAAAAGACCCTGTGGATGATTATTTTCATAAATGTGATGGGACATTTTCAGTTATGTATATACGATTTGATTCTGAAGCAAGATGTTGCAAAGCTACTTAATTTCTGCAGTTAATTGTTAGAATTCATGCTTTAGAATGGATTTTGATTTTCTATTAATGGCTAAATGTTATCATACGAATGAAATGATGTATTACTCATGTTTCAAAATACAGGCATGAAGGAACATGCTTTTTATGCTATGAAGACTTTCTCCTGAGGTCGTTGGCCAAAGTTTCAAACTTCTTACTGTATCTTTTCAGCCTGTTGTCGATTTACATTGCAGTAACGTTATTATAACCTTTTTCTGTTTAATCCGTATGTGTATCACTTAACTTTTGAAGCAACAGTTACTTTTAGTGGGACATTTTCATTCCATGCGTAGGAATTTTTATGATCCAGTATCTGTTTCATACTGGTGAATTACACCAGGTTTAGACTTTGATAACCAGGTATCCTCTTGCGTATTTTTTTTTTTTTTTTTGCAGCACAAGCTCTTTGTGTGTGCAAAATGGAATATACACTCCTATTGAGAGTACAAGAAACATTTATTCCAGTAATGGACAACGCCATGTCTATATTTTATATGAAAACAGCAGATATATTTAATTACAGAAGCTAACAGCATCACTACAGGTGCAAGCGTTTCATGCCATTTTGCGACTATGAAGCTTAACAATCTTGCTTTCTACTTCAGATTATTTTGTAAGGGGGGAGGGAAATGAAATATAAATTTATGCAGATATTTGGAGATTAATACTGCTAAGAGTTGTTTTTTTGATTGTAAATAATGTACATTCAATGTCACAAGGAAGTTTTTTTCAGCTAATTTGTTTCCATACAAATTTTTGATAGATGCAAATAAGATCATTATGTTTAGAGGTCTAATGTTATATGTATTCATATTACAGAGTGAATTTGTATTTAAAGACAAATTTTTAAATGATGGAGCCCTCTGAACCTTGGGTCCTTGTCTTTTGTATTTTTAATTGGTTTATTATGAAAATAAATCAAGTGGAAAAACATTTTTCTGTATTTACCCTGAAGTGTTTTTATATTATTATAATATCACAGAATCATTTAGGTTGGAAGAGACCCT
This sequence comes from Xenus cinereus, assembly GCA_025774025.1. NCBI lineage: Eukaryota > Metazoa > Chordata > Aves > Charadriiformes > Scolopacidae > Xenus > Xenus cinereus. Next base: position 177,799,729 of record JAOXJK010000001.1, on the reverse strand, counting down.
TGGGATCACCGAGTCCAACCATCCACCCTACTCTACAAGGTTCCCCCCTACACCATATCCCCCATTACCGCAATGGGATATAACAATATATAATTGTTTATTATGATATATAATCATTATAATATATGATCATTTTGACGATCATCATAAATAACCAAAATACACTGAGAAAAAGGACGTCGTGATTAATCAGTGTGGGTCTGTGGTGGGGCACGAGCAATTCGTGAATCACTTCTGAACAGACCGGAACACACCCAACGTACTGGGGGTATAATTTGAAATACGGTTTTATAGCTCAAATGAAAGTTCAGCTAAATCCAAGAATGGATTTAGGAGGAAGGAAATCCAATAAACTTCTCCTTTTCCATCACTTCCCAATACGTTACAGACAACCCAAAGCTTTTGAGTGCAATTCTGAGGTGCCGTTCGTTGCAAAGGTCTTTGTAGCTGCTCTAACACAACCGTTGGCCCAAACTCCTAGGGCTTCAAAACCTCGCATATTGCGACATTTCAACAGAAAGTGAATTAAAAATAAATAGGATTCCTGGTAAGATTAGTGGAATGTAAAATTAGAGGAAATATGAATTTCTATGACTGAATTCATGTAGGAGTTTTATTGATTGGTTCATAAGGTTAAAGATAAGCATATGAGTACTAGAAAAACTAATGTGAGCAGAAGTGTGGTAGAGATAGTTTGGTCTGGTCGAACAGAACTGTACAAACTATATGGAACCAGCAGTTCTCTGCCATAGCCACCCTGTTTCTTGGCAATTGAACAGTTTAATTCACTGTTTCTTCCCTCTGACTCCCATACAGCCAGGTTTCCACTTGCAAATCCCACACGCCTCACCCCATTTTCAGGAACGCTGACCATACCCATAATGAAGCTGCCAGCTTGACCGGTGGTTGTTTATCTGGCAGCGCTCCCCCGCAGCTGGGGAGGGCTGGCAATATTGCTAGGAATGTGGATAAGCATAGAGGGTGCTTATCCGATACAGTTCTCATCCTGAGGGCTGTTTCAGATTGAAGAAAGCACTGGAAAAGGGAGGCTAGGGTTTTTTTTTTTAATCGGACTAAAATAGGGACTTTTTCCTGTAGTACAAGTATTTCATAATACTAGGAAACCTGATGTAATAACACTCAATGGATACTTTGAAAAGCAGGGATGTTGTTCTGCCGATTTACTGGAAGCATGAAAAAAAAATATAAAAATCACTCCTTAAGGCTACAACTTTGCCAACAAAACCTCTTGCCATAGATGCAACTATTACAAAGGAAAAATGATTTGTCACCTTAGTGCATGTGAGTTGGAGAAGCACAGAAAATCTCCATCAGAGAGCAGTAACAGCGTCTCCCACAGCAAACTCCGTTGTGTAACCAACAGTAAATGAAAATCGCTCCCTTCCCATGTCCCTTAGGTTCCATTCTGGGAACAACACAACCAGCCGGGTGTATCTGTACTTCTAGCTCTCCTTAGAATCATAGAATTGTCTAAGTTGGAAGGGACCTTTCGGATCGAGTCCAACCATCAACCTAACACTGACAAAACCCATCGCAACACCACATCCCTAAGCACTACATCTACCCGTCTTTTTAATACCTCCAGGGATGAGGATTCCACCGCTTCCCCGGGCAGCCTGTTCCAGTGCTTAGCGCTAACCCTTTTGGTGTAGAAATTTTTCCCAATATCCAATCTAAACCTCCCCTGGAGCAACTTGAGGCTGGTTCTTCTTGTCCTATTGCCTGTGACTTGGGAGAAGAGATCGACGCTCGCCTCTCTACAGCTTCCTTTCAGGGAGTTGTAGAGAGCTATAAGGTCTCCCCTCAGCCTCCTCTTCTCCAGGCTGAACAACCCCAGTTCCCCTCAGCCGCTCCTCATAAGACTTCTGCTCTAAAAAGACTTGTCCTCCTTGGTACGGCAAAGGAGGGGAGAAGCTATAATAAATCATAAAGTGGAGCGAGGGCAACTCCTCCCCACTCGCAGCTGCCTTTGTGCCTGTGGCAGCGGCCGAACACAACCTGCCACCGCAAATCCCAGCCGCTGCTGACTCAGGAAAAAAAAAAAAAAAATGAGGCCGCCGTTCTTTTCTGCAGGCCTGTGAGGCTGTTAAGGAGGGGAAAAAAAAAAGCCTTTTTTTTTTTTTATGGTCTGAGGCGTTTGACGGAAGGCAGCCCGGGGAGGAGGAAGGAGGCAGGTAAGCCTCAAGCTGCCAGGCGGCGCTCGCTGAGGCGCGGTGACCGCGGCGGGGGCCGCCACCCGTCAGGCTGAGGCGAGAAGCGGCGTCGGCCCTTCAGACAAACCCGGCGCCTGCCGGGCGGCCCGCCCCTAGGGTCATGAACCTCCCCCCCCACCCTTCCCCTCAGGCTCCCACCCCAAATGGCGGCTGCGTGGCTTTCCGTCCCCCCCCAGCCCTGCCTGCGCGGGCCCCGTTTGGCAAGCTCTGCCCGCGATCCGGGGCGAGCTTCCGCAGCGAGGACGCCGCCATCATCTCCTCCAGCGCCGCCGGGAAGGCGGAAGAGGCGGGCGGCAAAGGGCTTCGGGAGCCCCTCTGCCACGGCGGGTCCTCCCTCTCTACGGCTAGAGGAGGAGGAGGAAGGAGGAGGAGGAAGAGGCGGCGCGCTCGCCCCGGTAGCCATGGCCGGGCCCCGCCTCGCCCGGGAGGAGCTTGCGGGGCCGCATCCCGTCGGGCCTTGCGGCGGCTGCGGCCTTCGGGGTCCGTGCGCGGGCACCTCGGCGGCTCCAGAAGTTTCCCCCGGGGGTGG
>JAOXJK010000001.1:177779405-177793869 GCA_025774025.1 Xenus cinereus | reverse complement strand
GAGGAAACGGCCTCAAGTTGCACCAGGGGAGGTTCAGATTGGATATTAGGAAAAATTTTTACACTGAAAGGGTTATTCAGCATTGGAATGGGCTGCCCAGGGAGGTGGTTGAGGCACCATCCCTGGAGGCGTTCAAAAGACGGCTTGACATGGTGCTGGAGGACATGGTTTAGTGATGGGGGTTTTTTTGGCAGAGTTAGGTTGATGGTTGGACTAGATGATCCTGAAGGTCCCTTCCAACCTAGATGATTCTATGATTCTAAGTGGCTTTGGAAGACCTACTGTCTTCTAGCAAATAGAAGAACTTCTCTTACTAATAAGGGGAGTATTGCAGATGGTCTTTCCAGGCATGTGCATCGAGTCATTGTGATTTTATTCTGTTGTGCGAAAGTTGCAAACTTTTCTCACAGCGAGCGTATATTATTATTTCAATCTGTATACCCAGTGATTCCCTTACCAAGGGACTACTTTATGCTTATTTCCATCGTGCAACGATACTTCCCGTGAGCCCTGTGCTGCGTAAGTCTCTTGTTCTCCTGCTTTTGTGCGGGGCATAAATCAGAACAATTTCCTACGCTCAGTAATATCGTGTAATGTGGTATTTCATGATATGTTACAATTCTTTGAGCACGTTATCCCCACGTAAGCGTTTTGACATACTGCATGTTTATTTCCACGTTTCCAATACTGTGGTGTTTCCTCAAATCCAGCAGACCTCTGTACAAAAATGCTGAGAATTGTAGGAAGGTCTTTGGATTATGGAGGATCACCTGTGCCTTAAACTCCATGTTTAAGGCAATTTAAAGTCCTGTTTCCTTCTCAGTAAGAGACAGGCTCCCTATATTTGATAGAATTGGCAGATTCTTTGTACTTCAAGATCTGATGTTTAAGCTTTGTGGATGAGAACTGAGCAACAGGTAAACAGTCATTCCAGTTAGGATATTTTCTTCTCAAATATCTCTTAATTGTCGGAGTTTGGCACTGTATTTTTGTGGGGACTTCTGAGGTGCCATTTCATGTTTTTCTATGTGTCTTTACAGGAACTGACAACAGCTTTGGAGAAGAATCCAGATGATGCCGAATGTTACTGTCAACGAGCTTATGCTCATATCCTTCTACAGAAATATGCTGGTAACATCTTCAGACAACACTGAGAATCCTTTTACAAGTGTATTATGACACATTCTTTACAGAAGATATCTTCAATCTGCAGCCAAATATAGTAATAACAGAAAGTGTTATTTGTAGCTTAATATGCTGATTCTACAGTTAGGGCATAATTTTACAGTTTTCTTTGATTGTCCTGTTTCTGCAAAATTGCAATGAATTAGGTTCTCTGCAGTCCCAGCTTTCCGTCTGATTTTAGCCTAGCATTATCTTGGCAACCTTTTCTTTTTAGGCAGAGTTCTTAGGCAGATTTTAAGTTTTGTGTTGTAAGCATCTTCCATCCTTATGTTTTGGATAGAGACTGAATCCTGTCATGGTAGGAATGTGATAACTGCATAATGTCTGAGAAAAAGATTAACTGAATAACTTAACATTTGATCTATTTTTCCTTTCCAGCAAAATACAAACAAACAGGTTCATGCTTCAGAACTAAGTAGAGGATTTAACCAAGTCATGCCTCATCTTACATAGAGCTAGCTCGGTAGCTGAATGAAGGGTTCATCCATAGCAGTTGCAGCTAGATTTAATTCAGTGTGATTTGTGTGCAACCTAAGCAAGCTGACAGTACACCTTACAAAATTTTAATTACTAAAAGACTCATGGTTTGCTGCTTTTTATAACATATTATTGTGTTCCTCACCTTTAAACTGACTTCCAACAGATGCAGTTGCAGATGCAAAGAAGTCCCTACAACTCAACCCCAGTAACGCTGTAGCTCTCCTTAGAAAAGGGTACGTATCATATGTTGTGCTTTGGGAATACTGTGATGATCTGTAATACTGGTATTTGGATTACGGCTCTATACAAGCTTTTTGCAATGCCACGAATGAATAAATTTAATGCCATACTGCTTGCAACCCATCCATAATAACGCTGTGGTTGTGAGAAGTGATTTAGTTTGGGGTGATGATCTTGACATCCTCGCCTTTTCAAAAACACACCTCTTCAGCAATTTAAATTCTTGCATGTGTAATTTTAACCAATATAGTGTGTAAACTAAGGATGTCGTGACTTTAGAATGCTGATTAGATTGAAAAGTAATTACTGTTTCTTGTGTTTTCCTTTGTTCTTCTCAGGTTAGGTGAATATCATATCAAAAACTACGCATCTGCTTTAGAGTCTTTCAGAGAGGGACAGAGGTTGGACAGTAAGTATTAAAGTTTCTTGTGTGCACAGTCCTCCATTGCTAATGAGAAAAAACCTTTTTCTAATGTGTTAGCTGAAAGTAAAGATCAAGGCTTTCTTTTCTTCAGATGGCTAATGAATTTGGTGCCTGATTTGAAGTGTCTAGCTTTTGGGAAGGCTTTTGCAATCACTGCATTAAAGAGTAAAACTGCCTAAAAGTGTGTATCAAAGTTATTAGCAAGTGGTACATGAATTTTTTTTTTTCTTTATAAAATGAGAGCTGTTTCTCTGCTTCCCGGAGGTCACAAATAAACAGTGGCAATGTCAAGTACAAAACTGAACAGAAAAGGTTCCTTGAATCTAGCTGGAATTTTGTAGTTGTTAAACCATTTGATAGACTGGCCTTCAGGAAGGACATGCACCTTGATGGGTGTTCAAAATTATAAAATGGATTTTTACTCACATTAAGTATCACTTAACTACAGAAGCATAGTTATTATCTCTGTTTTCTTAAAGTGTTGGCCTCTCAGCTGGACTCAAGCATGTTTTAGTTTGCGGAGAATTAGAGCTTTTTTCAAAATCTGATTTTTTTTTCTGGAAGCAGGAAAGGAGTAGATCAATACAGAAGTCTTTGGTAGAAGATACAGGGAACATACAGCAAAGCATTTGCAAGATCATGGAATCATAGAATGGTTTAGGTTGGACCTTAAAGATCATCTAGTTCCAACTCCCTTGCTGTGAGCAGGGACGCCTCCTGCTAGACCAGGTTACTCCAAGCCCCATCCAGCCTGGTCTTGAATGCTTCCAGGGATGGGGCATCCACAGCTTCTCTGGGCAACCTGTTCCAGTGTCTCATCACTCTCACAGTAAAGAATTTCTTCCTGATATCTAATCTAAATCTCCCCTCTTTCAGTTTAAAATCATCAGCCCTCATCCTATCCCTACATTCCCTGATCAAGAGTCCTTCCCTATCTCTCCTGTAGGCCCCCCTTAGGTACTGGAAGGCCATTGTAAGGTCTCCCTGGAGCCTTCTCTTCTCCAGGCTGAACAACCCCAACTGTCTCAGCCTGTCTTCATAGGAGAGGTGCTCCAGCCCTCTGATTGTCTTCATGGCCTTCCTCTGGACTGCTCCAACAGGTCCATGTCCTTTTTATGTTGGGGGCCCCAGAGGTGGATGCAGTACTCACACCAGAGCGGAATAGAGGGGCAGAATCACCTCCTTGGACCTGCTGGCCACTCTTCTTCTGATGCAGCCCAGGATGCTGTTGGCTTTCTGGGCTGCAAGCGCACGTTGCTGGCTCACATTGAGCTTCTCATCAACCAACACCCCCAAGTCCCTATCCTCAGGGCTGCTCTCAGTCCATTCTCTGCCCAGCCTGTATTTGTGCTTGGGATTTCCCCATCCCACATGCAGGAGCTTGCACTTGGCCTTGTTCAACTTCTTGAGGTTCGCACGGGCCCATCTCTCAAGCCTGTCCAGGTCCCTCTGGCTGGCATCCTTTCCCTCCAGCTTGTCAACCGCGCCACGCAGCTTGGTGTCGTTGGTAGACTTGGTGAGGGTACACTCAATTCCACTGTCTTGCCAACAGAGATATTAAATGGTGCCAGTCCCAGTACCAACCCCTGAGGAATGTCACTTGTGAGCGGTCTCCGCTTGGACATCGAGCCATTGACTGCAACTCTTTGAGTGCAGCCATCCAGCCAAGTCCTTATCCACTGAGTGGTCTGTCTCTGCAGTGTAGAGACAAGGATGTTGTGTGGGACAGTGTCAGATACTTTGCACAAGTCCAAGTAGATGATGTCAGTTGCTCTTCCATTATCCACCAATGCTGTAATGCTGTCATAGAAGGCCACTAGATTTGTTAGGCACGATGTGCTGTTAGTGAGGCCACATTGGCTGTCACTGATCACCTCCTTATTTTCCGTGAGGATAACTAGATAGTCTCCGGTAGTTTGTGCAGTAAACAGACATGTGTGTCTTTGCAGTCTAGCCAAGTTCTCTATTTAGTATCTTCATGTGAAAGGAAGTGATTCCTTCCAGGCTTCTGTATCTTTCCTTGCTTGATAGGTAAGCTTTCATACATCTCCAAACTCACCACTCCTGAATTTAATTTAATGATTAATCTGTATTTTTTTTTTTCATATTCTTGCCCCACCCCAAGCAACCACTGTCAATTTGAGGCTTCATGTGCATCAAGTTTTGTCACCTTTCTAGTTTGTTAGTTGAAGTTGTTCAAAATACACATACAAAACAGGTCAGGCAGAGCATCACTGTTTTTTCATTCTGTTTAACCTCTTGTCCTACTTATGTTGTAGCGTGCAACAGCACACAGAGCTGCAGATATCTCTAGATAAGTCAGTGACTACCAGGACCCTCTTAGCTAACTCAGAATCCCTGAAATGCAGCACAACCTTTTCCTGTGTTGAATTGCTTGACTTCTACCTGTTTGAATTTAGTTTGCCATTGTTTTGCTGCTTATCCAGTTGAAGTATTTCTGAAGCTTCCCAGTCCTTCCTGATTACCCTCTCATCTGAAGATGGCTTCTGCTGTGCTTCTCATATCTCATTAGAAAATTCTGTGACCTGCTGTGAGATGGGGAGTCTCCTGAAAGCCTTTTTAAAAATACAGATTTTTTTCCGGTTGATTCTCTTCCATATATTACCTAATCTGCTGGCAAGTTTATGTCAGTAACAGAATTTGCCTTTGCATTTCTGTGGAATGTTTGATGGATCCCAGGTGAAAACAATTGTGAGCATAAGCATTTTGGCAGAACAATTAACTTCCAGTTAAGTGCAGCTAGTGCAAAATGAACACAGCGCAGAGGGAAAATTTGCCACATGCGGCCAAGCAGGTGATAAAGAGAGAAGACTTTAGCTGTTCCTGCCTCAGAGCAAATTGCCGTGGTGGGGAATTCTTTGCTGGCAAGGCTCATTTCTTTACCTTGCAAGGAGGGGGGCAGAAGTACACCGGTGTGTTTTTCTGTTCATTACTGATGTAAGGTGTGTTTTAAATCTTAATCTGGAATGCTAACAATGATGAGCTTCCTGCTTGTGCTCATTACTGATAGGACTGAGAGGGCCAGGGTACTACAGCAAGCTTCCCATTACCCACCTACAGTGATATCTAAGTAGGGCTTGACGTGATGAATTGTTGAATGTGCAATGTTTCTTTAATTTATAACATTAGGAAGCAAGATTTTTTTCAATCAGCTGTGAGACTAGACACATGTGGATTTTTGGTGTTCATTAATTTGCCTTAGATTGAAAAAGCAGTGTGATCTGTTACTTTTCAGTATGTTATGTGGATTTAGGACAATTACATTCGAACTTTCTTGGGTTTTTTTGCTGTGACTACCTAATTACATTAGTCAAGGTGGAATGTGTCATTCTTTTAAAGAAGCATCTTAGTAGATGCTTTTCTTGTATTCTAAGAGTTAGTAGATGACTGGTAAGTGAAGACCCAGTTAGGTTTTCTGAACTAGAAATTTTAATATTATTAATAGAAATTGTTGGTAAGTTCTTTGGGATGATAAAGCAATTATAGAGTACAATAAGTAAATAAATATTCTTTTCCCTCAAATTATAAAATGTGCTGAGATGCAGGGAAAGAGGCAGTGGCTGGTGAGGAGGATCTTCTAGGAAAATAGGGCAGACAACACCAGAACTTTCTTGTAAAGTTTATTGTATAGGCCATAGTTGAAAAGAGAATTCTTCACCTGCTGCTGAAAGTTGGAGGCTGGATCAGTGGAGACTTAATTCACTTTCTCTTTGCTTAGACTCCTGAACCTACTTTATTTAATTTCCCTTTTGATTAATAAGCTTCCTTCCCAGCTGCAAAACTTGGAAGTCTTTTTATGGTATGGGTGCTAAGTTTTAAAACTGTAGATTAATTGACGTTGTGGGGAAGTTCTGGAGCTCATCTAATTCCATGCCCTGGCCAAAGGCAGTATTAACTTTGAACTTGCATGTGTTTACTCAGGTCCATCTACTGTTGATTTTCAAGCATCTCCAAGGCTGAAGATTCTACAGCCTCTTTGGGCAAGCTGCTCCAGAGTTTGACCACTCTTTTAGTAAAGAATTTTCCTTATCTGATCAGAACTGCAGCATCTTGGGTCCTTTGCCTCACTTCTTTTCCTGATATACTTCTGAGGACAGTCAGCCATCAGTCATCTTGAATACCTTAAGTGTACATTGAGTAATTGAAGACAGCCCTTGGATACCCCAACAGAGCCCTTTGACAGTTTACTTTGGTTAACTCCATCTGAAAATAGGAATCTTCTTTCCAGCATTTGCTATTATTGCTGCAGTCGTTGACTGATTGTATTGTGATGTCAAAACAGCAATATTATTTGAATTTTTATCTTTTCCTAGCAGCAACTGAGAGGTTACATAAATGTTATGTAGCTTAAAATATGGGTAACTTTTAAGATTACTGGTGAGGATGGCAGAAGAAAAGGAAGAAGTGGCTTGAGGAGTGGGGTAGCAATTTTAAGACCTACGGCACACCTTAAAATTGATGTATGTTTTATATTTGAAGGGATTGGGATGAATACTTCGCATAACTGCAGCGGAGTCACACTTACATGCATGTCTGCTGGGAACCCTTCTTTCTTTTGAGCCTCTTCAAGCCCTCTGCTGGATAGTTGACTGTATGAACTCCCGCAGTGTGAATTCTCTCTACTGTAAAAAGATCAAAAGCTTAGCTATTCCTAGTAGATGGTCAGTAACATTGCCACTGTTTATTTTCCTGACTGTGAAAGATTTTTCTGGGAATTTTGTTGAAATAAGATGATTACTATGTCGTTACACCACTACCTTTTCAGCTATTTTCCAGTGAATTCATTTCTACCTGAGGAGCTTGTTTCCTAGAATATTAAGGTCCTAGTAAACTTTTCTGTGATTTTGATTCATATAGTGGAATGGGCACCTACGTATTCCTAACATCCCTGAAACTTCAGATGTTTTTGTAAAGTTTGTGTAAAACCAGCAGGAGAAAATACTCTGTGTTTGTGAAAGCTTGTGCAGCTTTGTCCTAAGAACAGACTGTTTCTTCTGATATTTCTCTCGAGAGGAAGCATGTGGCTGAGTGTTTGAAAAAATAATTTTAAGAATAATAGAAAAATGTGTAAAGCTGTACTTCTTGCTTTCCAAACAGTTACATAGAGGTTGAGCAGGCTGGAAAGCAATAGCATATTTGGGTCAGTTCAAACAAAATTGAGTGTCCTACAAATTAATTTGAAGTTAATTAAATGTAACAGTGTTAAATAGTAGAGTTGTATAAAAATACTTAAAGCTTAACTAGAATGACAGAGGTTACAAGAAGATACTAGGAAATAATACTGTTTTTTCAGTAAATTGATGCAAGTTTGTGATGAGTTTTCTCCAGCTGGCAGTTGTGAGGAATTGTTCTTTATACATCTAGTGCTTGAAGAGTTTTAATGTTACTGTGTTTGATATCTTCTAGATGTAGATGATACCTTTACTGTTTGGATTAAAAGATGTGAAGAAACACTAAACGGTAAGAAAAAAAACACTTACTTGGTAAGGGATTTGATATGCCTTGTGCTTTAAAACTGCATCATGTTTTTCAAAGATTTACAGCTTCTCTCTTACTTAGAACAAAAGAAATTTGTGTTTAAAAAAAAAAAAAGTCAGTTTTTCCTATCTTTTGTTTCTCCCAGAGTATACATCCTGAACACTTCTATGCCTCAGATTTAAAGGAACACAAATATTGGCTTTTTAATGTAATAATTAGCTGTTACAGAGGAGTATCTATTTAAAGTTCAGACAATCATAATTAATTTTAACTGGCTTTCATATACAACTGCTAGCTAATTTTAACTGTGGAAGTATATATCAACTTTCTATCCAAAACCAGCATCAAAATCAGTTTTTAAATCTTGCAGAGTGCAAAGTTGGAAATAGAGTTGGAAATTTGGGGATTTTGCTCTGCTTCCATGTAGAGAGTGTCTTAGTCAGGTGCTAATTGCTGCTGCGGTGTCTTATCTGTGGTAGTCAGTGAGTGTAGTTTCTTTTCGTAGCTTCCTACAAACTGACACCCCTGGCAGTGAACTCCTCTGCCATGCTTAAATTGCCTGTGGATTTTAATGAGGTACAACACAGTCATTGATTTCATTTTTTCCTTTGCCTGTTGTGACTTCCCCCCTCTTGGTGGTGCTCACTGAAGAATGGGGCAGTAGAAATAACGGAAGTTCATGTCAACCTCTTGACTGAAAACCAAATAGAGGAGAACCCATCTGTGTTATGTAGGAATGAACAAATTTGTGCTTCATGATACGTTTTTGCCAGGTTTATTTTCATTTGGAGAATCAGATAAGTGATTGGCATGCACGGTCTTATTTGCAAAGAGTTATCTTGGTTGACAACTTTCTTTGCCCTCTCAAGGAAAGAGGTTAGAATACAAATTTTTCTCTGATGTCATCATTACTTTTTGCAGTGTCTTGTCTGGTTCAACTCAGTTGTGCTGTTTCATCTTGAATATTCATTCCTTTCTTTTCTTTTTGAGCCATTATCTCAATTTTCTGATACTCCAAAAAAAAATAATACTAAAATCATAGAATCATGAATGGCATGTTGGAAGGGACCTCTGGTCCTCTGAAGGAACATCTAGTCCAAGCTTTCTTGGCAAAAGCACGGTCCAGACAAGATAGCCCAGCACCCTGTCCAGCTGAATCCTAAAAGTGCCCAATGTTGGGGACTCCACCGCTTCCCTGGGGAGATTATTCCAATGGCTGATTTTTCTCATGGTGAAAAATGTTCCTCTTGTGTCTAATCAGAATCTCCCCAGGCGTAACTTGTACCCATTACCCCTCATCTTTTCCGTGTGACTCCTTGTAAAAAGGAGATAAAAGGAAAGAAAGAAAAATAAGAAACCAAAAAAAACCCCAACCCCGAAACCTCAATTTCTCAATTGCAACTTAATGTTCTGTTTTATAAATCTTTATGTTCTTTTAGCAGTACACATTGTAAAGAAGCAAAGGGAAAGTTTGGTTCTCTTCAAACATATTTAATCTGAAATATTTTATGAAAAAATATTTAGAAGAGGAAATACTGAGCTCTAGTTTAGATCCAAGTATTACAGTATTATTAAGGCTGTATAAATGAATTTTTCTGCCAGGTTTCCATCTCATTGCCCAACTGCATTGGCCTAGCATGAGATACAAATCTGATGAGAACTTTGTGCTATACTTGTGGATGGATGATAAATCTAGGACAGACTTGCTTTTTAAAAGCTTTTGTTTGCTGTGACGTTACTTTCATTGCTGATAAACAACGGAAAGTAGTGAGAAGTTTGTTCTTTCTGATAATCAGAACATACTCTGTATTACAGTTGTTTCTTTGCACAAGTCACTGATTGAAGTCTGATTAAAAAGTAGATTGTCATAAAAGCAAAATGCTAGAGGTAGAACTGACATGTTTTTAACTCTTCTACTGTTGAGATTGGAATGAATGCAGAATGTTTGGAGTAACTGAAGAAAGCTAAAATAAGTATATGCCATGTAAGTTCAATATGTCTTTTTCTGAAAGTGCAACTTTTCTTTCTTTCTGCAGCATCACAGACAGAAATGGTAAGATATTTTCCTGAACACATTTACAGTTTCAATTTCTTTGTTAAGCCAGAGCATGCTTCTTGGTTTCAGTGGCTTCTTGCAATTTTCAGGCTTTAAAAATAATCTTGTCTATTTCGTGCAGTTAACTTTTCTTCTAAACATGTTCTTTTATTTGAGACCAAGGTTGGAAAATTTGAGCCTTGAAAACTCATAGGAATGGCATATAAATCTGGCAATAACAGTGCACCCATTAACATCATTTTTAACTTTCTTGCTTCTTAATTCTACAAATTAATCAGCTCATCTTCTTTTTTTGAGACAAAAATGGGAATTTGCATTGGATGTTCTGCTCCCTCTTTCATAGTAATTTCCATTTTTTACATTTTAGGAATAGGATAGAGGAGGAAAGTGTACAGAAAATATGGTGGATGTATGTAAAGACAAATCTTACAGTTAAAAGCGTTTTATGTTTTAAAGTTATATCCTAAGTTCTCAGATCTATTTCAGGTTTCCTTCATGGTTTTTAGATTAGCAACATAGCCACTCTGTGTCTTTCTGATATACTTCTTATCCAGGAAGAAAATGAGTTGAAGCTGAACTTACTGCTATTTATAAAATGTCTGACCAATATATTCTGAATTTTAGACTGACAAGTTTAATGTAAATTTAAACTTTTAAATTCTTAATCTGTCATAAATGGCTAGGAGAACAGTGATGAGCTTCACCTCTAAGTTAAGGCTCATGAATAAATCAGGAAAGGGGAGCAATCAGTATGAAAATAATTTGTGTCTTTGCAAAGTACTTCATGGTATATTTTCATTTACGCTGGTGTAACTTTCTTTCCAATGGAACATGCTTCAACTAGAACACACAGCAGCAACCTCTGCCACCAAAGATCAAGTAAGTTGACTTTAGCTTTACTGTGGGAATTAAAGTAATTGACATGTAACTGTTCTTTAACTGGGGGATTGGAGAAGCAAGATATTTCTTTTTCTGTAGCTCGAGAACGTGGCAGTCTAAGTGAAATGTTTCTTAAACAGTGTTACTGCTTCTGTTCAGACTGAATTGTGCTTTCAGGAGATTATGCCTCACTGGTAGAGTGGGGAATGGAGTAAGTGTTTTGGCTTCTGTTTCTGATTCTCATGCCAAGCTTAATTCAGAGACTGGCCCATTGTGCCTAGCATAGGTAATGTTTTTGAGATGCTTTTAAGACACAGAACTAAAAAGTGCTATTTAATTTATAGAAGGCAAACAATATTGTGAATTGGTTAAGAAAGTGACCCAATTTTGATATGGTTCTCGATTAAAAATGATTCTTTGTTCTTTAACTACTTACCTTGTCAATTCTGCAACTACTTTGTTAGAGAAAGGGGAAGAAATCTAATTTTCTGTGTCTTCTCTTTCCCATTAAACTACACAATGTACTTTTCCAGCTTTTGGTATTCTTCTGTTCATCTCCTTACAGTCAGCTTTTCTCTCTCTTTTTTTTTTTTTTTTCTTTTCAGATATGACTGGTACCAAACAGAATCTCAAGTAATTGTGACAATAATGATCAAGAACGCGCAGAAGGATGACGTCAGTGTGCAGTTCTCAGAGAAAGAGGTGATTTGTGTTGATTACTGATATGCATCCCTAGATTCCCTAAGGCTTAATAATTAAACCAGTGAACGTTATCGGCCGTGATAGCATGAAAAACATTGGTAGGGGAGGTTCTTTTTTGTATATAGTTAGGCTGTAGATGTGTGTACACCCAGTCAAGTGAACTGGGATCTGTTGTCACAGCAGTGTCCATGGGATTTATACACAAGTGGTAGTATGGTGTGCATGCTGCAAAGGGAACATCTGGGTTTTTGGCTGCCTGTTTGTTTGCAGGGGTGGGGGAGAAAGTGATCTGGACTTAAAATGTTTGAGTGTGCATACATCCGGAGTAGGAATGGACAGAAGCAAGATACTCTAAAAATATATATGAAGGAGTAATGTCTTGCTTTAGGACAATTACAGAAAAAAAAAAGAATATTGGTGGGTGGATTTTTTTTTGTTTTGGCATTATTACATTTGTTAATGGCACCAAAATATATATTTCAAGGAAGTGCAGTAATATCTTTATTGTATACTGTATGCAGTACCAATGACGTTCACGTTTAATTTCGCTGAGAATGTTGAAGAGTTAAGTTCTTATTCTCAACTAAGTTGGTACTTCATGAACTACCAGAAGTAGTTTGTTTTTACTGTCTGATTGTTAAATTTGTGTCAGAACTTGCCATGTAGTTTGTGTGGATTAGAAGGGAAGTCGCAAATTGTTTTCATGTTCCATTATTAATGTGTTGAGACTTCATTTGCCATGTAATTCTTGAACCAAAGAATGCAGATCAATCTGACAAGATAATAGGCTTTTTGAGTGCTTGCTGGCTAAGAATTGAAATCTCCTGTTCGTCTTCTAGTGTACTTTAGAAACACCTTATTCAATAATGCAGTAATGTAATGGCGGCGTCTGAAATTCTGACACCTGATGCTTTAAGTGCCCTAGTGAAGGGTCATTAATTTAATCACTTAATCTTGGTGCCAAATGACAATCCTTTACTTGGAAATGGAAAACTGCTCTCAAAGATGACCAGAGACGTGTTTTCAATTGTTAACAGATGAATGCATCAGTGAGACTTCCGTCAGGTGAAGATTACAACTTAAAGCTTGTTCTTCTCCATTCTATAGTGCCAGAGCAAAGTACATTTAAAGTGCTTTCGACAAAGGTAAGCTTCTTAAAGTGTAAATTATTTCTTTGACTGTCCCTGATGTTGAAAACGCTTCTGCTCTATTGTCTTGTCTCTCTGCAACAGTCATAATATCTTGCCTTTCGTATAGAATTACTTTTTCTTTCTTCAAGGTGCCTTTCAGCCAGTGGGAGGCTTTCTAAACTTGTGCAAATATCAGAAATAGTAATATGATGGTGCTTACTGAAGTGCAAATGACAGTTCTGTTGAGGATGCTTTTACTTGTTGCTATAGAAAGAAGACTGTGGTCTTCACTCTGACAATTCAGCTATTGGGAAAGTATGAGCACCCTTTTACTAAACTTTTAGGAGCCAATACTGCCTTTTGAAGCATTGTTATCTTTGTGTGCCCAAGAAATAAAAGTCAGGCTTTGAGGATTTCAGTGTTGAAATAATTCTTTACGCTTTCATAACCTTTTCTTGCTGGTACAGGTTAGCCATACAGTTCTGTTCTTGGCTTTTCAAGAGGGTGTATTCTGTGCTGTTCCTGGAAATAGTGCTTGCTTGGAGACACTTGAAAATTGCATGGCGTGAGAAAGCATGCTTTTGTCCAGGTGTTTTGTTTCTTCTACATTACAGGTATAGAAAAATAAGAAAGTGACTATGGTCCGGCATACCACGTATTGTTGGTGTAACGCATAGACAGACGTATGCTTTGTCTCTAGAGCCAAACCTGAATCTCTGAAGCAGAAATGTATTGTTGATTCTTTCCTTCTATTTCAGCAGTGGTTCTGCAGAGCTTTTGGAAATTCCTTTGTGTTCTCATGTTTCGTTTTGCCTGTTCCCTTCTCAGAAAGGTACTTACAATAGTTCTTGCATCATTTCAGAGAAGAGGGGCTTCAAGATGACAGGAGAGAATTGCCGTAGAAAGTTGGTCTCATTTTTCCCATTTTTCCACTCCTCGCCCTGAGGAAGCTGGGCAGGTTGTGTTGATTGAGTCGCGTGAGCTCTTACGCTATGGGAGATAAGCAGAGTGCTCAAAGTATGTAGAAGATCTTCTAATCCATTAGTATTTATATAAATTTGAGTGAAATGGGCACGGACCTTGTCAAGAGGAGTAACTGTTTATGTTCCTATCTACCTTATGTTATACTTCTCATTTGTCTTGAAGTTTACATTACTTTTATGAAGCACCCACATGCTACTGAGCACTGTGGAAACGAACTTGACTTTGTCTTTCTATGCTGCCATCTCACTGGCTTGGGTTAATCTCTGGAATAATCTCTAGTAGTCTGGAGCCTGGTTTAGATTGAGGTTTATAAAAGTGGTGTGAAAGCTTTAGTTATGTTCAGGCAGTGTCTGACTTGTAAATATTTTGCATTTTGTTTCCAAATGTTAACAGCTCCTATATAATTGTGAAAGAATCTTTTTGAGACGAAGTGCGATAAGAGAGAACACAGAAGGTGTTCTAACAGCAGAAGTCAGGGCTTCAACATGTTCTTCCTCTTGCAGAAAAGAACAGTATAAGGACATCTGTGGAAGCATAGTGAAGGAATACAATTTAAATGATGCCCCAGCTAATTCTGGTTCTGACCAGCAGATGGAGTCTGGCTGAAGAAAAACATTTAAAAGCAGGTTTACATTAAGCATGCAAAGACTTCTTTAAAGGTTTAGAATATTTTACTTTGAAAAACATTAAGAGCTTTAAGGTAATAGAGCGGCCTTAGTGTTTGAATACTAGAAATTCAGATTTCTTTTTAGCGGTTTTGTGTATGTACTTTGTTCTTAAAAGCAGTATGGAAAATACACAGTTATTACTTTGAAATAATAATAGTGATAACATTAAAAGTAATAATAATATAATATATACAGATATTAGTATTAATAATATATT
>JAOXJK010000001.1:177767863-177779305 GCA_025774025.1 Xenus cinereus | reverse complement strand
CACTATGCTGCTAATTACAGAAATTTGTCACCAGCTGTGGTTCACCCAAATGATCTGGAAGGAGTTGGAAAGAAAGATATGGTCTCATTATCTTCCTAACTGTATGAATTTTTTACTACACACTCCTAAAGAAATTGTGTTTCCACAGCTGTGGATTAACAATTTCAGATAAGAATAACTTCATGTGTTCACAGTGCTTTATTTTGTATTGCTTCTTTGAACGTGTGAGCCACGTTGCCGTTAGCGTCGTGTAGTCTTCACTGGGCAATGGAGGGTCCAGTCTTTCTTTTCCAATTATATGAGGAAAGCTATGGGGAACCAGAGTCAAATATATGGGCAGGTTACGTGGTGGATAGTTCAGGTTTCCCATTAATTTCATAAAAATAATAAATATAATGGATAGAGGATGAAGCAACAGAACTGGCAGATATTAGAATGATCTTGTGTGTTTTAGTAACTAAGAGAAGCCGGAGAGGGATTTCTCGATACTGGTTGAAATTCAGCATCACTTGACAAATGCGAAGGCATAAAGGTAAAGATGCAAATTCAGGAGGAGAAAATACCTTCAATGGTATTTGCAGAATTACAAATTCTGGAATAACTGCAAAGAGCAGACAGAACGTACAGACTCTGGGATTGGTTCTTTCAGGGAATGTTAACAGTAGTGAAAAATGCAATTGATACCTTAAGAATTGTTTCTTTCCTGGCAATGAAATAGAAATTACAGCTTTCAATAAATCTATGTTGTGGCTAGCTCTGAGATACAAAGTCTCTGGAAAAGAACAGAACTGGCAAAGGGTACAGAGGTAGCACATCTTCAGAGGTAAATGTTTGGAGGTGTTTGAATGGTTTCTATATGAGCAGAAATAAATTAGTGTTCATAATCTGCTTTTGACTTCAAGCTGTGAGTTAGAAAAGGTCTGACTCAAGAACAGCATAATGTGTGGGTGAAGTCCGGTTTTGAAATAAAATCTTAATCTCTTTATGCATTCTGATATTATATTTTCTCTAGTTGTCAACAGTTTTGCAGGTGATACAGACTGCCTTTAATCATGGCTGTATGTATTACTGCCATGCTTGGAGACGTTTCTTTACTTAATTCAAAATTTTTACCTCATTTAAAATTAGCTATTTAATACATAACACTACTTGCAAATTCAGCTTTGAGTTGATTATGGTTCCTGTTCACTTTTATTCATGAGTTACTTAGAATTACCCCACGTTGTTCAGCATATAATTCTCGTGATCTAAGGCCTCAATTTAATGTCCATGTGAGAAGATTCTGAATACAACTGTATTGAGCCCTTCTCTTGAGGGAATTGCTATATATGCATAGCATTTTTTTTTCTTGTACGTGAACAGCATAGTTGATAGATCATAACTAGCATAACCTTACTGGTTATACCTCTCATGTCAAAGGCGTCTGACTGTAGTGATCTGATCAAGCAAAAAGTTAACAGCAGCTCTGAAAAGCACCATATTAATTTGAGATTTATGTCTTAAAAATGGAAGCTGCTCTGGTCTTTGTATGTAGCATGACTTTGTACAGAATAGGTAGAATTTTGTGTGTTTTGGTGGTCAGGTGAAGTGGGGGGAAAACTGTGCCACAATGAAAACTGTTTAACAGGAGGAACGTACCTTTTAGTAATGCTATTTGGATTTATTTTTTTTTTACTTCTGTCCAGAAGAGGGAGCCAAAATGTAAAGGCTGGAGCAAGTTTGCTCTTAGGAAGTTGCCTGTGTGCAGTTATCCTCTAGCTCAGGGTGTGTAATACCATCATGGTCCCTTCTTAAAAAGAAAAAAGGCACTTAAAATGAATGACTAAATATGTTTGAACCAAAACTATCTGATCTGTCTCTGTCCAGAAAATACAGCAGGAAACTATAAATGCACATGTAATGCAAATAGTATAAGGATTTCTAATGTTCTGAAACGGTTCTTTGTGCACAATCAGCTTCGCTTTCTTTTCCCTCCTATCAGTCAGTGTATTTGTTATTCCACGGGAATATTCTGCCATGTTCTGTTGGAAACTTGTGTAACGTGAGCAGTTCCTCTAGGTCTTCTCTTGTGTTCTAGGTGATTCTCAGAGTTTTCTTCTGCTTAGACCTAGAAGAAGAGCGTGAGGATGAGTATGTGCTTTTTACCACGTGTATTTATGAACTTGAAGGAAACTTGAGCTTTCTCTTTTTCTTCCCCTCTGCTCTTGCATCTACAAATAGTCTGGGGACAATTACTGTGAGTTTTCGGTTTTCAGTGGTTTGGCTTTTTGCAAGTGATGACTTGCAGCAATTTAAGGCCATTTGAAAAAGTGGTAAAAAGTACTTTCTTTGATCTCAAATTCAAGGACGGTTCTGGGGTAAAGTTGTGTCGCAGACAGGGGAGGCATTAGAAATCCTCAGCCTCTTTTACAGAACATTTTATAGTTGACATTTGTTACTTGATAGACATGTCTGAGGTAGAAGCCACACTCTCAGCAGCTTCATGCCAGGGACATGTCAGTGTGCATCAGTGGAATGTTTCTTTTCCTCAGACCAACATTTCGCCTTGCAAACTCTGGGAAGAGGCAAAGAGTGAAACTGTTTCACACACTCTTGGACAGTCATCAGAGTCTCTATTCAGAGGCAAATGTACACAAATAGATAAACAGAGGAACACATTTATTTTAGCTGACGTTGGTTCTTACCGTTGCAATCTGATCCTTAAAAGATACTTTCTCATTTAGGATATTTTCATTAAATTGCTCACAGACACTTGAATGCAGACTTCCCTGCTCTCATGCACTTGTTTTCTCTGTGATGCTTTCATGTAGATTCATATCTCCTGTATATGTTCTGGAGTGTTTTCTGTAAATTATAAACTGATATTTAAGATATGAGTTGGATATTTTTTCTGAAATTTCTTGCTTCTCTTAGGCAGGGCTAGTTGGCAATTTTCTGGCTAGACTGTAAAGAAACTTTCCCAATGATTGGCGTGATATTTACCTGGCTCAAAATAAGTTTGTGTTTTGGTTTTTTTTTTCCCTCTTTTTTATGAATGTAGATGGGTGTGGGGCATATTTAAACTTGTAAATGTTCTGAGAACTATATTTTAAACATGCATAAAAGTCACTGCCCGTGCATTATATAAATACATACAGGAAAACTCTGCATTAGGGTTTTTTTCTGTATTAAGACAGATTTAAGAACAATTGAAATAGCAATGGTTTGCATTGAGGATGCAGTGAGAAAGGGCATTAGGATACCAAAGTGATCTGTATTGCCAGCTCATTCTCTAAAATTCAAAATTTTAACAAGTGGTTGCTGTGTAATATCAGTGAGAAGGAAAGTTTGACCTCTTTGCACTCGATTCTCCACAGAACATAGCTGACAAAGAAGCTGAAAGGTGCACATTAAATCCCTTCTGATGCAATATATTCGCTACCGAATAAATTTCTTAATGTTCATTTATTTGTGATAACACTGTAGAGTTATTTTTGTCTCAGTATATTTTGTTTAAAGTTATGGACCGAAGACCTTGGAATTCAGAATATAAGCAATGTATAAAAGGTCTTTGAATAACTAGGATCCCAAAACTCTATGTCCATATGATCTTGGAGGTCAGTTTGAATAGGTCATACATTTTTAGAAGATAGTGCTATTTTGTCCTACTCTTAAATTTAAATTACAAAATACATGAGATGATTGCAAAATTGCAACTCTAAACACTTAAAATTTACAACTCGGACAAAGCAGTCAGTAGTTCAGTAAATAACCAAGTAGTTAACTGGAAACCCTGAATTCTCATTTTCATGGCTTTGATATAGCAAAACATTGCAATTTAAAAGGTTATTTTTTGATGCATCTTAAAATTAATGGCTGAACCGCTGCTTAAGCTTTGCCAGTTCTGATTTCCTTCATCCATCTGATTGGAGCTTGACACAAATTTGCCAGTGGTAAGTGAACTTTCCCTTAGCATGGACTGTGAAATATAAAGCACAGTAGAAATTAGGAAAAAAAAAAAGCTGAAACTTGTCAGTGTGTACCAGAATCTTCTGTTAGGGAAGAAGATAAAAATTCTTTCCCTTGTTTAATGTTTCTCAGTTAAACTGGAAGTGTCTGTCCCAGAACGTAAGTTCAAATGAAATCTAGTTCATCAAAGATTTAGATTTTTTAACAGTAGACTTCTACCTAGAAAATTAATGTTGGCTAACTAGCGTTGTATTTATATGTAGCTAAGGGGAGAAATTGTTTCTTAAAACTACATTAAATGCTCCTTTATGCCAGTCATCTTAAGGTAAGGGGGTTTTGTGTTCTTGTACTACCAATGAAATAATTTAGGATAGCTTCTGAGTATAACACTGTGGCATCTTGTCTGATCGCTAGCACTTGGATTAAGGTGCAAACAAACTTGTGTAAATCTCTGATGGATTTTAAACAATCGGTTACTTCTATGACTAGAAAATTCTGTGACTAGAAACTTGTCTCTATCCTTTCACTGTGGATGGAGTTTGTTCTAGATGATGAATCCCCCATTCGACTCTCTTCTTAGAGGGGTGGGTTTCTCCTATGATGGTATTTCAAATGAATTCTGCATGAATTTCTCAGTCAAAATACCATGTTACTTTTCCTTTTTGCTTTGCTCACTTTGAGCCCAGAATACCAGGAACTTAAAAATTACAACGGAAGGTGGATTGTTTCTGCATTGGAAGTTTTCATACATCTGGAGTACTTGCTTCCAGTTTGGGGCATCCCGGTGCAAGAAGGGCTCTAACATGGGCAAGTCCTAATGGAGGGCTACCGAGGTGGTCAGGTGGCTGCACGATATGAGCTACAAGGAAAGGCTGAGGAATTAAGCTTGTCCTTAAGTGGCATGCGAAGCATTTAATTTGCGATGAAATTTTCCTGTCTTTTATTCTGAAGTTGGCGTGAGGCACACAGGCATACATTTTATGAAATATAAATGTTAAATCAAAGTAGTCGGCGAAGTGTTGATGTATTTCTCTTGCCTGAGTACTGAATTTTTTTTTTTCAAAGGAGAGGAAAAAGCTAACATATCTAACTAATGTGTTAGATATGACACAAATGTCCGTGCCGATATGTTACTTGTCTGTGTGATAGCTATCAGTATCTGCTTTAAAATGTTCATTAAAATGCATTTATTGCCATTTGCGCACGTAATTGGGACTCACTAACTTGTTTCTCCTCAGATCAAATAAAGCTCTCAAGTTGAAGAAATATGTGCCTTCACAAGCAGAATTTTATAGCTTTATATTTTTGGAAAATGTGGTTGTATAATGGTATACTGCTAATGATTTCCCTAGTTTTGCTCCTGCCTGCCACTTTGCCTAATGAGTAGCTTCAATTGAAGTGGATGGAGTAGATGGGGAGAGGTTTAATCATGTCATAAATACATTCTGTCTCAATTCTTCAGCTGTCTATACTTCTAGCTTGGCAGGGTTGAAATGGTTGAGATTTAAGAAATCTGCATCTTGTACTGGGAATTAGTTTGTAGCTTTTCCTTAGGCATGTTTGTCATCTAGTACCAGCTTAGGGACAGTTTGAGAGAGGAAAATATAAGAACTAGCAGATTAAAAAAGGAGAGGGGGATTACTGGAGCAGCAAAAATAAAGATCTTCCTTTTTTTTTTTTCCTTCTTTTTATACATGGGCAGAGTACTCTGGTGAACAGCCAAAGGTTCTTTATAAAGGTTCTTTGAGGAGGGCTGTGTTCTGAGAAGAAAAAAGTCCATGTTTAGTAGCTCACATCAAGCAATGTCTTACATTAGAGGTCATTCTTAGGGTGGATGAAATAGTCTGTATTTGAGATACTAGAAGATACTGGTGGAAAGCCTGAAGTGTTAAGGGTAAGAGGAGATAGTGAAGGAAGAAACAAACAGAAAAGAAATTGAAGGATAGGGTTGAGTAGTCTCAGTATCATTTACTCTTTTTTTTTTTTTTTTTTTAATGGATCGTATAGGGGAATGTACTAATAAGCAGAGTATAAAATCTTAAAATTAAGGCTGCCTCAACTTAAATGTGCAACTGAATTGATAATATGGTTTCCTTAGATTGAGACGAGTTATATAGGAAGAAGAGGAGAGACAACTTGTTTTAAGTTAATACTCAACTTTCACTTATAACTAATTAGTGCCTTTGCAAGTGGCTAATTTACTTACATGTTGACTCAGGAGATCCAAATCCACTAGAAAAAAAAACACCCAACAACCCAACCCTGCTAGTTCTGGCACACATGGAATTATGTGTTTGTCTTATATATATTGTTGATAGACAAATATTTTAACTTCCTTAAGCTAATTGCAGAGCATTAGATTTATGTGTTCAAAAAATGAACTTTAAGGTTGTAATTTCCAAAGTGTTTTTAGAAGAGTCCAGTGAAGGAACCTTTGCTGGCTGCTTTAGTTCTACTGAAGACGAATCATTGTCATGGTTTGAATGCTTCTTCTGCATAGGTTCAGCAGAAATCTCTGCATCCTTACAGATTGCAACGTTAAACTCTGGAATACAGGCCTTCTTTAGGGACAGTGGGTTGAGCAACTAGAGTAATACAGTATTTTTATTTGGTTATTTTTGGTTCTGTGACTTGCAGTATTTTAAAATCTGATACCCTGATGCTTAATTTGTTACTTGTAAAGTTGCTAAAAACACTGGAAATCCAACAGACGCGGGGAGTGGGAAGTCAGATACGTGTGGGTGCTGGGCTTAGAAACTTACTGAAACTCTCCCCTGCCTTGAAGGGCGTTCCATGCCTCATTTCTTAAACTTTTTGTTGTTGTAAGGTATCTCAGCCTGTTGCTTACCAGTGACTGATTTGAAGAATGGATGAAATAAAGTTCAAATTTCGGATCAACACGATGCCGTGCAAGGAGCTTGCTGTGAGGATCCCTGGGGTTAGCTTTTACAGTGGTGCCTTTGTTCTTGGGTCTGCAGGGATCCCCAGGTTATAGTGGCTTTAGGTAGAAGGAAGAACTTGCTTCTGCTGAGCTGTTTGCAAATACGGAACTGCTGAAGTTTAGCAAGCGCCGATTTCAGTTAATTAATATCATCATACGGACTTTGTGACATTTTCTTAAGTGAATTTGTTGTTTGCGGTGACGTTAGACAGTCCTTGTTTTGCAGACATTGTTTTGCAACTTTGTAACCCTGCGACCAAAGGATAAGGTTAATTACGAAAAAACATTTCAATATGGTTGTCTAAGGGGATTATGTGTAGCTGTGAATAGGGCATGACATACTTCACTTAATTTTGTTTCTCCTATGATAATTGCAACCATATCCATTTTTAATTGCCAGTTTTGTCAATGAATACTAGACAGTTTTCTCTGTAGCAGTGTGTGTTCATTGAACCAAATGAGTACAGCTTCTGAATTTCTCCAGTGGGAAGAGCTGCATAGTCCCAGGATGTTTCTCTGGTTTATGTACTGCACATAAAATATGATTTTTTTTGGTGGATGAAAGGTAAACCTAGATAAAGTTGGATTCTGTGGTCCTTCGAAAGTACTATTTAATTATTAGAGCTGACTGGCAAGAAAGGGATGCCTGAAAGATAATACCTTGGTGCCTGGCAGCGTAGAGATGTTGGGGCTGATCGTTACTTTTGGGATACCATAATTTACAAAAAGAACCAAGTGAATACTAAGCAAAAGCAAGTAAGTGGTACTAAACACAAGGGTGAAAGTCTGCTAGGAGAGCTTTGCAGCCACATGAGAGCTTAGTTGACCTGTGACTTGAAGTCACGTAACTTCATCTTGTAAAGTAGGTAATTTTTGTAAAAATACAGGCTTCATATTCGAGTCTGTGTTTCTGAAAGAAAATTGATTTTCCTATTGCTACAGGATCCAACTAATTCAAGCCTGTTTGGCAGAACTCTTCGCCATCTGGATTAATTTGTTCTTTGTCTTGCGTTCTATAGATTGAGATAAAGATGAAGAAGCCAGAGGCTGTAAGATGGGAGAAGCTGGAAGGGCAGGGAGATTCTCCTAAGTTAAAGCAATTTACACCAGGTTTGTTCTCTGAACTATTAAGTATTAAATGTCTTATTTGTATTAAGTTACTTACAGCTATTAATGATATTTTTTGTGTTAAATACTGTTAGTAAAATCACAGCTTCATGTTTACAATGAAAAGCTTAATAGTCTTGTTTTTACTGCCAAGAATTGACAGTAAAAGTCTGCAGGGCATTACTAAAACTTAAGTATTAAATTTAGTCATAACTTCCATTAATCTGATGGAACATTAAGGATATACACTCGTCACTAATTCCTCTGGGCTTATCTGTTTGACTGTTTTGGTCACCGTTTTGCAGTTCTGTGCATTGTTACACCTCTATTGTTGCTTAATAATTAATTATTATTTACTTCAGTATTTCATCTCTCTTGAAAAACAATACTTTTGCAGTTTTTCAAGACAGATTAACAGTTTATCCTTGAGAGAATTTGAACTTCCTGGTTTATTGATTTCAGATATCTTCTGAAATTTAAAATTTAGCTCAAATTTTCCTATAGCTCTAAGCTGCTCGCTGCCTTTTTTATTACTATCAGCCAATATCATCTTCCTTGTTTTGACTTTAATTATTTGTGTTGCTATTATGCAGCACTATGTTGGATAACTAAATTATGTAACTCTGTACTTAAATGTAAACTTATGCAGCTGCTGAATGTCATCTCTGGCATTTCTTAGTTGCCTTTATTTTTGTTACTGCAATGCTTATATCAATAAGGAAGAATCCATTTGCATTTTCAGATTGATGTTCTGTTATTGTATCTGATACATCATATACATATATGTGTGTGTGTTCTCTGCTGCTCTGAAAGTCGTGAGAAAATGCTTAGTTAACTAACACTTCTGTTTTCAGATACCCAGCACTTATATCCATCATCCTCTCACTATACGAGGAACTGGGACAAACTGGTAGTTGAAATCAAAGAAGAGGAGAAGAATGAGAAGTTAGAAGGAGATGCTGCTTTAAATAAACTCTTCCAGCAGATTTATTCAGATGGTACAGACGAAGTGAAACGTGCCATGAACAAATCGTTTGTAAGTCTTCATTCTTTTTCTCTGAAGAAATGTGTAACCGCACACTGAAACAATTTACTAAGCTTTTGCATGAACCAGGAAGCCTCTGGCTACCAAAACCTTGGGCCTGTAATGAATGGCAGTGATTCTGTCGGAGGTATTGGTATAACGAGTCTCGCTGAAAGCCGTGATGTTGTACAGTAACGAATGCGACTCTGCAAGTCCCAAGTTTGTGCCTCAGTGAAGCTCATGCTTCGTCAACGGTCTCTTTGTTTCAATCAGTGTTATCAAGGGAAATACAGTTTTCAGGAAATAACAGGCTCATCCAAAGCTTGAAGAGTTGCCATGAGTGAAAGGATCAAATTCCTTTTAAGTGTTTATATCTGGTTCCTTCTATTTGTAGCTCTTAAACGCAAGAACCTGACTGACCTTTTAAAAGCTTCGAGTCAACGAAGTAACATATGATTGTGTCCGGTACTGATAAGTGTTGTTGGGCTGAAGATTATTGAATGATGGCTTTGTCAGATTTTATTCTATATATACACAGAATCTCTGTGTAACCTGCTTCTATGTGAAGCTAAATTCTTCACTTTTCTTCAGAATTTGTTAATTTGCTATAAGAAATGTGGCTTTTATGTTGCTAGAATTCTTCTAGCAAACTAAACAAGCTTTCTCTTGTATTGCAGATGGAGTCTGGAGGCACAGTTCTGAGCACCAACTGGTCTGATGTTGGTAAAAGAAAGGTCGAAGTAAATCCTCCTGATGACATGGAATGGAAAAAATTCTAATCCTGTTTTTAATCTTTTACCATCTATGTGTTGCCATAGTCATGTACTGACCACTGTGTGTGGACATAGCATTCTTGGATTCAAAGCACTGAATGTTCCCTTGGAAACAGGAATTGTCTTTGCATTTTGCGTGCT
Source organism: Xenus cinereus (assembly GCA_025774025.1). NCBI lineage: Eukaryota > Metazoa > Chordata > Aves > Charadriiformes > Scolopacidae > Xenus > Xenus cinereus. The sequence goes on along the minus strand of JAOXJK010000001.1, from coordinate 177,769,371 downwards.
TTAGGAATTCCTTCATCTGCAGATGTTAAAGATATACTCAAGAGTGGAACCCTGTTTTCATCATCTCTGTCTAATTTTTGGAAATTGAGTCAATCACAGTCTAAATTTTCTACCGCCTTTATCAGCTCTGCTCTTTGGGGATGGGGTGATCTCTCATGGGCTGGTCAGGATTTATTGCCTTACGCCCAATATTTCTGTTCAATAACTTATTAGATCTTGGCAACTTTGGGTAAAAACACTTTTCAACAACAGTGTTAAAATTGTTTGCTCTTTAACTCTGCTAAATAAAAGTGTAAATATAACTTTTTCTATACAGAATCCGCTTCATTTCATTTTTGGTAATCTTGTTTTTCAATGAGGGAATCACTTTTCAATGGGGAAATCACACATGTAGGTAAGGATGTGGATACACTGCTTTTTAAAAAAAAAAAAAGCAACTGGCGAGTGTAAGAGCAAAACTTGCATTCAGTGAAAAGGATGAGATTTCTACTCTTGTGGCAGACACAAAATTTCTACTTATGGAATCCTTCCACCTGGGTGATAGGTTGAACTGCGCTCATACGTGATGGAAGGGAGAAAGTCGGTTGTGGCTGGAAACTTCTACAGAAAATCAATTTGCAAATCAAAGATAGCAAGCAGTTACTTTAAGTTCTGTTATTTCAGAATATTGGAAACTGTTTATATTTTAGCAAAGCGCCCATGTCTCTGGGTTTCCTTCAGTTCAGCTTTTCCATCATGATGAAATTTTAAGTAACAGTATTCATAGAAAAAGAACTGAGAAATGTAAGAAATAGTCTCTGCGCTTGGATACAAGTCTGCAGGGCCCGTAGATGCTCAAAAGCCATCTGGATATAGTCCTGGACACCTGGTTCTAGGTGGCCCTACTTGAGCAGGGGGGGTTGAACAAGATGACTTCCAGAGATCCCTTTCAACCCTCAACCATTCTGTGATTCTGTGAAGGGAATATGAACTTAGAAAATTGCGGTAAACATGCCTGGTCCACACGCCGCTGTCTTTTGGGAATTCAGAGAGCTACCTGAATATCCTGTGATTCTAGAAACCCCTGTGAATTGCAAGTGTCAGCAGCCCCCCTGAAAGCCACTTCATTCCTTGCCTAACCATTGGATGCTGCTTTGAGTTTGCTACTTTTCCTTGCCTTCCTAACTATCTAGCCTTTTCCAGATTGTTCTGTCTGTTTTCTTTGTATTTGGTATGTTATTTTACTACAGGGAAAATGTGATTAGCTTGGTAAAATATAAAGGCTATTAGAACAGGTGTTTTAATAGGACAAGTGAAGTCTGCAGCTGTTACAATAATAAATGTATGTAAAAGATGATTGAAAACTAAGGAGGAGGAAGAAAGGATGTATTCTGTTCCTCCTGAGGACTCGGAATCTTAAGTTTTGGAGTGATGATGGGGAAGTTTTGGAGTGATGACAGGACAAGGGGCAACGGTTTTAAATTGGAAGAGAAGAGATTTAGATTAGATATGAGGAAGAAATTTTTTAC
>JAOXJK010000001.1:177748010-177759171 GCA_025774025.1 Xenus cinereus | reverse complement strand
GCAACCTGGTCTGGTGGGAGGTGTCCCTGCCCATGGCAGGGGGTTGGAACTGGATGATCTTTAAGGTCCCTTCCAACATAAACCATTCTACAAGTCTGTGATTCTATGATTCTATTTGAGGGCAAATTGTGTTTCTACCTACTGGACTCTTTACATTGTTAGTACATGATGAGGATCAGCTGCTGTCTGATCAAGAGCAGCTTTGGTTTGTTCCCAGATGGTGCTGTCCCTGTTGGATCTCTCTAGTGCTGCTTCCGTATGGACCTGACCCCTGAAAAGCCACTTGGCACCAATTGCTCCATAATCTTGCCACCTCAAGCACTTGTGCTTGTTGCAGACTGAGGTCTAATGAAGACTGGGATTGAGGGAGAGAGAAGAGGACTGGGGGAAGACTTTTTTAAACTTCTTATAAGTTGTTTTACAAGTCTCTACTTTGGGAGAAAAGCTGGACAGCCAAAGACTGTGCAGATTAAAGAAAGACAAAGAAACCCCACATCACCAGTATTTACCTGGCTACAACAATCTTGGGCTCTGAAAGATGACAAATGCAAATACTTACGTTATATGGGTTGTCTGGGTTAAGCGTTTCGTCGGTTTCTTGTCCCATTGGCCCCGTTTCATTAGATTGGTGCCCAAGCTCTCGAGTCAGCTGCGTGGTGGGCGATCTGGTGTTCACTTCTTCCATAGCAGCTTCCAAGTCTTCCGTATCAAAGTTTGCTTCTGCTTGGCGTTTGTTTCTCTTCATTTCTCTCCTTTGGTGATCTGAGGAAGTAATCACAGGAGGGTAATCTCGTCTTCAGCACGTCCCTGTACTTGACCACACGCTGTTTAAGGTGTTGGTGATTTCTTTGAGTATTTTTAAAAAGGGGAGGGGGAGGCAAAACTGTGTGATGGCAAGCTTGATGAGCATCCCCATGGGAGCTGTTTGCCTTGCGGTGTTGTATCTGCAGCCAATGTCAGTCCAAAAGGGTGAGAGTTTTTTTTTCCCTTTTTTTTTTTTCCCCTTCTTCCTACTCTTTAGGCAAAGCAAGTGTAAGGAGATTTGGTTGTTTGGGGTTTTTTTTTTGACCCAACCTGTGGTCACTGATGTTAACTTGGCAGCAGTTGCCAGCACTAGCAAGACCAGTCATATGCAGCTGATTTTTTTTTTTTAAGGTGCTTTGATGACAGGCTGGTGCCCTGCTCCCAAGGGCAGCTGGTGAAACTAGTGGAAACAGCTTCTAGACAGCTTTGGTACTGCTCTTTGCCCAGTGGGATATACAAGGACAAAAAAAAGTGGAGAATATGGGCAGTTTGGATCCACAGGCTAAAATGTGGTGGTTTTTTTTTTTTCTTTTCTTTTTTTCCCCCCACCCTGTTTTGAGTGTTCCAATATTAACTGGACTAAGGAGGAGTTAAATCTTTTCAAGCCTTCTCTTCTCCTCCCAGGCCTGGAAGTTACCTGGAGAAGTTGCCACCTCCCCGGTGACTCCTGAACACCTTTTGCTAAGCTTGACTGTGGGTGGTGGGAGCACTTCAGTCCTGCCACTCCCCCCAGGACCTCATAAACTTCATCTGCCAGTTGCCTACCTAAAGCATCTCATCCTTCTACTCCACTGAAATCCTCTGGAGAAGCAGGGTAGGAAACAGGACAGGCTGCAGTCCCAGATCAGGAGCTTGATATTCCTCAGCTCTTGGCCAGGTGTAATGTTCCTGCTACATGGTGTCAGCTGCCTAAACATTTTTGGGGCTAGTTTAAGCCATTGGCTTCTCCTTCTGTAGAAGGAGGCTGACGTCTCTGGGGATGTTTTATCTCATAGTAAGTCGCCCACGCGGGCTACACAAATTGTCCCAGGAAATACAAATGTGGAAAATGTCTAGGAAGTGTGGATAAACTCCAAACTTGCAATCTTGGCACCAACCCTCAAGGGCTTGGGAAGACAGGCTGGGCAAGGGAGGAAAAGATCCTGGTTTACCCAGGTGTGCAGGTCTCGGTGGCAAACCTGCTTTGGGGAAGGCCTTTAGATGAAGGGAGGGATAACACACTTTTCAAATAAAAAGAAGTGTTACCTTTGGGATATGTTGGTCGCAGCCAGAAAATTGGGAGATCCCCGCAAAGCTCTAAAATTTTGGGGCTTAGGAAACTGTTATGCTTGATAGGCTCGTCTGCAGCCACCCAGATAAGGGAGTTTTCGTCAAATCTCACAGGCATGATTTCATCTTCCTGCAAATAGAAGAGCACAAATCCTTTGCTAGCTCAGTGAACAGTCGTGTGCCTCCTTCCTGCTAATTCTTGAGCACCAGGCTGTATAATCAGCCGCTGCAGTTAATACCCAGCCTCCTCGTGTTTCGTGAGTGTGAACCCATTGCACCGAGCCAAAGCCCGAGTAAAGGTTGCCACCACTGAAATGAATGGCAAAGCTACCGTCAGTTTTGCTGGGGCTGAAATTTCACCCGTCTCTCTCTTGGAAGGCTTTTGCCCCATGTACAAGGACGAGGTGTCGGGAGATCTTTCAGCCCGGAGCGCCAGATTCTCAAGCGGTAGAAACCGTGAAGATTTACCACTTTCAGCAGAGCAGCGATGAAATACGCCAGCCAAAATCGAGACCCTCATCTTTTATCGTGCCCCGTTCTCATTTGATGTACTCCCAAGAGATAACTGTATTTACAATAGGGGGGGAATAAAAAAAAAAGTCTTGTTCAAAAGCTTTAGAGAGGATTATAGCTTGAGAACTGCTCCAGCTTCCAGTTTTAAGGCAACGTGATCGCTCTGATTAAAGGTCTCGTTTGGTGAAAGCAATTCAATTGACCAAAAGCTTGAAGTGCGAGTTAAAGGAGCCTGCCTTTTTGAAGTGTACCCTGCAGGTTTTTGGTTCATATCTTCAAAGTAATGTAGGAAAATGCCAGTGATTGATTCTTTAAAGTTGTTAGTTCAAAGTATTATTTTACATAAAATGTGTAAGTATTTTATAGCAACAGTGAAATATTAAAAGAAAACCAACTTGTGAATCATGAAAACCAGTATGATTTCAAAGTTAAAATTCTAAATTGCTTCCATAAAAGTCATCAAAACTTGTTATATAACTGACTAGATCAATTTATTCCGTCGAGTTGCTGTTCCTTTAATGTGTTTATTGATTTCTTTTGTAGGTCTCAAGTCATCTAAGTTCGCTATCCAATCTGTCTAGTGAGAAGTGCTCTTTATTTATATTCTCCCACTTAAGCTTTTATCAGCATCAGAAATATCTGAATCTAATTTTCAGAAATAAAAATATCCTTTGTTTCTGTTCGAGGTGATCCTGACTTGTGAGCAGGCGGAGTTCGGGCGACTCTAAAAGCTTATTTTGATCGACCGTTTTTATAGGCAGTGTTGGTTATGATACATGTTGTAAGAAAATATACTTTCTCCTAAATACATGTGTGTCAGGGAGGGGGCTTTCTCTAGAAAAAGAAATACTACTTTGCCATCCCCATCGTGCATCTAAGCTGGGAAGTTAAGCAAGAGGGAAAGGTTCATATCCCAATGGGAGCATTAAGTCGGCTGCTTGGTTTGGCCTTGGGGCGTACGACGTGTTGCAGGGGTTGTGTGGGTGATGCATCCTTGGAGATGGAAATAGGTATTCTCTAGCCAGGTGGAAGATTAGAAATAACTTTTTGACTATTTTAGGACAACGTCTTCAGAATTATGACTTTGTTCTTAAAAATGATGAAAAATTGAAACCTTGACTTTAGGCAAGAGTGCTACTGAAGTCAAGAAGCCCAGTCTGCCTTTAAAGTAAGGCAAGGTGGGAAAGATCTAGGTCCCTGCCTGGAATCTGGGCAAGATCTCTTCCCCATCATTGGGAAAATCTCACCAGCTTCATGGGCCTTTGTAACATCGCTGGTGCCTTGCTGATTATCGGGTTGAGATGCCTTTTTCCTATTCGGTAATCACAGCAACATTGCAGGCAGGTGCAGCCTTAATGATGCCTCTCTCCCAACTAATTGTATCTCCTCTTATTTTCTCTGGAGAAGAGCTAACCCAAGGAAAGGGGTTGTGGATCTCCTGTGATCTCCTGCCGGTGGCTGAGCCCCCACCAGTGTCCAGACTCAGCCGTACTCAAGTCACCGGAGCCACTCCTGTCTGAGCAATGGGTCTGGGGGTCTGAGCTCTGGGAAACTCAGGCTTCGCACACCTAAAGTGATAGGCTTTTTTACAGATGTGAGTTAAAGAGAGGTTTTGGCAGTATCTGGGTGAGAACTGCAGCATTTGTGGTGGTTGCGATGCAGATTCCATGAGATTTAGTCAACACGTTGTCCTAAAATGAAGCCTGATGCTGTTTAAGAAGGCAAATTATTAATTTTTTAAACTATTATTTCTTCTGAGTTAGCTGAATTTTTGCAAGAATGTTTTCCACAGTTCCCCTTTATTGACTATTTCAGAGGAATTGGGTGGTGGAGTCCCTGCTTCTGCTCAAGAGTGTTGCTAGAAATCTCCTGGGATCTACCACTATCCCTCTTTGCATTGACTAAAGCAGCAGCTTCCTCCATGCTCTCCCTTCCAGCCTTGTGCACAGCCTGACCCCAGGCAGATGTGCTTGTCATTGAGGTCTCCTGTGGATCTGCTAGACACTGGTCAGCCCACTCCTCAGTCTGCAGATTCCCACCATGCCCCTAGACACAGAGCAATAAGTGCACCTCTGGCACCAATCTTGCTTTTCTTACCTTTTGGGGACCACTTGCAATCGGTCAATGAACCCTCAACTCTCCACCGATGACTGCTCATTGCAGGGGGTTGGGACTAGATGGCTTTAAAGGTCCTTTCCAACCCAAACCATTCTATGACTTCAGTGGTTTTCGTATGTCACTTTTATATATATTCAAATACCCCTTTAAGTCCCTCTCCATACAAAGATTTGTGTTTTTTTTTAAAAATAAATAAATTGCCCCTTACCAGCTCAGAGGAGAGGCTCGCTTTAGTCATGGCATCAACTTCGGGGACGTGAGCTTTTGGCTGAGCTTTGATGTAACACTTTTCTCCTTCAGCAAAACGGATTCCAGTTATGCCCTGCAAAAGCAGAAGGCGGGGGGTTGCGTGCAGCCCTCCAGCTCCCCACCGCCCCCAAGAAAGTGCTTAAATTTGCCACTGGATTTTTCATCCCGAAGGTTAAATCTTATTTAAAACCAGATGCCGTGAACCACTCTTCCCTCCTGGTTTTAGCTTTACGATTTTTGGGCAAATGGGTCTAGAAGTTTTCACTCGGTTTCTGAAGGATTGGGGGTGTTTTATATAAGTGCCTCCACGCCAGCTGTAGGCTACTTGGAGGAGCTCTGTGAAGGAATTAGTTGACACGATTTGAACCGTAACTTAGCACCCAACGTAGGCAGCCTCGCAATTTGTGTTAGCTGGCGGTGTGGCACCTTTATGACACAGATTTAACAAAAACGTGGGGGCAGCTCGGTCCGATTTATACACATAAGTGGCTGTGACAGCAAGGGGGAAGCTCGTGACGGGGAATTCGCTGCAGAAATCTGTGTGTGGGACTTCCTTCGTCTGGCCTCCGAGGGTGAAATGCAGTTGCCTAAACCAGGGATGTCTAGTTTTAAGCAAGAGGAAGGGTATCTCAGCAGCTCCAGGGGGCTGCAAGGTCTCCTGCAAGTCTGGGGTTGTATCTGCCACAGCCCTGTGCCGGCACCTTGGGTACCAACACTTGGGCAGGGGAACCTTGTCTGTAGCTTCCGTGTTTCTGATGTAGGTTTTGGGGTACCTGTAAAAGAGCTCTCCTTTATGTTGTGAATTCAGATATTTTCTTGTAGATGTATGTTTTTCATAGGGTTGCATGAGCTCCATTCGACCACTCTATGTTGTGAATTCAGATATTTTCTTGTAGATGTATGTTTTTCATAGGGTTGCACGAGCTCCATTCGACCACCTAAATATAAACATCTAGTGCCATTTGAGAGATGCTGGATTTCTGCCCAACCTCGAGCTGCCAGGCCGAGGGGGCACGGGTGTCATCACAGCCCTTCTCACCTGCCTGGTATGGGCACCATAGATACTGTAGGCATCTAATGGGGCTTGAGATGGACAGTACTGAGGCACCTGAGCCTCATCCTGCGTGCCTGCGAGTCCTGTGCAGCTGGACAGATGCTCATCAAACCTAAATGACTAATTCTAAAGCGGTGAGGGAGGGGATGGCAGTGCAGGGATGAGCGCACAGGGGAATGAGACTTTGTGGTGCACCGAGCGTGCGAGGAGCATCCTAATATTGCCAAATCCAAGTCTTCACCGACCGTGCAATCCCTGGAGCGGTGCCAGTCAATCCAAAGCTGCTAACGTAAATGCCTGGCTGCTGGAAGTGCATCTCTTCCATTTCTTTCTCCTTTATGCGCGTTCTTGGCTCAAAACCCCACTGGCAGCCTCCCTGTGCTCTGGCTGAGCCGGTCCCCTGCCCGCTGTAATTACCCGTGGGCACAGTCCCTGGGAGGTGCCTTCAACTGGTCGGTGCTGGGAGCCCATTTCTGACCTGAGCTTACCAGCAGCACGCACGGGAGGCGACGTCAATTCAGCTTCTCTCCAGCGGGCTGGTGCTTTTGTGCAGATGTGGAACGGTGAAGGCAAATGAGGAGACCTCGTTGTGGGTGCCCTTATTCAGCTGCTAATATAATGTTGCCATGGTGACGTTAAGGAGAGTTTCAGGAGGGCTGAGCTGCAGCTGTCAGAAAAGTCAGGGTCCTGGGTCTCCTGGAGTCAATTTGTTTGTACTTGCTGAGAAGGCCAGGAGCTGAGTTTCCTCACCTTTCCAGATTCAGCAAGTGGAAAAAAGGGGCTGCTCCAGAAGGCCTGGGCAAGTCTTTCTGACAGCGGCATCTTTATTTTAAGTGCTGCTTTGACTTACAGGGGACTTACCTCTGAAGTTGAGTGTTTCACACCCCAGAAGGTTAATTGCAGGGTCTGGGCCCTGCGAACAGGTTTCCGCAACATCGCGGGGATGTGCCTTTGGTAGCTCAGAGGTGGTGCAGCTCGGCGACCCGCTCCGTCCGAGCTGCTGAGCCCTGCTGAGGCTGGGCATCTGTTAGCCCGAGCTCTGTCAGCGCCGAGCTGCCGCAGCCAAGCCCCTGGGCTACCCCCCTGTGTTTGCTGTCAGCCCACGCGGGTGCATTTGGTGCCCGGATGCATAAGCTGTGCTTAAATGCCGCCATCTTCTCCCCTGGGGAGGAACCCAGGCCAAGCTCCCACCCATGATCTCAGGGCAGAGCGTGATGGTGGTCTCTCCTGGCATCTACCTGGCTTACTATGTTGACCCCATGCTCCTAAAATGGGGATATTTTGGGAAGGAGTGTGTGGGGTTTTTTTTGGTTCAGATCATAAAAAAATCATGCAGGGGCTGTGTCACAGCCTCCCGGAATATTTTTCTAGCAAGACCCCTAAGGGCACGTGTTGCAGCTGTGTTCAATGGTTTGAAAATGCAAAGTGCTACATGGAGCCAAACCTGATGCAGCCTAATCCATACCGCTTCCCGGAGTGCGACCTGGCATCGGCCTATCCCCAAAAGGCACTTAGACTTTGTTTTGGAGGAAACTGCCTGTCTTGCTGTGAAAGCAAGCCATGAGAGCGTGGATGCTTGTGGTTCCAGCCAGCTGGGGGCTGGAACCCGAGACCCTCCCGGGGCAGAGAGGTCGGGGCAGGGCAGGGTATCCTTAGAGTCCAGCTCTGGAACATCTTACATGAAGGCCACAGGTGGTGGTACTTACAATCTGAAAATCATGAACTTCAACAGCCTCTTCACTCCCACTTCCCGTTTTGAATGTCTCTAAGTTGTTTCCAGCATCTATTTCCATCGATCCGTCTTGTACTTTTCCATTAATGCTCATAGTATAGTGAACATTGTACACCTGAAATCAATCAAAGAGCAGTAGCAGATGTCAGCAATGGCTTATTGCTTTCCTCCTACACCAGGCGATGGGTCAAACCTGACTGCCATAACCCTATTCAGCTCCTAACTTTTATTTCTGTAGGCATCTGATAACCCTCCAGCAACCACCACCACCCCACTGCAACACTTCGCTGTCGTGTCAGGCCAGCAGTGGAGCAGGTTGCCCAGAGAGGTTGTGCAGTCTCCATCCTTGACAGTCTTCAAGGCCCAACTGGATAAAGCCCTGAGCAACCAGCTCTGCCCCCACAGCTGTCCCTGCTCTGAGCAGCAGGTGGGACTAGGGACCTCTTGAGGTTCCTCCTCCAGGGACCACTCACAGTTTTACTTCAAAAACAATGTGGGGCGAGTCCACATCCAGGCTCACTCTGATTTAAAAACCTTCTTCTAGGTCTTATTTTAGCAATCACTTCTTATGCTGGCATAGTTCCCAAAGGGAAAGCAGGAGTGAGCATCCTACTCTGAAGGAGGCAAACGCCTATTTATCTTTCAGGATGTTCTGCTGAGGCGCAGGAAAACGGGTTCCTCTTGAATATGAACATGCTCCCTAGCTTGTAATGGATGTGAACTTTGTTTAAATTGGATGTGAAGTTGTATAGACTCGTATTTTCCTTGTCAGCGTATTTGCTCTTATCCTATTTTCAATGAGGAAAGCTGCAGCGTGGTTTGTATTTGCTGGAGGACCACAATCTGTGGAGGAGTTTTTGCGATTCTCTTGTGCAGCTCTGCTGAAAGTGCTGCACAAGCAGTTTACTTTTGGTCTTAAAAAAGCCTTACAGCATTTTAATGAAAAATTTACACTGACAGCTAGAGACAAATTTCTTCTTCTCTCACCTTCAATCAGGAAAGTCTAAGGTGCTAAAGATTTATGGTTTCTCAACTCTACAGATTCAGCCTCATGTTCTTGGCTGTCTAGGACTCCTGTTGAACGTGGTCCATAAAGCTGGCCCAGTGTACATGGTCTCCCCTGCTAGGGGCTGAGCTGGGCTTGAGACTTTGTTACCCTTGTTACTTATGGGAGAATTTAAAGATTTAAAATAAAAATACTTTTTTTTTTTTTAATGAATGACCCTAAATATAATTTCTACATTTGCTTCCTAAACATTTGCGAGTCAAGTGTAGCCTTCTGAGTTTGCAAGCAGCTTGGAAAATAACTCTAAGCTTTCCCAGTGTCTCTTTCACTTGGAGATCAACTTTGAAGCTTAATGACAGCTATGGACGTGACACATTTTGCAAAGCAGAATTTAGATGACGGGAGGAATAAAAAAAAAAAAAAAGGGAAACTTTGTCCTGCATTCCACAAATGCACCCACCCGGTCAGAACTGAATATGCTGTACCCCCTCCCTGCCTACCTCCCCGTTCCAGTCCCTCCCCCTTTTCAAAAGCCAAGAGAAGCAGATGGCTCTACGGCACGTCCCAGGGGTCAGCCACGCGTCCCGTCTTTTTTTTTTTGGTGTAAAACCTCGTGCTTTCTGATTATGTGAATTGTCCCTCTGTGACGGGTGTATCTCGCAGAGGGACCTCTGCTCTGGCTGCTGGGATTCGCACAAGGCTCTCCTTGACGGGGACCGGCGCTGGGCCGGAGGCGGTACGAAGCTTCTTCCAAAGTAAATTCAGAGATACTAATTGCACTTACAGAGCAAGTTAGGTTCCCATGTGCACCATCGTATTTCAAATATGTTTTAAACCCGATTCTTATGTAAACAGAAAGAAAAGTTAATATTTAAACACGCCGTAGTGCTCTGAAGTTTGGTTCCTAAACTGATCGGTTTTGTTCTTGGCACACAGGGTTCTTCCTGTACCCCAGGAAAATGTAAATAATAAAACTTATCATGACTTTAAAAATTCCTCCACAGCTGCTAACCGTAAAGGCTCATGTGTATGCACAGTCATACAAGCCACCAGCGTGAAATAATGGTGCCTATTAATGGGTTAAATATAGCATGACATATTTGAGGGTCCAGGTAGGATCTGGACCAAGAATGCTGATGATGTGAAAAAGGAATTTACCCATTTCAATGCTTTTTTTGTCCCGAGAGCTGGAGTTTGCCCGGGATGTGAATCCCTGGGGGCTTGTTGGGGTTTGAGTTTGCTGAGGATTTGCGAGCAGAAATCAATGTAGCGTCTGTGCTCTCGAAGATACGTTTCAGGTTCATTAATAAAGGTGCTTCCACGAGGCTCCATCCGAACAGCCAGTAAAGATAATGATCATGGAGGGGTTTGGGGGACGGTTTTTTTTTTTAAAAGAAAAGGCATGGAGAAAATAAAGATCTACTTAAAGACCTCTTTACCACCCTCGCAAAGAAAGTTTCCAGCCTCTGCCTCTTCTCCCACGAAACCGCCTCCAAAAAAACCCCCCCGCCCCGTCCCGACGTGAGGATGCTCCTCCAGGCTCGGCGCCCTCACCTGCCGCTCGGTGGCTTTCCAGAAGTAGAAGGCGCCGATGGCCCCGGCCAGCAGCAGGAGGGCTCCGGCGATCAACACGGCCGCCCCCGCCTTCAGCAGCCGCCCCGGCCCGGGGGGCGCCGCCGCCGCGGCCGCGTAGGCCTGCGGAGAGCACGGTGCTGGCTGCCGGGCAGGGACAGCCCACCCCCGGTTGTGCAGACTCGACCCCCGGCCCGGCAAGGACCCCCGCCGTGGGACCTGCTCCCCCCACCCCCTCTCCGCTTCGGGACCCGGCCCGGCCGTGCGGACGATGGCGTCCCGACCCGACCTCTTTGTTTCTCCGCATCCCGCTCCTGCCCGACCCGGCCCTTTCGGTTCTGATCCCATCCGTCCTGATCGGAGCCGATAGGATCCGTTCGGTTCTGATCCCATCCGTCCTGATCGGAGCCGATAGGATCCGTTCGGTTCTGATCCCATCCGGCCCGACCCGTTTCATCGCGATCCGACCCATCCCATCCCGTCCCCAGCCGACTCTCTCTGTCCCATCCCGTCCCGTCCTGACCCACCTCATCCATCCTATCCCGATCCATCCCATCCAGACCCGCTCGGTCCCGTCCCGTCCTGACCCACTTCATCCATCCTATCCCGACCCATCCCATCCCGACCCACTCGGTCCCGTCCCGTCTTGTCCCGTCCTGATCCATCTCATCCATCCTGTCCCGACCCACAACATCCCGACCCGCTCGGTCCCGTCCCGTCCCGTCCCGTCCCGTCCTGACCCATCTGATCCGTCCTATCCCGACCCACTCGGTCCCGTCCCGTCCCGTCCTGACCCATCTGATCCATCCTATCCCGACCCACTCTGTCCCGTCCCGTCCCACCC
>JAOXJK010000001.1:177718647-177747910 GCA_025774025.1 Xenus cinereus | reverse complement strand
CCATCCCTGGAGGTGTTCAAGGCCAGGCTGGATGGGGCCTTGAGCAACCTGGTCTAGTGGAAGGTGTCCATGCCCATGGCAGGGAGGGTGGAGCCAGATGATCTTTAAGGTCCCTTCCAACCCAAACCATTCTCTGATGTTCTATGAGTCCCTCCCCATCTCTCCTGTAGGCCCCCTTTAGCTATTGGAAGTGTTACTCTGCTTCAGTACAGCACTGCAAGAAATGGACTTCCATCATTTTTAATTTTTAACCTTCAAGTAGATTAAATGAAATTAAAAAAAATAAAAAAACCAAATGTAAAAAGATACAATAATTATAATCCAGGTGGCAAGAAACCGGCGCTGTGTTTATCAGTGGAACAGTTTGGGAGTTATCCTGAACCAGTTCATACCACTGATGAAGGCATTTCTTTGCATCAGCCTCCTGCAGCCGTCAGATAAAACAGAGCTGCACCGTCTGCATAAACTGGGTTTAGATACATAAATCTTAGCAAAGTGGCTTCTTATTTTGAGGCAAAACCAGGAGGAATTATACGTTGCATTAAATATTTTCCTCTCGGTCCTCTTTTCAACTGTCCGAAAGATCAATTAAAGTGCTTTTGCATAAAACAGAGAGAGAAGTGCTTTGCAAGAAAGAAATAAATAAATAATGAAGCCGCTCTTTGCTTTTAATATGATCTCTAAAGAAAACAAGCACAACGGCTTAAAGATTCCCATAGTGAGAAAAAAAGAAAATGCAGCAGGTTTAATCAGTCACTTACGAGGTAACAAAGTAGATTTCTCAAGTCTTCGCTCTCTTGCAAAATTTTAAGTGCTCACACACACAAATATTAGTCACACGCTGCAGCGAGCTCAGTGTTTCCCCAGCCCTCGCACAGGAATATGTGCAAGTCCCTCCCTTGCACTCACATGCACACATTTGCTGTTTCCATCCCTTTTCAATTTGCAAGGAGATCAAAATGAGATGATAAGCAAATCCTGCCGTTGATTTTAACACCTTCCTCCCCTTACAAAGGTCCTGCTGTCCTGCATATCAGCATCCTCCAGGTCCAACTACACCGTGAAGTCTGGAAACATCAGAGCAAGCTCTCTGCACGCTGACCGGTCAGGTGACTCATGGCCAAAAGCCTCAGCACTGAGAGAGCATCATCACCCAGTTCAACTGGTCTCCCAGTTACCAACCGTAACAGGAACTGAGGGGAAGTAGAGAGAGATGATCCCACCGAGCAAACTCAAGACCTACTTTGTTCTCCCTCAGACTGCCCCATATCATGTCTTCGCAAGGCAAGGAAGGAACTGCTGCCATCAAAATCCCATCTTCTTAGTTTCTAAGGAAGAAATGTTTTACAATAGAGGTGGTGAAACACTGTCTCAGGATGCCCAGAGAGGTGGTAGATGCCTCTTCCCTGGAAACATTCAAGGTCAGGTTGGACAGGGCTCTGAGCAACCGGATCTAGTTGAAGACGTCCCTGCTCATGGCAAGGAGGTTGGACTAGATGACCTTGAAACATCCCTTCCAACCCAAACTATTCTTAGTTCTCAAGACAGAAGCAAACCATTACACCATCACATCGAGATGAACAGAGGACCTTTCCAAGGCTGTGCTGCTGGACATTTGGTGGAATAGTATCTTCTCCCTCCCACAGCATCAGTGAAACGCTCAAATGCTCTTCTTTTTTGCCCAGCCAATGCCAAGATGTTGGGCTGACTTCCAGGAAGGCAGTCTGGAAAAGGAAATCTCAGCTCCAGGAAAAGCTGTGACAGGGGACAATAGCCATCCTCACACCCAAATGCAAAAGAGCTGATAGGAGAGAGAGAGAAAACAGTGCCCTACTCAATAGAAACAGGAGGAAAATAACTTGCAATATTAAAAATCAACAAAAACAACGCACCCAACCCCCCCAGAAATAAAACCAGAACCTAAGAGGTGAATAATTCCTTTAGGCAATATGCAATACCCACACTCCACCTGAATTGTGTGCTGAAGGTTCATGGCTTAATCAGAATCACCTTAAAAAGAAAAGCTGGGGTCAGAAGTACAAGATTTATCTTGAGTAAACGAAATAGGTTTCTCGGTAAGGCATTTTCATTTAAAATAGAAAAAAAACCCAACACGTTGCAGTTTGTCAACTGACCAGTAAGGGGAGTCGGTGCTTAGAGCTTTGAGTCACTTTTGGGTGGAGAAAATTCAAATAACCAATTCTGAGGTTGTGACATTGAGAAAACATTGTCGGCTGCCAGAAGATGCCAAAGGAAGATGGGCAGAGAGTGCCATGTCCAGAAAACCCACTAACCTGGAGAATGGAGAGGGATTGAGAGATACTAGAGTACAAAAAAAGTCATATTTTTGCTTGGAAATGGGTCTTTCTCTTCCTGCAAGACTTACTAGACAACATGTGATGGAGAGCACTGGGAAGGAGAAAGGCAAAGGGCAAATGAAATCAAGTCAAGATGGATCTTGGGATAAGAAAATAAGGGTTAAATCTCAATGCACTTCTGAGTACAATATTCTGACAGTAACATGTTTCCCAAAAAGAAAAGAATTGGGCCAGTTCTTCTGGCGGCCTTGAGAAGACATCTAGGAAGGTACCAGAGGCTTGGGAGGTGACTTCAGAAGCAAGAGCTAATCAGGTACCTTGTCACACACTAGAAACAAGTAGGGAAAAAATACAAATAAAGACTTATTAAGAAGAAAAAAAAAACCTGCTAAAAATCTGAGTGGGATTTAATAATATTACACAGTATCTAAAGAAAAATACCAGCAGTAGGAACTCATTAAGCATTGTATGAGGAACAGCAGCAAAATCACTGCTGCATCCATTGCCACGCTGGGCTCCTCAACAGAACCAGGGCTGCCACCAGCTACTGGGCAGTGGGGAGGTGCACTCCAAGCTTACATTCCTTTTTCCTCTTAATCTCATTAACCTCGTATTTACTCTGTTGTCGGTGATTGCTCAGGATGTTAATAAGCACACTATTTACCAAACGTTATAAATCTGTTTAGCTCTTTCTACCAAACGGGGCTGGAACATGCCGATTCTCCTCATGCTACAGAAAAAGGAGGCAGAGAAATAGAAACCTTTATAAGGACTTCTTTTAAAGATCGTGATTTCTTGCATAAGAATTAAGTGCAAGACAGCCAACTGAATCAGAAAAATATATATATAAAACCCTTCCCTTTTTCCTAATTCCAGAACACTTTCTAAAGTATTCTATGAAGGAGGAACAGACGCACAAACCAAAAATACCCAAGAAAAGACTTATTTCCTACCATTAAGCTGGAGTACATGAAACAACTGTTCTAGCCACGATACAAATTATCGTAACGGTATTCCAGGTGGGTAAAACAGATGTACTTGAAGAAAACTATTTCTGCTGATAAAAAACTCTAAAGGTTTTACAAATACAGTCTGTTACGCCTTGAAAAATGAAACTTTCACCACCCATCTGTTCCTCGCAGAGAGCACCCATTAACATTCACTTTGACCAGAAAGCCCAACTCAAAGTCAACGCATCACAGGCATGGATCATCCCAGGACTTCATGAATCAGCCAAGACAGGCCAAATGAGCTGTCAGGAGGAGAATTTGGATGGAGATTGTCCAATATTAAGCAGTTAAAAAAAGGAAACCACTGCAAGAGTGCACACAGCCCTAGAAGGATTGAAAAAATTATTGAAACATATTTGAACAAACTTGACCCTAAGAAGTTTCATCTAAACATGAGGAGGAACTTTACTTTGAGGGTGGTAGAACACTGGAACAGGCTGCCCAGAGAGGGGATGGAGTCTCTGTCTCTGAAGATGTTCAAAACCCGCCTGGACACATTCCTGTGCAACCTGTTCTAGGTGGACCTGCTTTGGGAGTGGGGTTGGACTAGATGATCTCCAGAGGTCCCTTCCAACCCCGTATCATTCTGTGATTGTGTGAAATTCTCAACACACGCTACATCGTGCATGCGGCTTCTTGCTGACCCATCTTCTCCTTATCTCATCCTCCCACCCTTCCCATCCCACGTCTCTATCTGTTTTCTTCTCCGACTCTCTCTTACCAGGTGGTTTCTCCCCACCAGGGTCTCTCCTTCCGCTGGACACTGTACAGGAAGTGGGGACATGATCTTTGGTTGGCATCCATAGGAACAACTCCATCACAGGGAGGAATTAATGACAACTCTGCCTACCTGCAAGTTTTTGGGTTTGTTTTTTTTTAAGCCATCGTGTATATAACTCACATGATGTCAGTACAGGAATATCACGCTAAAGATCTGTAAAGTAAGGGGCGGGTTTTCCTCGTTTCTATGGTTATAAGCAATTTTAATGACCAACCTAAATAAAAAAAGCTGCAAGAGAGAGAAAGTAGGAAGGAGTGAGGTAGGCGTTTAATTTTGATTGACAAGACATAGCATAACTAGTTAAGATCTGTCAAATGCCTGCTGAGGATCACAAATCCTCAGCACATTGTACGGCAGACAGAATTAGTCTAAATGCACAGCTTTACAAAAAAAAAAATCTTCCTTTCCCGGAGAGATCAGAGTTCACCGTTTCAGTTTCCCCACACAAAGCGCCTCATGTCATAACTACCAAAGGAGCCAAGGTAGGGACAGAAAAAAATATCTACTTCGTATTATTTCTGAGATTTTGAAATGCTACAATGTCTTAACTTTTGTCCCTGGCCAATATATATATACACATTTATTTATATATATATATAAAACATATATACACATACAAATACATATATATATGAAGGGCAGAATTCCCAAAATTGTTAACTACAACAACAAACTATTTGAAAGGTATCATCAACAGCATTGCTTTGGAATGACATCTGCATCACAGAGTGGTGCATAAACACAGAGTAAGGAGATGATTCCTGCGTGAAAGAACTTAAAAAAAGAGATTGAATGCACAAAGAGCGGAACATAGATCGGATGGGAAACATCAGGGAACACAGAGATAATATGGAGAGATGGAAACACCGGCCTGACAGTTGGCTGTGAGGTTCCCTGAAGGTATCCTGTTAAAAAAAAAAAAAAAAACAAGATTTGGGGAAACTTAAGAGCATCCCTACAAATGTTTATGGGTGATGTCATCAAGATGGAACAAATATGGAGCAACAGAGACTTGGACCATTACAAAGCCACTAGTTTTTCCACTCTGAGGGTGGTGAGACAGTGGAACAGGTTGCCCAGAGAAGCTGTGGATGCCCCATCCCTGGAGGTGATTAAGACCAGGCTGGATGGAGCTTTGAGCAACCTGCTCTGGTGGGAGGTGTCCCTGCCCAGGGCAGGGGGGTTGGAACTCGATGATCTTTAAGGTCCCTTCCAACTCCAACAATTCTGTGATTCTATGACTCCTGTCATCATGACGCTCAGTTGGGTGGGTTTTTTGAGCATCTGAAGTGTAGTAGGTTCGTAGGAAATTTGGGTTGGAACCAGTGTTCACCTGTTTGCTCCTAATATTGTCCATGGGAAGCTTTTAAGGGCTACAACTGGCTCCGTGTGCCTGTCTGTGTGTCTGTCTGTGTCTGTGTTTCCTTCATACACCACGTGGACCCCCTGCCTGTACACACCAGCGTGTACATGTGTCTGTGTGTGCACTCTCAGATGCCGGAAAATAAACAGCGCCGGACCCCTTTGGGGCTGACAGTGTCAGACGTGGAGCAGAGGATCCTTTTAAGTCCAGTAGCAAAGAAGAAAAATGGCAATTGCAAAAAGAGCATGAAGGAGGGACATCTGGGTTGTTCCTTGCCCTGCCTGCTCAGCGGCCTAGCCCCAGTTACCCAGAGAGGCAATGGTACTGGAGGCGGGGGCAGCATTGATGAGATCCTTTCTCAGTCTTCTCCAGGCTAAACAGACCCAGGTCCCTCAGCCTTTCCTCATAAGAGAGGTGCTTCATTCCCTTGATCATCTTTGTAGCCCTCCGCTGGACTCTCTCCAGTAGTTCCTTGTCTTTCTTGACAGAACTTCACAGTAATTCAGACGTGGTCTCACCAGGGCAGAGCAGAGTGGGAGGATGACCTTCCTAGACCTGCTGACCACAGTCTTTTGAAAACGCACCCCAGGAGACCATTGGCCTTCTTGGCAACGAGTGTACATCGCTGCCTCATGGTCAACTTGTCCACCAGGACTCCCCAGGTCCCTCTCTGCAGAGCTGCTTTCCAGCAGGTCAGCTCCTAATCTGTACTGGGAAGACCCTGCCATGTGGAGCTCCACCTCACACTGGAGCAGTGCCTACACCAACCAGCTCTGCTGTAGCGATTTTTTTTTTCACAGTATGCATCTCTGGTTGTATTTCTCTTCCTCTCTCTTCTCCATTTTGCTTGTCTGGCATTTTTGGCAGGTCATGCTCAGTTGTAGCACACTACTGATGTGTCTCCCCATCTTGAACCTTCTGGGATCTTGACAGCAGAGGCCAGGCGATGATGCTGTCCCACCGTGGCTCGTCCCAGCTCTTGGTGCACCGAAGAGTCAGGTTTGACCCCTCCAGTTGATTTCCCACATTTTCCTCTGTGTCCCACTCCATAACTGCAGAAGTCTTTGCTGTTTCTCATGTCTAAATCCCTTTCACTGATGGCGACCAGTAGCTTAAAAACCATCATCAAGCAACACAAAACTGGAGAAAACTCAGGCCTCGCTGATCGCCTCACATCTGTCTGCTCAGGGACCGAATCCTAGAGACCCTCTCCCCGTTTCCCTTCCCTTCAACCCAAATTCATCCTTCCTGTCGATGACTGTCATTGACGATCAGACCCTAAACAAAAATTTAACGGGCATAATTGTTGCCAAAAATAAACACAATCACAGCTCATTAAATCAAAAACGAAGCCTACTGTGCAACTTCCTAAACTAGGGCATATTCTAGCCCTGCTCTCGAATGACATACTGTTGTAGGTTGGGGCTAATAATAAGATTATGATCCTCTTCATTAGCAAGTATTTTGTTACACCAAAAATCTCGTGAATGGATATGTCTGTCTTGGCAAAATGTGAGAATCCCAGCCTTTGATCTCAAACCTCCACTTAGCATCGCTGCTTTAAAAAGACAGATTTATTTTAAGGCCCCTGTGCTCGTCTCCCCTGGGAAAACGTGCCAGGGAGGGAGCGCTTGCCCGGGGAGAGCTGCTGCTCGCTGGGGTTTGGCTCCTTTGAGCTGCTTCCCTGCGACTGAGGTGAGGGAGCAGCTGTCCCCCCATCCTGGTATCCATCCGAGCACCTGATGGATCCTTCCCTGGGATGCCAGTGGAAGGATGGAGGGAGGCTATGCCATTCTGGCTAGCAAAAGGGTGGCCAAGGGCACGGTGTGGAGGAGGAATGTTAGCAGAGACAGTGTCAGTGGGAGAACGAGTAGGTGTAATTAGTAACTTTCTGCTGCATATTTGCAGCAGAAGGTACCTTCACTCCAGATACTGTGAGGGCAGCGTGTGGTGAAGAGCAATATCATGCCACGAAGGGTGAAGGATGGGGTGGGAGGGCTCACCCCCACCTGACTGATGGGGCAGCGGTGGCCCTGGCAGATTTTGGCTTGGGCAGACTCATGGTCCCAAGCAATGGTGCCAGCCACCAGCTGATCTGCAGGGATGGGCACCTGGCTGCCGGTCCTCGGTGAGCTGGAGTGTGAGACGGGTCCTGCTCGTGTGGGGAGACGTGGGTGGGAGAACTGGTCCTTCAGGAGGGAGACTTTCTGCCCAAACCCTGGGAAAGAAGCTGTACAGCGTTTCCTTCTCGACTCAAGGTGCAAATCCCTCGAGTAATCCTCCAAACATTTTTTTTTTCTCATGCAGACACCAATCCCAGATATTTTTTTTTCCCCCCAACTCACAGCATCGCTGCTTCTTCTTCCTTTGTTCCACAGGCAGAGGAAAAGCAGCATGAAATTTCAAGCAGAGAGAAGAAGGAAAAAAATGCTCCCCTTAGACAATTTGCAGCTTACCATCTCTAGTTAACCCCTGTGTTCGTGCTTTGCCTTTTGTGTGGGGATGTGTCTGTTTTCCTTGGAGGGTGCGGGGAGCGCATCTTTTGCCGTTTGATTGATTAGGTGACAAGAGAGAAAACAGGGTTTTTTTAGATGGATGCAAATCTGAACAAACAGCCCAGCATTCAGCAGCTCCAGACGCTCGCCGCGGTGGGCAAAGACGAGTGCAACAGCCAGTGTTTGCGGGGCTTAGGACAAAAAAAAAAACAAACGTGACTTGCCTTTCACCGGCTGAATTCTTCATTTGCAATAAAGATGACGATGATACTAGTGTCTGAGCTCAGTCTCCTCTCTAAATAACATGTGTGTGCTCAGCTGGATTAAGCCAACTTCTGAGACTGGAAATCATAATAACAGTCTTTTACAGGACAGCCTTTCTGGTCGTCTAATACTATTATCCTTTGGGCTGAAAAGCATTCCAGAGTACTTGGAGTGCTACGGTGAATGTGAGGTTGCTTAGCTGATAGTACCAGCTTGTCTCAAGGAAGCACATTTTCTCATTATTTTCCAGTTTAAAGAAAAAGTTTAGGAGGAGAAATGGAAATATTAAAAATGAGAAGGATTTGGAGATGCTGTGAGCCTTTCTGTAAGACTCTTGTGGTGCCTTGTGCATTTTATCTTCATTTTCTAAGTGTCCCAAATAGCTATTTGAACTCCACAATGGCCTGAACAGAAATTAGTGAGGGCAACTGAGACCTGGCACCTGATTGACTGCTCTGCTTTTCCATGGTTTTACACCACTTTAACTTCGTGATGATTCAGGTCTCACTTATTTGATGTCTCTTCAAAATAACTGAGGTCCTTTGGGGAAAAAGACCTACAGAAAAAGAAAATTTTGGCTTTGGTATTTGACCCGTGACAGCCTGAGGATTTTGAGAAACTCTAAGGATTCTTACTGGCAGTGAGACCAAAGGATGAAAAGCCACCTACGTATGTCATAACCACTGGATGTTGTGGTGCCCCCGGGATGCTCACTTTTCCTCCTCTCACCCCCTGCCCCTTGCACAGGGTGTGCTGCCACCATCTTCCCTTCTTTGACTAGCAACACACGAAATTTCAAAGAGCAAAACCATTGTTTTTCCTGATAGGCTGTGAAATCCTCCCTGGAGAGCCCTGTAACATCCCCTGCTCTGATGCTACTGTCTGGAGAAAATGGGCATCCCCTTTTGGGGATCCCCAGCAGGATGTCATGTGACCCCACTTGAAGGGATGGCCCGAAATGTGCTCGATGCAGGACTTTGCTCATCCTGAATCCTTCTTCTTCTCTCCTGTGGTCGGGTGAGGACATATGGCCCATTGCGGTTTGCTCTTCCTCACCCCAGGACACTAAAGGCTGATTTGTTTTTCCCCAGGGCTGAATCCCATCTATCCATATGTCTTCATCTTATTCTTCTTAATTTAGCTAGTGGCTGTGCCTTCTGTTTTCCTTGAATTAAAGAAATAAAATAAAATAACTAGCTGTCATTACATGCCTTCATTCCTACCTCTAACGATGTGGTCTCTTTTGTAGCTATTCTGTGTAAATTGCTCATAGGCTACTTTCTTTCTTAACCTCCATCCACAGCTTTGTGCTTTGGAGGTAGCTATTATCTTAAACAACTTGGTAGCATCAATCTGTTTCTTTCCCAGAGGCTTCTTTACACTTTGATGAGAAATCTGCTAAGTTTCTTTTCACTTTGTAGCAAAGGCTGAGCCTGTTTTGTTTCTTTTTTTTTTTTTTTCCTTCCTCATCCGAAGGCACCCATGAATCAACTATATATTTCTCTTTTTCAATCTATGCACTGTTCTTCTAATAATTTCATGACCCAACTTTAGCGAATATTTCCGATGAGATTGTCCTGGAGGTGCCTGCAGCACCAGAAAGTTTTTCACAAATAGAATCTCCTGAAATGTATATTTAACTCACTCTTCTGACAACATTTTGAACACTTTTTTTTTTTTTGGCCTTCATTACCTTTGTAAGACATTTGTGCGGGTTGATTCTAGCAAGTTTAATCCTTATTCACCTACGCTCTGTTTTTTAATTAAGCCTCTTACATCAGGCTTTTTTGATCTAATCCATAATTCTTCTTCCCCTGGATTCAGATCTGTACTTTAAAAATAAAATTCTTCCAAAAAAACCTCCCCCATGTCACATTTAAGAAACTAAACCTGGGAGAGTAAAAGAACCAATAAACAACCATGTCTTCTGCTGAACTTTAGTGCTGCGTTGACTTTTTTTTTTTTTGTCACATCACATCCCTTTTCTTGAGATGGCTGATCCTCAGAAATTACCGTGATATTTCCATCCAGGTTATCCAAGGTCTTTCTGTTCCCCACTATAAGCTGTGAGAGCTTCATTCTCTCTGAGGACCTCTGTTCTCAGGGTGGGACACGGTGGAGAAAATGGGTAAGTTCTCACTGGAAGATCCAGCAGAGAGTGCCATGGCTCACCTGGAGCCATGGACCACTTGGATAAATATTTCCCTGAGAGATAAAAGCTAGGGTAGAGAGACACCAAGAGCAATCATCATTTCTGGGCACTCCCTGTCCTCTCTCCATGAGTTTCCTTACAAAATCAAGCTCTAGCAACAATAACGATAATAATTTTGGCCTCACTAGGGACAAATCTCCTTTCCTGAAGATGCAATTTGATAAGCCTGGAGAAGTGGGGCCCTCATGCGTATCCGGTGTGGACTGCTGAGGGAGCAAATGCTTGAGAAATAGCATGAAAAAAGCTGGGGGCCTTTCAACTTGGACAGCCTGGAAGAGCAAGAGATGGAGGGAGGAGTGGCAGCCTGTGAACCTGGAGGCCAGGTGAGGTGGGAGAAGGGATGGTGAGCTTCTGGGAAGAGCTGGCTGCTGTGGGCCTCACAGCCATGGCTGCCCCCAGCACAGCCCTGTTTCTCAGGGCTTATCCCACTGTGCCATGAGCGGCCATTTCCATGGCCTTTCCTAATTCCAAAAGGGGGAACTGTCAAATAATTTAAGCTCCACACGTTATAGCCTCTCTGCTCTGGGCCACACACAGCATGGGGGAGAGCTGAGGAGCCAGAAAACACCACCGCAGGAAACCAGACTAATTGGAGAGGGGGTGGCAGTGGCCTCTATCCACCAGTGTGTCCTCCATGGGGTCCTGAGAGTGCAGGGGGAAGCCCAGCCCCACTGCTGGGATAGGGGGACGCTGGGGAGGGCTGAGGATGGGCTTGGCCTTTCTCTGTTGCTCACCAGCAAGGGTTTCTCCTTCCTGACAGACCTTCTGGTTGTTGCCTCAAGCTGCTCACCTGTCCTTGCACAGCTTGGCAGGGACAGTAACGACGTCTCCAGGCAGTTTTTGGGCTGGTTTTGGGAAGGAAAAAGAGTTAACTTCCAGAGAACTAGATAAATGTTCTGCAGTACTTTCCTAGGTGGAGAGAACCACCTTGCAGTTTCTCTGCCTTTGAAGGTCTCCACCATCCATGACTTTGGTGGCCCAAAGGAGATGCTCAAGGTAGCTGACTTCCTTGTCCCTGCCCACAGAAAGCCAAAATCGTCCCCGCTTGTGACCACACATGACTCCCTCCTCCTGCAAGGAGGTGGCTGCAGCTGCCCCAGAGCATCTCATTGCCATAAGGGAAGCCGACCCTTCTCAGTCAAGACCAACAAGTAGCTCTGTGGGAGTGATGTCTTCTGTGCAAGCTTGGCCTGATGAAAAGAGATTTGTTCCCCCACTGCCTGTGCTTGTTGGTGCTGAAGAAACCTGGCCCTCAGCTGTGGCAATACTGGTTTTAAAGATGGAGGTGACTGGCATGGCCTTTTACTCTGTGGTGGAGATGCAGCTGGGTGGTCCCTCATGCAATGACTGAGTCAATGTGTGAAGAGGTCAGAGGAAGGCATAAAGTAATGAGCATTTCTCTCGCATTCTGGGGATAATGCATTTTAAAGACCAACTTGGGTTTGCCTGAAATGTGATTTGTTTAATTATTTAAAGCCTGTTGGCATATTTTCCTCAAGGGATGGAAAATCCTCAGCGAAAGGCTCCTTACAGCAGAACAGAGATCTCCATTGTACGCTGAAGGTCTGGGCTCACACTCAGCCACGCGCACTGATCCCAGCACATTGTACAGTGGAAACACTGTGCAAATACCCACCTTCCCAAAGCCAGAAGACGCCTCACGCCAGCCTCTTCTCCACACCTACAAGTTACCAAGTGCCTTCAAGGGCACTTTGTGGGGCAGCTGGAGTTATAAGTGGTAGGTACCTGGTATGGAGAAGGCTTTATAAGACAGTTCTCAAGCACTGTCCCTTTCCAAGCCTCTGCTTGGTTTGGTATGTCTGCATGGTGTGAGGTGGGACAATGCTGACACAGGACTTCTCTTGATTCTCAAGGAAGAGCTTTCTGGTTCTGGAGTCTCATCTCCATATGGCTGCACCATGGGGGACTGTATGAGGAGGTGCAGAGTAGGTGTGGGAGCGAACGAGCCTGCCACAGGACCCAATTGACTAGATCCCATACTTAAATCTGCCTGAAAACAGTTTCTCGCTCCATTTTACTAAGCCTGCTGTGACAAGCAGCACATGCGAGGCTGACCCCACACTGCTGAGATCCCAAGGGATGGTGCCTCTCCCTTTTTGACTGTGAAGTGCCAGCTTGGCAGCTCTGGCTCCTCTATGCCACCTCCAAATCTGACCTGCAGCCTCCAATTTGAGAGAAACCACCATGCTTCATGTGAGTAGACACGTGTGTGTTGGGCAGGGTCAGATGGCTGAGGCAGGACTTCTCTTCAGCATCCTCATTGTACCTAGAAGGTGTTACACAGCAAACAAGCTGTGTGAGACGTGAGCTCCTCCTTTCATCTCCTTCTGTTACGCTGAGCAGAGCGCTAACAGAGGTGCCAGCAGCTGCAGCCATTCTGGCTGTGGGACAAGTTGGAAATGTTCTGGTCTCGGTGTGAAAGAGTTCTTGGCATGGTTCATGCTGGTTACTCCACGAGGAGCCTTCCTGGAGAAGGGATGGGCTGTGGGCTGTCTTGCAGCTCAGAGATCTAGAGAGTAATGGGGACCACACTCTCCCTGGATGGGGGAACCACATCCCCACCGGGATGGGTGCTTGCCACCCAGGTTTTTGCAGCACTGCTTGGTGCTGCAGGTGCTGGTGTACCTGAGTACCAGAGCTGGCACCACGTTACCTTGTCTGTGCTGGTGTCTGCGGCACCTTTTCATTTCACAAATCTCAGGGGAACTACTTAGATTTGCTCTGACATTGTGACAGGGGACCCCAGAGACCGACGCTGTTTGCACTGGCAAGGCCTGATGTCCTCGTGGCATTTGAGCTGGGTCACCGCAGATTCAAATTGTTGTTGATTTTTTATTTCGTGTTTAACCAGGAGACCCGGACTCAAGGCTCAACTGGGGCTCGGTGACTGGTTTCCATGAGGTCCACCCTTCAGCCAGCTTTACAGCTGAGTTGGCCGAGGTGCAAAGGGGTCAAAAGCCCCAAGTGAAACACGCTGAACGGGCGGCTCATTAAGGGCTGAACTGCAGACCCGCGTTCCCAGTCCTCTGCTCTAATCACCAGGCGAGACGTGGGAGAGCCTCGTGGGGCTGATGCTGCTGAAAGAAGAGTCAACAGCTTTATTTTGGAGCTTTATTAGCAAAAAGAAGTAAAGCCAACGTGCCCGACTCTATTATTGAACCAGGAATCTCTGAGTGCTCACAGCCAGAGCTTCCCAGGCGTTTAACTAGGAGGCTGAACAATAAAATATGTTAGGTCCGAAATGGCTAAAGCAGAGGCAAAGCAGGAGGTAAGCCGTCTAATTGGAGAAGTTGCAGCAGGAATCTCACCCCAGGGGTCTGTCCCTTGGGATTAACGGTTTGCTGACATCTGGGTTGCGTGGCACTGCTGCCTTGCCCTGGGTCCCACCAGGGCTGATGGCAGGGAGCCAGGGAGGGAAAAAAAAAAAAAAAAAGTCCTCAAACTCGTACAACAGGGAAGATGAAGATTTTTCTGCTGCCGGCGTGGAGGCCTTTGGGAGAAAGAAACTGGCAGCTTCTACCCAGAGAAGTAGGGTTGCGACTTCCCTCGGCTTGTAGAATCCCAGGAGGAAAATGCAGAGATGGGGAAATACAGTCTCTTCTCCTGATGCTAAGGGTTGCCCCGACAGAAATATCCCCCCCGCTGTCTTGTCCCATCCAATTTTAAAGGTCTGGGGGGGGAAGTCTTACGTCAACTACTCAGGGTGGCTCCTTCGTGGTGAAGGCACAGGTGCCTATTGCACATGGCCTCCTCCCCTGTTTTGGCAAAGGGGTCCCAGGTCTGTCTCTGCCCAGGCATGTGCCTACGTTTGTGGCACGCAGGGGAGGGGTCCTGCTGCTGCCTGTGTCCTTTTCCAGCTGCAGGCAATTCTGAGCCCTTGGCCACTACCAGGGGCAGATAAATTCATTTTTCCTAAATAAGGTGCCTGAGCTAGTTAAGAGAAAGAAATAGCAGCTAAAAATCGAAGGAATTGCCATTTGGAGACCTCTTTTCTTTCCCTCATCCTGTGGACCAGGCACTGCTGGTTGCTGGTTCAGATGCAGATCTTTGGGGGCCACCAGTCAGGTGAGATATGTCCCACTAACAGCCAGCTGTCATAAACTTGCACTTGCCTCTCCCTCTGGTAGCCCATCAAGATGAAACCCAGTTACTACCCCAGCTCCCGTCCCCCTGCTTCCTCCTCCCCCAGTGATCCCGTTGGAGCCATTTACCGAGGCAGATGAAAACCCGAACATGGAGAAGTAAAGAGAAAAAAAGCCTCCAAATGTGCCAGAGCCAAGGGACTGAATTGGACACATGGGCTGGGGACACCTTGGGAGGGAAACCATCCCGGGTCAGCTGCTCCACAGCAACGTGCAGAGTCTCACAGAGGCTCAGAGCTTGCCGTAAATCTAACTAAAGTACTCAGCCTGTTTCGAAATCCACCCACGGCCTTACTTTTTACAAACTCAGGAAGAAAATGGCAAATTAATCCCTTTTTAAAAAGGATGAGTCGTTTCCTTGTCATTCTCCGCGCGGCTCAGGATATGATAGTTCCTGCTGCATAAATACAGATTGTTTCTTTTCACAACTTCCCTTTCATCAGACTGCTAGGAAGGCCTGGAGGTTGTTAAAAAATGTGAAAGAAACTTGCTTCCCAATTAAGGTCAATCTCTTTTATCAGAGTCTTTGCATATAAACTTCACTTTCAGGAGGATTTCTATAAACTCCATCCCCGGCTCTGACAAATTGGGAGATGCCCAAATCTCCAAAGGAGCTGGAGAAGCGGCTGACTTCTTTCCCGGCTCGCAGCGCAAAGCAGGGATCTGATCTGTCATGATGACTGAGAACATGTCACAACAATCTGTTTGCGTTCTTCAGGAAAGAAAAACATCTTTCTCTCCCCGAGCTGTAAGCTAATTTGGAGATTTTGCAAGCTGACATGCAACCTGATTAAAATGACCCCAGGCCAACAATTCTTCTTAGGCAGCTCCGCAATTAAAGTCTAGACCTATCTGTAGCCCAGGTTTGGGTTTTGGTTTTTTTTTTTTTTTTTTTTTTGCTTCAAATCCCTTCTGGGGAGGAAAGAGTTCTGTGTTTTTATTTTTAAATCTACATATTTGGAATTTTTATTTTACAATTTGCTTCTACTGTAGCAGAATGTGCTAAAGGGATCTATATTTTTTCACATTTTGAGCAGATGAAACTCGTACACAGAAGCCTCAGTTTCTTGCCTGCTGGAAAAATATACTGAATATCCAAGGAAATAATACATGAATAAACTTGAGGACTCGAAGAAATACCCGAGGCACTTTGTGGCCTACATAAAGCTGCCCTCCGAGGTAAAAATGTTGTGCCCTCAATTTTCTAAAGTCAGTAGATATTTTTGTAATGACCGTCGTACTACCACTGAAAGCACTTTCTTCGCAATTAGTTAAGCATTGGGATCAGTTTATTAATCCACTGAGTTTTTGTGAATGCAGTAATTTGTCAGGCAGCGAGCAATGAAAAATAAATGGGTTCCTTCTGGCAGGACGTTTGTCAGATGGTGAGCAACCCCTGAATTTAATTCAGTGATTTGGGGAAACTTGGTAATTTGTCCATGGATGTTTTAATGCTCATTTCTTTAAAAAATCACTGTCACGGTCATTCATTGGAGGTAAATCCAGGAGAGATTTCTCTTCCCCTTTCCTGATTTGGCTCAGCCTGGACCATTGGCTGGTTTGTAGCTTGTTAACTGGCTAAACTGACTGACAACTTGTGTTTTGCTAATGCTCTTCACAGTGTAACGAGATCCCCTAAAGGGTGTTATTGATTAATTCAAATTATATACTTTCAAATTATGTACTAAACTGAAGTAACTTGCAGACTAACTTTTCGGCATGACCGAAATATCCTGTACAGCTATGCTTATTTGGCACTGGTTCCAGGCCACCGAGCCAGGGTGGGAGGTCTCCTGATGCAAGGGTGAGATGGTGGCCATGGATGCCGGTGGCTTTATGCTGGGGACCCACAGCAGGTCCTTGCCTGCCTGTCCCCAGCCCAAGTGGCTCATTGCCTCCATGGTTTTCTAGCTGCTCAAGGAGGTTTTAACACATAAGGTTTTATGATCTGATTGCATGACCCTGACTTGGTTTTATCCCTTGCAAGACTTTTCCTCCTGGACCACTTTGAGAGGAATTTGCCTCCTGGCCTCTTTCTTTCCGCAGACACTGCTTCAGCTCAAAGGTGGAAATTTCCCCTGAGGAGGTGCAGGAGATGTCTCCTGGAGGCACAAGACCAGGGAAAGTTGGCTGGAGGCTGGGTCCCATCTCCCAGCCAGGCTGAGCATCCCTTCCTGCTCTTCCCATGTCCGCAGGGAGCCCCTGGCCTGCCTCGTCATGCCCTGCTGTCCCCACCTCCCACGGGGCCTCGCATTCCAGTCCAGATCCAGCGTGTGAGATGATGGAGCCCACTCAGCAAGCATCCCTTCGGGGAATAAAAGGGAGAGCTGCCGAGGGACTCTTTGTCAGGAAACATAGTGACAGGACGAGGGGTAATGGTTTTAAATTGGAAGAGGGGAGATTTAGATTAGATACCAGAAAGAAATTCTTCACTCTGGGGCTGGTGCGACACTGGAACAGGTTGCCCAGAGAAGCTGTGGGTGCCCCATCCCTGGAAGTGTTTAAGGCCGGGCTGGATGGGGCTTTGAGCAACCTGGTCTAGTGGGAGAGGCTTCCAACTCTAACCATTAGATGATTCTATGAATAATGTCACCTTTGGTGAATTTACACCAAGCCGGGATGGACGCCCTTTCTGCCCCAGCTTGTTCCCAGGACCCCAGCTATGCAGGAGCCGGGCTTTTTAGAAATTTGCAGCTTTTAGAGGCTTTTTAGAAATTCTTAGCTGAACCTTGTTGTAGTAGGCGTAAAGCAAGGGCTGATTTCATGGCTGAGACTCCTCCTACTCTGCACCAATGCCCAGGGTGGAAACCCCATGAAAATAAAGAGCTACCTTAACCTGAGAGCTCCTAAATCTTGCAAGACAGCAGGATTTTAGCATAATCCCCTCCCACTCCGCTTTCACGGTGGGGGATACTGGAGTCTCCTGGGTCCACTGATGTTTCTCACATCCCCTCCTGGCCTCCCAGCCCCAGTTTGGGGGCCCTGCCCCGGCCGCGGACCCGCACCCCCATCTAGCGGCGGCCCCGCTGGAGCTGGTGGCAGTAGCCAAGGGGACGCGGGGGTCCCGCTGTCAGCTTTGTCCCCCCCTCCCAGGTCAGGAGTCACATCCATCCCTCTTCTCCAGGCAGGACGTGTGGGAAGGTTGGTTTAAAATAAAGCAGGCTTCGACTGGAAGGAGCCCTTCAGAAAGAAAGATACCCCACACACACCTCCACTGGCTACGCCGGAGGACGGCGGATGGGGTCGGGGCAACGCTGTCGGGGACCAAACGCGCTTTTGGATTAGTGGATGCGCTTTGATTAATTTGTGTATGAGCTCCTAATGACAACGCGGCCTGCCAGGGCGCAGCTTCGATGCAGAGCTGGCACCAGCTGCAGGCTCCGGCGCAGCTACCGGCGGAGGCAGATTCTTTCACTATCTCATTTATCATCATCGCTTCCAGTCCAATTTTGTTCACGCCTTCCGTTTTGATTGTCTTGGATTAAACATTACCAGAGGAAATAATACTAATAGCCTTTCACAGCGAAAAAAATCAACTTCTAAGGCGTTTGTTATGGAAAGGATTATAATAAATTAAATGCTTAAACTAGCACTGTGCAAGCATTTTTGTCTTGGATCAAAATGTTTGCACTGTCTGTTTAAACATTTAATTTATTATAATGAGAAATATCATTGTAAAAATAAGCATGTTAATTAAACTTGAGTTTTGCAAATGTGAGTCATCCCATGTGGACACAGTATAATGAATATAGACAGGTAGAGTCTGCATGCCCTTTTTTTTCTCATTAAGAAAATGAACATTTACATCTTTAAACCCTGCAGCTATTAGTTATTTTTAATGAACTGTGTTGCCATTTCAAAGTTAAGCTCTTATATGATGCAATCAGATATTGCTAGGTCAGGGAAGAACTTTGCTAATTAAGTTGCAGAGAAGTTCTTTGCCACAGATAATTGATTAAAGTTGTTACATGGATAATCAGTTTATGCAGTTAAATAAATAAAAATAAATAACTTCTAAGAAAACCCAGGTCACACCAGGGTGGTAAAACAAAGCAGAAACCTAGCCACCCCGACGCCCAAAGTGGGTGAATTTGAAAGCAACAGACCAAACTTCTCTGTTGTCATCTGACAGGTCAGAGGGACTGTGGGTACCTTTGTAAAGATGATTTGAATAGTGATGGTTTGTTGCTGTTGTGGGTGGGAACGGAAGGAGGAAGGATGCTCTTTCCTTTTCAAGTGAAGGGATTGGAAGCGATTTTCCTGCCTTCCCATTCCACCAGTCTCTGGTGCATCCAGCTGGTCGTGGCCTAGCATTTGTCCTATATGACAGGTTGTATGCTGATACGTAACCAAAAAGCACTTGGATTTACTCCCAGCTCTCTCACAGATGTGTTGCGTGGCCTTGAACATGTTCTTTTATCTCCTGGGTGTTCATGAAATGCTCTGAGATGCAGCCCTGGGAAAGGTAGGGGTGGTGCTACTTTGTTTTAATTAACCTCCTGCCAAGCAGTATGTTCGCAGGCATCTCAGCTCTCTCATTACCATGCTCTACTCAAACAGGCAAAGGTCACAGCAGGCTGCCAGGCCTGGCTGAAACCCATTCCTGAAGCGGTCTAGCCCCCTCAAGGGAGGGAGGAGGGAAATCTTTGGCACAGCAGTGAAATTAAACTCCAGGGAAAGAGATGCCGGTGAATTATTATCCATGAGCTACAGCAAAGAGCTGGGGATGGGATGCCCCCCGCTCAGGGGTCACAAGCCAAATGCACTGCTGTCCCACATGTAGGCATTCAGGCAGCAGCAAATTTGTAGGCAAAAGCAATTTTAAGATCTCGATCAGTGGAGGTGCCTCTTCATGCTATTCTCGAGCTAGTTCTCCAGTAAACCTGTTGTTAGTGTCTGCTGTAGGATTTTTGGAAGGTCAAAATTCTGGAATTTCTTCCAAATTGTGGACATGTTTTGAATGAAAAGAGAGGGTAAATTAAGTTGGGGATTCTTTGTACCTAAATGAAAATGGTTATTTTACTGAGGAACATCCTCCAAAACCATTGTGTGTTTGCAGTCTAGACAGCTTAGTCCCATGTCGTGTAAGTCCCTCTCTCCTGTCCCCCCAGACTCCCATCTTTTTTTGTCTTCCTCTCACTGTGAGTGGAAGGGGGAAGAGTTTTCCAGGTGAAGGGAGGAAGCTGTTGCCCTTTCTTCTTCTCTTTGTGTCTCTCTGTCCTTTTAATGGAGTTTTACATCGTTCATCATCGTGGCCTCTGCTGACCTGCTGCAAAACTCCCCTCTTCTTGCAGGAGTAGATTCAAGTTATCCCTGAGCCATTTTGCTTTAACCATAAGGAGTATTTCTACACAGAGCGTGAGCCTGTGGAGAAAGGGAGGTCTTGTCTGTGGGGCCTTTGTTGGCTGCTGCCCAAAAGCACAGTCCTGCCTTCTTCCCAGGCCCTGGGGGCCTCCTCTCTCTTTGTTCCCTCCTTGACAGTGTCTGTCATTTGCCTGACCCCTAGTTGAGCTAAACCTGCAGAACTCTACCCAGTTTTGGTGCTTTTGTACATCTGCTCACCGGCAGATGACTTTTCTGGGTGCTGATGGCAAAGGAGTCATGGGAACGTGAAGCTGGAGATGGAGAGAGGGGTAGAACATTCCCTTTGGTGATAGCGCACCCACCTGAATTTCTATAGCCACAATGTGTGTGTCTATATCCAGGCACTGAGGTGCTGGAGTGTGTCCAAAGAAGGGCAATGAAGCTGGTGAAGGGTCTAGAGCACCAGTCTTATGAGGAGCAGCTGAGGGAACTGGAGTTATTTAGCCTGGAGAAAAGGAAGCTCAGGGGAGACCTTATAGCTCTTTACAACTACCTGAAAAAAGGTTGTAGAAAGGTGGGTGTTGGTCTCTTTTCCCATGTAATGAGTGACAAGACAAGAGGGAGCAGCCTCAAGTTGTGCCAGGAGAGGTTTAGATTGGCTATTAGGAAAAAATTCTTCACGAAAAGGATTATCAAACACTGGAACAGGCTCCCCAGGGAAGTGGTGGAATCTCCATCCCCAGAGGTATTTAAGACGGGTAGAAGTGGTGCTTAGTGACATGGTTTAGTGACGGTTTTATCAATGTTAGGTTGATGGTTGGACTCAATGATCTTAAAGGACCCTTCCAACCTGGGCAATTCTATGACTCTATTCTATGTTTCTACTCTATGTGTAAGGCAGATGCTAAATCTGCTGTTATAAACAATGACTCAATACAGTTTTGGGAGACCAGAGAGTGATTTTGCTAAGTGAATGCAGGTGCCTACTGTGAGATGAGCCAGACAGCCCTCTAGACCCCCCCTGACCAGCCCTTGTCTGTCACAGGAGTGTAGACGCCTATCGTGCTTGCGTATAGCTATGCATTGGCCACAAAAGGCACATCTGTCTGATTCTTCAGCTAAATCCCACCCTGGTGTCTGTGTGCCTTCAGGCTCTGGTCCAGGCAGCATTTTCTGAGCATCTCTCACACGTGTTGAGATCACAGGATTAAACCCCCATCCCAGGGGTCACATATCGACTTACAAGCATGAATGCTGCCACCCTATTTTACTAGGAGTCCTGCATCTAGAGCATGCACTTGAAGGCATTCAAGAGGCACAGGAGAGAAGAGCAGGTCAGTGGGAATTTGCCTTTCTTTTTTTTTTTTTTTTTTTTTTGCTAAATTGCTGCAGAAGGCATATCTGGGATCTTGTTTTCTTGGTGTGTGTGGTGGGTTGACCTTGGCCAGCAGCAGACCCCCCCACCCAACTGCTCACTCACTCCCTCTCCTCAACAGGACCGGGGGAGAAAATTACGTTAAAAAGCTCATAGGTCAAGACAAATATAGAGAGATCACTTGCCAACTACTATCACAGGCAAAACACACTTGACTTTGCGAAAATGAATTTAATTTATTAACAATTAAAGCAGGTTTGGATATCTGCCCAAGGTCTCCAGGGTGGCAGTTGCAAGCCCACAATGTCAGAACACCTCTGGGGCACACAGGAGACAAGGCATTTAATGGCTGTGCTGCTGTAGCATCAGTCCTGTGTGCCCTGGGCATGTCTTCATGGCTGTGCGGGTACACCTGGAAAAGAGGAATTACCCACTCCTGTGTTTTAATTCTCTCCCCTGATGCCAAAGAAATTGGACACTGGCACCTGCTAGTGAGTCTGCTGGTCTCCAATGGCCTGGCTTGATGCCACTGATGCTACTAGGTATCTCCACCTTCATCTAAATGATTTTGCTTACAGCTACAGCCACCTCATTTTGCCACACCGTCAGTTTGCTCAGATCAGATGGTCTCATGGCAATTGCTAACTGCAAACTACCTGGCAGTGTTTGAAGGCACACGGGGTGACATTCGTTTCACTGGCTGTTGGACGTCCACAGTGCAACCTCCTAAAGCCACTGCGGGCTGCATGTAGGGAGGGATGGGGAACTTCTCAGTGCAATACACCAGACCTATTTCAGCTGGCTGGTTCAGGAGAAGATGATTCATGTCCTAAAAGTGCCTATTTCTTTCCACTGGGTGTGAAGGGAGCCAAGGGTGCTTTGCTCCATTGTAAGTGACTACCAGAGACTTCTGCAGGAGCAGACTCAAGCTCGACGTTAGGGCTTTTGAGATCTCCAGCTGCTGTAGCCAGTTTGGGATGTGGAATTGATGCCAGCTCAGTGAAAGAGTGCTGTCTGCAGTCCCATGTACCTGCTCCCTCTCCTCACCTCTGCCCTCTGAGCTGGGGAAAGGCAGGAGGCAGGAGAGGGCAGCTCTCCACGATGGAGAGGTTGTGTGGCTGCACAGTCTTCCCCCACCCCACAACACAGGGCTGATGCCACATCATGCTTGGCAGATAAATGGAATTTACTTGATAGGTCTGCATTAATTTCTGAAGTATATTAGCAAAAATCTTGGTTATGTTAATTGAAAAAATAAAAGAAAAAAAACTAGGACATATACAGTGAAACAGCATCGATGAAGCAAACATTTGCTTCAAGGGGCCCTGCCCAGGAGCTAAGCCTTGGGCTCCTCTCTCTGCTCATCTGCATTTTGGATGATGTGTGCTGTTAACTGATGGAGCTTGGGGATTTCCCTCACCTAATTTTAGGGGTCTAAACGTTAAAGGGGTCTGGGCTGCTGCCTCTTGCCCTTACAGGCAAAGGGGAGATCAGGAGCTTCAGTGACCCACCTTGAGCTGTTCCCGTTGCCTGTCTCCAAGCCACAAGAAGACACTCTCAGAAGAGGTCTGTATCTTTCCATTAGTCCCTGCAAAGCGACTGACTCAGATTTAAATGCTGAGTGTTTTATCGCAGCGGCTGAATCCCACATTTAACTGGCAGCACCTAAGACCCCATAACAGGCAGAACCCGGACCCCAACGAGACTGTAGCTGCTTGCTGCTGAAAGCTGCTTCGAGAACAGGAACGGGTGACTTCATTTGCCCCCCGCCCCCATTTCAAGATTGCCTGACGATGGGGGGGCCCAAACTCCTGCTTGGGCAGCAAGGAGCATCCACCCACCCATAGAAGCACACAGGCTCTGTTGCAGACACTTGAATGAATTTGGGACCTCAACCACAAAGCCATGACCTGCCCTTCTGCTGTGGTTACGACCCACCAGACCCCCCCCCAGGAGGGCCTAGGGACCCGCTGTGGAGGTCTTGCAGTATGTCACCCGGGCATTCAAACTAGACGAAGAAGAACCAGCTTATGAGACTGCCCTGCTTTTTTTGTTTTTTGGTTTTTTTTTTTTTTTTTGACAGAGAGCCTTTCCCTCCCCGCATTCGGAGTCATGACTAATTACCTCACACGCGGGCTCGCTGCTCTGCATCACTGATGATTAGCCGGCAGGGAAGCTCCCAGCCTTCCTTCTCAGCACCCACCCTCCAGCCCCAACTTCAGCTCTAAATTTAACCAAGACGACCCTCTTAGTTCATTAGATGCACTGTGATTTTTACTAGCAGGTGTAGACGAACCTCCAGAGACGCTCACCTCTTTTCCTGACCCTAAAAGCTGTATCACAGACGCTGCCTCCTAATTGAGTTTTGCATCAGCTTGATTTCAGTTCCCTTCAAGTGCAGCCTCTGAAGCTCTCTGCCCACCACAAATCTTCATGCAGTGGCTTTTATGAAGCCCCTGTTAAAACTCAGCCCATGTGTGTGCATGAAAACTTGGTCGGGCTCTGTCATCTGTGCTACATGGGCTTGAGAGAGTTGGAAGATGGGGGAGAAAGGGAATTTCTGTTGGTTAATGGACATGCAAGTGGGACACTGTTTTCTACTTACATTTTGAGACACAAAGTCTAAAAGGGCCTTTTTTTTATGTCTAAGAAGGCTTTATATTTTCTTTATGAGTCATCTTCTATACATACAGACTACAGTAATTAGACATATAATTGAAGACTTCATGATAAAAACCAAAAGCTTTGTCATGTGCTGATTTCTGTATTCTTGACTTGTACAAAATGCAAAATTATATACTCCAGGTGAATAGCAGTTCTTTCTTTTGGAGAAGTTCAATACAATATCAAAACTCCAATATAAGTGCTATCCCTGTTATAAGTAATTTTTTTGAACACAGGAAGAAGTGCTCATGCTTAGTTTGTTTCATTCAATGCTTTTCTATACCTGATTTCAGCAGAAGGATTTGCCATCTGCTTTTAACTTGAAACCTTGAAGGGAGGGAATTTCAAAGCTCTGTATGATTGTTTTTTTTTCAGGCCTTTGTCATTTCTAGGAGGAGGCAAAATATGTAGCGCAGTCAAATCTCAATATAATCAACACCTATTCTTTATCTGTTTAATGCACATATACAAACCTATATTTTTTTTTTTTTTCTTGGTGAGTATGTACAAAAATGCAAGTTTCTGTCTTTTATAAAGCTGCCTTGACAAAGGATAAACATAAAAGCCCATACCTCTCTGCAACTTGACTCAAATCGACATCTCAGGCAGATCAGAAAGCAAAGTGCTCCAGCGGCTGCTGATGCAAAGGTATTTGCACAGCCTGCACACTTCGGTTGATGGACATCATAGCTCCGTTTGCTTCACCAAAAACTACACCTCCTCCCACCAGTGAAGGATGGGGCTGGAAGAGCTCAGACCAGGCAGCAAAAGGCAAAGGCCAGCTCCGTCACAGGGTACTCCCTCCCGTCCTGCAACCCGTCATTACCAGCTCTGGAGCCAAACCTCCAGCCAGGTATTGCCCGAGGAGAATACAAGTAGCATCGCTCCCGCTCCTCCTCGCCGCATTTCTCTGCACAAAATGCTTTTGTTGACCTGTGAAGACCTCTGCACCCCGAAGCATGAAATCCATGAACGGATCCCTCCAACACATCACAAAACCTTTATTAGTGTTTATCAGTGACACAGATTACAGGAACCAAAGGCAATTAAATAACACTTAAGTTGACCACAGACTCAAGAAATACAAGTCACATTTGGCAAGGCAAACTTCTCAGTACACTGGGTTGCTTAGGTTATTATTACACCATGAAAGAGGAATTTCCCTTACAAGGTTCTACATATTCAGAATATTATTATTAATTATTATTATTGTGTCTTTCAGACAGTTCCTTTGGCAAGAATTCCCATTTTTTAAGCTTTTATTATATAAAAATATAACCAATTTTCATTATGTACAAACATTACATTACACAATGTACAGGTTAAAAACACTACAAAAAATGGCAGGCCATGGGTGAACCAAAAGGAAAAAAAAACAAACCAATGTAAAAAACATGAAAAAAAAAATTTAAATACTGCACATTTCATAAAAATTACATTAACTACAAACAAATTTTTTTTTGTTGTTTGTTTTTTTTGTTTTTGTTTGCAAATATCAAACAGTACTGACGTGATCGGAAATCTTTCCCCACGGCTTCATTTTTAAGGCACATCTTGCATATTTACACGTACAACACTGGATCTGGTCAATAACTTAAAGGCTCTCGGGAGTGACCTAGTCGTGTGCGTGCAGGGACGTGTGTACTCGGGCGGGGAGCGTGTCGGGCTACACCTTCTCAGCCGCGTCAGTCTGGGGAGCCAGATATCTAGTCGAAGGGGCTGGGTAGAGGGGCACCCCAATCTCCTGGAGGTCGGGGAGCCGTGCGGGGCGCGGCGGGGAGAGCAGCGTGATCGTCCGGTCAAAGTCCCTGTGCAGCACCTTCTCGTAGACGCTCTGCAGCCCCACCGTTTTGGGCAGCTGGGCTTGGTAAAAGTTGTCCCTGCGAAGGGGATCCCTGGGCAAGGACGTGCTCTTGCAGAAGGTGGAGAGGGGTGCCGAAGGGTGGGGAGAGGGGTGAGGGTTGGCACGGCCGCAGGAGGGGCTCCAGCAGCGGTCCGAGTGGCCCAGGATCTTGCACTCGGCCGTGCATGCCCACAGACCTACAGAAGAGAGAGAGAGAGAGAGGAGAAACCCGCTGTTACTGCAGGAATAAATCCACATCATTCGTAATCCTCGGAGTTATCAATCACGGGATTATTCAATGCACTGACAGTGGGAGTCGGGAGGCGATGCTCTCCCAGAGGTGACAGCCCTCACCAGCTGGCAAGGGGAGGGTCTCAGCACATCACACCACCCGGGGCACACACCACCTGCAGCCCACGTAAGCCACCAACAGGTACCCAAGAGGGGACTACTGCTCCTTGAGCAGCTCCTTGCCTTCAGTGTATCCCCACACACAACGCTCAGAGGCAGAAATACTGCTGCCCCCCTTTACAGAGGTGACATGGAGGAGCTTGCTGTCCTGACCAAGACATGCAGGCATCAAGCCAGCTCCCAGTCCCATGCCAATCGGAGGCCATTTAAGCACCATTATTCAGCTAATTCATACTTTTCCGTTTATTTGTTTGTATTCCATACTTTGTTTTGGCTTTTGAAGCTTTATTTGAAACACCTATACAAAAAAATTCCCCTGGCTATTTGTGAATTAACGAGAGAATACAGCTATATAGAGCTATTACACACCCATTAGGCTGCAGGCAGAGAAAGCAGCACCTAGCTTTGAATCTAAAATATCCTCTCTAGCTGGAAATGTCCTTCTGCTGTAACCCCCTGCTTGGAAACAAAGCCCAGGACAGGGGTCCTGGTTGCACTTGGCATGGGGGGGCTATGCACACTCAGTGGGAGATCACACACGCACAGGATCTGCTACCCAGAGACATCATGGAATGGTTTGGGTGGGAAGGGACCATCCAGTTCCACCCCCTGCCCTGGGCAGGGACACCTCCCACCACACCAGGTTGCTCCAAGCCCCCTCCAACCTGGCCTTGAACCCCTCCAGGGATGGGGCAGGAGCATCTCTCCTCCTCTTCCACATTAAACCCTCCAGCCCGGCTGCAGTCCCAGGCAGGTAAAAGCCACAAGAGCATAGAAGGATGTAGCAGGTACATCTAAACACACAAGTGCAAGAAGGTA
Organism: Xenus cinereus; assembly: GCA_025774025.1. Taxonomy (NCBI): domain Eukaryota; kingdom Metazoa; phylum Chordata; class Aves; order Charadriiformes; family Scolopacidae; genus Xenus; species Xenus cinereus. The sequence goes on along the minus strand of JAOXJK010000001.1, from coordinate 177,720,888 downwards.
GAAAAAAAAAAAACCTAGGGAGATGCAAAACACCAAGAATTATCCTAGACTCCAACATCACTCAAATTGTTTGTTTCCTACATGCAAGTGTGGACGTTACACACCCCCAGATACGCTCCTGTACCCCTGCAGAGGCCGGTTAAAAAAAAAAAAAAACAAAAAAATCAAATTTAATGCTCAGTGTGTTCACTTTAAACACAGCACACCAAGCTACACAGAAAATAATTTTTGTTACCTGCTGCAAATTTGTACTCCCTGCCCCAACCACCAGCCTGAGGTCACACAGGCAGAGAAGCCTCAAACAGCCTGAAATGAGCCACTAATGGCTGTAATTAGCCACTAATCACCCTCAATTGCTGGGGATCAGCAAGGAGCGAATTTAAACCCGGGGAAGGAACTTGGCACGAGCAACTTAAATGAGTCTTACTGTTTTCTGCTGAGCTGCCCATAGCAAAATCCTAGGATTTTCAGCTATTTCAGGGAACACAGATTTCCTAAGGGGGTAACTCCTGACTTGAGGGTGCGCTGCAAAATCCAGGGGGAACCGCAAATTTCCCCCAGTCCTGGAGGACACAGACAGTGAGCGCTGACCCCAGAGCACCCAACAGAACACACCGAATTCAAACACAACATTAAACAGTCAAATTCAGCAAAATACAACCACAACTTCCCAGCACACGGCCGCCTCAGCTCGGCCAGCTGCAGACAACAAGGTGCAGCATCACCAGTATTTCCGTTTAAATTTCAATCCAGTGGATAATTCAGCTTATAAATAAGAAACACCGGAGTTTTTGCAGGAAAGCAGCATGAGGGAAACGGCCATCCTAGAGGAATCCTTCGGTTTTCTCCGCTTTAACCCTATCCTGGCCAGAAGGGTCAGCCCATCACCCTGGCACAGGGCACCCCCCAGCCCAGCCCCGGGCAACCCTTACCTGAGCTCGGGGTCCTGGTGGAAGGTGTTTCCATCCGTGTGAAGTGGTCAAACGTATCCTGTTCTGAAGGTTCCAGGATTGTCTTTAAAAAAGCATCCATTTTTTCCTCACTGGATACACGGTGTGAGTACAAAACAAACAAAAAAATATTATCACATGATGCTAAGTGGCCAAAACATCTTTTTTTTTTTTTAATGATTTTTTTTTTTTCCCCCTCGGGGACACCCAGGCTGGGAGCAGATTGCGGGAAGCTGTTGTGCTGCCAACAAACACTGTGTCACTATAGAGATGTTACGGTGCAGCCCCCCCATCTGCTCTGAAAGCCCCCAAAGACAGTGTGAGACTCAATCAAAGGATTTGAGTCTGGCTTTGGGTACTGGCCTCAGAGCTCACTGCTTTGAGTAGCACCGGGCAGGTTGCAGAGTCACGCATTTTAAGGAAAACACCAGAATTGGAGATGATGAGATAAATTGAAGCCCCAATCCTCCCAGTGTTGTGCACACACAGGGAAGCTGAGCTCCGGCTACGCTGGTGCACACTCTTTTCCACAACCTCCTCCTTCCCCAAGGCACTTGGTTCTGCTTCACAAAAAAAAAAAAAAAAAAAAAAAAACCAAACAAAAAAAAAAAACGTGGATAAAGCACAGGAATCCTTTGCAAATCCCAGTCTGACCCAGTGCAAAAGCCGGGAGATGCACAGGGGATAGAGGCAGGGTTTAAAACAGTCCTTGCTTCCCTTCTTTTGGGGGTGGAAGAAGGTGATCTTTAAGGTCCCTTCCAACTCTAACCATTCTAAGATTCAATGAATACCTGCGCTGCCAGTACCCCCAGACTCAGCTCACCGTTGTCCAGGGCCCCTTCCCCATTTCCCTGCTCCTGTTTTCCCCTTCCAGCCCCAACCTCACCCATTCCCATTTTCCCACCTCCCACTCCCCAGCCCTGACACCAGTTTCCCAACCCCCAGTACCTGGATGCAGCGACCACACAAGGAGCAGCCACCCAGCCCCAGGACACACTCAGGAGCAGATCTGGCCCCGGGGGCTTATTACAGCATAAAGCACCTCAAGCACCCATTGTAATGGGAGAGGAAAGCTCAGCCCAGCTGCTGGAAGTGCCTTTAATCCCCGAAGCCACCACCCCTCTCAATCATTGCCACCAGCTGAGCCCTGTCTCACCCACCCCATTGCCCACCCCGGGAGGGGGGCTTAATGTCAAGGGCAATTTCTCCTTCTTGATCAGGGAGGGGAGCCCTAGGAGGAGGGGGAAGGGTTTGACACTGAAAGAGGGGAGATTGAGATGAGATGTGGGGA
>JAOXJK010000001.1:177658598-177712513 GCA_025774025.1 Xenus cinereus | reverse complement strand
CCCGCAAAGGCATGGCTATTCCACGAGGAGCTCTTATTCTTTATAAAAAATCAATCGATCGATAAACCGGGAACTGCTTTCACCTCCCACACACTTTGAGGGAGAAAAGGGTGCAAAGGGCTGTATTTTCAATGTGTGCTCAAGCATCCGCATCAGAAGAGGCTTGGAAATCCTTCCCCTTTCCCATCCACTCCGTCCCCAGCTCACACCCTTTTGATCCAAACCCATTCTTAAGAGGGTCCCAGTGGGGTCTTGCTCCTCTTGCCTTATTTTTAGAAGACAAAATGCGCTTTCTGTCTGCCTGGGTTATTCTTTTTTCACAGTCGTGACTTTGAGTTAAAAAAAAAAAATAAAAAAATGCAGTATCAGTCGCTCCGCTGGAGCAAATCCTTCTCCCCGATAGTTTGGATAGAGTCCATTACAGAAATGTTCTGAAAGGCTGGTGAAGAATCCCGTTTTACAGCTCAAAAATAAACATACGGATCAGCTGCATTAAAAGCACTTCTTTGAAATATTGTGGTTAAACAGCCCAGATTGGTTGATTGCTCCATGCGGGGACATATGTTCTTGCAAACTGTGCGCATTGTTACTAATGGGGATTCTCACACCACAGCCCTGCCTTTGAATCCGAGGCACTGGTGGTTTCTCCGGAGCTGTTGCAAGGTTGTTTTAATAATTTACCAGCTCTCTTGCACTTAGTGTTGTTGCGGAGACTCGGAGCCTGCTAAGAAGGAGGCGTTTCGCAGTGTCCGGAGGTCTGATCTCTGCTTGCCAAGCTCCTTCCCGTACCTCTTAGACACAGAAATCAAAGCTGCTCTGAGAGGTGGGTAGGCAGGCAAAGAAAAAAAAAAGCAAAACTCCCCCACCCATCCCCTGCAAACCCAAATCCCTGGGTAATGTGCTGCTCCCAAGTGAAAGCACTTCTAGACCACGAAGCTGATGCCAACGGCAACCAAGTCAGACAGAGGGCCAGCAAATCACTCCAGGTGCCTTTTTTTTTTTTTTTTTGCTTTAAATTTACTTTCCCCCTGATTCTGATCCAGCTCTTGGGAATGTGAAAAAAAGAAAAAAAAAGTGAAAAAACCCACATTTGTGGGTCCTCTTTCCCACTCCTCAGATAGTTATTGCCTTACACAGGGTGACAAAAAATGGCATCTCCTTTTCCTCTTCCCTTCACATCTCCAGCTGAGCGCAGGCATTTATGGTTCTGGCCCTTTTTGCCATCACCTGCAGCACGGTATGTTTGCGCATGTCCCAAGGTGTTGGTGGCCCTGGCGCAACAGGGTAAGGCTGTCCCCCTCTCAGCAGGTTCCTGGGATCCTCACCAGTGATATCTCTGTTGATGGAAATAAGCCATGAGGTGTTACATTTTGGGGCTACCCATGAAGGTAAGACTCATGTGGAGATCTAGCCCAGTACCTCAGGACCATATAGACCTTGAGGGAGGATGTGCAGCTTAACACACACATGGGGCTGTGGAAGCCAGCCAGGCTTTGAGAAGAGATGGCTGTGCTGTATGCGCTTCCCCTTTCCCAGGAGATCTTAGAAGCACCAAGCACTTGGCTATTGAAAGTTCCCCTCTCCTTTTGGCCTCAGTTCCCCTCACCATATGCCGCACGGTGACTACATGCCCTTCGGGGCGGTGGGGTGGGATCCCTTTGTATCACAAGCCCTAGGATGGTACGGCTTTGCTGAGCCTGGCAGGGAGAAGCCAGGGTTCCTGGGTACGGTCTCCACTCACCCACATCCCCAGAGGGTCCAGCTGACTTCTCTCCAGCCGTGAAGTTGGGATGCAACATGTCCCCTCAGCCCTTGCCTCTGAGCCTGCAGAAGGTGGCACGACCTCCTTCCCTGGAAACCTGTCTCCGCACTCAGCCCTTGCCTCTTTCTTCTTGGCCATCCCGGCGGGCTTGGAGTGATCTACAAAAACAAAGGAATTCCTTCTGCTTCACGGCCTAAACAATCCCCCCCCTGTTTAATCATTTCTGCCGCAACCAAGGGAGCGTGGGTTAACCTGTCAAGCTCCACAAGCCTCGGCCGACCAAAAAACCCTGGAAAACAAAAGAGTGGAACGAAGCGGCAAAGGGTTTTGTTGCTCTGTGACTGTTTGTGTTGGAGGGTAGCACGCGGCATTGTGCGTCTGTCTCCGTCCACGCGGGCGAGAGGAGACAGGGGCTGCAAACCTTCCCCGTGAGCTGTGGCTTGGTACCAGGGTTATAAATCGTCTCCATCGTTTGTTCGTTATATTTGCTCCCACCGCTTCCCTGCCGGTATCTCCCCTCTGTGAAACGTGGGTTGGAAGAAAGAGTTTGTTTCGCAGAAGAAAGAAATCGCACGCCCGTACCCCCCACCCGGCAAGCAGTTTTGATTCCACAGGGAATTTATTTTTTAATTGGATTAATTTCTAGCCTCTCCCGGAGTAGCAGCTGGGGTCTTTGATTCAAGAGGTTAAAACAAAGGGGCGTGAAACAAAAGACCAGTTCTTCGCATTCCCCACACAGCGTGGGCCTCGTGCCTGCTGCCCGGAGGTATCCCGGGAGCAGCGCATTCCTAAAGGTCCCCCCATGAGGCCCTCAGCTGGGGTCCTCCGCGGGCTTTTTTGGGGTGCTCCCTAGGTCTGCCTTGCCTGCGAAGTAGTTAGATGGGGTTTTTTCCTCCTATCCCACAACCCAGCCTGTGGTCTCACATAACCTTACCCCTCGGCATCCCTCCCCTCTTCTACACTCCCTCCCCCCCGCTTCCCAGCTCTCTTTACCCTCCACCTTTTCCGCACCAGAAGAGATAGATGAGGCTTTTCAGTTGTTAAACCAACGAGGCAGGTGCCTGGGTTCAGTTCTCAGCTCTCTCATCTGGAGCAAGCTAACGAGGCTCAGCCCTGCCAAGTTCTGGGGTACTTAGGTACTCAGTTGCCATTGGATGGGATGGGAGTTGGAATATTTCAGCCTGGATGAGGGCTCGAGGCTTCCTCAGACTCAGCCCTTCCCATCTGCAGAGCACCTGTGTAGCTCACAGCGGCGCTGCGAAGACAAATACACCACAGACTGTGGGTGTGTGTGACAGGTGACAGCCCAAGTCCTGCTGTTTGCCCCCCACCAGGACTGGTAGGAGATCAGAGATGCCCTCAGAAGGAACAACCTTTAATACTCAGGTCCTTTGTAGCTATTTTGCCTCGGTGCCTTTGGTTATAAGGGGGTGCAGGAAACAGAGTAGGTATTCACACCAGGCTCTGATGTAGACCTTTCAAAGAGATGCCTGCCCTCACCGTAGCTTGGGGTCTGGTTGGATCAGTAGGACATTAAAGTGGGGAGCTGCACGGCTTCTTTCCCTGGCTGTTGTGAATTGGTGAACCCCCTCCGTGGTTGCTGCTTTACACCGGGCTGGGATGTCTTTCATACCACTTTGAAGGTGTCCAGGCTGGTATATTTGGCTTTCCTCCAGCAGCTCCTCGTTTCCTCCTGGGCCTCATTCACACTCTCCTCCTTGAAGGACTGTTTGGGATTTTAGACTCTTACGAATGATGAATGGGTGGAAGAATTCCACCTCTCAGCTACCAGGGAGATGTGCAGTCCTCCGCGAATACTTACGTGGAGTGGTTGTGATGGACTTCACTGGTTTCTCCAAGAGGCAGCTCTCTTGCTACTTAGTGTGCAAAGTCCCTCTCTGAATGTCCTTCTGCTGCCCCTGGGCAGCCAGTGCCACCCCCCACCCTCCCAGTGTCACCCACCCAGTGCTGCAGTAAAGAGGCACAGCCATGTCACTCCTTGGGGTCTGTCTCCCTCCTGCTGTTAGGACCTACCCGGTAAGATCAAATCCTTACGCGAGCACAAGGTTAGTTACGCACATGCCGATAAATTGTTACCGTGCCAATAAAAAGATCCTTCCCATTTCTCTGCTGCCCCTGAATTTTCAGTCTTACCCAGCACATGTGATTTCTTGCCCCCCCCCCGCTGATACATCCATGGGACGGGAGGGGACACTGGGAACCCATCCTTGTTGAGGTCCTGGAAAGGGAGACGTTGCATTAGCGTGATGCCATGCTTGAGCTAATTAGCCCGGTGTCACCGTGGAGTTAATGAGCTTGGGCATAGCGCCATAGCTTCTGATTCCTGGCCTGGGGTGGGCTTTGCAGGTTTGTGCCCTGGTCTGCTCCTGGTTGTTTCCCGGAAGATTACGGTGAAGGGTGGGCACCGGGGGGAAAAATGCAATGGAAAGGCAGGGACTCAGCCTTGTGCCGTGAGTCCCTTTCTGCATCTCGCCTCTCCTTCTCCCCCTCCTCTTTCCCCCTCCTTGTCTTCCATCTTAATCGCGCCTCAGCTTGCAAAGTCAGAGCCCCCCAGCTGTGAAGGACTAAGTCTCTTCTTCTCCCGGCCTCCTGAGCGGCAGCGAGCAAGAGTGTGCCTCGTGTCACTTCTCTTGAAGAGGCCGTGAGAGCCGGGGAAGAGCCCAGACGCGGGCGGCTGCCGCGCTTGGCCGCCTGCCAGGGCAGGGATGCTATTCACTCCCGGGGAGCCGGCGAGCATCCTCCCTCAGCCGCCTGCCTCCAAGGGCCGGGAACCTGCCCAGCCCGTGGTTGTATTTCGGAGGACACCCTCTCCCTCCCGCCCCCCGGGACTGAAGGCATGGGGGGGGGGAGCAGTGGTGAGTTCCATCTCCTTCATCCTGAGTTCGGGATCATCTCCCTTTCCTATCTGCAGGTGGGGCTCAGAGTTAAACATCCTTCTCCGTCTCCACCTTTAACGTTTCTTACGAGGACTTATTTCAGCTGCGATAACTGCCAGCGTGTTGCCGCCTGACGTGCAGCCGGCCCCGGGGCAGAGCAAGGCAGGGAAATGGCACACAACAGTAAGGAGGATGGAGAGCAACCATATCCCATCACAAGAAATTTGGAAAGGCTTTAGATATTCATACCGAGTCGATGAGAATTAAACCTTTCAGAAGCTTAGGGACTAGTGGAAATTTGGTTCCTAAATCATTTAGGTAATCTCGATTTTTCCTTTAAGGTTTTCTACTAGCGTATTTTGCTGCATTCCATGAGTTTGGGATGTTGCTCAGGATTAGGTCAGACTGCCTTAGGAGGCCATGGGAGGACTTTTCCCTCTTTTTTTTTTTTTTTTTTTTTTTTAATGGAACCTGTCATTCTTTAACCTCTGCAGGTCTTTGACCTTCAGAGCTACAAAATGTTCCTGCACTCACTGCCCGCCTTTCATGCGCGGCGTTTGCTCAGTCTCCACTTACGCTTGGCTGGAGGGGTCTGGCTGAGGAGGCACAACGCTGGCTCTGGGTGACGTGACCTGGGACCAGAGCTGGTGGCAGAGTGGAGAAGAGCGGAGCTGTTTCCTGTGGCTGAGGGATGCACCTGCGCCGTAGCCCAGAGTCTCGTGTCTGCCCGTCTTTAGGAGGTAGCCCAAATGTCCCCAGATGCCACTTCTCCCTCCTGTACCTGTAAATGTGGGACGAGGAGACGATCTGGAAAGCACTGCAGTCTCTGCATCTGCATATATAACGCTGAATAAAATGCTCTATACTCTGGCTCTGCTTAGTTTATTTCTGCAGACGTAGCCTTTGATGATACAGCCCTTTGCCAAGTTGGGGGGAATTACCTGTTTGCCTTTTCAAGTTTAACTGCCTAGCGCATTCACTTATTTAATTCGCTTTAAAAAAAGAGGTGCACAACTTCACGTGCCACCCAGTGTCTGTGGGTTCTGCACTTGGAAATACGGACACCCGCACCTATTTCACGTGTGATGTCCGGGAAAAAAAATCATCTGGCTCCAAAGTCTGCTGAATTCTGTTCTGAAAAGTTAAATAAATTGTTGCTTTTTTAAGTGCAGTAATAAATGTGTGGAATGATCTTGCAAAAAAGCTTGAGGCTTAGAGAACAGGTGCTAAAGAAATGCATCAAATTAGACCAAAGAAAAGGCATAAAATCTATGTTATCCCTGAAAACGAGGGCTGACGGCTCAAGCGACTTTTCTGTTTGCTGCTGTGCTAAACATCAAATTCCTGTTTCTGCCTAAAAGAATTTGCATCTCTGCAGCGAGCAGACCTGAAAGCTTTGTTTTGTGGGAGAGGGAGGTGGTGGTGGGTGCGAGGCAGAAAATGATGCAATCGGGCACGGCTCGTAAGCGAAGGGTCACAGATGGGTGAAGCCTGTACCGAAGTTAAAAATGATAAACAAGCGTTCGGAGATGCTCCTGGAGCATCCTGGACACTTAGAGCTGGAGAGGTTTGAGTTTGCTTCAGCAGCATTATGTGTATATATGTATGAGCTATATATTATAATGAATATGATAATTATAGGAGATAACTTATAATGTATGTGTATTATATATGAGTGCCTCCTCAGTAGGCTAAAACAATGCCATGAGAGTCTAAAGAAATGTGAAATCTAATTACTGTAGCTGTGTAAGTGAAGTAATGAGGAGCTTGAGAGTGTGACTGATAAGCAATTAGATACTAGGCTAATGAGCAAGCTGTCTACAGTCCATCAAAAGAGTAAGGGAGGCTTGTGCAGGACACCCCTGGCATTGCAAAGAGGAGGATACACCGTATCCAAACGCAGCTTTCCAAGGTACATCCCACAGCACCAACACATGATGGTCGCTAATGACCGGAGACCGTGCGCTCAGCTCGGGGATAAAGTCATTAACCAGTTAAAAAAACACATGGCAGACTCACAGGGGATAAGGACATCAAAAAGTGCAAAATATAAGGAGCCGTAAGTATGTATGGGAGAGCCACAGCTTGGATTGAAGGTGCTGGATTAGGGAGTCCCCAGAATTTGTTTTACTGTGCCGTTTTACCCTGGAGAAAGCAGCTGGGGTGAGAAACCGGTGTTGGGCTGGTGGCCCTTGGGCCTGGTCCTGGCTGAGCTGGGCTGGGAAGGGGCAGCAGGGGCAGAGGCAGGGGGGAAAGGCACTCAGGGCTCTGCGTGTCCTATAGGGAGTCCTGTAATAACAATACTTATATTGTATCGAAGCCTGTCTCCAGGAGCTTATTCTTCAGCAAGTATTAACTGTTTAAGCTGAAATTTTCCATGCTGGGCACCCGCTTTGGGCTGTTGGTTCTTTCTAAGAGAAAGTTTCGGCTGAAGCAGCTCAGCTATCTCTGGAAAGGAGGCTAGGATAAATTTATCCTAGGCTGATTTTTATGGTTGTTTTGCCTGTGGGATAAATATCCAGGCTCTCTTCTTTTTATTTTCTGGTTTGTTTGCTTTTTTTTTTTTTTTCCCCCATGGAGTTTTCATGGTTTCATTTGAGGACTTGAAATCTTCCAAGAAAATGCCCTGCTAAAGACTTGTGCCATTTTTTATGAGCATTCCACCAAACTGGGCCATACATTTGGAACACTGCAGACTTCAGGCGTTAAGTAGAGTAGAGATTAAGCAGGTAACACTCCCCCCGCCCCAAGGTTCTACCTGCAGTGAGTACACCATGATCTTAGCTGGGACTGGCTTTTGTTTTAAGTACCGTCTGGGCAGATCCAGAGGCCTGAAAGCAGTATACACCTCTCTGTGGTCTCAAGCAGGTGGAGAAGGAAGCTGCTGGATTTGAATAAAGTGGGGATGAAAGTTTGGGGAGAGAAACGTCAAAAGAGCCTGTTCCAATCATAAAACCTTTTTTTCCTGGTCTGCCACAAACCTGGATTGCTATTCCAGGTATTTGTGGGACAGCGCCAACTCCTCCTCTGCAATCCAACCCCACAAGCAAAATATCCCTTACCCTCTTGGTTTCAAGAAAAGTTGGCCATGGTAGCCCAATGCTGGTCTTAGCTCTGTCCCTCCTCAAACAGGGAATGGTCCCTGCAACAAACCTAACGCTGGGGGTGACTGCTGGAGAGCTGCTGATAAAGTTATGCTTTTCCAGTACCTGTGCCTTAAGGTCTAGGAAGATACACACAGAGCATCGTGGAGTTTGCAGTGTCAGGCCCTCCAAAGTGAGGAGAAAGCAGGCCTTGAGTGTTTCAGCTTAGGTGTGCAAAATTAGTGGACATTAATCTACTAACCTGCATCTCTTTGTGCCTCAGCTCACCAGCTGTAATGCGGAGTTAATGATACACCTTCCTTCAACGGGTTCATTATGGAAATAAGATAATTAACATCTGTGAATCACTCTAATTTAAGAGTGGGGAAGGCCAAAGAAAAGTCTATGAGAAAATTATTGCTTCCACCCCGAGCAGGACTTGAGTGGTGTGAGGTAGCTGCGGCGTGGAGCAAGGACCCAGAACACACCACTGAAGGGAACGGGGGCTCTTGGGTCTGTGGAGCAGAGCAGGAGGCCGGTGGAGAAATAACACTTCACTGTCCAAATAAGGATTGTATCACAGCATGACTGGGGCTGCAAAGACCACCTTAGGCCCCATATTTCCTAGCTTAAGTGCCTGACTTTGCAGTCTTACTGACGTAATTCCAGTGCAGTTCTCCTGGGTGTCATAGCCATTGAAATATATAGGTCTGTGGAGGGAAAACCCTGTCCTGTAAGCCCTGTGACCACACAAGTTGCCCGTGGCATGATGGGGCATTAGATCAGTGATTGCTCATTAAGCAACAAAGTTTGGCTGCCCAGGTGGTGCCTTCTTTGTTCACGGTCCTCCAGGTACGCAGTGACCTTCTTGGCTTCCTTTTCCCTGCAGCCATAAACCTTCTCTGCTCTTCCCTCCCTGAGGAAGGAACTGCTGCATGGGGCCACCTTGTTTTGCTGCCTCAAGAACGTGGCGTTTGAGAATAAATAGCACCAAAGCATTAGAGAGGGACTGCGGCTTTTTGAGGGGGAAAATGGACTTCTAAGACGGTCAAAGGATGAAGACCCGGCTGAGCCTTGAGGCTGTGAGGAACTCATTTTGGGCAGCCAAAAATGATACTCAGGCATAGTTTGTTCGAGGTATGTTTGAAGATCTAGGTTATACTGCCATGCCATGGCCTCTCTTTGTGTTCTTGGGTGAGACAATTCCTTCTCTTACAGTTGAAATAGTACTCCACAGAGGGCAGTCTATGGTTAGGTCCCTTAGAAATGCTGCAGTGAAAAAAATAAATATCAAAGCTACTGATTTTATTTTTCTAAAAGCCTTACAGATACCTAAAGTCTCAGTGAAATCACTACTGATGAGGATCTCATCCTGAACTACTCTTTTGGAGTTTCAACCTGTGGGGGAAGCTGAAGGTCTGTCCCCTTGGGACATCCAGACTGTCAGCAGTGTGGCGGGGACAGAGGGAGGTAGGACTGTCTGTATAGGGAGAACATACTGGAGGATGGTGGGGTGGGAAAACTTGGGGTGAGTGAGCAAAGGTGTGAGAAGGGGACAAGGTCGGGGGACTGGGTGGTGAAGGGAGTTGGAGGAAGGATTTGAAAGGGGAAGAATCAGGGGAAAATGTGGGTAGACCCTAGAAGGAGGAAAGGGGGTTGTGAGATGGAAAGTGGGGGGTGCAGGGCTGGGGAGCGTTTGGGGGTTTGAGGAAGCCTGAGGAGATGAGGACTTGGGCAGAAGGTGATGGGGGACACATGGTGGGAATCCTGTGGTCCCAGGGGCTTTGGGGTCAGCAGCTGGAGCGGGGGAGGCTGGGAGCTGTGGTCTGGGAGTTGCTGGGGAATTTGAGTTCTGAGATGGCGTAAGAGATCTGGGTCAGCAGAGGTTGGGTATGGGCACTCTGTGGGAAGCGGAGGGATCTGGAGTGGAAAGAGCTAGGGAAAGGGACGTTGCTTTTTAGTGAACAGCAAGGAGCTGATACGTAGAGCTGAGTTTCTGGAAGAGGAGGGATTTTGGGATGGCCGCCAATAGGCATTGTAATGTCCTGGTGTACAGGCAAAGTCATGAGCTGGGGACCGCTCCCAGGAGGTTATTGCATGCATTTTTGCTGTCAAAAATATTGTAATCCTGAGCATGCTGGGAGCTTCTTCCATCCATGCATCGTGCAGCTGGACTCTCGTTTTCTATATCACCTGCACAAATCAGTTACCATTAAGTGGGTGACAGACCTGTCCGGATGCGTCCATGTCTTGAGCGAGTCACCGGGCGATCCTATTAATATAACAAATTCTCACCTCCTCTCTTGGCTCCCCCTTCTGTGGCTTATCCCACTTTTTTTTTTTTTAACTTCTGAGACAGTGCACTCCTGTGTTTCCAATCGCTCCACAGTGTGTCCAGCTTGTTCTCGGTGGTGGGTTGACCCAGGCAGGATGTCAGGTGCCCACCAAAGCTGCTCTACCACTCACTCTCCTCAACTAGACAGGGGAGAGAAAATACAACAAAAGGCTTGCGGGTTGAGATAAGGACAGGGAGAGATCATTCACCAATTACCATCATGGACAAAATGGACTCGACTTGGGGAAATTAATTTATTACCAATCAAATGAGAGGAGGACAAAGAGAAACAAAAACTAAAACTTAAAACACCTTCCCCCAACCCCTCCCTTCTTCCTGGGCTCATCTTCACTCCTTTCTCTACCTCCTGCCCCCTGAGCGGTGCAGGGGGATGGGGAATGGGAGTTGTGGTCAGTTCATCACACGTTGTCTCTGCTTCATCCTCAGCAGAAGGACTCCTCAGACTCTTCCCTTGCTCCAGCCTGGGGTCCCACCCATGGGAGACAGTCCTCCATTAACTTCTCCAGTGTGAGCCCTTCCCAAGGGTTGCAGTTCTTCATGAACTGCTCCAGTGTGGGTGCTTTCCATGGGGTGAAGTCCTTCAGGAAAAGACGGCTCGAGCGTGGGTCCCCCCCAGGGTTACAAGTCCTGCCAGAAAAACTGCTACCTGCTTGAGCTCCTCTCTCCACAGGTCCTGCCAGGAGCCTGTTCCAGTGTAGGCTTTTCAAGGGGTCACAGCTTCCTTTGGGCATCCATCTGCTCTGGTGTGAGGTCCTCAACAGACTGCACGTGGGTATCTGCTCTGCTGTGGACCTCCATGGGCTGCAGGGGGACAGCCTGCCTCACCTTGGTCTTCACCGTGGGCTGCAGGGCAATCTCTGCTCCAGTGCCTGGAGCACCTCCTCCCCTTCTTTCTTCACTGACCCCAGTGTCTGCAGAGTTGTTTCTCTCACGTATTCTCGCTCTTCTCTTCTGCTGTAATTGTGCAGTTGGTTTTTTTCCCCCTTCTGAAATATGTTATCCTAGAGGTGCTACCACTGTCACTGACAGGCTCAGCCTTGGTCAGAAGCGGGTCCCTCTTGGAGCTGGGTGACATTGGTTCCACTGGACAGAGGGAAAGCTTCTAGCAGCTTCCCACAGAAGCTACTCCTGTAGCCCACCCACTACCAAAACCTTGCCATGCAAAACCAGTACTGTCTCAGACAGTAACCTTGGAAAAAGCAGTAGATACCCTTACAAACATGTGTCCTGCAATACAAAGCATTTAATGGAGACCTCTCCTACGCTGGAAAAATGTGTCGTCTAGGGACATGGTGATGGTGTCAGGACATGGGGAATGGATGTAGGATAGTTCTCAAAAGCGTTTAGACCCATCACACAGGCAAGCTCAAACCGTGCATAGCACGTTGGCTGCCGTCCTGTGTTGAAGCACAATGCCCAACCAAATGAAGTTGGTAATGTAAGCTGTCCTCCCAGCCTGTCCATTTTAATTTCCAATATTTCACCTGAAATCCCTCTTTAATCATAAGCAGATATGAAATTGCTTATCAGAGAGTGCCATAGGTGTACACGGCACTTGGTGAACATATGAGGAGACAGATTGCTGCCCTGAAGAACTTACAAGTGGGTTTAGACAAATACAATAAGAAAGAAAAATACTAACGGGGTTGAAACTTTGAGCAGACAAATAAAAGCCTGTACACAATTGCATCAGTCGCAGTACATGGAAATATTTTCTTTTTTTGATTCAAGTGTTCAGCTGTGTCACATTACTGCTGAAGCTGACAGACTGTTAGTTCCTTAGGTAGAAAATGCTTATGTTTTAATGCTTGTTATGTCATGAATTATTAAACCAATTTAAATGTAAAAATCAACTGAAAGGACAAACTTATGCTTAAGGATGACCTGCAGCATCTAAAATGAAGACACTGACCAAACTAGTAGAAGCAAGGTCAGATTTTGTTTAGTTCAGATAATTTATGCCCAAGTTGTAATGCTGATGTAATTTATGTTGCATTTAGTGCTTTGTTTCCTATGAAATTTGACTGTGCAACAGTGTGATATGAGTAATATTTTAAGACAGGATTTTTATGGATGATGCTTGTAGCTAATATACACAGGGCTTTTACCGGGTTTTCTTGTGAAAGGGACAAAAAGAGAAAGAAGGAAGAGAGGAAGAGGAAAGCACAAAGCAATAGCCATGTAGGATTGTATCCTTCATATCAGAGATAAGATTTTGCTCACTTCAAATTTTTTTTGAGTGATTTTCCTGAAAAAAAATAAGCAAATACATTTTGGAAATTATAGACTGGTTAATGTAGCCTTAATATCCAGGGCAGTCCTGAAGTAGCCCTCCTGTCCTCCATGCCTTTTTTGCAGGCTTTTTATTTATCCATCAGCGAAGAAGTCCAGCCCTTGTGCTACAAATCAGCTGGAAAAGATCCCGCTCGTGTGCAGTGAAAAAGTGCTGCCGAAGTATGCCTTCTACGGCAAAGGGAATGGTCCTTAAAGGCAGCGTGTAGATTTATAAAGTATGACAGCAGAAATACGACGCGTTGGCCATCTTTTACGGGCAGTCATTAAAAAAAAAAGCCCTTATTTATCAAATCTGAGACAACGGTCATATAATGGGTTTCTCGGATTCAAGGTGAATCAAAGGAAAATTGTGTCCAGGAGGACGGAGATGCTCAGCCAGTACCGCTACGGCGTGGCCACATGACATACCCAGCGGCAGGCACAGGGCTGCGAGTACAGCTGCCCGCAGACTCTGCCAAGGAGCCAGATGATGCTGGAAGAATATCTTTCACAGCTCTGGATCTGGCTATTCTTGGCTTGTTCTCCGGCTGCGGGAGCTGGAGCTCATTGCCGGGCAGATAAACAGAGAGACTAATAAAGAAGACGAGGAGCTGTTGATCGTTTGAGCAAATCGGAGATGAGCTGTTAAGCAGAGGAGCGTGGCAATCCCTGTGAAAAATCACCTGGTGGTTGACACTTGATCCAGGATGAAACTGCGTATATAACTCTTGGAATAAAACTCTCCTCTCCCCCCAAGCAGTCCTTCTCCCCAAATGATTAAATCCTGTGCATAATTACAAAAGTGCAAAAAACTCTACCTCTTTCAGACACTGATTTTTTTCTAATTCCCATAATTGGCAAGCGAGTGTACATGGGGGAAAAAAGGGGGAGAAAGCTTTGATTTTTTTTTTTTCAGGCTGAAAACGTGCAAGCCCTGTGTGGGTTAGGTCCTTTAGATATTTAAAGAGATTGAAACAACTTCAAAGGAGACGTTCTGTTCTATCAGGTTCAGTATATTTTAATATTAGCGAGACTTTTTTATTAAGAAAAGAGATCCGTTCTCTTGAGGAAATAAAACATTCTGAGAGATTTTATCCAGAACGGTTTTTCATTGTTTTTAAAGAGACAACACAGGATTTTAAGCATGCTGAAGCTGGTAAATGTCCTAATTTCTGCTTATCAGTGCTGGCTGCTCTGTGTTATCAGTTTGATAGTTGCTGGTTATGTAAATCAAAATTTTCTATCAACAGACTGCTTTTTTTTTTGAAACGAGAAAGGAGAAGCATTTGGCAATAATGTTTTTATTTACCTTTTATGGGTGCCAGCATGCTGTGGATGAACAGGGTGCAGAGTGCCAGCCGTTCAGTTCGGAGACACGAGGGACTTCCTCTAAGGAGGATTTGCTGAATTCCCTGCATGTGGCCCAGAGTATGATGGATTAACAGAAGACAGAGCTATTCTCTCTCCAGTGCAGGTGTCTATTTGAGCTACCTCTCCTGCCCTGCCTGGTGGACTAAGTGCATTTTCTCATGAGAAGTGTACTTTAAATACAAATTAGAAATATGTGCTGGGAAAAAGGGAAGGAAAAGATTTAACAGAAGGAGGATGAAAAGTCTTTGGAGGACGGTCACTGTGACAGCTCGAAGTAATGACCTGAGGACTAAGAAGTTTTGAGATGCAAATGGGGATGGGGGTGGCCAAGGCACTGCAGTGTTTCAAGGCAAAGGCAATGCATGGTATGGGCACCACAGCCCCACAGCTTGTGGTCCTCATGTGACTGCCCCTCCAGGTCCACTGGCAAGAGCTGGTGCAGGTGGTGAAGGTCTTCTCCAAACCCTGAGGGACACGGTACCTATGGGGACACGGGACTCTGCAGAGCAGTATCCCGGGTGGCGTTTGCTGTGGGGAATTTGGGCTGTCATACAGAGCCTTTGGTCTGTTTTGGCAGGAAGGGAAAGGTAGAGGCCATGTCTCCATCTCCTGTCATCAGCCCTAGCTTTGGCATCAAAGCCTCTGTGTGGGGTTGGTAGCCAGCTGGTTCAACATCTGGTCAAGGAGTCTGCAGGGAAGAGTCTGCCTCTACCCTCTTTCGTCTCTTTTCATTGTAATCCAGATAATGAAAACAACTAAGAGGCTGATCTGCCCCTTGTGAGCCCCAAGGAGATCCAAACACCGGCTTCTGAATATTCCAATTATTTTAGATTAACCTCTTGGCCTGTGTGCCTTTTGCGGTCTCCAGGCCAGAAATGAGGCAGTGAGACTGCCTGATGCTTCAGCAGGGTTGTTTTTTTCCCTTGCAGTGCAATCACCTACCTGCTGTCTTCACCTGGTTCAGACTCCACATATTCTAGCTGGGATGTTTTGATCTGGGAGAAAAACCTGGAGAAAAGGTCCTTGCTGGGTCCTCCCAGCTTGGGTAGTTGGGGATCAGGAGTACAGGGCAGACGGCTGCTCCACAGGGTTTCCCCTGCCTCATCCATCGCAGCTGG
This sequence comes from Xenus cinereus, assembly GCA_025774025.1. Classification (NCBI taxonomy): domain Eukaryota; kingdom Metazoa; phylum Chordata; class Aves; order Charadriiformes; family Scolopacidae; genus Xenus; species Xenus cinereus. The sequence continues at coordinate 177,697,652 of JAOXJK010000001.1, read as the reverse complement.
AAGGATGGGGAGAAGGCTCTGTGTTTGGTGAAGGTGGTCCCAAGTACACCTGTCCAGGGGACATGGGATGGTGGAAAGGGTGACTGCTGTCCGACTGGGTGTCCTCCCTCAGACCATGGGAGGGCGAGCTGGCTCAGGGCGTTTGCCTGCCGAGATCAACACAGCCAGAGGACAGAGCTTCCTGTCTCGTTAGATCCTGTCATTACTAACAGTGGTTAAACGAGTGTTTTCATGTATAACGTAGAGTGTCTGTCCTCAGTTATCTAGACTCCTGTAGCTGAAATAAGGTCATATCCCTGCTGTCTATTAATCACTCTGAAAATTCCCTCTGCATTTGATGCCCCCTTGTCCTTCAGATCATTGGCAGGGGGATTTCATTTTTTACCACTGGAGTAATTTTAGGCTAGAGTGGTCCTGAATGAAGTCTTGATGAGGCAAAGTAAAGAAGCAGAAAAAAAATAAAAATAGCAGTCTCCTAGCTTCTGCAATGCTCATGTGCGTCTTACAATCTCTGCATGAAAAGTGTTAATGGTGCACGGCAATGAGCAGAGTACATATGCTCGATAAAACAGATGCTAGACATGTTTCCTTAAATAGATCTTTTGCTAATTCAGCTCAGTGTTGGCTCTCTGCTTGCTCTGGGTGTCCAGTCTGTAATTCCCCTGCTAAAGAACTTGCTGGGGATTCTTCAATTTAGCCCAGAACTGTGACCCGGGACTTCAGCTTCCCTCACAAACAGCCAAAGAGGAAGGTCCCCCGAAATTAGACCAACTCTAAGTGACTGCAGATAGCCTCAAGCCATGGTTTTCATTTAAAGGGATTTGAACAGCTTCGTTCACACACTTGATCAATGCAGTAACTGAAAGTTAACATTTTACATGGCAAAACTGTCTCTTTTTGATGCTTACTGTTTAGCAGAGACATCCAAATTTACCCTTTTCTTTCCTGGGTACCAGGTTATCCCACGGGAAGGCGCATTGGCAATTCTGGTGATGCAGACACTGAGCTAGCTGCACAAAAATTTATGGCTCATTCTGTTCTGGAAGTGGTCTGATATATAAAATATGTAAAATGATTTAAAAAGTCAGATAAATAACAGAGTGTGCGCTCTCGTTATTCATCCTCATGTTTAATTTAACAACATCCATCATTTTTGTAGTGAATGTGATGCTGCTACAGAATTTCCAGCCCAGGGCACTACATTGCACCAAAAACAGAGGCAAGATCTGGAAGTTCTCAAATTCATGTACTTTGCTGCCCATCTTTCACTTGCCCAGCAGAGGTCTCAAACATGGCTATGGGTTTGGCTTCCCAGAGGAATGTCCGTAGCATGGAGTGTTGACCAGACCTGTGAGCTAGGAATGGGTGGTAGAAGACTGTGCAGTGTCCGAAATCCTCCCAACCTGCAGCTCTGAGGTGTCCACCTCATGGCTGTTGTGAGGAGCATCTCTCACCTTACAGTAGGGCTTTTCCATGCATTAATTTAAATTTTTCTTAAAGGATGGAAGAAAGCTCATTGTTTTGATGCAAGAGACATCTGGAATGTGATGCAGTCTGCCTCTTGCATGGTGGCCTCCTGGTCAGGGGAGTTGTCCAAGCAGTTAAAGACCCAGGTTTGTTCTCTGCTCTGTTGGAAAGGATTGGAATCCTCAGGTCACAAAAGACACAACTGTCAGGTGATGGGCTTATGAAGAGGAGAGAGACACTCCGCAGGAAAAAAAATGCCTTAATCATGACTCTAGGGAGAAAGGATGGAAGAGGGAAGAGGAATGAATGCAAGAGGCAAGATAGTTGTGTGAACCTCTATAAAAGCCTCTTCAGGCTGTTATATAGAAAGCGACTACCCTCAGCATCTTGTTTTCCAGATCCTTTTTAAAAGAAAGAGGCCTCAGGGTGCATTTAGTGAGGGCTTGAACCTCATCAGTGTTAGGTGTGCTCTGAGAGTACATCTCGGAGGCGGCTGTGCAGGCAACCTAGTTTTTCATATATTTTGTTTCTGCCTCCTGACAGTCTATAAGGCTGAGCTCCCTACCCAGAGCAGATCTAGGCTTGCCAGGAAGCAGACTTTTTAGGATATTTTCTAATGTTTTCAAGTGGAAAGAGAATGCCTACTGAACTTAGGTACTTCCAGGGCTAAGCAGCTTTTGAATGAGGCAATTTGGATTTAAGTGCCTCAGTTTCACTGAAGTCCCATTTTAGATACCCAAAGCCCTAAGAAAATGATGACTGCATTGATGGACTTCTCTGGTCCTTGTGTAAATACTGCCAATAAAAGCAGAGAGAATCATTAAGTACAATTATCTTGCAACGTAATGTGAGCTGTAACACTGAGCTATCTATAGCAGATTCTATCAAACCTCATTCCTGGTGTCTCTCTTTAAAAATTGCAGCTGAGGGTAAACAGGCTTGTTGTATAAATAGAAACAACCCAAGAGAATAAAACTGTGGACAGTTGAGGCCAACATCTTGAAGTCCTCCAATTGTCTCACCAAGCTGGTACATGCCAAAGTATAAATGAATGAGGACACCACCAAGCAAAGTGCTTTTAGTGGGAAGTGAGCTGCCCCAGCAATCAAAAAAGCAGCATGGTGACCACTCCAGCTATACCAGTTTCTTACCCATTTGTAACTATTTTTTTCAGCTTGAGTAGCGGGGCTGGAAATAGTTGTTTTTGAATGTGGCTCTATTCAGTTAAGGTTTTCTGTTAACACAGCTATAGACCATATGCCTCTGTGAACATCACTGGAGCATCACTGTGAGCATCCCTTGCTTTATTGGGCAGCCTTTGTAGCACCCTGTGAGAGACAGTTGGCATAGAGTAGCCCTGGAGCATTAATTGTTTTGTGATGGTTTTGTCTTGCTAAGATGTAAAACTGGTAAACAAGCAGTTAAGAAGATGTTAGATTGGAATATCATTCCCAATTCTGATTGTGAGAATTTTAGGGGTGACCCAAATACCTCAAGATTTTCTTTTTCATTTACAATGGAAGACTTTATGAAAGGGAGAGTGGTGTTCTGGGATTGGTTTTTTTGGGTGTGTGTGTGTCTTTTTTTTATCTCTTTTGGGCTATAAGAAGGTAATTTTGGGGCTGCTTAGAGAGAAGTGAACTACTCCTTTCGAATGACCTGCTAAGAATTTAGTGTGCCTGTTGGCCATTGCCAGTAAAATAGAAAGAAAGATTTGCAGAGGAAGAGAACAAGATCTTAATAGTGGGTAATGGAGCTGGAAGTCCTGATAGCAGGCTGTTGAGATGCATTAACCCCATTTATTATAGGGAGATTCACCAGGAGAGAAGCCTAAATGGGCAAACCTGGGAAAATGTATTAAAATAAATCATTGAAAAGATAACTTTTGACTTACTGTGTCCACAGACTTAGTGTTTCATGGAATAGAACAAAGTAGAATAATTTTCCAAAAAAGAATAATTTTCCAAAAATGTGTGCTCAGAAAGAAGGGCTATATATGTATGTGTTATGATTCCAAATTTATTTTTTTTTAGCCTTTGAAATAATTAGTTACCATGTTGAATCCTAAGTGCAATAATTAAGCAAATTAATGCTGCAGTGAAGTTATTAATGAGGCAAAATATGCTAATATGCTTTCGATAAAGAACTCCCTTTTTCTCTCTTACCAAGAAACTGGAAAAGCTCTTTTATTTCAGGCAAGACACCTTATCTGGAGTTCTTAGAGAGAGGGTTCACAGTTATATGCTGGTGAGCAAATGTCTAAAGCAAGGGTTAATATCTGCATTTTAGACACACGCAAAACCTTGCAGAAATGTTGCGCTGACAATGAAGTTATTAGCCTGGTTTCTAGCAGCGTCAGTAATGAGGAAAGGAAGGTGTTCTGTGACCTGTGCCTCCATTATAGGAGAGGATAATACCTATTAAAGGATTGCTATTTTTATGATGATATTTTAAAAATTCAATTCATATAAAGCAGGGAAGGCAATTATTACCATGACATAATCAAAAATACATTTCTCTATTCAGTGTGTCTGGTGCCATTATGTTTTCAGATTGTAAAGAAATATTCTGCATTGAAACACGATGGTAATTATTTAGTGGCTAGGAAATATGTGCATGTAACAATAATAATAACTAATAACTGGTTTCTGTAAACTTTGCCCAAGCATTTGGAGTCGGGCATGTAATTCGTAAAGCCATTTACAACATGCTGGAAAAATGACAATGAAAGGCTGTTCCTTTAAATGCTAAGAGTATCCATCTATGAAGGAAATCAGCCATTTGGTAACTTAGAGGTCCTCCTGCTTTCCCTGGCAGTTGTCTAACAACCACTTCTTTCAATGTCTGATAATAACAATGGACATTGCACTTTCCCAAACTGCCTTCTTGTTTATAAGCAGCTTCTATGACTTTTAGGTATTGCTTCTCTGTGAAATCCTTTCAGCCTCTTCTCATTGAATCTTTACCTGTCACTTGCTGTACTTTGTGCTTCTTGCTATTTACATCAGTTTGGTCAGATTTCCAAATGCTGAAGGGTTTCTAATTGGTTCAGAGAGGCCCTTGAGCCAAGCCAGGCAGCTGTGTTCATTAGCTTCTTTCTTTTGTGTTTCATCCTTTTTCTTTTTTATAATTTTATTTTTATGTTCAGCAGTATACATGCCTTGGAGATTTTCTTATCAACCCCATGAATAGAAGTATTCTTGCTACTTCTCAAGATTTCCTTTCCTTCCTTTAAACCTTCAGGATATTTTCCTACTCATTTGCTGACATGTCCTTTGTTTTTCTTATGTGGCGTTAGCAGGTCCCTTTTTGGTACCCAACTAACCCCTTGGGCATATTTTAGTTATTTTGCAGTCGGTAGAAGTGATTCAGGTAACATTATCTACTGTTTTTTTAACTCTATGCCAAGAATAATCTCTCCTCTTTACATGCTTATTTCCTGGAAAAGCTAATTTTAGAGCATTAAAATGGTGAGAAATCATTTCTCTAAATTTTCTCCCTGCAGGCACTTTGACCAGTTTACTGGACAGTAGTTGAAATTCTCTGATAAAAAAAATATTCTTAGGAGTTTGCTGATGCTTTGATCTGTAACTGCGGCATCTATTCCTTCCCATTTTCTTGATCCAAGGCTGACAGTTCATCCATATATTTATATCCTTACGGGCTGGGATCTGTATCAGATGATCTCTGCTGTTTGGATCTCATCACTCAATATTTTTGCATCACTGGGGGTGCTGGATTCCTTTACTTAGAGCACTACTCACCCATGTCTTTAGTCTCACCTGCCTTTCTGGTGCATGCTGACTCAGGCATTACAGATCTCCACTCTTCTTGCTGTTTCTGCAGTGCCCTCTTCTGCAGGTCCTCATCCAAGACAGAACATCTTGCCTGTTTCTTGCTTTTGGATTGCTCTCATTTCCGTTTTGGCATTTCCAGAGTTCATCCCTGACGAGGAGCTAGCTCCAGAGATGGATATGTGTGTTTTCAGGTTAAGACGCACATTGCTGTATAGATCCCAACAACACAGCCAAGAGGGCCCCATGCTAACCTGACAGCTGCCTTTTGCAGGCCAGAGTCTTGGACTGAATAGCCCTGCACGTTGGGTCCTCAAGAAGCAGTCACCCTTAAGGACTGAAATCCAGTCTCAAGGAATTAAGACAGATTAAACTCCAGTTTATATGGACGTGTATTTGAGTGTCTAAACATCACTTGTGTGTCTAGATGTCCCATTATATTCAAAAAGAGTTGGCCAGTACAGTCAAGGGAACATGAATCCTTCCTCATGGACCCATTTCAGCTGCCAGTGTGCCTGTGTCCACCCTTATTGTGCTGCCCTGGGGCATCCCACCAAGATGGTCTCAGAGGGTACAGGTCTCCACTCCTGCCTGCTTCATGCCGAGCACCCACTTGTGGGTAGTGGGGACATCTCAAATGGAGCTAGGTGTCTATTTGTGGGCAACAGAATGAGTCCTGATGTCTCTTTTGTCTCAAGGCCACCCTGGAGCACTGCTCTATCAGGCTGTAGGATAGGTGTGGGGAGCACATTGAGTTTCTTAGCACCCTGCTAAGGAGGGCAGCAAAGAGCATCTAATTCCTGGAGGAAGAAGGAGGATGAGGCATGACTTAGAGATGTACAGTGGGAAGCAGGAAGCTCCAGCTACAGATTTCCTGGAAAAAGGGTTTTACATTCAACAGTCGTCTCATAAATACAGAAGTAGTCCCGGAAAGCAGAGTAGTTTGGAAGCTCTTTAGCAGTGGTCCCCGATACTAGTACTATACACACTACACACATGCAGAACAGGGATGATGGATACATCTTCTGGATTGAAAAAGAGGACAGTATGGGTAATTTTAGTAAATGACCTTTCAGTGGGGTTTTTGGAATATGACAAGGCTGTTGTTGGAACCTGAGTTAGAGGACATGGGAGGGTGTAAAAAAGCAGGGGGAATCCCTGGTGACATCTGGCAGGTAAATTGAAAAGGGCCAGGACACTTCTTCCTTTTGGTCTGAGTCGGAAAATACTATTTGTGCTCTTGTCTGGCCTTGTGTACGTGGCTTCAGGGAGAAAACAGCCAGAATAGGGTCTGATGGAGGTTATGAAAGCATACAGCTTCTGCAATTGCAGAGGATGACGTAGTTCCTAAAACCTTATAGAAAAGAGGTCATTTTCCAAAGAGATTCGCTTCAAGAAGAGCACCCAGCTACAGAATTTAGTGTTAGTTTCAGTATGGTCATACCTGAATTAAATTTGGACTGTTGCTATTTGTGTCCCTGAGTGCCTAGGAGTCTTTGGCATGGATCTGGACCTTGCTGTGCTCACGCTGCACAATGGCAGGATGAAAGGTCACCTCTGCGTTAAAGTTCACACTGTGCGGAGCTGAAATTTGCACGTGTCGCCCTCTTCGCCCTGAAGACTGTCTTCTTGGTGAGAGCTCTGATATCAAAGACTGAAGATCTTTCTATTCAAAGGCCAGGCAGTTTTGCTATAAAGTAAATAGTTCCAGTGACTAAAAAAGGTCTAAACGACTTCGGAGGAAATATGCCAAGAATGACTGTTGCCCTTTGTATATTAGTTTGCTTTTCTGTGTGATTTCCTTTGATCCCAAATGTGTTGCTGCTTCATTTATTGTGGAGGTTCTCACATGATTTCCTTAGTCAACAGCAGAACTCCATCAGGAATTCATTAGACAGTGTTTGTACAGATATAAAGCTCTGCCTAAGTGATCCTATTATTATTTATATTGGGCTTGATCCTGCAAACCCTTAGTCACATAAAAAATTCCCAAGAAGGTAGTCAACTAACGTGACAGAGAGGACCGCAGTGTGAATTTAAATTTGCAGTGTCAAGGCAGCAGTCATAATTGTACATGTAAAATTTTTCCTTGGGACACGTGAGTTTTGTTATTCATCTTAAGTTTTGGTTTTCCCTATTTTTTTATTTATTATAATGAACTACACATCTATATCATGCACTATGCACACTCCTTTAAAAATGCTTTAAAGTAAGGAACACCTCATTTTTTGTGTCCAGGAATGGACTATTCTAAACCTTCATCTCTACTGCATTTTATGTTGTCTGCAATAATTCCCTTTTGTAGCCTCAAAAGATAGAGTACCGTGGTGAGTGATGGTCCAACACAGATGTCAACCTCATGGGATGCTATTGAATTTTGGATCATTACTATAGAACATAGCATTTCTGAGGTCACGGTTCCCAACTGTCTGGCTGACAATACAAAGAGAGCAAAGATATGTTCTACAAATAAGGTAAGAAAAGAAGAAAAAAAGCTTATTTTTTACCTTCAGAGTGCATAGCTGTAGATATTTGGAGGTGGAGGAGTCAGAACATAACATAAAATCATATCATAGAATCATGGGCTACCAGGTTGGAAGGGATCTCAAGAATCATCTGGTCCAACCTTGCTTGGCAAAAGCACAGTCTAGGCAGGGTGACCCAGCACCCTGTCCAGCTGAATCCTAAAAGTGCTCAATGTCGGGGAATCCACCTGAGGACTCCCTAGGGAGATTATTCCAATGGATGATTGTTCTCATTGTGAAAAATGTTCCTCTTGTGTCCAATTGGAATCTCCCCAGGAGTAACTTGTACCCATTACCCCTTGTCTTTTCCATGTGACTCCTTGTAAAAAGGGAGTCTCTATATTCTTTGTAGTCAACCTTTAAATACTGGAACATGGTGATAAGGTCTTCCCGAAGCCTTCTTTTCTCAAGGCTGAAAAAACTCAGTTGTCTCAGCCTTTCCTTATATGACAGGTTTCCCAGTCCTTTGGTCATCTTTGTGGCCCTTCCCTGGGTCCTCTCCAGCCTGTCCACATCTTTTTGGTATAGTGGGGACCAAAACTGAACACAGCGTTCCAGGTGTGGCCTGACAAGCACTGAGTAGAGTGGGATAATGACTTCTTTGTCTCTGCTGGTGATGCGCTTGTTGGCTTTCTTTGCACCTGTTGCACCCTGTTGGCTTTCTTTGCAGCAGCAGCACACTGTTCACTCACATTAAGCTTGTTGTCCACCAGGATCCCCAGGTCTTTTTCCAGAGAGTTGTTCCCTGGCTGGGTAGATCCCAGCCTGTGCTGCATCCCTGGATTATGCTTTCCCAGGTGCAAGACCTTACATTTGTCCTTGTTGAATTTCATAAGTTTCTTGTTTCTTCATAAGTTTCTTCCCCACTAAGTTTGGTACCATCAGCAAACTTTTTCAGGGTACGCTTGATCCCATCATCCAGATCACTTAGGAAGATACTAAACAGCATTGGGCTCAATATCAGTCCCTGGGGGACCCCACTTGTCAGAGGTTGCCAGTTTGAAAAGGAGCTATTTACCACCACCCCCTGGGTGCTCCTTGTCAGCCAGTTCCCCACCCACTGCACAGACCTCTTGCCTAGACCATAACACATCAGTTTCTCTAGGAGGAGGCTGTGGGAAACCATGTTGAAAGCCCCAGAGAAATCTGGGTAGACAATGTCCACCACTCACCCCACATCAACTGAACAGGTTATTTTGTCGTAGAAAGCAGGTTGCTTTGTCGTAGAAAAATACTCTCAGTTGAAATGGAGTTAGTGGTTCTTCATCTCCATGCCAGGTGAAACAGGCTGTTTGCAGTGAATGCTGAAGCTGGTGATTGTTTTCAGTATTAAGCTCTGAGCCACTGGTTGGATGAGGTGACAGCAGAGGTCCCTTCCAGCCTGAGTCTCTTGATGATTCTGTGGGGATTTATTGATGAATCGAGGTTGGAAATTACATTAGGTGTTTCTTTGGCTTAAAAAAAATATATTGCCACTGTGTGTGTGTAAAAATGGGAATACTGTTCCTACTGCAACTAGTGAATATTTTGGTACCACGTACACGAGGTACCATGACAATTGCAATGGATAAGACTACCCCCAGGATATGTACCAAATCTTTGCCGGATGCAAAGTGGGGAGGGTACGGTATGACTAACAAAGACTATTTCTGTTCTTCAGAACACAGAATTCATCGTCTTACAATATTCAGTTTGAGGCAGGTGGCATAACAGATTCACAATGCTATTCTCTCACTGCAGTGTTGAGCTGAAAGCTTTGTCAAGCGCTGGAGAATTACCACTTTGGAGGAGGAGAGCTAATGTGCAATAGTTATGATAGAAGAAGTCTCACTAGGGCTATAGAGGGACCTGGCTTCCATATGTCTTCATAAAACCACTTGAAAATGGTCCTCTCGATTCTGAGTTCCTGTAAAATCATATTCCTCACATGAACGTAATGAAAAAAAAATTACCTGTCAGTCTGCAGACACTGAGTAGCACAGAGAAGAAGTGAAGCATTAGGTCTTAGAAATGCACATCTTGCTGAGGAGCCCCTGGGAAGCTTGGTCCGTATATCAGTGCTGAGTACACTTGGCATGTGAGGCCATACCAGTGATTTCCCATCTCAAATACCGCACATCTATTGCCCATCTGGAGCACAGTATGGTTAAACTTATGGTGACTGAAGGACCTGTGAATGAAACTAAGTACATGCACTGAAGTTTCCTGCTTAGACAGCTACTTGCCTCCCTCTGTCAGGATCCTTCATGCTCGGGATTGATGTCGTGCTGTCAACGACGAACCGTTGCACTGATGAAGCTGCACAGTGTATGTGGACTGTGGCTGGCTGTGCCCACTTTCATCTGATTATTTTATACGGCATGAGTGCTTGCAGGCTCGTGCTTTTATTTTAGCACAGGCTGGTCTGCATTGGGCCTACTGCATTTGTCTTGTTGCCGGTCTCCAGCACAGTTCAGGGCACCTTAGGAGGAATATCTCCTTGTGTTCCAACAGGCTCAGACATACACTTCAATTTTATGTGCTCCTTTGCATCTAGGCAATAAATCTTGTAATAGCTTAACTTTTTATATGAATGCTGCCTCAGGCAAGGACTGTGTGGCCTAGAAAGCAGGAGGTTTAATATTTTATAAAATTTCCAAATGCTGTTTTGCTGCTACCTCTCCTTGAGCGAATGGAACCACAGTGGTTTGATAGACCTCCAGACTCTGATCTGCATCAGGGAACAAACATAATCATGGACCATCTCAGTTAACTGACATTATATAGAAGTCAAACACTGGGGAAAAATGGTTTGAGTGGAAGCATTTGAGGAAACCACAATCCACTGGGGGAATAAACCAAATAAAATAAAATAAAGACTATGCCCTGCAGGTAAGTCATTGGCCAGGTTTAAGGGAAACTGGTCACTTGTCTCTAATAGTAGCAGGTCTGGAGCGTGTTTTGTGCTGGGCAAACAGTTCATGTGAAGGTAGACATGAAACAAAACAGTGAAGTCAACAGCCTGGCTCTGTACTTCAGTGGTATTAGAACTTTGATTTTTTTCTCCATTTTCTGGGAAATGCCAGGGGCACATTCCTGCAGCCACTTTATTTAAGTCTACTAGGCATGACCCTAGGGGGCAGTTGGCTTTGTTATTCTTGAGTAGTACCTTGCAAACTCCAAAACAGGAATAATTCCTTTGTTGTGTGTGTGTTAGGACTGAGCTGTGTGATAGTGGCATTTGCAGGATTCATCAGTGGGATTCATTGATACTAACCTAAGGCTGCTTTTCAACTTCGATGCAGTTGGACCCCGTTTGTCTTCCTCCACGGTCTCTCTGGTCTCAGGATAGAGCTTTGATTTGCAATTGAAAAACAAACCATGCAGAATGAAAGGAAGCCAAGAGGCTCCATGAAGAAGCTTGGGATCTTAGCAATTTACACCTTTCCAGACGTAACACCTTTCTCGAGGTAAAAAGGGTTTGTGACTGCTGCTCTTGGTATCTTGCTCCCAGCAGTGTCCCATGATGTTGTCCATACCTTGGCTATGGGCTAAAGTTATTGTTGGCAGGACTTGGGTCAGTAGAGTGCTCACCCCATGGAAGTCCATAGGCTTGAGTGAAAGGGAGGGAAGAAGCAGGGGGTTGTGCCCTCCCCTTTGTCCCTTTTTGGTGTGGTGGGCTGTGACATGTCACATGAGGATGTTGCATCTATTGTCCAACTTTTCCCCTCAAAATTATCCAATCTAGCCAGGAAAGCCAACAGGGTTCACTTAAGTGCTTTAAATGAATCACAGAATTAAATGGTTAGTAGAATTGGGTTAGTATACTTCCTCTGGAGACTGGAAGAAATTGGTTTGAGTCAGGAGCTTGCATTGCCATTTGCAAGTCCTGCTTGGGATCTTTCCTTTTAGGCATAAGCTGTGGTCAGGGAGGAATCCATTGGTATGGAACCTGAGTGCATTTCATCACTACGGGTTTTTTTTAGGTTGAAACAATTGCTGTTCTCACCACATTTTCAACCAGAGCCATGTGATGGTGCACTAAAATGAACAGAATTGCTTGTTGGAATTTGGCATCTCTGGGTGGTATTACTCACAAGCTGAGAAAGATAGGAAATGTGGTAATTTGCATAGATTTTTTTCTCACAAATTTGCCAGCTGGGGAAGAGATAAATGACAACTCTTGAACACGATTCACTTATTCATCCATAACAACTGAATGGGCTAAAAGTTGGAAATGTGTTGGGGAGGGCGGGGAAGAAGTGAGACTAAGGTCTTTTTCAATCGTTGGGGTAGGGCACCTTTGGAAAAACACTTTGCCCTTCGCCTGGATGCCAGATGAGAAGTCACCACAAGAACGAGCAGGCAGTTCAAAGTGCTTCAAATGGCCTTTTTTTTTTTTCTCGATACTTCCTTCCAACATGCTGTTCCCATTTTGTATTTTCATGCCAGTGCAGCAGCTCAGCTTGGTTCAGTGTTGCCTCTGCTTTCTGTGCGTCATTCCTGCCCTTCATTCCTGCACAGGTCTCTCACTCCCAGCCATTTTGCTTCCCTCCAATATTCACCTCTTGCAACAGAGACTTGGGGATACCAATCCTCCAGGACATCCTCCACAGAGTTTGCTGCCCGCGTGCGGATTGTAGTGGCAGGGGGTTGCAAACAGCACCAGGCAGAAATCCCAGACTATTAACAATGCAAGAAATAGTCAACCTGGACTCTGTCTAGTCTCTCTCTCTTCCCTGCCCCCTCCTTCTCCCTCCCCGCTTCTTTCTTGGGGACTTTGTCTTCTTTCTGGAGCTGTGCTTGGCATGTTGATGCAGGTCCAGTGTGTGAAAAAACAGGCTGGGTCTGGGTCTGCATTTAAGGGGGATTTCTTTAGAGCCATCTGCCATCTCGAAAATTAAAGCAGGGAAAGGTCATTGGGATAAACCGATTTGCTAAACAAAACGGTTAACAACTCATGAATAAAACTTAAAAAAAAAAAAAAATATCCTGAGGGGAGGGGCAAACTTTATAACTAGAAAGAAACCCACCCTGTCAAACCCACAGCCTGCCCACGCTGAGCTCCACCCACCCCTTTCCAGTTCATTTCCACCCTTTTGGGCAATGCACTGCTCCCCCCCTTCCTTCCTGAGCCTCTCTTTCTCCCCCTCCCGAGCACCCCATGCCCTCGCGTATGCCTTGGGAGAGGAGGACTTGCAATCTGTGCTGGGGATGTGGCCGTGAGCTTCCTAATGACTTTCCAGCAGTAATGTCCAGGGGCCTTTGTGCCTCCTCTTAGCAACTCCTGCAGCAGCACCAGTAGCAACCAAGTCACTTTTGTCCCTTGCTTGCTTCAGCGATGCCGCCTCCTCCTCCTCCTCCCTTTTGCCGGGTTTCTTGCAGGTCACACACAGGAGCAGTGAGCCTGCCCCCGTGCAGACAAGAGAGAAAACACAGCCCTACACAAGCACAAGAAGAAGGAAAATCCACCTCCATCCCCTCCCCCATTTCAGCTCTAAAGAATAATCAGGATTATAGGGGAAGCTGGCTGGTGAAATATGGCACGCTGGCCGTGCTGGCCACAGCTACCGTGCTGCTTATCTGGGCTAACCTGGACAAGTGAGCAAGATACCTGAGATGAGGAGATGAGGGGAGCTTGCCACCTGCCTACTGCCTGATTTTGTTCCTCTCCCCAACAATAAGTTGTCTGTATTCCCTCACACAAAACCAGACAGTAGATGGTTTCGGTGTTTGCTTAGTGCTCTACAGGGCCTGCCCTAAGCACTGGCTCTCAGGGGTCCCCTAATGGAAGACATACTTAAGAAGGTTGTAGTCTGCATGACCTGATGGAGGCTACGGGGCTTCTCTTGGAGAAGGCTTAAGAGGGCCACTAAGGACCTGAATCAAACTTTTGCAGAGAGCACTGTGAGACTGTTCAGAGGGAAACACCGCGGTCTTTGAGGGTGAGTGCCACATTGCCCAGCTACCCACATAGCGCTGCTCTGGCTCCTCATCCTTGTCCTGCCCTTTGAACCATCAGGGCTGTGACACAGCCCAAACCGTCTTCTCCTTAGGAGTGCAGGAATGTTGGGACCTGCCCCTAACCTTAAGAAAACATCCCGCACACCAGGGGTGCAACCTGCATTTTTATGGTGAGGGTGCAAAGGGGTTGGGTTTTTTTTCATCCATCGTGTTGTTCTTCTCACCCAAAAGTTTCTGATGTGGGAAAACCTCCCCCATGCTCTGGCGCTTGTCAGGGAAACTCTGATTCCATTTTCTCCAGTCAGTGGGGTTCTGTCCACATGCAGACAAAAAGGCTATAAAGGTTTTGTGGTGGGAGCTCTGGAGTCAACTTCTTGATTAGACACAATAGGTCATGCTGAGAGCTCCTGGTAAGCAGCTATAAAGGCCCATTGCTCCCCCAAACCTTGTGGGGATAAAGCTACGTGACTACCAAAGCTGTGGGAAGATGCGAGAACCCTAGCATATGGAAACAAGAAGCTAAGGTGTCAGAAGATGAAGACAATGGGGTTATGGTGTGTAATCAGGCCTGGATCCCATCTGAATCACATGGTCACATCATGGGTAAAAGCCACTGGCCCTACTCCCGTGGTCCAGCTGTGTGCTGGTGGCTCGCTAACCAGCAGTTTGAGGTGGAGAGTGCTGCCTTGCCTGAGCTGCTGAAGGAAATCCACGTGGGCCTATTATATAAGCTCTTTTTAAAAGCTACTTTTTGTTGGTATGTTGGGAAAAGTAAGAGCACGTTAACGTAATTTCCCATTTATTTATCTGAAGTCCACTGACATCAATTGAAAGCCATCCATTCAGCCAGTTCTTTTATAATGGCTTTTATTGCGTGCTCTTTTCTCTTTCCTTTCTCCATTTTATTTAGTTTTAGAATGGTTAAAAAGAACAATATTTGGGGAAAATGGAAGTCCTTGCCTGAAAAGAATTAATTAATATTGTTATAGCTATTGCTATAGCAGAGTTCAACTATTCCCTTGGTCTTGCAAGTGAAAGCAACAAGCTGCCAGAGCAACCAAGGATGGTCCCCCTGACCATGCAGCTGGCTTTGTCATCAAACTCAAGTGAGCAGAAAGGCATTTTCCATGATTATGTTTAATTTCCTGGTGTAAATGAAGTTGGCCTACATTGCTGATACGCACCTATATCAAACTCATTCTTGACTTTATGAATTGTTTATAGAATTCACACTATGAATTTTGCATAAAATAGTTGCAGAAGAATTGTGCCTGGACTACATTTACTTTTCCAAGAGTAAGGTGGTGAGTACTTAATGTTTAATTGATTTACAAGCAAGACTGTCCAATATATTTCCTTTCTAAAATGTGCAGTGTAAAACCAAGAATCTGTAACAATTATGGTCAAAACACTGTCAGGAGGAAAAATCTCAGGAAGCTTGAGCTGTAGGAACATTTATGAGGAGAAAACTTCAAAACAAGTGATAGAATAATTTAAAAAATATTATCTCTAGATTAATCATTACTCTTATTATGTCTCATTTTCCTTTAACGTTTCCTACAAAAAAGCATATAGCTGCTGACTGCCGTTTACATGTCCAGGTGATTTGTCGTTTGGTTTTGAGAAGTAGAATATGCATTTCATATGTTGCTTACTTGCTTCGATCTTTGACGGTCATTAATACAACTTTAATTTTTGGACATCCTCACTTATATTTAGAATATTAACCCTGAAACATCCTTCTTCTCCAGGGATATGATTGCTCCTGACTTGATCTATTTAGAGTTAGAAAGAATAAAAGAGCCCTACAGGGTTGTGGCAAAGCACTCGAGATAAGTGTTTCCCCCCATGTATTACTTATTTATTAAAGCTGGTGGAGCATAACTAAAAGGGAGAAAAAAGACCAAAGAAATACAGAATACAATGGCCTGCAGATTTTAATGGGAGATATGGCTGGAAGCAATTTCTAAATTATTAAATAAATCGATTTTATTCTTGCAGTCACCCTCCAAGGTGTATTTGTCAGCCTTATTATATTCATCTTCAGTGCTATTCAAAACCACTTACAGAGAAACATGTTTTTCCTGGCCACAATTCTTCAGCCCTCCTAATTAAACATGAGATTTACATTATAGGTTCAGCATTCTTTCCTTTTCTTTCTTTTTTTTTTTTCAGCCTTCACCTTTTTTTCCCTCAGTCAGCTCTCCCCGTGTTTGGTTTGTAGGCCTGAAGACAAGTAGGCGTCAGGCTGACAAACCTGGAGGTAGCCCTGTTCCCATTTAAAATGCAAGACCTGTTGGCTACAAAAGAGTTTTAAGACAATCTGTGCAGCGCAGTCCTGCGTTTTTTGTTCACAGTGCACACAGGGTTAAACAGCGTATTTGTGACAGTGGGGCTGTAGATAGAAGGTTATTGCACGAGGAAAAATACTTGAAAAAAAAGAAAAGAGTTGATTTATCATTTAAGTGATTCTGTGCTCTCTCACTCTCTCTCTGTGCAGACGCACACTACACAAAATCCATTTGCTCAGCTTTTCCCATGAGTAATCCAACCGCAGCGGTTTGGAGCAAAAATCTGAAGAAGCAATTGAAAAAATTCCGGTATTGAAAGTTATTATTAAATGCCCGTCGATAAACCACATGCGCTGGCATGCTGAGAGTGGGAGAGGAAAGTAGTAAAGTATTTATTTCCTAAAGAAGAACTTTACAGTCTCCAGCAATTAAAAATGGATAAAGGCAGCGCGTTCCTTCTTCCCCCCCACCAAATTGTCAATAATGCCTTTGCTCAGCGCCCTGAAGCGTGGAAGGAAATTGGGAGCAATTTTTGCTGCTCCCTTTACAGAGGAGGGGGAAGATGCTCTGCTGAGGATGCATGCTTCGGAGCGGTGGCGCGGGGTGTAGTTTTTGTGGCCGTTCCCTCCGCTGGTACCTCTGCAGGAGTACGGATTGGGAAAGGTCTGCGAAGAGATGAGTCTACGGGGCTCAGAGGTGAGGTACTTCGCAGCACATGCCTAGAGCTTGTGCTTTTGAACCGTGTCTTTTTGTATGTGCAAAAACATCGCTCGCGTTCTGCTGCTTTCTGTGTGGATATGCCACAGTGAGAGGGAGCACAATGGCACTTAAAATAGACGACTACCTCTCTAGAAAAATATACGCCCGCTGTGTAGTGTTCTTCCAGCTGACTTTTTCCTCATTGTTTTTGCCAAGATATGTAATTTTTATTATTACACATTGTACCCATAAATAATACGCAACTTGAGGAAGAATGAAAACATTCCTCAGCTCAATTAAAAAGCAGGTTATCTCAAGGCTGGAGCCACTGCCAAGTACATAATGGCTGTTTCACTTTACTGCCACAATCACTTCATTGCCAGAGCCAGGCTCATTACTTTGGGCCAGCGTGCGTCTCAAGGCTTCGCTCCGAGCGACGCAGAAGCCGGGGTAGCTGCCTCATCTCAGGAACTGCTCGGGGACACACCGTGCCCCTTGCACACCCCCCGCTTCATCTTTGCTACAGGGGACAGTAAATTACTGTTAACCTATGGGCAGCAAATTGCAGCAAGCCTCGCTGCGCTGAGCAAGGTGTTTGGGAGTGGAACCCATTCCTCACTTCTCTTTATTCCCTCCCTCCCTGCTGCTTCCCCCTCCCGCAGCCGCCCCCGCACTGCGGGCTGGCAGATGGGCCCTTGCCCACTGGTTTTCATCTCCTTGGATGTGCGGTGTGATGAGCTTGGGCAGGGCACAGCCTGGGAGTTCCTCTTCTCTTCTACAGTCCCGTGGCTTATGTTGCTGTTGAGTCAGGAGCAGACCCACACCACTTGGCGACGTACCATTTAAAACTTATTTACTTCGGAAGGTGGGCTGGTGGTTGGATAGTGATTTTTTTATTCCAGGTTGTCCATTCTATCATGCACAGGCGCACGAAACGTGAATCAGAGCCCCAGCCCTGCTCCAGTCTAGATCAGCACTCTGGAACCCGGAGGTGGACACTCGCTCTGGCAGAGGGATACACCAGGTTCTTGGTGGCAGCTCGACCCCTACACAGGGTGGTTCCACCTTTGGCAGTAGCTGCTTCACCACGTCAGCCGTCCTCGTACATACATGCTCCTGCCCCCAGGAGACTGCTGTTTTAACTATTTATTACTTTCTAAATTAGACTGTTGGCATAGGCTGCCAATGACTTTGCTAATTACGTTGCCCCAGGCCAGTCTCTTTGACTTACTCCTTACTAAGGCCAATTAGCAGTTGCCAGAGTGGTTTCTGTCACCCGCTGGCCTGCCGCCCCAAATGCGAGTTCAGTGACAGTTACATAACAAAGTTTGCCTAACGCTTTGTTTTCTGGCTCATACTGAATTAATGCAGTCAGCTAGAGCCGGGCAGACATGGCCAAGGTCTCATCTGGTGCTTTTGGGTAGGCTGTAGGCTACCTGATGGCTGTAGCCATCTCCATGGCCTTCTCAACAGAGGTCTCATCCATGGTATTGAAAGGGATGTCCAAAACCCAGTCTGATCCACTTCTATCTTAGCCTTCCTGTGACTTCTCTTGAAGAATACTTTGAAGCTGACTTGAAAGTGGACACTAGACATACTCTACCTGCTCTGTGCACGAGTGCATGGAGACATAAGCACTTGCCCATGACACAGGAGGTCATGTCACACATATTGCTCTAAGTGATTCTAACAGAGAAGCTGCTGGTTCTCCTGCCTCCATCTAAGTCTGTGCAAAGCTTACATCCTCCATGTAAGGAGGTACATGAAAATCTGGCACTGACATGGAGCAGGAGAGGGAAAATGTGTGTTGTCCCCCTCCTCTTGCAGTCCCTTAATAATACCGTGTTCCTATTCAGAGGTGAAATGGCTGGTGAGGTTGGTAGTGAACACATTTTTCAGTCTCACTTTTCAGTGGGGTACTCCACCAGAAAGCTAGGGCAGCTGTATGGGGGGTTGCAGAGACAAGCAAGCCCTGTGTAACTCAAACTCAGTGAAGCAACTCTGCAGCCTGGTTGGTAGGCTGAATGGTGCTGCTTTTTTAACCTTGTTCTGTTTTTAAGCTTATTTAAATTATGCCAATGCAAAGGCCTTTGTGGGCCAATTAGTCAAACATTGCTGTTGATTTTAATCATGGAAATTATACAAGGCTGAACCTCTTCTCCTTTGGTTTTCTCATCTGCACTCCACTGCGGAGAGTGATTGCACTGCTTATGTTTATGATATCAGTGCCAGAGCTAGATATAAGCTGGCCCATCTGGGTACTGCTAGCAGGGTAGCAACAGCAGCACAAGCGCAGTCCAAGGTTTGCATCACCCTCACCGTAGTGCTCTAGACCCGGGATTTGCTTCCATTCTTATTTACCAGCCAGCTGGGGGGAAGAAGGCATGGGCAAGACTAGGGAAGGAGGCAGCTGGCAAGGATGCCCCTTTTGCCCAGAGTATTGGGAAAAGGGGTAAAGGTGGGACTAAGGAAGAGAGTTGACCTAGAGCAGTATGGCTTTTGCCATACCATTTCGCAATGGCGAAATGAAGATGGTTTATTGAGGTTTGCAGGTGGTTGGGAACTAGGCATGATTTCAACAACTGGTTTGATGGAACCAGCCCAAAGAGCCCCGTTGCACTCATGCCTCTGGACTGCAGTCTTTGCATATTACCAGGTAATTACCTCTAAGGATATAGAGCCTAGCCTCACCAGACCTTTCCCAATTGGAGCAATGAAGTGGCTACGTGGGGTATATAATACATTCCATTCCTTCAGGACTGCAGTGTTGATAACTAGCCTCCAGAGATTCACTTCACCTTATTACTTCATGCAGTTGTTTGTGTAGGTACCGTTAAACTCTTTGCACATGCCTTTGAAAATAATTTACAGTGAGCACTGTAGTGTTCGCTAAATATTCTTGGTGCTAAATTCTTTACAGGGAGATCATTTGAACACGATGATATCCTTATCCACTTTCAAAGGCAAAATTGGAGAGGTTTTAATGATAGCCACTGTCTCTGCATTTTATGCATTTTGGCTGAGTTTTTCAAAGCATGTAGGTAATGAGGACATCCAATTCCCATTAATTTTAGAGGCACCTTAAAAGGCTTTATAAATCTCAGCCTTTATGTTCTAGCCAAGAAGAAGGAAAGATTGATTTCCATACTGAGAAAAATTTTAGCAAGTACTGATAACGTACTAGAATAATTTCCATGATAGCTCACAGAAAAATTAACCTCATTATCTGCACCATGTATGAATTTCTCTTCTTAGTGGCTTACCTTGCATATCAAGGTAGTTGAAGGTTATGATTGATGGTGTGGTCAATGTCACATTAGGACTGAGACTGCTAAGTACTTATCTTTCCTTCTGCTATTCTCCTGGTCTCGTGAAGTTGCTTAGATTGCTTTACATAGCAATGTCACTTGGGTTGGACTAAAATTTACCAAGGAAACAGCTTCCTATTTCTAGGATTTTCAGACATCTTTTGTAGGAGCTGGTTTTGGGTTTTTTTGCATTTTTTTTCAGTTCAGATCACTTCAGCTTTGATTACTTTTGGCCACTCTTTTTATGATATATTCTTCCCCTGGATTTTTCTTTGCTCTCCTTTTGATTGAGTGGAATTCATGATTACTTCTGTAAATCTGTGATCCTTAAGCAGACTTTATATAAATTTCTGTGATCTACAAACTTATATATAAGCTAATATATTTCAACCCTTGAATTTCTCACAAGCTGTTTTCCAACAGATTTTACTTTAGGTTCATAATTTTGAATTTGAACTGCTTTGGTTGTACATAAGGGGTAAAATGATGTCTTTGCTAAAGCCAGTGATGTGGGAGAGGGAGGCAGTGCTCTTAGTTCGCATGCATGTGTTTGTGTATAATGTGAGAATTTGTTCCTAATTCAGAAATTGCATGCTGTAAATTGCAATTGATATACATATCTATATCTGTAGAATCATGCAGATATGGATATCCATCAATGCAGCTCTCACTCTTGCTATCTCTCGGTACCTGTGGCTTCACACCACAGAACCCCCAGTGCTTTTTACCTTACATCCTCAGTCTCATGTGGGCAAACTGAGGCCCACGTGGTGCCACCTGGAGTGAGTGACACTTTTTACATGCGTTGTACAGTTTGGTCAGTGTGGGGCTTACACACACATCTCTTGACGTACAATGGCTATGTCTAAGTGGTGGGACCTGATAGTTCCTCCCAGTTTCTGGGTCTGGTTATGCAGCGTGGCATTGTCCTGCCTGCTGATGTGGGCTGGAGGCTGGGTGTGGGGCAGCCCCTTCTGTGTCCTGATTTCTGTGCAATTGTAGCCCCTTCCTGCCTTCTGCACCTGCCTCTTCACTGACCAGAAGCCTTCTGAATGGGTCTTGGTACAGGTAGAGCTGCCACGGATAGTATACATAATGTACTTAACCCCTATCTATACCTCTCAGTTGG
This sequence comes from Xenus cinereus, assembly GCA_025774025.1. Taxonomy (NCBI): domain Eukaryota; kingdom Metazoa; phylum Chordata; class Aves; order Charadriiformes; family Scolopacidae; genus Xenus; species Xenus cinereus. The sequence goes on along the minus strand of JAOXJK010000001.1, from coordinate 177,676,496 downwards.
GTGGAATTCCACTGACCCACCTTCAGTGCCAGGTTTGTGCTGAGTGTCTGAGCTGCTGTTGTTGTTGTCAGATGTAGGCAAAATAGCTCCGCAGACTCCACCGACCAGATTGTGACAGGGGATAACATCAGGTGATAAGGCGAACCACAACGCATAGTGACGGCACATGCACTCAGCTCGTACCTATGTCATAGATACCTCATGGCAGCAAAAACTAAATCCACCCCTAGAGACCATATTGCACTCATTGCTTCGTAAACTAAATGACTAAATGACTATCCTTACAGTTCGGGGGACAAGCTATATAAACCCAGTAGCTTTATATGGAGATATGTGCTGTTGTACTGCGAGCAAACACGCACCCAAAGCAGAACCATGCATCCAGCTCCTTCTGTGGAAGTTTGCATGGGAATAAAAACGTGAATTATGGGGCTTGGGTCAGTCCCTTATTATGTGGCTTGCTGAAAAATGTATTGATTTCTTACAGGCAAAGCTATTCCCATGAATGCACAACACTAAATTCATCCTTGTTATATGCCCAATGAGTCAGTGAGTTACGCTTGGGCTGAGTTCAGTCCAGAATTTTTATAGGTATCAGAATTATATAAAGCCATAATTATTAAATGCTTCCTTTTTTTAGAGCTGCAATATGTAATTGTCATGTAGGTTGCTGTGGTTTACGCCTTTAGTTACATCGCCAAGGTACTTAATGTTTAATAAAATCCTTCCATAACCCTTTGTCATTAATACATAACTTGAAAAGAGCTGGGACAACAGTCGTGGAATCTAAATGAAGCAGTAAGCTAGGCACTTGTAGTCTCCCTCATTATCTATCTTTCAAAGTAGGCTGGAGCTAAAACAAACAGACTTCCTGGAAAGTATTATTAAGACATATAAGACCAGTGCTGTTGGAAGGAGGCCTGTGAAACAATTGTATTGGGCGTAATTTTGTTGATATTGTTTATTTTTTTCTCAAACAAGCTGAAAACAGTTTCTTGAAACAACAAAATATTCATTGAAGTGTTATTTTCTTGTTTATAAAGTTACTCCATATGCTTAATAAAGTTCCTTTACTGAGCAATTATGGCATTTTGTTCATTATGCATTGCACCTTGTCACATCTGATGAAGGAAACAGCAAACTCTTTCTCTGTCTTTGAAAACCAAAAATGTAAATAGTGGCATTATTCCCGAGGGAAGGGCTGTGTTAATTGTGGGGCACTGCGTTGGAAATCCTGGATATTGTACGTCCTCATTGTTTAGTTAGTGTGGGGTGGTTACTGTGGGATTTAAACCATATGTCGCTTGAATTCCAAAATTGGTCCTTTCAGTCAGCTGTGCTCTATCATTCGGTATTGATCACAGATAATATGCTTTGCAAATTAGGGGTGGTTACAGTGCCTTTGTCCATAATAGATGTTGTCATTCATGTAGAATAGCTTGAAAGTGAAGAACATTTTAAACGGGGTTAAAGCTTCTATAGTCATCATTAATGAATTTTCTAATGCTGTCTGTATTCCATAATCGTGTGAAGATCAATAGCTATTACAGTATAATGTAAACAAACACAGAATCCATTAGGAATGGAGGGGCTGAGCTGAAACGTTTTTACTTCTTGCCTACAGTGGCACATTAGTTATTATCAGGGCAAAACTGAATAATCAAGTGTATAAAATACAGCCTGAATGAGCTGGTGATTAGCGAAAGTGAGGTTATTGCTGAAAGAAGACAGTTTTAGTACCTTTTGTAAGTGAAATTAATTTGAACGAATTTAGCTGCAATAACAGGTTCCCATTTAGGTATTGCTGTGGTACACAGGAATACTTATGAGCTGGATGTTTGAAAACAGTGAAATAACAAGATGGATTTGTTGTCTCACACCAACACCTCGACTGTGAGATCGCGCAGATGCTCCACTGGGGTGGGACCTGCATTGCCACAGGCGCAGGAGAAATATAGAGGAAATGGCAGTTCTTGTCCCTGAAGGGCACGGTCTGAAATATGAGGCATAAGAATAAGAAACGGACAAGGAGGTGAAGAGATGACAGGGAGAGGGGCTGCTGTTGAGCTTCTTTCAGCATATTTTAGCACAGTCTGGCTAGCTGTGAATCTTTCATCCAGCTGGTGATAGCAGCGTCCCCTCAAGTCCATCGCTGAGTTGTGGCATTGTAAGCATTCGCTGTTGCAGCATGTCTGAACATTGAACCCAGATGCCAACACAACAAAATCAGCCACAATTTCCTCTGATAAAGTCCATTTCTTTTGTACACTCTGTGACACTGGGTCGTACGTGCAATTTCTTCAATGCTTCATTAGCTTGATTGCAATGATAATCTCAGAGGTATCTATTGTCCTTATTTGTGAGGAGCTGTGTATTTCTTATTACTGTTACGTGTTATTTAATGCAGCTCTTCTTAGCAGAAAAGAGTAGAGCTCAGACCTGGGAACTCCACAGTGCTTTGCAGGACTTGTACAAGGCTGTGACAGGCCCCAGGGAGCTGGGGTTGTTCAGCCTGGAGAAAAGGAGGCTGAGGGGAGGCCTTATTGCTCTCTACAATTACCTGAAATGAGGCTGTAGAGAGGAGGGGGTTGGTATCTTCTCCCAGGTCACAGACAATAGAACAAGAGGAAACGGCCTCAAGTTGCGCCAGGGGAGGTTCAGGTTGGATATTAGGAAAAAATTTTACACAGAAAGGGTTATTAAGCATTGGAATGGGCTGCCCAGGGAAGTGGTTGAGGCACCATCCCTGGAGGTATCAAAAAGACAGGTAGACATAGTGCTTAGTGACATGGTTTAGTGATGGTTTTTATTAGAGTTTGGTTGATGGTTGGACTATATGATCTTAAAGGTCCCTTCCAACCTAGACAGTTCTATGATTCTATGATTTGCATGGATGGTGTCTAACTGCCTAAGACTGAAAGGTGTTTCATGCTCTATCTGCCAGCCTTCAGTGGGGAACGTCACCTGGAATATCTGCCATGATACACAAACTGCTCTATCTCAGGTCTTTACCAGCACTGACCGTTCAATACCACTCCTCAAACAACCCAGTTCACTGGAAAAAAAAAAACTTTTTTTTTTCTCATCTGGTGAAAGATCGTCTGTTTTTCTGTCTCCCTGGTGCAATAGGCAAACTGTGCATTTCCCTGTCCGTTTCATCTATGTTACAAGAAAAATGAGAGTTGCTCGAGCATTGGGTGTAACACAGCACAGTCACTGTTTCACGGTTGGTTGACTTTTTAATGGGGACTGTGGCGTGACACCAGAGGATCCACATGGGACAGAAGCCTTGTCTGCAATATGGTTTCTCAGGCAGCCGTCTGAGTGCAAACCCCAGTGTGAATTTGTGACTTGAACTTTCATAAACCCACATGCCCCTTTTAGATTCTCTGGAGTCTGGTAAGAGCTGACCTCACTCAGCAGACTTTCCTTTCGCAGGGCCACCTATTTTCATGAAATTTCCAGGAACTTTGAGACCTGCTGTTCCTCTGTGACGTTTGAAACAGCTTGGAGACAGGCCATATGGGATTAACCGAGCGATTGCATCTCCATAAGGGACATGAGGCTTCCATCTCAAAGAAGTTTCCACTCCATGACACACCACAACTGAAATACAACAGAACATGTCACTCACGTGAATATGAGGGTATGTTACCCAGAACAGAAAGGCTACATTTTATCTTAAATTTCTCCCCAGTGATGTTTCTCATGCTTCTCCAGCAAGGAGGAGGAATGGTCAGCCCAGATGGGCAGCTGACACTATGGCCACCAGGTCTACCTCTGTGCAGATTTGGACTGGGCAGTGCAGTTCAAGTCATGCAAGTCCAGAGCTCCCATGCTTGCTCCTGGCAGTGGACCTGTGTGGCTGGCAGCAGAAGCAAGGGGAATGAATTCAAGCAAAGCCCTGGGAATGGAGAAGGTCACGGGGATTTCTGGAGAGCTTTTAAAGGTACATAAAGGAACTGGAAACTGAGGGTAAGATTTAAAGAAAAGTATTTAGACACCTCAGTACAGCTTAGGTGGATTTGAAGCCGGTAAGCCCTCAAAAAAAACCACCATGCATATCTGAATGACTTAGTGTCTAAGAAGCCACCGGACACATGGATTTTACCCAGAAAGATTTTGCGGTTACTTGGACTTCTGCTGTCACGCACACAATCACAGCGTATTGTCACCTTGGCTGTGCTGAGCCTTTATCCAGCCAGGTGCTCCTCATTTGCCAGCACCTATACACCCCGAGGAGCCCAATCAGTTAGGAACATATACTTGGGGACCTTAAGATCCCTCTATGCTGTACCAGTCATGTTGATGCTTCCGTTTGTGCGGCAAGGCACAGAAGAGCATTTGGCTTAATCTTTCCTGCGCTGACAGTTTGCTATTTGTGGCATTTTCCAGGATTACATACTCTGCGTAGCTGACAGTAGATTGTGATTTTCAGCAAGTGGAATGCAAAGGAATGATACGCATCCCTGGCAGTCTGGTAACAATCCACAGTGGGCTATTCCCACAGCCCCAAAACATCCAGCCTGTGAGAACAAATGGCTGGAGAGGCTGCCTCTGCCACAGTTGTCCCTGGGTTCACTATCCAGTTTCTCAAAACATTACTTCATTTTTGTCCGACTGGAGATGTGCAGGACTAAACACAAAGAGCTGATCTCAAGCCTGAATTTTCTTTTTCTGTGCATCAGAAAAAGGCCTGCTGAAACTACCCTGGTTTAAAACTTGGCAGGGAGGAAAAAAAGGGCCAATGCATTATGTTATTTTCTGCTATTTTTGATTCCTGAGATCTTGCTGGAGCCTTTAAATTTTGTGCAACTATCGTGTCTCTTGGAAAATTTTCCTGTCAGTCTAAATTGTCTTGCATTTGCTGTAAGCTCCCGAGGCTAACTGCTGCATAGTGGTACACTTAGTCCTCAGCTATCCCTGTCTCTGGGCTGTGGACTGAGCGCACGTGGGTGCAGATCCACCATGGCTGACTCTGAACGTGATCGGTTTGTTCTTCTTGGGCTTTTTCTTTGAGACACAGCACTAGGAGAGCAAGGCTGTGTCGTTTCCTGGACCAGCAGGTCTAGGGAAGCATTTTAGCCATTTTTTGCAAAGCTCAGGCTGTGCCTGTACCCTGCAGGCAGCTCAGGCCCATGGGCACTGTGTGTCCATGCACCAGGAATGCCAGGAGCATGTGTTTGGCTCTGCATGGGGCTAAGCCCCATACAAAATGGGTCAGCCCAGCTCTGCTATTAAATTTGACAGACCCCGGGGACCGAGCGCTGGCTCCGAGGAGTAGTGGCACAGCCTGGCTTGTGTCCATGGACCTCTTCTCTCCAAAACAAAGCAGCCTCGTGCGAACTGCCAATTTAGGAAAATCCAAGGTCTGTGCTAATCTCTTAAGGGTGCCTTAGGCATTGTGTGGGAGACGGTAAGTTGTTATGGGCCAAAACCTTACCAGGGAGCGTGCTAAGAATTAACCAGTATGGACAATTGCGGATCAGGGCTCAAGCCCTCACCCTGGCCCTGGTTTATTTTCCTGTGCAGTCTGCTGGAACCAGGGAGGCTTCTGCAAAGCCCCCAGAGTTGTTTGCACTCTGCAGATGTGAGCTCACACTTAGCAGGGCTTTGCAATGAGGTGAGCCTGCTCTGGCTGCTTTTTGGGTGGACACGGTCTCATTCTGCCTCCGCTGAGAGCTGAAAGCAAGCCTTGTGACCATGTTAGTGTGCTGCTTTGGCTGAATAAACTCTGCTGAGTTCCAGAGTTTATTACTTTTGGCTCAGGGCTGGGAAAATGTGTTATCAAAGCTTCATTTTGGCCATAAGTAAACTTGGTGTTGCATCCAATACCTGGGGTGAAAGTGCCACAGGAGGTACATACTGTGTATCCCAGTGCACCAGTTTGCTGGGACGCTGAAGCCTACCCAAGTTAACAAACTGTCCAGAATTCCCGCACCATGGGAAGGATGCAGGGAGATAATCCAGGAACTTTGCAAGAGTCAGGCTGGAAGTGATGGGGCTCACTAGCTCTGGGTCTGTACCAGGTCCTGGTCACCCAAGGACTCACATGGGTTCTTCCCCAGTAACTATATTTTCCAGGCTTTCTCCACGGCTTCTGGTATTTTAAATTCTCATTTTTCTGAAAACAGAGAATAAACTAGGTATGTTTGTCTGATAATATATAACAGTCAAATGGTTCTCATTCTGTATCTGAAATTCCTCAGTATCCTGCACAGATGTGAACAGGACCGTACCCTTTAAAAGAGAAATTTCTGACGAAGTGCAGTTGGATACACTTATTTGCAGTAGCTTTTACATTAAATGTGCTTCAGGCTGATGTCAGATGACCTTGGGATTCCAAAATACTATATGTTACTGTACGACATGACTTTACATTTCATGCCTATTTTCTAGGATTTTTTTAAACTCTATTTTGCATTGCTTTTAGTTGCAGTCTTTAAAGAAGAGTAAGGTCTCAGAACGGGAAACTACAGGTATCAAATTGTGTCTGCAGTGTGAGTTCAAATTTGCCTGGAACGGCAGCACACGGAAACAGGACTACATGAATATCTATTGAAGTGTAAACATGCACACTGCTCACATGCCACTCTGAACTCGGATTTGCTTGGGAATGCAAATCTCTTTTGTTTAAAATAAAACATTCTGCTTTTAGGAAAACATCTAATTGAAACGAGTTTCTGCATCACAGCTGATCTACAACAAACAAAGACAAAATTCTTCAAAAGAGATTTTGAAAAAAAAAAGAGGAAATAAAAGGATATATCTTAATTTCTAGGATGTGAAGATATAACTTCTTTCAGAAGTGAGAGAGTGAATGAGGGAAGTTGTAGCTACTGTGCTGGTGGGTGTAATTAGTTTCCAGATTATATCACTTTTGATAATTAGATCTACATGAAACCTCCAGTCAAAGACTTCACAAGCCTTTCTCGTATGTCAGCCTGGATGTGCAATAGTTGGAGCGATAGATCTACTGGATAGATCTAGGCTAGTAGATGCTTTGGGAAACACCTTCATCTTTCTTTTAAGCTGGCAGATGGTTTAAGTCCAGGCTGGACCGCCTGCTGTTGTTTTCAATGAAGGAGTGTTACCTTTTTGGATTCATGAAAGGCTCTCAATCAAAGCTAAAATGGCAGGCCAGTGCGGTGAATCAATAAAATCTCTACTTTCAGCTGGAGTGTCGGATAGTAATTCTTCTCGTGTCACTGCCTGGTTAAACAGTCATACTCCCGCTAAAAGCCCTATAAGACATAATAGATTCATGTGGCGTTAGTCTATTGTACTGCATTTACCCAGAAAAAGGGAGAGAGGTTACTGTTTCACTAAAACAAACCAGACACTGATGCATTGTGTATCAAAATGTATTCACCCATTTCACTCTGCCTCATTAGAGCAGGGGGAGCTAGTTTTCTATACCGCTTGTGGAGCAGTGTTAAGACGTCTGACATATTCATTGCAAATCCTAGTTTAATGATGACTTAGACATCAAATCCCAAATGATTTTACATGCTGGCTTTCTGGTTTCCCATTACAGCCCTTAGCCATGTGCTTTCTGTTTATTAAACTACAATAAAGATGTACAAACTGGATGTATTAGAACATTTTCCAAGAGGCTTTAGAATAAATCAGCGGGCTCTGCAGAGCAATTATCCAACTGTATCATTTCTAATTGCAGGAAATTAACTTGCTGCATCTGATTTGATGTATTAAATTTCCTTGTATGTCATGTTTTAGTAGAAAATGTTTATAGGACAAAGAGGTTTCATTCAAAATGAATCTGAAAGTCCTTAAATGTTAAATATCAAGGCTCAGAGCATGCAAGAAAGCACGCCTGCTTTGTGCCCTGCAGCTGGAAGCTGGTGGCCCTAAACCAGCCTTATTCAGATGCAGACGAGTTCCCCAGCCCTCGGAGATTCCCCAGTTGCATGTATCAGCCATGGAAAGCCTTCCCCTATTCACTCCTCGAGACTGACCTTGTATCAGAGAACTGGATTCGCAAAATGCATGCAAGAGGTCCGAGTTAAAACTCCATTTGGAGCCCTCTTGTGAGCTACATTGCACTCTTCTGGGACAATCAGAAGTTAGACTTGAAGTTAGATTCGAAGTTAGATTCGAAGTTAGATTCAAAGTTAGACCCAAAGAGCCAAAGGCAAAACAGTTAGTGTCTTAGAGGGGAAAGGTTCATGTTCCAAACCGTATTTACCTTCCTTGTGGAAGACACCTGTTCAAGCAGTGGAAGTTTTGCTTCCTGGTACCGACATGGTGCTCACACATCTGCCGCATCTACCTACATATCTTTATGCATGTTGCTCATGGGAATCATTGATTATTTTGAAGAAAATCCTTAAGCGAGTCTCTTCGCTCCTTATTTTGGAGAGAACCAGATTACTTTTCCTAGTATACTTAGCAGTGCAGCTTGCTAACATTGTAATTCAGGGGTGATGTGCAGGATTTTTATATTTAATGAGGCCCACATACCACATTATCTCACCATCTGCGTAGATCCGGGAATGGCTGTAGAAAGTTCCCATTAGTCATATTAACATCCATCATGCCTTCAGCTCACTGTGAGGATACAACCATGGAAACGTTTCTTTCACCATGGAGGTTATTTTCCTTTGAAATTCCACTGAACTTTGTATCTTGGGCAAACTTAAATATCCCTCTCAGCAACTAGGCCAGGTATGACCCTGGCTACTAAACAAGGGCAGACTGCAAAATATCAAGGGTCCCCTCCTCCACCTCTCTGAAGCAAACCTCAGCAGATGTAGACAAGATTTTAATAGCTACAAAAAGAGAAATGCATGACAACCTCATTAAGGGAACTATAATAGGCTGTCAGAATATCTCCAAGAGGACAATATATCAATGTCTGGTTTGTTGCAGCATTGCTAACTATGGTAGTTTGCCCCTCTCATAATCTTTCATTCATCTTCTATTGGTCTGATTTCCAATAATACTTCACCACCACATGCATCCACTCTCCCTTTCAGCTGCCTCACAATTGCTGACATAACTCTTTAAGTACAGAAGAATTGGGGCTGGTAAGTGACAGTAATAAAAAAGCAGTTAGTGGTCCACCCCACTGCTAGCCCTGATACGGTACATTAGAAGGGTTTTCATTTTCTTCCCCTCTCTACCATCCTGAGGACCATTTTGTCCCATCCCAACATCTGCAGGAGGTCAAGGTCCAAAGAGCCCAGGGATTTTACACCATCTGCCACCAAAAAAAAAAGAAAAAAAAAAAGGACGGAAAGGAAGGCCCTAAACATTGCTCTAAAGAGCTATTTAAAGTTATTTATCGTTGTAATGGCAAACCAATCATTATTAATTGTACCAGACCATTGTCTTTCATGTACACTGCAAGGCTGTGAGACATTATTAAAATAGATTTAAACCACTGCAGCTGGAGTTCTCCCCACCTTCCCCTTTCACCTTCTCCGACCCTTTGGGAAGATGAAATGGAGTCAAGCGATTTTGTTCCTTTTCTTTCACGGTAGAGCCGGCTTCCCTGTTCTGTTGGGGATCCAGCATTCCTCCAAACTATAAGTGGTCCGTAAGGGTCACGAGCCATCTCACACGAGGCTGCGACATCTGCTGAAACTGCTTCTGAAGCTGCTTCTGCTGTGAGCAGAAACTCACACCAGAGACCCCTTAAGATTGCATCCTCCTGTATATTTAAAGATTTTCTTTCCCCGCCTGCCTAGGAAACATCAGTCCCAGTCAAAAGGCAAGAGAACAACAGCGGACTTCCAGGCTTTTCTGTTCATGCGTCAGTAAACGGCACTTTTGCTGAACCTGGTTTTGTACATCTTAAGCAGCTGTGGTTACAATAATATGTCTTGAATGAAATGTGCCAATAGCAGAAAATTGTCAACGCATTATTGTGGCTAACAACTGAGATACGAATGTTTCAGTCAGAGCAAGAGGCAATTTTGTAAACAAGGAGCATTCCTAGGAGTATTGTGATAGTTAAAACCAGTATGAAGTAGACCTGAAATAATTGTAGTGACAAAGGCTACAGCTCTGCTCCAGCTGGAGTTGATGACAACCCTCCATCTGATTTCCATAGGGTCAGGATCATGCCCTTTGGGGAAACACACCTAGCACCAGCCTATGCTCTGCAGCGTTACTCACGCATGCCCAGGTATCACCTGCAGTTCAGGTTGGCCAATTTAAACTAGCTGATTAGATGGCCCAGTGCCCGTGTGGATGCTGCATTCCCTCTGCTGGTCCAAACACACTTCCAATAGCAATCCCCCACTGCTTGCTGGCTGTGACAGCTCTGGGCACAGATCTGAACTCTGCTGCCCAGTAATCCCGGTGACCAGACGCTGCCTGACCTACTTTTAAACTCTCCAGTGTTGTTTTAGAGATGCCTCTCCTCTTGGCTTTGCTGATATTAGTGAGCACATGTGCACGACTCCCCCCAAAGCTTCTCTCAAGCTCGTGTCCTTGTGGAGGCAGAGGAGACTGGGCTGTGTTTGGCTGGGAGGGTGAGGAGGAGGGTGGGAGGAGTGGGACCATGAAAGCTTTGAGTGACCCCGAGACTGAAGATGCCTGTGGGGAGATGGCAGATAGGAGAAGCTGAGAAAGGCCAGGCAGGAGGAAGGAGCGGGGGCAGTCGTGAGAACAGAGAAGGCCAAAACAAAGCTTTAGCGCTGCCTGCACACTGTTTGACACAATTAGAGAGACATTAATCTTAATCTTCTGAAGGTTTATAGTCTCCTTGGTGCACCATAGAGCTGAAGAACGTTGGTCCAGAATGGGGACAAAGGATGGCATGGGATTAGTCAAGGGCACAGTGTCTTATGCAGGGACTCCACAGTCACCCTAGGAAGTGGCAGACGCTTGGACTTTTTGAAGCACAAACCAGCAAGGAGTTTATTGAGGCTAGAGAGAGAGGGAGCAGAAACGAAACCAAAGCCCGGCAGCTCTTTGCAGTTCAGCTGGAATAAAAAAATACTAAGGAAAAAAAAATTAAATCATGTCTGTTACCTCAGAGACCTTCTCCTTCGGTGCGGCCTTTCTTAAGAGAGTGACTGTATGTGTAATGATGAGGTAAGGAAGCTGAAAGATACCTGGTTTATGATGAATCCTGTACTTTCTGTTATTAAATAAAAAAGAATAGAGCGGAATGAGGAACCTTAAGTCACTACAAAGAACAAGCTTTCAAGTAGGGCAGGCAAAAAAGGAATTTCTAGTTGCAAATTTCCATGAATAACAACCAAGAAGTGCCTTGCACTAAGACTGATGCTTCAGCATTCATCCATAGCCTATGAAAAATTTAAAATAATCTTGGCCAGCAACCCAGTAACTGGTCATTTGTATTCCATGAGTTGTAGAACAACCCCGACAGTAAACAGGTAAATGCTGTTTGCTTTGTTTTTCCTCACACAAGCCCGAAATAGATTATTTGCACATTAGAAAGTCTGCAGCTGGTGCTTGTCACAAAGTGATTCGTGTTTCAGTGTTTGAGCACACGGGTTCCTCCGCCCAGATGTGCGTCTCGAGCCTGTGCTGCCACTTGGGGAGCACTCTCAGCAGCGATGGCTTTCAGGCACCCCTGCTCTCAGGTCTGTTTTTCCACTGCATCACAACCGGTTGCAGCAGGAGATGCTGAAGCTCCCCAAAGGCAGGATAACTGTCCCTGTCACCAGGGAAAGTCCGCTGACACATGTGGCTTCCAAGACTCTGCTAGAGAGAGCTGGCAGAGGCATCAAATCCTGGCAGATGGACAAGCAGATCCTGAGATGCACCTGGGTGGAGGGTTAGTGTTTGCGGGGTGTGAGAGAAGGAACAGTGGAAAGTTGTCCCTGTGGTCTCACAGTTCCCAGAGAGCAAAGCTGGTCTCCCACAAAGTAGACATCACTGTCCCACCACAAGGCAGCAAACACACCAGGGAGTGACTTGATACAGATCAATGCGTCCTTTTCTGGCAGAACTCAAACTGAGGTCACAAGCTCCGATAAAGACTGCATGTGCCTTTTCTAGTGAAACGGCAATTTCAACCAGTCTGCATCAGCAGAAATACTTCTGCCCTCTGAGGTAGGAGTGAAAGCACAATATTTCCAGTGGTATGCTTAAGGGAAGACAGGTTTGGGATTACAGCCATCCTATTAACAAAAAATTGGCGTCGTTCCCTGTGCTGCCTCGTCCTTCCCCGTACAGATGACTTTGTCCTTCCCCTCACCTTTCTGCACCCACTCTCCCCTTTTAGTGATCCACTTGCCCCAGAAAATTCTGCCTGTGCTATGGGTTACCTCCAGGTTGTTTACAGAGGAATTTAGGCTGTGGTGTCATGGAACGTGCACCATGCTTATGCAGCAACTTGCTGTTGCCAAAGGGTGAGGTTTCTTTTGCTCCTCTGCTCTCTTGCCTGGTTCCCTTGTGCCTACTCCTGTTTGTCAGACCCTTCCCATAACCAATTTAAATCACTCAAATTATCAAAATCTCTGCATTTCTTTTGGATTTGTTTTCTGTCATTTTCATGAGTTAGCTCAGCTTCTGCAGGGACCCTTTAAATGACAAGCCAGGTAAGCGAACAGGGACTTTTTATACAGGGCTGAGCAGTCACATTGACTGGCCCAGCCTTCTAAAAATTATTTTGAATGAAGATGACTGTGAAAACTCATTTGCCAAGGTGCTGAGGAACTGTCAATCATTGCTGAGGCCCCTTCTGTTCTTGTGCTGGTGCTATGGGAGATGCTTAATGCAGTGAGTTCCCAGGCCTTGGCACTGAGGGCAGGCAGTTTTACTCACACCATTTACAGGGATCACAAAATGAAAGGCATCAGCAGAGATATCTGTTGCTTTTATAGAACTATACACACACCTGGACAGATGATGGCTCGGTGAATGGCTGCTAAAAGATGTTATGGAATAAAATGGAGATGAGTGTTTTCAGCTCAGGCACCTGGCAGAAATAATGTGTGTGATGTGGGAAATAAGCGGCATCCTCTCAAATCATGTGCAGTAGAGGTGGATGTGGCCTCATTGTTTGTTTTCATGCACAAAAGGACCAGCAGTTACATCTGAGCTGAGTAAAAGACACTGGAATGAAAAGCTTGACATCCAGCCAGTCAAAAAATCTTGTCTAACTAGTCAGGAAAGGATACATCTCTATAGCACGCACATACACAGGTGGATATAGCGGTCCTCCTGCTGCAGTGTGAACATGAAGAGATCTTAGACGTTTGTTTCGTAACAGTTTTTCCCAAACTAAATTGCAATCTACCTTCTTTCCTTTTGGGCAGTTCGGTATCCCTGATTCCTTCACGTGCACTTCTCGTTCAAACAAAAGTAGACAATAATGTCTTTTTGATGACAAGCAGAGATGTATATCTGGGATGAGATTGGACCTTGTTGCTTCCTGGAGTGTCTGAGCAGGTGGTACCCTATAGGGCAGTCTGAAGAGGTTCCTCTGACTCAGGTAGGACTCTCTGCATTATGCTGTGGGTCTCTCCAAGGAACAAGAGCTTCAAAAAGCCTCAAATATGGTTTATTGTTCTATCCTGTCCTATGTTGTTTGCCTCATTTATCCAAGACACAGCACAAACCCTTATTTTTAGATGTGTTAAAATGCTGTAGTTTAAAAAATAATTTCATTCTATTTGATCTGTCATTATAAAGATGAAACTGAGTTTTTCCATTTCAGGAACATTTTGTTCTCTTTTTAAGCTCAGTGTTTTACTAAAACTGTTTGAGAAGACACACCAAAGAGAGATCCGCAGACCTTGAGAGGAGATTCTTTGTGTGAAGTCATTAATATTGATTTTACCTGACACACCTGCAGTAAGAGAACAAAATTGTTCCGGTTGTATACAAGTAATCTCTATTGAAATCAGTCTTCTGGCCTGAACTGAACAATTACAAATCTAAGATGGAATAATTCCCATTTTTTTCGGTGTTTTTGCTGGGCAGCTGCATTACTTTATTTGGCGTTTGTTTTTTGCAACTGTGATGCTCCTATAGAATCAGACCTCCCTCATTTGACATGGCATGAAGTGTGTTAAGTATTTTCAACTTAAAGACTGTCAGCATTAGGAAACTTTGCTGTTAATATGAGTATTTATTGCTCTTCACTGAAGACATAGTGTAATAAAGAAGCCTATTTTCTTCAGATACTAATTAGACAGGTACATAATTAAACATCTTAAATAATGAAATACATGCTCTGTAAAAGGCTAAAAATATCTGGCTATAAATTAGTCATTCAGCCTATATTAATAAATAAGTTCTGGATGTCAGCTCACAAAGATTTCCTTTCTGTAATTTGACCACCAGCGTGTGCATCACAAACACATCGGACTCCCCATCTAGACACTGCTCAGATGCTTTTTTTTTGGGCTCCTGGATCACTGGACCTTGCAGAGCTGGAGGGTTTCGTGTACATATTGAGTCTGATCTGATTCTCATACGGACATCTTGGCACACGGACTTAAAGAAAGAGCATATAGCCATATATATATATATATAGTGGGGACAGGGAGGGAAATGGTACGTCATGAGGCAGAGCACATTCTTTGGCAGGAAGGTTTGGGGAGAGATAGGTTTGCAGTATAGTCACGCACATCTGGGAATACACATGCAACATTTGTAAAATTTCATTTCCATCTACCTGAAAGAATGTCTGACCTCTGACAAGGTCTTTGTGCAGAGAGGTAGGGTCACTGTGTCTCTAGAGGATACATATGGGCCTATGTGGCAAACCTGACCTGCTTTGGTGTCAGTGGGTCCAGGCTTTCATCCCCAAAGCCAACTGAGAAATCTTGGGGTTTGCCTGTCATGGATGCCTTGTGTTCCTGGGAAACTAATGCCCTTCGCTGCTTCCTTCACCTTTGCAGAGTGAAGACTCTGTGTGTGTGTAACCTACCCAAACGAAGTACTGTGAGGACTCACTGTCTGATATTCATACCAGACCAGAAAGAGTTTATGCTCCAAAAGAGCATTAGTGGTTATTCTTAGCCAGGTTTCCTGAGGAAATTAGACTCACAAGATCCCACTTTCTGTTTTTGCTTTACTGTTGTACTTCCTTTAACCACTATTGAAACATTCATTTTAAGCAAATTTTAAGCAGTAGAGGCTCTAGCACATTGTAGTCCTATAAGTCCTGTAAAAACAGGCATGTAAGCAGAGGAAAGACAATCAGATTGGTACTGCCACCAAAGGAAAACCTGCCATGACAGCACAGCCAAGTAGCAGGCACTAGAGAATCCACTTAGCAAACAGACCACGGCCACTGGAGAAGCTGGGAACAAAGCTCACAGTTTATAAAACAAAGAACTCACGCAAACTGTGTAAGCACCCCTGCACAAGAAGGTACTTGTTTAATTTGCTTAACTTAAGTGATAGGGAAAGGGCAAATTGTTTTGGGAAGAAAAAAACCCACCCCACTTCTCCACTGGCCTTTTGCCCTTTTCTAAAGCCTTGCTCAAACTAAATCTTTGTGAAGGTTCTGAAATATTTAGTTACTGCCTTTCCTTTTCTTCGCATTTTTTTCTCGTGTGTTTCTGGACTCTGGCCAGAATGGGAAACAGATTGCTGAATACAGCGAAAAAAAGCTGTTCTCAAGGTACTTCCATGCCATCTGAAAGCTAGAAATGCTGTAAATCTTGAGCTAACCTGCTCCTGAAACCTTGAAACTTGCTGACGGTGCACTTCCCTAGCCTGTGCTACCAGGTATAACCGCTGACTGCTCTTGCATTAGCAGGTCTCACCTTACTGGGGCTGGTCTGCAGATACCAAGGTAATGCTGATGTTCCGTGTGGTACCAGACAACTGCGACACCATTCAGGGCTGCTGCTTTGCAGTGTACAATCCTAACATCAGCCACAGTCTCTGCTATGTGGTCTGTCCTCTGCTGTTGCCTCCATCCTTTTTATCCCTCGGTGTCTGTCTTAGAGCTGAAGCGGCTCTTGCCTGCAGGCTCTCACAAATTCAGCTTTGGGGAGAGGAGACGGACCTTGCCTCCTATTTCTCTGCATCCTATCTATCTCAGACCAAAGACATGCAGTAGACAATCATAAGATGGTTCAGGTTGGAAGGGACCTTAAAGATCATCTAGTTCCAACTCCCCTGCCATGGGCAGGGACACCTCCCACTAGCTCAGGCATTTCAAGCATCACAGAACACTTCTAACAAACAAAGACCTATAGGAGAGAAAGAATTAAAAAGCTACCATCACTGGAAGAAAGAGGAGACTCACTGGAAGAAAGAGGAGGCTGAAATTATCACTACTATCTTTGAGTAGGCAGTGGCAGAGATTTTTACATTAATTCTCAAGAGGGACTAAATTGTTCTTTGGAGTCTTCCACTGACTCCAAAAGAAGTGAAGCTACTATATATGACAACTATGCTTTAGTCAAAGGGCTTTCCATAGGCAAGATAAGTCTCCGTTCTCTATTAATGATTTTTTTAAATCTGCTTTAGCAACCATACCTAGACACCTAAAGTACCTGTCAAGCACAAGAGGGAAAAGGAAATTCCCCCTGAAGGATTTGTGAGGCTAAGCTGTCAGCATTGATCCAGCTTCTGGTGGGATTCAGAAAGGGCTAATGCCCTGGTTAACATACCTAAGCTGAACTCTAGGATGCAGTTCATAGCCACCTGAAAGGGTCTGCCCAGAAGGAGTTTGGGAGAAAAAGGGTGTGTGATCTCAGTGGAGAGACTGGCGAGAGCCAGGGAGGGTCCAGAAGGGTGAGGAGAAGGGAAAAAAAGACCCTCTTTCTTCCTCACAATCCTTCACTCGATTACTACAGACTTCCCACCCATACCCTTCCCTCTGCTCACAGCACCCAAAAGGTCTGGCACTTGTCCCTGTCTCTGGGGACACACACACACCTGCTAGCAGACCTCTCTTTTAGTTCATCTTCTTCCTAGTGTGTGTCAGTAGGATTTTGGACACAAGAGTCTTAGTAAGGACATGCCTAGCCCAGAGGTGCCTCATCTTGGTTATTTATTGTCAATATCCATTAAATATATTAATACCTAACCAACAGAGCCACGCAGTTTGCATTATTCTAATCCTGTTTTACTACTATTTTTTGAAGTCATAATTCTTAGATCATATAAATAATCTGTCCTCTCCTGTAAAGACACTTCTGTTTACAGTTTCAAGATGCACAGTTCACTTTCACTTCCACTCAGCTCAGAGATTGCTTTTAGAAGATAGACTCGACTTCTGTCTTCTCAATTGTTTCCTTACATTATTTGGCTCAGGTGGTACTCAGTGAGGTGTTTCAGTCCACCCTGCCCTTTCTTAGGCATCTTTTAACACAGAAGATAAAATGGCAACATCACACTTGACATTTAAACTTCCATCCCAATTGCTTCCAGCCATCCAGATTCAAGGTAATGCCATAGTCTGATCCAGTGGCTTGCAACAAAAACATAGTTGATTTATTTAAGCCATAATTCTTTGTGCACATATGACATTTTCAGAAAAGCGCAGTAGGTATGTCTGCAGAGAGAACAAATGTCCAAATACACAGTCATTATGTTGATTTTGTTTAGCGTCTCTTCAACGCCAGACTGGCCATGTGCTAATTCAGCTCATGGTCAGCATAATACTATGCTTATAAGAGTGAAAAGCAGCATGGTTCAGAAGTTACGTACTGCCCAGTCTGATCAAAGCTGAATGCTTTATTTTGTAGATTTGCATTGTAATGAAATCTTGCTGAACATTTTCAAAAGGCAGGTTAGTGTCTTTAGAAGTATATTTAAAAAAAAAAAAAAAACAAAAAAACAAAAAACATCAAAATATCTATGTACCTTAGAAATCTAAATTAAAACTCCATTAAAATTATTAGGATTTAGAGATCTAGCCTGTTGCAGTACTTAAAAAAATCCTATTGGGAACCTACCTAATTGCAACATTAAGCATGAGTGTTTTTT
>JAOXJK010000001.1:177628846-177648230 GCA_025774025.1 Xenus cinereus | reverse complement strand
GGGAGAGAGGGGGGAAGAGAAGAACGAACATAAATGCAAGCAAAAAAACACAAAAGCAGCGACACCAGAGACGGAGGAACAGTCCTCGCAGAGCTGGGGCGGTCGCTCCTTCTCTTTGTTTTTTGCTTTAACTGAGGAAAACCCAGTTGGGGAGCAGGCTGCCCCCCTCGTTTTGAGGCTAGCAAGGCCTAGAGGGCATTTTAGGGCTTGGCCAGGAGGAGAGGCTGAGGGAGAGCAGGGCCAGAGGAGCCTGAAGGGCCCTGGGGCAGCTCAAGGCCTCCATGAGGACCATGGCGGGGCCAAGGCCCAGGAGGGACCCGACTAGCCATGGGGTTGCCCCAGGCCTGGTGGCGGGGTGGTCCTGCCACCAGCACGGCTACAAATTGCCGTGGCTGCAGGCCCATGATGGAGAGCGGGGAGGTGTTGGGAAGGGTGGTGGTGGTGGGGGTCCCCTTCCGCTTGGTTGACCCGCAGGGAGAGCCATGGGGCTGGGGGGAGCGGTGGAGCGAGAAGGGGACAAAAGCGGTGGCTGGGGCTGGCTGCCGGGAGCGGGGTGCCTGGCTGAAATCCTTCACAGCGCCAGGACACAAAAACTCCTAAATCTTCATTGGAAAGTCATTAGAAATCTGTCGGAGGGGCCGGGTGCAGATTGTCAGGGGAGGGGACTCAAAAAAGCCCCTCAGGGCTCCACAATACCTGAAATGAAGTGGAAGGGATGGGGTGGGTCTGGGAAGCAGATTTCCTGCCATAACTAAAGCCCCCCTTTCAGCCTGCTTTGCAACAGTTTTACGATGTGTTAGAATTTACATTCACGTGTTGTTAACCATTCTGCGGCGCAATGAAACGTTTTATCTGTCTGACCTCAACCTTTGCCATATGGTGGTGCAAACTGTTCAACTTAAGCCCGGGCGAGTTTAAGAAAAGGAGGCAAAAAAAAAAATGAGGGGGAGAAAAAGGAGGGTCCGAAAAGCACATTGCTGGGTAGGCTCTGTTGTTGCTCTTGATAGCTGCCTTCCTCTCCATTTTCCATGGAAACCTTTTGAAAGCTAATTCCAAAAAAGAAAAAAAAATGGAAAAAAAAAAAAAAGGGAAAAAGAAAAAGATCCATGCCGATAAATGAATAGGGGCTCAGAACATGGCAGCTCTTCACTAATTGTCCACTTTACATATGCTCCTTCATGTCTGGCGATTCCTTTTGTATTGTGGAGAGACAGCAATGAAACTTCATTATAGTGCATTAAGGAGAGGCGTATGGAATGCATTTGCAATTGATCGGAATGAGTTTTTATAAGGTTTTTATTTATTTTATCCTAATTTCCTGATTGCTTTCTCAGACCAGTTCGTTTGAAAGAGTAAGAGATGGGGATTATGGAAGGAGTGATAATTTCGTGATACAGGCTGGTAATTCATAATGAAAGACCCCATTTTGTTCTTTTGAAGATGTGCCTGGTTAACTTGGAAATTCTACCCTGTTCCTCTTAGGGATCTGCACTGTGGCATTGCCCCAGTCTTGCTATTCAATTC
The DNA here is from genome assembly GCA_025774025.1 of Xenus cinereus. Taxonomy (NCBI): domain Eukaryota; kingdom Metazoa; phylum Chordata; class Aves; order Charadriiformes; family Scolopacidae; genus Xenus; species Xenus cinereus. Next base: position 177,646,706 of record JAOXJK010000001.1, on the reverse strand, counting down.
CCCTGAAGTTATGGTTATGGACCTGTCTCTGCATTTTGGTTCTGGTGTCTAGCTGTGGTTAGGTGTTTCTCACCTTGTGTTTTGGGTGGACTAAGCAATCCAGACTGCACTTCCTAATATCTTGTGTGATGGATTTTCATGGAATTTTGGTTATTTCTGTACTGAGAAACATCAGTTTTTCTTTGTCCCACGGGTGTCTCTGGAGCCTAGTAAAAATGGTAGCACTGAGGAAACCTGGCTTCAACGCAGCCACTTGAATGGTCTTGGACTGGTCCCTAAGGAGGATGTCCACAAAGGTGTGGTAATATCGTCATGTTCAGCAGCAGGGGGACTTTGGAATCAAAAAAGCTTGAGTAGCCCCTGTTCAGCTGTGAGGTCCACACCTGAAGAAGGTGCTTTAGCAAATGCATGGAGTTGTTTATGAAAAGGCTTTGAATGCTTAAGGACATTAGATTATTTAGGGGTTAGGCAAGCCCTTGGTGAATCAACTGGTAGCACTTACATTCCTGGAAGACCCTCAACTCCTTTTTTAAGTGTCACCATTGCTTTGTGAGCCTCACTCTGTAAAGCCACAGTGGCCTTGTGGGGCATTCAGGTAAGAGAACTCTCATGACTAGATAAGGCGTCTCATATACTCACCGTAATAATGAATCCCCAAATGAAGAACCTAATTATGTATGTTAGAGTTGTGAGCTGATACAGCCCATCAGTAATCCTTATGCTGGACCAATCACTGCTGCAGCCTCTTGCAGTATATATTGCTGCATTTCGTGGTATGTGGCATGTCTGAGGGAAATAAAAATAATTTTTGCTTTCTGTGAAACCCTGCTAACCCATATCACATTTTTATAAGTAATTTCCATTCTGATACAGTCTATTACACATGATGTTTTGAAAGAGTGGGAAAGAGTTAAGCAAAATGAAGACCATTATCAATATTTTATTTGTCACAGCCGAAAAACTACATTTATAGGTCAGTCCATTGCAATCCATTCATTGATTTCAGTACTCAAAGCCCTTCAAGGAGTGTCTAAAATCCACTGATGTTTTTGAGTGCTAAGTTTTGTGTTTGGATTTCTGATAAAACTGAAAGATGTGTCAAAATCATGTAACAGACCCTGGATCTGATTTACCACTGTACGCTTCCAGTCTCTGCTGGTGTTAACTCCAGTGATTTCATCAGACTAGAGCTGCATGGTATTGATTTAATTCTTATGTTGATGTGGCCCTCCAGAGACATACTTCCCTGCTCTTATTCCCACTGACTTCAGTTCAGGAACATAATCAGGATCATAATTAGGAGTGATGACCTGATTCAGTCAGGCATAGAAATACAGGCCACTATTGAAGTTTCTCAGTAGTGCTACTGACTGTAGTGGGGCTACTTTCTTCCTTAATGTCAAGCATGTGCTTACGTTCCTTGCAGATTGTACTCTTGTACTCTCGAGTTCTGTGAAAATGGAAGTCTTTTGACTGGCTATAACAAGTTTTGGATCAGGTCCACAAATGGAAGAAACTTGGTAAAGGATTTAAGATGACCCAGGAGCTAAACTGCAGTTGTTCCTCGATCCCCGTCTATGCAATTCCACTTGCTTCAATTAACTTTTATGTTTGTAACTGGAATGGATAGAATTTGATCAAAGTCCCTTTCAGAGTACATTCATAGTATTGGCTACAAACCTATTACTTTTAGAAAGCAAAGTAGGATAATGCGCTTCTTTCTGCAGATTGTGACGTCTATTCTAGCTGCCATTGAAATATCTGGTGCCTCAAAAAGCATAGCCAGCAGGGTTCAAATGTTTTTGTTTATGTGTATTTTTTCAGGGAAAAACTTGCCAAACTCCAGTATTGGTTACAGGCTTCTGAGGAGAGAACTTGGCTTGGAATTAAACACCCTGGAAATGGACTGGATCCAAGAATGAACAAAATCTGTAGCTGAGGTGCAAACACCTAATTATAACCGTTATCCAAAAATTCGATGTAAGAATAATAAGGGAAAAGTTACTCATCTCATTAAAAGGTGAAATTTTCTAATCGCATTAAAGAGATTTTAAAACCAGCCAAAATATCAAAAGTTGAGTAACCAAAGTATCCATGATCAATATTTATATTCAGGTGAAAGTAAAGAGAACAGAGACAATGAAATTTAGAAATGCACGTATTGTAATTTGATTTGAACAGTCAACATTGGTAAAAAGCCTAGCTGTTTACTATAAGATTACTTTCTGATTCAGCATTACCACACAGAGCTACATCTGTTACTCTTCATTTGAATACAAAAATTACCCCTAATCTAATTAAAAAAAGAATAAAAGCAGGAGCTTGATGTCCTTTGGAAGTCCTCAAACTTATTAAAGCTAAAAGGAATTCAACAAATTTAAAGAATTAATTGAATTAATTAATCAGGGGCTAGATTTTGGCTAGTGAGCTCCAGCTGCAAAGGTAACCGTGAGGAATAAGAATTCTAATGCAACACCAACAGTGTCCTTATTGCTTGGTGGCTGTGATATACCTAGGTTACCTTCGAAACAGTTAATTTGACCTATGTTGCCTTTGAAACAGCTAATTTGAGTTGGGCTAGCTGACAGCTGCAGCAGTGCTGGGCTCAGTGTGGGTTGATTCATCGTTCTTATACTGCAGGGGACTAACTTCTGCAGTTAGACTGCTAGCACTGGCTTAGATCTACAGATACTCTCTCTAAGGAGTAAGGGGGTAGGCAACAGGAAGAGAATGCAAATTCAGGTAGGCTGATTTGTGTCCTCCCTGCTCCCACCTCCCTTCCCTTGCAGATCTTTAAACTGCCACCTGAAAAGAATTTGCATCAGAATTTCCCCTCCAACACTGTAAAACCATTATTTCTCTTAAATACAGCGTATTGCATCTAAAAAATGAACCCAGCATCCTAGAAATAACCTGTTCTTTTTTTAAAAAAAAAATTTTTTTTTTTTTTGGTGTATGGTAATTCTTTGCTTGGAAAAGCCTCAACTCGGCAAAAGGGATCCTGAAGTATTTTTATTCCTAAAAGCCTAAGAAAACAAACACAGGCATATGCCAGGGAACAGAGTGACACTTTTTGAGTGTTACATCTTATGATGTGACTAGCTAAAAGAGGTAGAAAATTGGTAGTCTTCAGTATTTATGTAATACTTTATGTTCTTATTAAAGGTCTCCGCTTTCTATAACTAAGAGAGGACACTGGTTTGTCATTTTAATGTGGAGATAAGTGAACACAGAATAATAAATATTTTTGTTTCTGGTCTTGTAGTAAATCTTGCTGAATTGCTTTGCAAATTGCAGGTGGGATTCATCTCACCTAGCTTTAGCTGTTCAAGAAAATCCCCAAAAGGCAGCTAGCATAAGAAAGCAAGCTAGGCTTTGCTTTTAGTCAATGAAGAACAATAGACTTCTCCGATCTGTGGTGTGTTCTGTCCTGGTGGAGGTATGTAAGAGAAGTCGGGTCATTAGCCTTTGATGAGCACCAAGAAATGTCTCTCTTCAGTGGCTGTGGAGGGAGGAAGCCCAGGGAGCAAATGGCTTAGACCAGATGCCTCATTCTTTGAAGGTAGAGTTAGCTGAAGTGAAGCTCTCCCACTACGGTGCTGTTGCACGTCTGTGAAAGGGAAAGGCACTCTGGTTGGTGGCTTTAGTAGATCAGATGTAGATGGTCAGATGTAGATTTGATAAGGTGAATGCTGATAGTCTGTGGCATTCCTGAAGGACGACATTTCTTTCTTACTGTCTTTGTACGGAATGGTTGTGGGGCAGTACAGCAATTTCCCGTTCAGCAGTCATGTGTCATGTCTGGCTGCTGTAACAGAAGTGGGGCCAGCGGGTGGTTGGCTGCTAAGCAGAGCTTTGAGCCTGCAAGTATAGTCTTGGATGTGCCTGTCACAAGTAAGGAAGGGTGGTATGCCATCCTGCTTGCCAAAGACAGGTGCTTGCAGGATCTCCGAGAGAAGCCATTTAGGTAGAAGTGAGGTGGGATACACGGTAGATGTGGCTGCTTTGCATATCTCTTGCACTTCAAAAATGTTAAGCACCTTGACCTAATTCCCCAGATAAATTATTTATCATTAATATTAGATTGTCCTTTTGGAAAGAGTCAAAGCAGACAGGTTTGGTATTACAGGGGCAGCTTTCAAAGAATTCAGGTCTGATTGTTTAAATACATGGCGTAGGATTCATCTTACCTGCCTCTAGAAGTCTGCAGTTTAAATGACGTCTATTTCTGAGCTAGTCACCTTTGGCTCCTGTTAGACTCAGCAGAAAGAAACTAGGACTGCCAAAGGGCATGTCTTAGACATTGGCTGTATGAGAGGTGACTCACCCAACCGAAAGTGCTTATACTTTTCCCGCTGACTAGGCTAACCTGGAGCAATGAGCTCAGGCGAGACACCTCAGTTTCAGACATTCAGCATTAAGTGGGACGAATCCTGTCCTTAGCATGCAGGTACCGCTATTTAAAAATTACAGGTGATATTAATGGAAAAGTTGCTGCTGGTTGTGGTCTTCCAGCCTCATGGGACTGCTCACATGAGCAAAAACCATGTGAAAGTTTCACTGCTCACAGGATCTAAGCCACACTTAGTGCTGTTTAATTAAAAATAAAAGTGTCTATGGATTTTTACTGGTGTCGTGTTAGGATCTCATTATAGATCCTCCTTCAATATAATCCCCTGTGTAGCAGGATGAGTTTTCTATTTTGACATTATTACTTTCCATGTCAGACTGCATTCGGGAAGATCTAGAAGTCTACAGTGCAGCCATGGAGTGCAGCTTTAGAGAGAAGGTAGCTTTACAGTAGCTGTATGGCATGCTGTGTCCAGTACTCCATATGCAGCTGGGGGCTACACTGCTACGGGCTTCTGCGGCTGAAATGGGAGATGTGCTACAGTCCACAGGATGTGGTTCCTCACCTCCTCACCTCTACAGCTGCCACTGTGCTATTGCTGCCTGCTCTTGCTCCTCTCCAGCAGCCCCTCTGGCTCCTGCAGGCCAGGGTATCAGAGGTGGCTTCCGGTGCTGAGTGCTGTGATGTGCGTATGAAGAAGAAATGGTGAGAACTGTCATAGAATCATAGACTTGTCTAGGTTGGAAGGGACCTTCAAGATAATCTCATCCAACCATCAACCTAACTGATAAAAAAACATGACTAAACCATGTCACTAAGCTCTATGTCAACCCGTCTTTTCAATACCTCCAGGGGTAGTGCGTCAACCACTTCCCTGGGCAGCCCATTCCGATGCTGAATAACCCTTTCAGTGTAAAATTTTTTCCTAATATCCAATCTGAACCTCCCGTGGTGCAACTTGAGGCCGTGTCTGTCACAAGCAGCCCCTCCCTTGTCCCTGACACTCCTCCTGGACTCCTGTTGCTTCTGCTGTTGCCAGAGGTTGAACTGCCACCAACGGTGACTCTGACTGGCCAGAGGAATGTCCAAGAAGCTAGGGAGCAGAGAATACAGAAAAATGTCAGGAGTGGAAGACTGGAAGGCTTGTTACCCACCCACAGCACACCTCCCACTTACACATCCAGTGTAAGTATCTATCTCTTGCTGTTCTTACTATACCACCGAGTGCAGAAGTGGTGACCTCTGCACCAGTGGTCATCCTCTTCTCATCATCTGTCTCATGAGTGGCAGAATACACTGCAGAAAGGAAATAGTTTTGCCGTTTGGGGATTTTGGGGCATATGTCTCCCTTCTTTCACCTCCTGATGTCCTTCAGGGAGTGTAAGGAAATTAACCCCATTCACAACGTGACTGCTTGTAATTAGAATCCTCATTCACTCTTAATAGTCATTGGTATCCATCAAAGACTTGATTTGCAGGTCTGCTGCATGGCGCAGTGTAGAGGAAAAGAGCTGAAGGTGCTAAGCCTGTTGGCAGAACGTAAATGGAACAGGAGGAAGCTGCTGCGCTGACCCTGCGAAGGGGTTTGAGAAGTCCCAGCTATGCTTGGCATGCTCCAGGGTGCTGTGTGGTCTTGAAAAGCTGGTCAGAGGAATGAGAGTGGGGTTTTTAAGAGCATTTTATTGGGCACCAGGGGCAGACCAGGAGTGGTTTATAATCTGTTGTCATGGTTCAGCTGACAGATGGCAACTGGTGAGCGGCGCTGTCTTGAATGCTTCACGGGACCGAATCCTGTGCTAGCTATTATAACCTGATGGCAAGCTGATCAAAGTGTCCCCGTGCAGAGAAACTGCGCTAGCTAAAGGCTGAATCAATTTGAAACCGAATTTTAATTATAGTAGTGCAAATTTTGTCAGCAAACCCACAATCTCCTTGGCGGTAAGGAGAGAGATGTCATTACTGGTGTGTAGGACTGGTCCATGCTCTCTAGACCAGGCTAGCACATGCTGAAAAGAGTATGAGAGACAAAGTAATTGCCATAAAATAAAGGTGAAAAGTCCCTTTATATTACGATGGTAGATGTTAATCTGTCCCTTATTAACAGGATCCGACTGATGATCAAGCTGTAATTCACACCTCAAAATTGGGGAAAACCCACACAATAGTGCTCTGTAAGGTACAGGAACAGTGGATTAACAGGGTACAAGGAAGCCTGACAGATTTGCGTGGTATCCTAAGCTCCCCCATCCCGTTTGGCAACCTTCTCTTTACGGTGCAACAAGTGTCACCTTCACGAGCAGGCCGCACGCTGACGCATGGGATCTGTGACCTGGTGTTTCACCCCCTGCGCCGGCTGAACTGACCCCCGCAGCCAGGGATCAGATGGAAAGCCATTAGGGGTGATTCCTCACCAGCACAATGTCCAGACTCATGTCACTGCTGCTTCGAGTCATCCTGGGAGCAATCATCCATGAATTGATTTTATGGCAGCGCTGACACTTGCCTTCATTCTTTTGGAGCCGGAGAGAATTGCTCTTAACCGTGCCCCCTGCCGCCTCGGGATATAATCTCAGGAGCACAGTTTAGGGGCACAGCCAGCTTCAAGGAGCATTACTTTGCTTCAGTGCATTTTTATGTGTTTTCTTTTCCCTGCAGGCCTTTTTCTGCTAAGGGGGATATTCGGACCAGTGAATGCACTTTTTTTTTTTCCCCTTTTTTTAAATTTTATTTATTTCTTCTTCTTAGCAAAGCAACAGTCAAAAACTCTTATGTCTGCATGCTGTTGTCAAACATACAAACGTTTGCCCAGTTTGCTACTGTGTAGGAGCCTGGGCTTATGTCTTAGCTTCCAGCTTGGTGATAATATCCTCCCTCAACAAAGGATTTTACAAACAAATGCACATACCAAAATCAGTTCATCAATACAGCTGCAGTCTGAAGCCCATATTTGCCAAATCCACAATCCTGGGAATACGTTTTAAGGATAAAGCTTCAGTGAGATTATTTATGCAAAGAAAAAGTGGGTTTTTTTAGCATCAGGACCAAAATAAGATTTTTTTCCATAGGTCAGAAATCCTTTGAAGTACTTTCATTTTTTTCCCAGTAATTCTCATTAGCTTAATTAATTGTTGCTCTCTTTTGAAATTAAGGAGAACAAATTGTTCTCCTGGTACTGAAGGGCACAAGAAAATAATTGCAAACAGTCTGTTTGTACCTGTGTTTTTATTATATTTCTCTTGAATGGAATCTCAGGAAAAAGGGAGGCAATTTGTTCGCTGAAAAAAAAAAAACCCATCCAGTTTATTAAAGCAAGAAATACATTTGTGTGGCGGTTTCTTGCAGATGCATATAGCATTGCAATGTTCTGATAATGGAAACAATTTGTTTTTGAAACAGTATAAAGGTTGCTAATTTCCAAATAATGGGAAATGGTCTGCTTGACAGGTTTTTCTTTTTGGTATTTATACTGCCTGTGTAGTAGCAGAATAGGAGGAGCCGGGGTGAAGCCGGGCAGCCGGGGCAGGCTCTCCAGCAGCCGCTGCGACCCCTGCTGTACTGCTGCCAAGGCCACAGGGCAGCGACAGGGACATGGGATTTTGGGGGTCCCGTTATGTGATTAGCCCTCTGCCTTTGGGGTGGAAAAGGAGAGGATTTTTATTTATTTATTTTAAGAGGAAAATGAGGGCAACACCCACATGGGCTGAAGTGAGTGCGCTTTCCGTATTTTTCTATTCCATGAACAAATATCTCTGAAAAACAAGCACGATTTGGAAAGGTAATCTGGCTGGGGAGCTTGCAGAGCTACATTTCTGCCAAACTGTTTTTCATTTTTCTATTACATTTCATGCATCTGAAACATGGGTAGGGAGCTTGTGCTTACTTTTCACTGTCGTATAAGGGAAATGGGGTTGGAGCTTTGTGGATTAATAGGATGGGAGGTGGCTTCCTGCCTTCTGTCGGTGGGAGATAAAGGTGCCTTCTCACCTCACAGGTCTTTTTGAAACAATCCATCAAGTTCGGTATTGGAAAAAAGAGTTGGTGAAGTGGGTGGAGAGAAGAGAGTTTCTGGAGCAGAGTTCATACATTATACTTACTGACTGTTGATCTTATGAGTGTATCGGTCATATTGCTCTGGCAATATTTGGGGTGAAGAGCAATGGTGGACTATTTAGGCAGCAGGAGCTGATTTTTGGGAAGAGTGCTTAGACTGGATACTATTTAGCTGAAGAATGACCTGGAATTGGGATGGGAAAGCATGAAGATCACCACCCATGCGTAGCCTCTTTACAGGATACGAAGGTTGAATAAAGGCTGTCATATCTCCTGCCTTTGCCAGCTCATTTCTTCCCCTGTCTATGTGGGAAAACAGTTAGGAGGCAAAGAAGGACTGTTTCCCCATCGATCATAGAATATGTGATGCTCGATACATAGTACAGAATATGTGATGGCAGTGCAAGTCACAGAAAAGCTTCACAGATTTTAAGAGAAGATGAACCATCCTGTGATACTCTGTCAAGATAAGGTCATGTTTTCAGTCTTTTGAGTTTTCTACTGAATTCCTTAGTGGTGACATATTTTTCTAAAAACTTTTAGAAAGGTTATCACAGTCCCTTAAGAATCCTATAAACTTCTAGACAGATAGCAATGGAAGGTGTTCAAACTTACTGTCTTCTGGGATTTTGTGCCCATTAAGTTCTAGAAGGCTTTACATGTGGCGAAAACTGCAAATATATAGAAAGTCAAGGGTGGGACTCGCAAACCCAAAGAATGTGGATAGCAAAACTTCCCTCATTGAGCCAGTTGAATACCATCTACTCAAGGAAGGCTAGAAAGCTACATGGTCAAGGAAGTCTTAAAAGGATTGAAGAAGGAGAAAAGGAAAGTTATGAAATGCCCATGCGAAAAGGAGGAGGACTGAGACTCCTGTGAAGTGCTGCACAGCTTCTTTTCTCATTTGGCTTCTGCATCATGTCACACGTGGGCTTTTAGGCTCTGTGGAGCAAGGGCCAGACATCTTACCTACTGTTCACAAGGAACAATATACTGCCTTCTACATGCAAATATACATAACGAATGGTATTATCATTCCCAATCTGATTATTTTGATTATTCAGTGTATTGTGGATGTGAATGAGCAATTAAAATAATATTTAAATGTAGATTTTATTTTCACAGATACTGAAAAATATCTCTCTTTAGCAAAGCCTTTTGCTATTGCTCTTTGCACCCTGGGGAGACTTCAGATGCCTGCTCATTTCCCTTGGCCCCCCAGCTCTGGGGAAATCATATCTTTTTGTTGGCTCCCTTGGCTTCCCAGGCAATGCAAAGAGTTGGCTCAACGTGGGACCTAAATGACAATTCGTTGCCAGGAGGGAAGTAATTTTCAAGCCTCCTCCCCTTCTTCTTGCCATGAATATAATAATACACTTTGGAAACATTACTAGAGTAATCTGAAAACAGCAACGCTGTCAGAAATCAGAAAATGCCTGATAGAACCGGTTGTTCACATAGCTTAGCTGTGATATTTAGAATCACTGTACACCATATTTCACTCTTCACTGACATCCTGCTGGATTTTTCCCCAGTGGGAAGTCGTCTTTGCACTAAACCGCTATAAGAGCACTATAGGTTGGACATCGTTGTTATTTTTCTTCTCCTTCCTCCCTGTCCCTTCTTTCCCCTCTTTCTTTTTTATTTTTTTTTTTTTCCAGAAAGCTACTTCATGTTGCAAAGATCATCAGATGAAATGAATGCAGCCCAGCTGGGATTTGCTGGAAATGTGTTCAGCTTGGCAACACCTCACAGAGTGGCTGGGTCCCTAAAAGCTTTGTTTAAAACGATGAAATGAAAACAAAGGAGACATAATTAGCTAGTGTGTAATAATAGACAAGGCTTGTATCCAGCTACTGTAAAAGTCATTTAATGAAGGGTAATCTGGACATAAGCCCGCACACTATAGCCGTAAAATATTTAAGCTTTTTAATGAGAGGGAAAATGGAGAGAAGGGTTTGCTAACGTGATTAGGAAAAATGCCTTTCATAACCATTTTTACAGGGGCTTGCAATTCCTACACTGAGGTTTGTAGCTTTCTTGAAGCCAAAGCAGCAATAAAACTTTTATACCGCACCAACACTTAAAAGCTACATACATCACATTGGTTTTATACGTCTGAGTGGGAACATCAGCGAACTGCTTTTTATATCTGCAAAGGGCTACACTGGCTATTGAGTAGCATCTCCAGTTTTTTCCACTTACCTTAGATTGTAGAGTGCCTGTGGATGAGCAATCATTAATCTTAAGATGCAATAAAAGTTGCTTTCAGTGATGTTCTTTCTCGTCTCCCCCTCCTTGTTCTGTTTTTCTTCTCTGTGTTCCCTCTCCTCCTTTCTCCTTCCGGGAAAAATCCCTTTTCTCATACTCCCTGTACCCGCCACTATTGGAACCAGCACAGGTGCTGCTTGGTCTGAGGTGGACCAGCTGCTTCAATGTGATGAATACACACCATTATTTTTAATCCATTCCCAGGTTACTGGGAAAAATGAAGGAATCAGCTGGGGATTTTCAATTATGGGACAATCATAAATGATGAGATAAAACATTATTGTACCCCTGTGAAACATAGAATCATAGAATGGTTTGGGTTGGAAAGGACCTTAAAGATCGTTGATTTCCAACCCCCTGCCATGGGGGGGCAACTCCCACTAGACCACGTTGCTCAAAGCCCAACCCAGCCTGGTCTTGAACACTTCCAGGGACTGGGCATCCACATCCAACATTTAGAGGTGAGATCCAGTATGACTACTGTGCTTACCTAACCTGAGTGCAGATGTGTCTAAGATTTTGTTACCTAATCCTGGGAGGGATGGGTAGTCCTGTCCTCCTCCTGCAGGAGGTACCTTGCTTCTCTCTAATAAATGGAGAAAGATGGATACCTGAGAAAGGCGGATACCTCTGAAAACCTCCTGGTTTAGATACATTCCTCTCTTCATTCAAGAAAATTGATGGAGTCTTACAGTGGTACACCAGATTTCCCAGTCTTTTCTAAATTACAGGAGCAGCTGAGAAGGGCCACATGATGCTGAGACAGTGTGTATGATTATGCATGGCTGTTTGAGACGTGGAGGGGAGGAATAACGGAGACAGACTGTTTTCCACCCTGAACTTCTCTCTGTGCGAAGTCGGATGCCCACAGATAACACAACACACACTGGAAGAGCCTTCCCTGGGATCCCCTGGGCCAGTGACTGGGAGGAAGGAGGGCTTGGTGATGGGGAGGAGCTGCTGGGCAGTGGTTGGGAGCTTTGCCACTCTGAAAGTTTTCAAGGTGGAAGTAAGAATGTCCTGGGAGTTCACATGTCCCCATAGTGCCAAAACATCTCCTGGGCACTGTTTGCCTGGCTGGTGCATGTGCGCTGCCATTGTTCAGCTGGCTTCAGCTGTGATCTGCCCCTTGTTTTCTAGCTGCCTGTTTTCAAGGGCTCCATGGATTGCATGCATTGTCAGTACAGTCAATTAGGGTAATTGTTGCCTTTATTTCAGTGTTATCTCACAGAAATAACATGCTCATAGACACGGCTTTCTTACTCCTTCAAAGTCATCACTGTGCCGTCAGAATTTTAGCTCAAAGGTTTTGCTTAAGCACATAAATAATATTTGTAGGTATGTCCCTCACATTCTTGCAAATTTTTCGTTTAAACTTCCGTGTAAGAATGGAGATAATAAATATTCATGCATTTCTTCCTACCTTGATATGCTAATTCTGGTGTGAATGGTAATCAAGAGGCAGCTGAAAAAGATGACTCGATTCTGGTATTATTTATGAATCCTGCACTGAAGTATTGGACTGGGGGTGTGTGACAATGCCAGTTAAGAATGATTTAACATGAATTGCTCTCTGGAGTTATCTTCTTTGCTTTATCCATTGTATAAAATCATTTAAGGTTACTGAATTTCCTATTTATTACCTCAGTGAGTTGTCTCAAATTAGGTGAAATTGGTTCTTCCTTTCCCAGCCTTCTAAATAAGGTGCTGATCTCAAGTGCTTCTAGTTGTGCACCTAATAGTCCGATTAACTTAAATGAGTTTGTTAAAAAAAGACTGAATATTTGTAAGAGTGGTGGATCTTTTATAGTTACCAGCTTTATAGTATAAACCGAAGAGTTAATTTCCAAGCAAGCTGGATGGATGTTCAAGTTGACTCATTTAGTGTTTGAAGCAGAGTCACAAAAATACTTTCATAATATTGGAGAATTAAAGATATGCCTAAAATGAACCTCAGACACTAAGACTTTGTTTCAGAAAGCTTCATATTTGAAAAAGCTGGGACAGCAACCTGGATATTGTCACTCATCTTGAGCAGAGATCCAAGCAGATGCACTGTACCTGATATCAGTGAAATGAGTGGAAATTTCTATTTAAATTTTGCATTGGGATTCTGGGAGGTGGATTCATCTCTACACAGAATATTAGTGTGAAAATGTAAAGTTACACCTGTTTCTCAGACAATTATTTGTACTGGCTGAAGATGTCAGGGCTCTGCTATTGACTTCAGTGGTGGCAGGGACCTGCTTTTGTCAGCACCAGAACGTAACCGAGTTAGAAGAGTATCAGTGGCTCAAATCAAACCAGTCAGACCAAATTAACGTCCATGATAAATGCTTGAAGGAAAGACCAAAGACAGCTTGAATTACCTGTATATTGATAACTGTCATCAGCATATGTAAACTCTGTCATGCACATGTTTGTTAGAAGAGGTGTCACACAAATGGTCAGAATTAATTTTTTTTAAAAAATTTTTAACATTTCAATAAAATTGTAAATAACATGAAGCATTAGAAAAACATATAAGCCCACTATAGCCAATTTCACAACCTGTTCTCCATTCGTAATGAGTATGAAATTATGTTTGTCATATCGACAAATGTTGACGGCTGAAAGATCAAATGACCTTTGAATGTAAGGGGTTAAAAAGACCAGATGCTCAGAATTGAGTTATTTGTAGATTCAGAGTGCTTAAAGCTAAAAGCTGAAAGACTGAGCATTGTCTTTTCTCATTTGATGTTGCAGGTCACCGAGGTTACATGCTCTAACTATGTGAAGGCCCTATGAAAGTGAAGTCTTCTTCCTTTTCATCTAGCTGCTTGGTAGCAGAATAACCCATTACAGTTATAAATTACAATTTTCTTTTCAAATGGCTGGAAAGACAAGAAGGGCTAAATTTAAACCCTGATTCAAATATGCCCAGTTTCAAGCTCTTTAACATGGGAACTGTGGGGGTTGTATTTAACTGGTGGTAGATGGCACTCAGTTAAATAATATCAATTTGGCTCATGAGCTGCAGCATCACCAGATGTACCCATAAACTGCAAACATCCTCTTTATTCTGTTTCCTCATCAATGCTGTGTAGGTTAAGAAAGAATATTTGCCTTTGTAAGTGGTCAAAAATTGTCCAGTCCATAAAATGAGAAAAGTTAGTAAAAACAGTGTAAAACGTAAAATATAATTAAATACAACTTCTCTGTGCTTTCCTTAATAGACTTACAGTAAACATATCATTACAGTTTTCAAACATTGTTTTCTGTTTGTGAGATCAGTTTCTTTTCTGATTGATTTTATCGTGGGGAGGAGGTGGTTTGCCAAATTTGACACATGATATTTGTTCTGGGCCTAGATTAACTGGATCCAAATGATGAGGATGATGGAGGCTGCAGGATGCAAACCTATTTTTGTGCTTGCTCTTGAGCAGTCCTAAGGAAAGTGATATATACTACATCAGAGATTTATTCAGTCTCATTACTGCTATTTCACCCAGCTACAAGGAGGGCCTGAGTGGGGAGGACTCTGAGAATGTGGGAGTTTAGTATTTCTCGATAAGGATGTGCAGAGACAATAGAAAGAAGAGTGGGACCTCTGCCAGAGGTGTCAGGGGGAGAAAGCAAGTCATCGATGCCTTCTATCAAAATGACAACTCCCAGTAGGAGTTCCTCATCAGGGACTGCCTGGGAGCAGTGGAAAGGTAGTCAATTTTGTTGGTGACGGGGGTGATCAGGAGCTGGCATTGTATCCGTTGCATCCCCCGCAACTGTACTGGAGCATGACCTGCTGGTGGGAAACGCACTGTACAAAGGCGGAGGCACTGCAGAAGTCTAGAGATGCCAGGAAAGCACTGACAGCCTGTGCTTTTCAGATTCGGTAACCAGCTGATGCATGGCTTGTTTAGCTGTGCTATGAGGGTAGCAGGCCTTTACATGCTGTTTTGTGGTGGTGAAGCTAGTTAAGTCTATGCCTCTCATATATTGATTTGCCTCGCTACTGCTGAAGTTTGAACGTGTTGTTATTACTCTTCTTGTTTCAGAAAGCAGATTGTAAGAATTACTTCTGTTTCAGTGAAGCATATCTCTCTTAAACTTAAAGCTGTTCCTTTCACTCTGGCTGGCCCTCAGATCTGGGTGAAAATCACGTATGTTCCTGGTTGGCTACCTTTTGGGGAACCTGCTTTGATCTTGCGGACTGAAGGTGAAGGGCTTAACACAGCAGGACCAAGAGAGGAACTCGGCAGTGGAGGTAACAAGGAGCTAAGTTGCCTCCACACAGCCAACTTCATTTGACTTTCCAGCACATCTTTTAGACCTTGGTGCTTTAGGGCTATTCCCTGCTGTAGGCTATGCTCTGCATTGGTCTTACCTAAATGTAGGTGTCTAAAAGTTAGGTGTCTGGCCTAAAATAGACAACTTGCCTCTAGACTTCACTGCCAGTGGGGAAAGAGGGAGGTGTGATTCCTTGTAGCCTGTTTTATACAGACAGACTCCACCCTCTCTGAACCATCTCATGCTTCTGTTCTTTATGACAGAATTTGGTGGCTACACCATTTATAGCTACCAGAGCCTGAGCCTCAGCTTCTCCACCTGTGTTGACCAGACTCAAAAGATGTACTGTCCAACATTGAAACACTCCACGAAGATTCAAGTGCCACTGCTGAGGATGGACTCAGAGGTGATTTGCCACCATTCTCATTTCAGGGAGTGGTAGCACAGATGGAATTTAATCTGTAAACATTTTTTCTTAAATGTAATCCAAGCGTGCACATTTAAAGTGCTTTCCAGATTCTGGCCTCATTGCTTTCTTCATGGGAAATTTTTACACTGCAACTGTTTTCTCCCTAGACACAAAAGGACTGGGTTCTCTGTGACATATGATGGCACATTTTGCTAGAGGGATAGAAATGAGTGTTTTACTGAAAAAAGACCCTGTTAAACAACATCCATCTTTCTTTTTGCAAAAAAGGGCAGTTATTATCAAGTTATTTCTATGAATGCCCCTGCTATAATATATTTTCTTTTGCATTTAAACTGGATCAGTAGCTCTTCATTAGTGCTGTTAGATCCTTAGGAAGAGCAATCCATTGTACTAACTGTCCGGGATGCCAGATACGGAAGCTGGCACAGAATGAAACTCAGATGGTCACTATCTGCTTACTACACAGCCTGCCAGGAGTGGGATTCACCAGGAATATATGAGTTGTTTAACATGTCTTTAAAAAGGAACACATCTTTTTTCAGTGCTCATACCTGTCCCCCTCTGTTCAAATGAACACTTGCTTTTCATTTTGTTGAGAGTGTGACTGCTCCCTTTGCAAATGTTTTTTGTCCCTTTTAAAGTCTCTGCTAAAATACTTTATTCTTGGTCATGAGGGGTCATGCATTTTTACAGAAAGCCATGGGATTTTGGAATATTTCTAGATTTCAACATCTACCAATGCTGGAATTTCTGAGTGCTTCAGCCCAAAGGAAATAAGGAAACACAACTTTGATGTAGGCACCAAGAAAAGGATTTATTTCACCTCTAAAAGTCAGTTGTCCGGTTGAAACTAGTTGTCTTTCTTCCTCTCTAATTAACAGAAAGAGAGTCATACCACAAATCTAAGACGCTTACTTTAGTGTCATGTAAATCACTCTTTGGAATTACCTTTCTCTCTACTGATGTTAGAGATGAATCCCAGCCCTGCTTCCCATTGTTTTCCCCTTGATGTCGGTGGGAAGTTGGATGTTGACATAGAAATTAGGCATCTAAATATCTTTATGGAACTAGGTCTAAGCTGCAAAATTGTGTTTGATGTTGTTTCTGTCTGCTTCTAAGTTCACAAGTATCATCTTACCTTTTATTTTCACAGGGCAGAGGAGAAATACCTCTGCATAAATCTGTTCCTCAGAAAAATACTACGATCTGCTGAACAGCAGTAATTGTGTTCTAAATCTCTATAGCCTCGGTTCTAGTCTTTAAAGTATATTTAGAATAGCATATTTAGCTGTATTTCTTCTCTTGCCTTTAGAACGCCAGGCACACCAATAGAACTATATGAATAATAAATTATAATACTGTTTATCATCTAAATTGTTATCATTTAGAATTTTTCTCTCAAGTGTTTCTTCTAGAAATCTATTCAGCCCTCCCTGATGACACATTTGGATGAACATTTTTCAACTGTGAATGCCTAAAGTTAGTCATCTAGATCTATATTTAGGCACAAAAATGAATGACCTGATTTTCAGAGTTGCTGATTACTTATTTTGATGCATTAATATGAACTTAATAGCTTAGCTGTAGGTGCCAAAGTCTTAAGAATGTATTTTTTTTCCTGTGCACAACTTGTCTATCAAACTGCAGAACACATGCAGAAATAAATAACTAATGAATGATGACAATATGCCATATAGAAACAATGTTATATTGATTCATTTATTTGTTTACATGGTTGGGCAGGCTAATTTTATGCACAAAGTCCACGATGAAAGCTGATTTATAGTGATTTGAACAGAAAAGGATATATTTCTCCCATTTCATATCAAGACAATGGTGAATTCTCTGTGAAGAAAGCACATCCTCTGGTTGTTCTTTGTCACATGCCAAAGAGAAATAGAATCTGAAGACATTTTGCTCATTCTATCAGAAAAGCAAACTTAGTTTTTCCTGATGACTTTCATTATGTTAAAAATTGAGAAAAACTGGATGCCGCACAATAAATTGACGCATATTGTAAAACAAAAGCCTTTCAGAAAACATTAAGAGCCATATGTTCATTTTAGAGATGTGTGATGCCACTTTGAAATACGGCTTCCTTGTTGTTTAAAGACCCAATTCATCAAAGCACTTGGCTAGGTACATTAACGGGTCATAAGCATTTGCTTAAGGGCATTGGTGAATAGGGGCCTAATGGCCCGATTTGCTACACCTTGTCTAGCTGAATTTGAGAAGGTCCCTAAACTACTTTGAGGATGCCCAAGGATGGAATGGCTTCAAGTTGCACCAGGGGAGGTTTAGACAGGATCTTAGGAAAGATTTTTATACCGAAAGGGTTATCAAACATTGGAACAGGCTGCCCAGGGAAGTGGTGGAATCGTCATCCCTGGAGGTATGTAAAAGGTGGGTAGATGGTTTAGAATCATAGAATGGTTTGGGTTGGAAGGGACCTTAAAGATCATCGAGTTCCAACCCCCCTGCCATGGACAGGG
>JAOXJK010000001.1:177591834-177628746 GCA_025774025.1 Xenus cinereus | reverse complement strand
GTATTGATAGGCTGCTATAAGGTCTCCCCGGAGTCTTCTCTTCTCCAGGCTGAATAACCCCAGCTCTCTCAGCCTGTACCCCAGCTCTCTCAGCCTGTAATAAAAAAATGGTTTAGTGATGGTTTTTGTCAGTATTAGGTTGACAGTTGAACTTGATGGTCTTAAACGTCCCTTCCAACCTAGGCAATTCTATGATTCTGCTTAGAGAATAAGTGTGAAAGGTGCAGTGTGAAAGGTAAATCTACACTTTGGAGATAAGGGTAATAAATACCCTTTGTTTAGCGCATTGTCCTATTCTCTCTTTTTACATTCAATTTTTCTTGATATACACAAGGACTTTTTGGAAAGAAAGAGAGGAAATGAAGATCAGCTGCTAGGTTCCCTCGTCTTCAAGAGTTGGTCTCTGGGCCCTGATCCAACAGTGGGGAGATTCCTAGAAGCCACAGGGGCAGTGCGTGCAGGATCCCACCTACTGCACTTAATTTGCTTTCAAAAACCTCAAGGAGAACAGCCTGAATAAAAGTAAGCTGAGTGAGAACTGCACAGCTCCACCTGACATTATATTGACAGCAGGTGGCAAATGTGGATGGAAGTGCCTGACTATCGCTGAATAAAGCACAGAGTCCCTTCAGCATCAGCAGCTGTGTGATCACTGGGGGGTTGTTTGGTTACATGTGTTTTTTTCACATCTGTCATTTTAACTAAATTGGTGGTCTAAATGAATAGTGTCATGCGCAGGAACATTACATGGATTTATGACAGCTGAAATGTATAGCACCTGGAGGATTTGGGGTCCGTGAAGCAGTGAATGGATTTCAGAAAGGCATGATTTTCATCTGTGTAGATATAAGCTTGATCCATTATTCATCATGCTATGCAAAAGAGAATTGCACATTGGGTTCACAGGGCAGTCTTCTGGCATTTCAGAAAGAAGAAAAAGGAATTTAAGAGAAAGATTTATATGTTTATGTTGCCTCTGTTTATGATGTGAGCAAAAGAAGTCCAATTTCCTCCTAATTAGATTATAACAGGTGCAAGCAAATCCAACAGAAGGGAAGCTGTTTGTATAATATCTATACGGCATTTGGTGTGAGTGTAGCAGGGAAATGGGAAACATCTCTCAGCTTTTCCCCTCCTATGGTCTGACACCTGCCATGTGCTCTGCCGTCAGATAGCAGTGGTACCGGGCTGGGTGAGGTGGCTTCACCTTGGCTCAGGTAGCGCAGCTGAGTTGAGCTGAACCAGCTGGGGAAGCAAGTGTGAGTCACCTTTTTGAGACTCATTTCACTCTGTGCCTTGCTCTTCTCAGAATTGTGTTGCCTCAGGTCGCCTCATTCCCTCTCCTGTACACCCTGTTTCACACAGGCTTGGGTCCATTGCTGTCACCCATGTTGGGGGACATTGCAGTCCTTGCCACTTCTCCACTGTTGGTCCTGCCTCATGTTCTACTTCACCATTGCCCCCCAGCCAAAGGGTGAGTAAGCAAAGGGCACCACGTCCTACATGCAGACATCGTGTCCTCCAGCCATTTAAGCTGAGATGCTGAGATGCGAGCAGAGGTGTCTTGGGGAGTGTCACACTTTCTGCTGTGTTCCTGCGTGGTACTACCAGCGGGGAGATGGCGTGGAGAGCTGGAGGCAGAAACCTCTCAAAGTGTCATGCCAAGAACTGCCAGAACTTGCCTATCAGAAATTTCAGGTTGTCTTGGTATCTACAGGTGGTGAGGGTTATTCTCCTTTCTTCTCAGACTTGCACTGGTGAAGCTCTATTGAGATCCCTCTGATAATGAGAACAGAGTCCGGGTGGGCAGGCACTGAACAAGGTGTATAAGAAGATGGGCGTTTCACCCCTGTTTTTAAGCAGCCCAGGGAGCAATGTTACTTCAATTAAAATAAAAACTAATGAGTTGAGAAACTTTCATTGCATTTTAAAGGAGGGGCAGGCTTTCTACTTGCATTTCAAGTTTATAACCTAATATGTAAGAAAGGCGAAGATCTACTTTTTAATTAAACGACTGAAGAGATCAGAACTGAGATCCTATTTGACTAGGATGTTAATGCTGTTCTTTAAAAACTGCTACTGAAACAGAAAATCTAGAGGATTAATTTATGATTCTTATAGAGAAATGCACAGAATCATTCATGATGGTGGACTTAATTTTCTTGTAGGCACAATGAACTATTCTGATCTTATATAGTGTATTTGTGAAGAAACGAGGTCTATTTCCGTGTAAATACATTTTACCATTGCTTCAGACTCCTGGTGAGATCATAATGATAAAGCAGCAAAAATACTGTCACAAACTGGCAGAAACCAGCCTGGCAGAAAATTCCAAACCTAATGGCAAACTTCCACAGGCTATTGGAAATTAGCTGCTGTTCCGCTAAAACAGTGATTGGGGGTATGTCTTATGGGAAGAGGACGGAGTTTTTAATATGCAGACATGCAGATGGGTCCTTGTCAAGTTTATGGTGTGACACTCATTTACCTTCAGGGAGAAGCTGAAATCCAAACTGTAAAGCAAAAACAGGTTCCACAAGCAGAATCTGTGAAAAAACGTATTTTTTTTTGCAGATATTGCTCTTGACTGTTCAGAAAGGCATGTGAGGAAGTCCATTTACAGCAATTGATGCTTAAATAAGTGACCATTATAATTTTGTTTTTTTTCTAACTCGGATTTTTTCTCTGCTTCTCTTTCCTTTTTACCATCATTTCCTCTGGTGCTACATTCTTACCTGGTTTTGATACGTGCTTTGAGAAATTGCTCCAGACTTGTCTACATAGAGATCTATTAATAGCTATTCATTCTCTAGGCAGGTGCTCTAATTCCATCGATAAACGTCTTTTTTTGAATTAGCTTAGCTCAAGTCAGAGTGGACTTAAACTAATTCAGAGTAAATCGCATCTTTTTTTGAAATAAGAAAGCCTATCCAAAAGCTGATTGAGGAAAGATTTATCTTTCTTTAAAGTTGACACTATATCAGTCTAAACACACTTTGTCATGTAAACAAGCCCTTGGTAGTATGCCCTGTGTTCTGAATTACATTTGCAAGCTTTTCTGAGTACTCCAACTCATGTTCATGTGCAATTCAACCTACAGCAATTCAAGATGTTATCACTTCCCCACCTTCTCTGCTGTTTATCACATCCGTTCTGTCAGAAGTTGGTGCCAGGGTGGCAGGCAGCAGACTGTAAAACGGGCTTATTCAAGTCTTACCGCTCCAGTTCAAAGAGAACCACCTTAGCACAAACCCAGTTTCACTCATGAGTTACACTGGGCTGTGAACTGGAATGTGGTGGAGGATGCACGTTCCGTTCCTTTGACTCCATTTTTTTGGGTGGTAAACTGTTGCAGCGAGGGGTAGCTGGATGCAGCACCATCTTGTACTGCTGCAGCAGGGTTGGCCAGGTGCAGAGATTTGGGAGAAGGTGCCTGAGAGGTGGCGTGGGTCAGTAGCTCACCCTGGGGTCTGGGCATTAGAGACTCCTGTTCTTTCCCCTATCATTATATGAGTGACTTTGATATTTTTCTCTAAAAGGTGAATTTATAACTTGGACAAATTGGATCAGATTTGGGGTTTTTTTTGAGATCAACAAGGAATATTTTTCAGCCCCTGCAGTAGGTTCATTTGAATGTCAGGTTCCTCTGAAAGCCAGTGAGGTTGTTCAGAATTCTGCCAAAAAATAGCATTCATGAGAACTGTCTGTTCTCCCTTAACCTCGCTCTCAAAGCAGCAGCAACAAAAAATTGTTCTGGTCCTCCTGAGCCTTAAAAAAACATTAAGGCAAGCACTGAGCTCAGACACTTGAAATTTGGCTGTATTACAAAAGACTGAAAATGAGGCATTTGCCCTAGTAAATGCCTTAATAGAGGGGTCATTACCTGTGCTCTCTCTACGACTGGATTAAGCCCACTGCAGCTGAGGATGGATTGGACTAATAAACTCCGGAGCCTATAGAAAGCCTGCAGTAGTTAACAGCAGGGAAGGCAATCAGTGTGCATGTTATAGTGCGAGCATTATTATAGGAAAGCTTTCCTTGCTCAAGGATCCTCAGGGCAGGGAGCGGGTGGGCTGCTTGGGCCACTCTATTTTCTTCAGGCTCTCTCGCTTCGGTTGTCTCAAACGTTGGAAGAGGGTATGTTAATTTGTTCTGAGAAGCAGGCTGAGCTGCATAATAGCAACTGCAGGTGACACAGAGTCTATCCCATCCTGAGATTTGCAGAAATCTGGCTTGCCACTGTAGTTACACTTCGGGTCAGTCAGTTACAGAGAACACCTCTGAGCGTGACTCTCCTTTGTGCTGCCCAATATCCACATTCTCCCCATGGTCCATCTATTTATTTCTAGGAGAGCAGGGCTGCTTTGGCATTGCTTGCAGCTACCATTATGCAAAGTGTGTATCTGGTCAGAACTGGTCAGAATGGATTATTGTGTCCATTGCAAAGCCCAAAGCATACATATCCGTGTCTACAGGTACAGCAAAATAGAACATTTGAATTGTTTATAAAACCAAATAAGGACTGTATTTTCTAGGATCAAGCGTTGTCTGGGCGTGAGCTTTCTTTTCACTGATCCCTGAGTGATGAACGTAGCTGAGAAGAAAGGACTACCCACGTGAATAGCTGCTCACCTACTCTGTTCGATCATAGCCAAGTCCCTCTATAGCCCATCTCACATCTGAATGCAGCACATCTATGCCGCAGCACAATGTCAGGCTGGTTGAAGATACAATGGCCACACCTTGGTCCTGGATATATTAATGCTCTGGTGATGCAATGCTCCGAGGAGAGTGAGTAGGTATAGGGTCAGTTTAACCCTGTGTGCGTGCCACGGGAAAAGCATGAGAATAGTCTCCTTGCTTGGGAGCCAATGAGGGCTTTGAAATAAATGTTATGGGCCTCCTCAGGGATATCTAATATTAATGTGAAAATTTCACAATTCTAATGGCTGAATAAAGCTGCAGCTGTATCCAGCTGATAGTCTACAGGCTTCCTCATCTCTTATTCCAGCTCAGATATTTTCCATGTCCTCTTCATTGTTATATCTGGCTAAGATGAAGATGTGAAGGAGGACCTTTTTTGCTACGATGCCAAGCTTAGAAGATTTTGTCTTTTGTAGAGCAAGGGGTGATTAGTGCTTTTGGTGTGGTTGAACATATTGCACTTTACATTGCTTGGCCCATATAGGGGGAAGACATCCTCTTTGTATCTGTGAGAAGGAAAATATTAGCAGAACTGCCATGAAAACCCATTTCTCTCATCACCGCCTTAGGCCGATCAAGGCAATGCTAGGCTGAGATTCAAAACGTGGAGAAAGAATAAGAAGCAAAGGACCACATCTTTCAGACATGGGTTTATCATGGAGGAGGAGAATTTTTCTTTCCTGTCCCTTAACTCTGCACAGCGTGGTGTGTGCACGCTTAGTCAAGTGGTCACTAAGCACTTGCCACCTCCTGGCTGGGCTAGCCGCACTTCTTGTTCATCGAGCAGCTGGGGCCGTTGGTGCATGAGGCTGGTGCAGTTTAGAGAGGCAACAGTTCATAACAGGGTCATAAAAGCAGCTGGGAGCCTTTTGCCTCTGGCCAAGTGGCTGAATTTATATTCACCAACCAGAGGCATGTGCAGGCATTAGAGAAAGGTTTTTTGTTTTTTTAATAAAGGTCGTCTTGTTGTTGAGATCTATGATACAGTGGTATGTGGAGCAGACGTCTCATGGACCTTTCTGTATTAAGTCTTTATTATATAGGTGCCTGTAAGTGTTGTGGTTGGTAATAATGACTCAAACCATGTCAAGACTATGTTCCTCTGTTCCCTGGGACTGGAGACATATCTATGAAGGACAAGTTTTTCTGAAGGAGAAGGTATTCTCATCATTGGATGTACTTTTAAGGGAAGGGACAGGAACTAAATGCAAGACTCTTGAGACTTTCAACTGCAGTGTACTAAAGTGCTAAAAAAATAGCTGCTCAGATGAAAAGACAGCCCTTATTAGGTTGGGGTCTTTCCTAATAGTGTGTCAACTTCTACTTTTGAAAATCGATTTATCTGCAACGTAATACCAAATTAAATAATTCCTTTTAATGTCATGCTGGCTCTGCTTCTGAGATGCCTTTTGAAGGAGCAGTTATCTGTTGTCAGCAATAACATGCCCCCGCCTTGTCATTGCCCCAGGTTATTGTTGAGCAATTATTCTTTCTTCTTCAAAAACATTTGCATGCAGGTTTCTTCTGCCTTTATGTATGTGGCTAGCCGTCCATGCAAATGTCACAATCCCAACGCAATGTTACTCTTCTTCCTATCCTGACTGTCCTCTGTCCCTCCTTCTCCCAGATCTTTTCTTCTGCCTTTCTTTGCCATGCTGTATGAATATACCCCACTCTCTGGTATCGTTCTTGTTTCTTTTAATGAAGTAATTATTGCGTTTCCTTAAGTGTTCTTGCAAGTAGGATTTCATTTTTACTCACTGCCCCAGCATATCTTGATACTACTGTCCTCTTAGACCTACTTAGGCCTCTTCTAGATTTTGCTGTTCGTGCATTTTGATGTTCTCTAACAAAATGTGCCAGTTTTCATCTATGGTCTCCCCTTTTTGCCATCCTCTCTCCCCTTCTGCCTGTTGTCTTTCCCTTCTTACAGACCAGGGCTATACTTCCTTGATTTCTTTTAGCTTTGAACTCGCAGGCAGATTATGGCTAGACACAACTAATTTATCCAAGAGTCTCTAGGTTGCTTCATTTCAGGGTAACAAGCTCTTCTGCCAAGCCACAAAATCTGTGTCCAATCATTTCTCATCCTTCTGTCTGGTGTGAACCTCACCTGCTGCCTTTTCCTCTTTGTCTTCCTTCTGAAGGTCTTTCTCTTTAGACATTATGGATAATTTTTTTTTTCTTTCAGTTCTGGCAGCTCAATCAGCTCAGTTTGTGTCAGTGGCATTTTTAAAGCTGTAAAGGAAATTTTGCCCTCTCTGCAGGTAGTACTGTTTTTTATTCTGCTGCAGAAAGATACCCCTTTCCTATAGTCTCAGAAAACTGTGGCTCACCCTTAGTAACATCATTTTAAAACTAGGTGTTAACATTTCTCATACACTTTCTTATTTCAGGCATAGCCCAGAGGGATGGTTTTTAAAACACTAACCTGACATTCTACTGATAAAGGGATTAAATGAAAGTATTTGCATAATGTCTTCCAAAAAGATGGGCTTTATGATAGGTGACACCAAAATATATTGCATAAGAATGTGAATCATTCGGAGGGGGAAGAAGTGCAAGTAATTTGTGAAGAGATTAACAGAATAGAGCAGGGTTATGTTGGACATTGATATTGTGAAATAGTAGGATTCCATGATGCCAATTGTTACACAACATCTTACCGAAGAGACCTGTCCACCCTAACTTCCTTGTTTCCCTACAGGATGATCCTATAACCAAAGAAGCCCAGACTGGTTAGCTTCAGAAAGAACCAGTTTGCAGCCACCTTCAGGAAAAAAAAAAAAAAAAAAAGGAGTATTAGCTGTTACGTTCTTGCATCACAGGATGAATTTGAATTAAAATTTTCTCCATGTTTTTGGCTTTATTTCAGAAATACATAGTTTGGTGGGAGGGGGGATTTAACAAGCTTTAGGCAAGCTTTGCTAAATCCACAGTATATAGGGTACTGGACGACATGCACTGGAATGCTGATTCCATGAGGCTCGGAGTCTTATCGTGTCTGCAGGCAAAGAGTAGAAACGCTTTTACATTAGACTTGCAAAATGTAACGTGCAGTGCAGTACTTTCTGCCTGAACCGTTCTGTCAAGTTAGCATGATTAGGTACTACACCCCATTTTGAATCATCTTTTTTTTGTTTTTGTTTTAAGAAAATGTAAGTCATACACCTGTCCTAGGAGTGTTTTGAGGAGTTCAGAGAGAATTTGAAACTGTCACATCAGCTAGACTAAATATATTAGTTGATGATCTTTAAGGTCCCCCCCAACCCAAACCATTCTATGATTCTATGACTATTTGATAGAACCAAGATACATAATCTACATTCAATTCTTCATCCTGTCATTGGCCTACTAAGCTGAGACAAGTTAAATCCTCTCTTTTGCCTTTATTTTTGCATGTTTAATGTGGTCCATGTTCCTGTAATAGTTGAGTCCCTCTTATTCTTCTTAATGCATCTAATCTCAAAACATGCCTCTGAAGCAGGGAAATACTATCTTTTCCAAATGTAGATGGGAAACCGAGACTTAGAGGGTTATGTTCATACCACCAAGCATGATCAAATAGTATTTGACTCCAATGACTTTGGATAGAGCCAGCAGCTTTAGAGAGCAGATGAACTGGATCACCTCTCTCCCTGTTGAGTAATAATCACAGTGATCTCTGCTGTAATAAACACAATGGTTAAGTTAGGCTGGATTTGAGAGGGGCTCTGCTGAACAGACCTCTGAGAGACAAAGGAGGCTTCTTTTGCAAAGACATTTTGATGTATAACTCTCAGTGAAATCAAAGAGGTCTGTGCCCCAGGGACTTTGCCCTGAATTGCCCACTGGGTCTGTTGCACAATAAGGAAGTAACGGTAGGTGCAGCTCTACAAAGATAAAATCCTTGTATTTTTCTGTTTTCCGAAGTGGAAATTCCTAAATAAGTGCAACCTTCCTGTATGACATACGTGTAAAGTTTCTCTCCTCTAAAATGCAGACAATGAGTTTAACTTATTTTTCAGATGAAGGGGGCTCTACATTGATCTAAAGAAGATATTTGTATTTAGTAATAATTGTGATTTGACTAGGAATAAAAATGTAGGTTCTCATTGTCTCTGTGAGGTTGTGTGCAAACAGAAATACAGGAGAAATTGCCAAAGCAACTGATTAACTATCATTACTTAGCTAATATTTGCTTCCTATCTCGGAACTGGTTTTTAAGCATAAAAGAAAAGCAGGTGAGAAAATATTGTGCTTTGTGGGTGATTTGCAGTACCAGGCTCTGGAAGGAACAGAGACTCACTGTTATGCTCAGAAAACAGGTTTTTCTCCCGATTAGAGATCCTGGCTCCAAACTCACAGGCTGTGTCTATGCTGACTGCACAAAGCTGCTTTCAAGACCGTACTCGCTTGCTACGCACGGCAGCCTGCGAGCGGGGCCACGAATGCTGCAGGGTTGCCCCTCTCTGTAGCCAGCAGGACTCCAGGTGCCCCAGCAAGGCCAGTGGGCTTCTCCAAGCCGTAGCCAGCTGCCTTGGGGCAGTTTGCTGGCCACCAAGGCATTGGCTGCTTGGATGGGGCATGGAGCATGCTGCTCATCTGGGGCCTGTGTACATACAGATGTATCTGTACTCTCAGGTTGGTTTCCCTATTTTTCTCTGCGTTAGGCTTTCCCTTGAGGCCACATCTATCCTCCTACATGCATACACCCCTGGGAATGGTGCCTGGTCCACAGGAAAAAAGTGGTCTGTTTGCACCCTGCTCAGAGCTGGTTCCTTTACAGCAGCCTGGTGGTTTCCCTTGTATCCACATGATGAAACACTTGTCCTTTTGGGTCTCTTCTGGGCCCCTTGGCTCTAAGATGTGATCATCACTTTTCTGTGTGGGTCTCTTTTTTTTTTTTCTTTTCATTTTTAGCATCAGAAATTACCTGAGGCGTGGGTTGCAGCCCACCAGGTATTTCCATAACAAGGGATGTGCCAGGATGGCTCATGACAGGTGTTTGTCAGTATGAGACCTGGTGAGATATTGTTGAAGGGCTGGTTAGGACCAGGCAGGGTTGTTAAGGAACAAACTCTCATCAATGACACCTTTTGGGAGTGATCTGTTTCCAGGACTTCCCTTGGTTAAGTCCTTGGAGAAGGTCAGTTAGATTACTCTAAGAAAGAGGCTGGGAAGGAAATGGCAATTATGCAACATTGGGATATCACAACCTGAGAGTAAACTGGGAGTTAACTTGGTGGGCAGTGAAGACTTACCAGTTATCTGCAATATGTGCTGGTTTGCACTTTAACTCTGGTCTGGAGTGGTCAAATTGTTTTTCTTCTGGTGCAGAGGATAGTTCATAGTCTATAGCTGTTCTGATGTGGGCCAGTCTTCTCTTCTTGGGCTGGAGGTCAGGGCTTGAGCCCTTACGAAGACGCTGTAATTACAGCTTCAGTCTCTCCATTCCCTTGAAAGTAGTGTGATTTACCCCAGGAAAGCAGACCACTATAACTTGGGAGGAAAGGGCCTGGGTTCGTTTTCTTGCTCTACCACCATGGTTCTGGTTCTTTTTGCTTAGACATTATCACATGCCTTCCAGGTCTTGTTTACCTTATATTGAATTATTAGCCATGAAATCCTCCAGTGGAGATGCAGCTTCTGCTGTGAAAAAGTGTTTTTGCAAGAACATATTCTACCCCCTTCCCTTCCTTGAGCTACTCCTCAAAAAAGATGCTGCTGCCAGCCTTGTGTATCTGTCAGGAGGATTATGCGTATGCGAAGCCATGGTAAAACCCTGTTACCCCAACCAATGGACTTCATTGCTCTGAAGAGTTTTCTAGTATGGATCTGTCCTAAGCCTCAGCTTTTCTGTTTGCCACCTGGAGCTGATAGTGCTATGGAAATACAAGAAAGCCTCCTGAGTTCCTCACCCAGGAGATGGGTTTCACATGAGGCAGTACTGCTGCTCAGAAGCACTGCTGCTCCTGCCCTTACCTCTGGCCCTCCAATGTTGGAAGGGAATAAGGGTCTCCTAACCACTTTCTCCAGTTACAGACAACTGCAGCCCTTTGTTGACGCAGTAGAACAACGAAGTCTGACAAAATGAAGAAGGAAAGGGCAAATTCTGCTTTGATGATACAGGCACAGGAATGGACAGGAGATGACATGTTTTGGTCCAGGGACTTCTTGACTTCTTTTACAGGTACATAACGTGGCCATCCCCTTAGTTCTGACTGGAACCTTCAACCCAAACAACAAGATCATTTTCCCAGTGATCCACAGAAATCTGGAGAGAAATTTTAATTTTATTTCTCTTGCACCAAGTGGAGACTGACTCCACCAAGGTGGTAGCTTTTTGGAAGTGGGAAGTTCCCATGGTGGATTGGATGCCTTGGGAACTGCAGGCAGTGTACTGCCTGTCATACAGTAGTGTGGCGCAGTGTGGGGGAGTGTGGAGACCACACTAGACATTGCCTGAGGCTCCTTTTTAACTCTCTGGATCAGTTCTCTAGAGACAGGACAGTGAATCACTGTGGTCAGGTGGCATGCAGCTCCATAAAAAGTGAGCAAGTGAGTAAGCATTGATGTATACACAGTGTTAATTCACGAGCAACCATTACTGGGTACATAGTGTTAATGTACGAGACATTCTGGGAAGGAAATGGGAGGAGATAGTCCGTTTGTGTCCCACCTATACTGTGTGAGAATCGAGGGAACTGAAAAGCTGTAGAGACCCCTGTGCAATTTATTCATTGTCAAAGGTCTGTTGGCTTTTGAAAAAAAGAGAGGATGTTTCTGGTGTGTGAACAGTCTAACCAGACCTGCTCTGCTCTGTATCTATAAGAAGTAATAAATACCACACAGACCTGTATTGTCTGCATAACTTAGAAGTAATCTATAAAAATTTTTGTGATTGAGTCACAGTAAGAGGAAACGTCTATCCACCTGTCCTAGCAAATAAGCACCTGATGTTCTGCCTAACCAAGATTAAGATTAGATACTGCACCATGGGAAAGCTTTCCTATAAGGAAATTGTATGTAGTTAATTTCTAATGGAGTAACTCATATGTTCTTTGTACGTTAGTAATTTGGCACCTATTATTATATGGGTTCATGACATCATTTCTCCAAAAACTTAAAAGAGTATCATGCAAGTTCCTCAAGGTTTGGTTAGGGAAATCCCCAGGCTCTAGTATATAAGACCTCCTTTGTCCCTTTGCTGTCACATCTGCTGGCTGAGAAGATGAAGCACACAGAGGTGGCTGTGCTGCTCCTCATGCAAAGTGTGAGGGCTCTGACTACAACAGCAAAAGTAACAGAAGAGGTAAGATGGGGGTCTCATAACCTTCTTGTCTTCTCATGTACTTTAGACTGCTGAAAATTCTTTTAAGGTTACTAAAAAATTATTAGGCAAATGTTGAGATCTCTGCATGGGGAAAGCTTGAAATATTCCTCCATCCTCCCTCCAACAAATGTACAGGGACTGGGGAATAAATGTAAAAGTGAGGCACAGGTTTAAAATCAGAGTCAAATTCTGCCTTTGGTTAGATGAGTGCAACTCCCAGTGAGGATCTGAGTGGATATTAAATGCTCTGTGTAGCTTCTAATTAATTAGCAAGGGCTTGTAGCAGGAAAGGATCCACATCTTTGATGTGGAAGGAGTTGGGAGGTGGGGGCTTTCCTAGTTGCATGGTTGCTGTCATACTCTGTGACCAGGCACATGAAAGCCATGCTAGGTATTTTTTGTGGAGTCCTCTCCTTCTTCTCCAAAAAACCGTATCTTGTTGGGCAAGAAAGAAGTTCAAATTAAAGCCATCAATCAGACAAAACCCCCCACAAAACCAACAACAAATCCAGAGAGGAAGGGAGAAGAGAAAACTTTGAAGAAAAGCTTTACATGTAAAAAATTACACTAGTGAAAGATGTGCTTTGGTTTTGTACTGCCTCTTTTTTTTTTTTAAATTTAAAATTGGGCTTAAATTATCAGAAGAAAATGTGTGCGAATAGCTTAAAAGCTCTTCCAAGTGAAAAAAAAGATTTTGGTTTTGTTTGACCCAAAGAGACTGCCTTTTGGTATTTTTTAGTTATAATTTGGAAAAAAAAACATTTTGGCTCCCAGTGACTCTTTCTGATTTGTCTGGTTTAGTCACCAACCAGAAAAAGCTTGTGTGCCCCTAGCTGTATTTTTTGAAGTTTTGGAGCACTGTGAACACAGGCAGTGAAGTCAGCATCTCCTGGGAAGGCGCTTTTATCTGCTCAAGGAACAGAATGATGCAAAAGTCAAGATGGAGGTGTAAATATACGTTGATAAGCTGAGGGTAGAAAGCTTAATATGGGAGACATTTCTCCTCAGCCTGCTTAGCTTTAAGCTAGTCCTTAGTTTGTGCAATTTGCACAATTTGTGATACTCTCCGTCCCACCACTGTTAATTGCAACTAGCTGCCCCCCCCAGTCAGTGTAATCATCTGAGCACACAAATACTTGTTCAAATGTGTTTATTTGACAAACTGTCCCACTAAAGCTTGTTTATGCTGTGTCCTTTCATAGACCTGCCCTTTGCTGGCCATTTGGGTTTCCCCACCATCCCCTGGGTTGGGAATGGGGCTCCATCTGGGATTTGGGAAATGCAGGAAGACACAGGGGTAGGTGTCCCGTTGCAGGGGGAGACCATTTGATGCTCCGTCTGTCACACCATTTGACACTGAGGGTGTCTTGCTGCACTTCCCAGTTTGCCACAGATTCTGGTGAGACCCCCACTATGGGTGACAGCGTGCTGCGTCACGGCGATGCTCTGTGCCCTGCATGCTACATGGGGGTGCAGTAGACCTTTTGAGATGCACAGTACAGTGCCAGGGTGACAGCCACTCTGCTCCTTGTGACAGGAAGGCAGGCACCAGCCTCAGATGAAAGGGGATGTATATAGTCTTACTACACAGTCTTACTACATAAAAGACTCCCAAGGTGGACCTGGCAGTATCCATGGCAGTGTGGTGGGTCCAGCAGCAGTCCCTCCCTGTGGTGGGATGCTGCCCCCTCCATGGTGTTGGTAGCAGAGCGGGATGTGTGCCCCAGCCATCACAGCTTGGCGTGAAAGGGGCAGCGAGTCCCACACCCAGAGGAGTGGTGAGGAGAGGATGTCCCTGCCAGGAGGACAGTAGCCTCTGGGTTTAGGGCAGGGGGGCACAATGCTGCACGCAATCTGCCAGGGCTGCCTGTCAGAGCCCCAGCTCACACCTCCCAGGCAGGCTGAGTGTCCCCTGCCTTGAACTGGTCACACAGAGCCTTTCTTCAAGAAGAGGTGTCTATGAAGTGACACTCTGCCTGGGGAAACCTTAGTCGCCTCAGCAGCAGATCAGAAAAGCCAATAATTTTACAGATAATAAAACTGAAGTGCTTTGGAGCAGCGGGATGGAGGCTAGCTGGTGGGGGAGGGATGGTTCCATATGCAGGAATTCACCCTGAAAAGGCTTTCCTTTGCTTTTTAGACCACTTACATGACCATTCCATATCTGAGTGAGCCTGACACGACGGCTGGAGTCCTGCACACTCCCCCAAAGGTATGACCTGTGTTTCAATGAATTCCAGAAAAAAACAAAATTAGGAACTTGTGTCCCATTTTTTAAATGCTACATAGTCACTCAGAGATTTAATCTTGATACGTGTTCACCATTTAGGCTGCCCAGGAAAAGGCGTTTAGGTGTTTTGTATCCAGGATTTCAGGCAGTAGTGAATTCCCAAAATCATCAGTGCTGCTTCCATGTGCCTGAAGTCATATCCAAAGCTCTGTCCTTCTGACTACTGAACTGGATCCCAGACATGAAAGGGTGGGGGTTTGAAGACAATGTACCAAAGAGTTGGGTGGTTACAGCCTCCCTAGAGGAGGGGGAAGACTTTTCAACTCTGCTTGCCCATGTAAATCAGAGCAGGGCCTTGAAACTGTTTTCTGACAAGTGCCCACATGTAGTTGCTGGGGAGGAGAAAATCTTGA
This sequence comes from Xenus cinereus, assembly GCA_025774025.1. Lineage (NCBI taxonomy): Eukaryota > Metazoa > Chordata > Aves > Charadriiformes > Scolopacidae > Xenus > Xenus cinereus. The sequence goes on along the minus strand of JAOXJK010000001.1, from coordinate 177,614,084 downwards.
TTCTTCCTGTTCTGCTTAGCTCAAATTTTATTCTACTGTATTCTGGTAGAGGGACTTGAGTCTGATTTCCATGTCTTCTGGTACAGTGCTCAAGTCCATGGTCTGCAGATTTCTGGATTTGGTTTCTTTCCCTCTCTCTGTCAGTGGCTGCTTAATAACATGTTTGCTTTGGAACAGATTTGATGGGGGACACTTGCTCTGAGTGGTCCTGCAACCTAGTACCAAGAACAGGGTTTGTCCAAAGCACAGCTCTAGATCAGGTCAAAGATGGTGGACGGCTCTGTGGCAGGTCTTTGTTATCCAGGCTAGCCCAATGTGGCTCCTGCAATGTGTGGAGGGAACTCTTCTGAGAGAGAGCTAAGCGTCTGGCTCCAGCAGAGGGTTTAGAAAGTTAAATGGATCTAGGAGTCTCTCTCTGAGTCTCAGTTAGCAGGACCCAAACCTCATCCACCTCCTTGCCCAGCTGAGGTGGCCTCTGTCCCTGCCATGTAGTTTCTGTGGATCCCATTTCTTTTTTTTAGGAAGAGCAAGTATCTAATTCAGCACTGTGAGTGTCACCGGGCTACAGTGCAGCTGGAAATTAAGCACTGAAATGGCTAGGCTGTTTTGAGGATGTAACCCTAAGTCCACATTTAGGCAGCTGAATAAATGTCCTGGTTTTCAGAAAATCAAGTACCCGCTGACTCCTACTCCGTTTCTTAAACTGAAGTGACGTGGAAAAGGCATATTTCATGCCCATGCCCAAAGGACTTACAGGTGCAGAAGCTTCTAAGTGACTACGGAAACTATTTTTCAAAGTAATTTAGATACTGATAGCCATATCTTCAAAAGTACTTGAAAACTTAGAAATAGTTTGCAGCATGGTCTCAGTGGGATTTTCAGAAGTGTTTTGGTAACCTACCTGGCAGTGAAATGAATGGAAGTTTTGTGCTGGGACGTTCTGGAATGCCACGAGATACTTCTCTGCTTCCTTTCATATTAAGCGTTTTCAGCAGTCTGTCTATGAGTGAAGTTTTAAGGCCCATGGTACTTGAGTAACACAGATAAAAAGTCTTTTCATGCTTTCTTTCAAAAATGAGTTGCGTGCTGTTTGCTATGGCTGCGGTAAAGAGGCTGCCAGAAGTGTGAACTGGGATCATTCCTGCCCGCTGCTGCTCTCTTCTTGGGCTCACGAATGAAGACAGCTTTGCTGCTGGCCATCACTGCATGTCCTGGGCTGCTTTGGCAGTGAGGAATTTAGTTGAAATCACTGTGAAAAAACAAGGGAAGAAGTGCTGAAATGTCAAGCTTTCAGTAGTTAGTTTTGTTGTTTGCTTGTTTATTTTTAAGAGGGAAGGAGAAAGAGAAAACACATGAATAACACTGGGATTTCTGCAAGGCAGGAGGAGAGATTATACAAAGAAGTGTATTTAAAGAGCAAGTCTGTAGCTTTAGAATATGCAACTGCATTGAAGTGTGTGCCAGAATATTTTAAAGTAACATCAAATATCTTTATTAATAAATTCGTGATAGGTTTATGAACCGGGAAACGTTTTGTATACAAACAAAAAAGAACTGCTCCAAACACACTCAGTATTCAGCCCAATGTTTATGGGAAATTATGTGCTTTGGCTGTAAATTATGGCAAGATCAGGAATTACCAGCCCTGACCTTTCTATAATACAGCGTAGACATTGCTCTAATGGTGATGTTTTGGGCACGCAGACTACCAGGACAAGGTGATTCATGCTAATGGCGTGGGCAATAGCTTTGTAAACTATCCACAAACATGGGTGGGCAGGCTGTGGTGTGTGGGTGTTATGTGCAATGTTTTGTAGTGAAGTAAGTATCTCTACCTGAGGCTGAGCCTGTGTATTTAATTCATCACCTTTCAGTGGTGTATAAGGAAATGCATATGTCTATTTGCTGGGGCTGACTGAGAAACTTCAAATGAAGCATTTTTCTTTTCAACACTTTCCCTTCTACTAGTTCTATTTTGGTGCTTTCATCTCTATGGATGGAAATGACTAGATGATCTGATCAATTCAGATTAAGATTATAAGAACTGAGTTATTATTTTCCTGCTTTAGCAGGAGAGTTGGACTAGGTGATCTTTAGAGGTCCCTTTCAACTCTGACAGTTCCGTGATTCCGTGTGTTTTTCCATCCACTGGAAAAGTTACTTCAATATTTTAGGAACATTGTCCACAAGATTGGAAAAGTAAGAACTATTAAATGCCTCTGATTGTCCAATGGTAAAATCTTTACAGCAATATTTAACTATTTTCAGAAAGATTTGTAAGGCTGAGTAATAAAAATTGTTAGATACCTTGAGTTCCTTGGAAGAAAAAGATGAAAGACCTCTAGTGACAAAGTTGTTGATCTCATGCTTTTCACAGATCATATTGTTGTCGAATGTTAGCTCCTGATTTCAGAGAAGAATATTAACACTTTTTTCCTCACCTATTTCTTATTGCAGCTCTTTACCAATGTGTCCGGCTCTGTGGATGACAGGGGAACTTGCCAGTGCTCTGTGTACTTGCCGGATACCACCTTCCCAGTGCAGAAGGCTGAGAAATTGGAAATTATAGCCACAACGCTCTCGGAGAAATTTGAGTTAGAGCTTTCTAAAGTAAGGTGTTCTTTTCTCATAAATATAACAATTGTATCTTTGCTGAAAAAAATGGTTGCCTGTGAAAAAGTACAACAGTCAGTGCTCTTCTGTGCCTTGTCTTTCAAACAGTGGGAAAGAGGGTTCTCTAAGAACGATGAGAAGGGTGATTAAATCTCAAATCTTTGACGTTGTAGTACATAACACACTTGAATAACCTTAGGTCTCTTTTCAAGTCCTTTATAGCTAGAGGCATATGACATTTTGGGAAGAATGGTTATGTTTTTTCTCTTTTTGGCTCAGTTTTATTGGTTTGTGATTGCCACACAGAACTATAGGAAGCCAAACCTCCTGCTCTTTCATGTGTTATTATTTGTATCAAGCCAGATGGATTGTGAGAGGGAAATGAAGGGAAAGAGGAGAAAGGTCACCACAGACCAGAGTGAAGAAGTAGGTGAATATTTGTCCCTTCACTTCTGCTCTCAGAGATTAAAAAAAAAGATAAAAAACCCCAAATATCTTCCTTGTCAACATCTGAAGCTGTGGCAGCAAGACTGCTGAATTATGCATTGTTGTTGAAGTCAAACACACCTTACACTACTTTGGCTGCTTGTTGCATGAATTCAGATCCGTTTTTTGAGGAGCTCAAGCAAACCCACACACGCTGCGGTGCACCAGGTGAAGCTGCCTGTGAAGACGGAAGTCTGTCTTTGACTTTTGATAGTGGATAAATATTCAGGATTCAGATTAGGTGTCCAGCAGAAAGTGTTTTCTTCAGGAACCAAGCATCTTAAGAAATGAAGTGTCCTTGAATTAATCAGCAGAAAAGGCACAGCATTAAATTATAAATTCTGACCATAAATATTCATAACCCTCCTCTAGTATAATCAAGAACAGATAAGAAGTTGTGAATAAAAAACAGAACAACAGGCAGAAGATCCTGTGGTAAGATCCTTCAGTTCAAATCATTTGTTTCGAAAGAACTGGAGCTAACAATGAAACACATGCAGCTGTCAGCAGGGGTATGAAGGGCAAGCTGACAGAAGTCTCTCTGCCTTGAAGCACAGAAGTTACCTGATTCTTTGCAGGATGGATGCGTAGTTCAGAGTTAATGATCCACAAAAATCACTGAGATTTTAGGTCCCCATACTGTTCCCACTGTGGTCAGTTCCAGCATTTTAAGCTAATTGCTCTGGGACAGGATCAGGGGCATGATTTCCAGCCAGAAAGTTGATGTGATTCTTCAAGGTGTTTGTGCACCGTCTTTCCCAGTCACTTGCCATGGTGTAACCGGTCTCTTACCAGTACTTTCCTCAGAATGGTGCATTTTTCCCTTAGGATGTGTGATTTATCTGCTAGTCTCATGAAGATCTGCAAAGCATCTCAAGTGCTGCTTGACATCTCTGTATGGACAACCTCAGATCTCCATTGAAGTCGGGTGTCTTGCTCATATAAATACACAGGTTACTATAGATATCTAAAATTAGGGTGGCACCCATGCTGTCATCCTTAGGTGCCCAGCAGTGTAACGCAGTGTAGACCCTGACCTTGGCTTTCAATTCTTGCTGAATACAGTGAAAATTCCTGACCTAACTCAGGCTTCACTGAATTTCATCCTGTCGAGACCAATCAGCCAAGCAGTGTTACAATGCATCTAGTTAGATAAAGTGTGACATATACTTTGGTGTGATCCAGGCAAAGAGATACTGTGGGTCAGAAATGCATTTTGGTGTAACTCTGTGTGTGTAAAATTTTTCAGTTATGATACTCTTCTTCTGTAGAAAGAAGAAAGCTGTCAAGCATTTCCCTATTGATATCTGAATTTAAGTAATCTCAGATCTTGTGATCCATGAGTCTCCATGCATAAAAATTCTTCATGGAAAAAACCCTCCTTGTGCAATCCTGTACACAAATTTAATCATGATATACTCATAGAAAGAAGGAAATAATGAAATGGAGGAAAGCCCAGTTCTCATTATCGATCATTATTAGAAATGATCCTGAGTAAAATTCAGAGGAATTATGCTCAAACATAACCTGATCTCACCACAGGGGTGGGAATTTTTTCTGAGTGCTTGCTTTTTTGACTCTGAGAACCCATTCTTTATTTGCTCTCCTAAAACACCCTTTGAAGCTCATGGGAGTTTTCCCAGGGTAAGAGCTGCAGGATTGGACCCTCTTAAGGATGCTTTCCGTGTGCTAGAAGTCCCAGATAAACAACCTGATTGAATCGTTAACCTTTTTCCTGATTGTAGGCTAATTCAAAAAGCAAGGGGGTCCTTTTATAGAATCAGCAGGCAAGGAAGCTCGCAGATAAAGAGATGCTCTCATGTGCCAAATGAGTACAAACCGTAGGCTGAAAATACCAGACTAATTTTTCCTCTGTCACATCAACCTTTGCCAGCATAATTATGATTACAGAAGAAAATTAACCTTTCAAAGTGAAGCTGGAATTAGCCGCTTCTCTCAATAGGAAAGGGGAGAGGACACCTCCATACCAGGGATGGATCGGCACTTCATCCCAAGGAGAGAAAGTGTCTTCCAGAACTTGGCTCAAAACAGCCACAACACCCTCACATAACAAAAACAGGAGAAAAAAAACTATGCCTGCCCTCCACCAGGAACAGATGTTTTCAAAATGTTAACCTGCAGTAGAATTCTTCTCGGTGTCAGCTTGCAGACTGCTTGCCAACTACGCTTCTTATGGGTCCGTAGAGCTCAGGCCTGCCCGAAGCCAGTGTCCTGGGCCAAGTGACTTTATAGAGTTGCTGGTTTTGTCTCTTCTTTCTCATCTTCCCTCAGTCCTCCCACCTTTTTTGTGGTTTTTTTTTTTCTTTTACATCCTCATCCTTGCACTTTTGTTCCCCCTTCTGTACTCTCCAAATACGTGCTGGAGAAGTGTCTGTTTGCATGCTGCAAAACCCGTGTTGATAAATACCAATTGCAAGGAAACGACACAGTAAATGAGCATTGCAGATTTTTCATGCCCTTTTCATTCCATGAGGGTGACAATGCTTGGAAAGGAGTTAAAACTGAAACTGAGGAATTTTTTTCCTACATATGCCTCACATGGCTCCATGTTCTTCCTATAAAGAGATATTAACAGGCCCTAAGCACTCATCATACCCTTCTTTAGGCTTTTATGACAAATGTGGCAGCAATCAATACGAATTATTGTTCTGTATGCCTAAAGATGGGATATGCACACAATTTCTGTGCCAGTCTGTCAAGAGACGACAGCCAGTCCCTAGCAGGTAGCTACAGTAGAAGACCAGGGATTACAAGCTGCTTAAATCTATCTGCCAAGCAACAGAGCAACATCATGTTCTTCTTTCAACCGATATTTTTGAACTACAGAAACTCCTGCGCCAGATCTGAGCAGGCAGGAATGTCCACACAGGGCATTGCAATGCTTGACATATGTGCTGGATTTGTCTGCAAAAGCGATATAGACCTGTTAGAGCAGCACTGCTGAGAAAATTATATTTGTCCAATAATTCGCCAGGGGAGCTATTAGCTTGAGCTCGTTCTGACGCTGGTGTGGCTGTATAGAGCACTGCAGAGTGCTGGGGCTAGCTCAGGCTCAACTTGTATGGATATCTCTCAGCTATACTCCACTGGATGGGGTTGACACGTCCTTAAATGACCTAGATGGTTGACTGAGTGAAAACCTTCTGATGTGGGAGAAGAACTTCAGGTCTGTGCCCTGCAGCACTCTGCAGTCGGGGCTGAAATAACTATGTGTGCCTTATTGCAGCCCCCAGCATTTTGTCCAGGCTCTCAGGCCCCTAGAGAAAACTCCGGATTCACAGTTTCTCGCTAATGAGTAGCCATCATTAATTCCAGCAGTCCGTTCATTTCAGTGGCTTGTAGATTTGACCTATATTGCATCATTATTATTATAATCAGTAATATTAGTGTTTGTATTAGTGTTACTGTGAGAAAGATTATTAATACCTAGATAGATTTCCAAATATCTCTATGATATACGTAGCTTCACACAGCAGTGCAATCTTGTTCGGACATGGGCTTGCTTTATATTTCTCAGGTTGCAATCGTGTATGCTTGCTTTTTCGCTGTGCAAGCTCTAGGCACACATTTTAAACACTGACCTTTGGAGAATCTTTTCAGAAGATTTTTTTCGAGGATATCTTCCAACTCCAAACTGATTTTGGTGATCAGTGAAAGTGTGATGTCCAACTACATGTGGCTTTTCCAAGAACATTGTCCAGTTCCCTCTTGAACAGATGATGGTGTCAGATAGGACAAGGGCTCCCAGCTGTCTTTTTAGACAAGAAGTTAGGTCTAAGACTTTATATGCTATTAGTATTTTATTCTTAATTGTAATAAATAGCTTAATTATTCCTAAGCTTGAAGTTACCCAGATCTGACCTGGGAGCATCCAGTCTTATGAGTCAGGGTGCTTCTGCTGCAGCTTATGGAGATGTGCCAGTTTATATCAGAGCAGCTCAAAGTCTGGCTGCACACATTTAGAACAGAAGATCTGTTTCAAACCCTGATTTAAATGCACAGGGTTGAGCAGCCTTGTTTTCAGTGTACGTTATGTATGTGCATGCAGAGAGGTTAATTCAGATTTATAGTGTAGTTGTGCCACTATTGAAAATTATACTTTTCAAAAGAGGGTCTTCTCACTTGTGGTTCTCCTTCTTAAACCACATCACTGACTATTTTATAATCTGAAAGGATCCTTTCTGCCCTTCATGAATTTCCATGCTGTGAGCTCCTATACCTCCTCTTTGGTACCCATGGGATTCAATCAAAACTGAAAGGAATTATCTGATAAGTGTGTTTGTTGGGGTCTCCGTCCCAGGGAATGCTGCTGGAAAAGGAGAACAGGGAGTCCATGGTCTTCATACCATGACAGTATTTTAGAGGCCATTTCAGAGCCAATGGGAAAAAATACTGACTTTCATTTTATGTTAAGATAATGCAAAAACAGTTGAGATGATGTGGGTTAAAAACTTTCAGTCAAATATGTAATAGTTATGGAAATCATAGTGCTGTAAAGAGAGGGATTTATACTACAAACACCATCTGAGAGTATAAATATGGAGTTACTGGTGCAACAAAATAATTATATTTATTCCTACTTCTTACATTTTGTGATACAATCATATTGATTTAGGGGAAAACAGGCATGAATTTTATGAAGCATATAGGAGAGAAATGATGTATGTTTCCCAAAGTGTTAAATTTCAAGGAACTAGCATTTTCCATGGAATGTTCTGAATCCATATAATATTCTTAACATCCGGCACCACAATGCTTGTGCTGTGACCTTTACCTCAGCAGATACATGTGTGAAAATATATTTGTGCGGACAACTGTTTAATGGTTCCAAGGCTGAAAAGGCTGCTATGTAAATTACTTTAGCTAAAGCCTGCAATAAATTTTACACTTTCATTTAAACCAGATTTGATTTTTAACACTGTGTTTAAACATTTCCCCCTGCCCAAAGACAAACCCCAAACTAGTTCTGCCAACTTTTGGCATAATTCACACGTACGCAGGGTAAAATCCTATTTGGATTCAGAGTTAATAGGAAATGTGAAGCTGAAAAACTTGGGGATCCTTTATTGCATTTTTCAGCCTCCTCGGGTTGCTTTTGTGAGATAATACACTGCAGATTTCCTAATAAAATTTTCACCAATGTAAGTTCTTGGCATATTGAGGATAAAATTAGCTCACAGAGACAATATTGGCAAAGAATTAAAAAAATGGAAGACTGTGAGTAAAATTCTGCCTTCAGTTATCCCCAGGCATTCCTGAGGGGACTTTGTGGAACTGCCAACAATAAATGAGGGTTAAATTTCGCATTTTTTATGTATGTGATGAGAATTTCATTTATGTAGTTTATGTGAAGAATATATATGTCAAGTATGTGGAAGTTATGCACGGGGTACTCAGAAATATAATAAAGATGTCAGACAGGCTTGTTTTATTTGCTAACCTTGACTTGAATATGTGCTTTTTTTTATTTTTTTAAGGTTAGAGAGTACTCAAAAATGATTGAAGTGTATCAGAAGCAAATCCTTAATCTAACCATCAGAGTGGAGCATATGGAGCAGAGCAGTGTATCTTACACAGAACTGGACTTCGAGTTACTGAAAGTGGAAATCAGTGACCTACAGAGACTGGTCACTCAGCTGAAGTCCAGCCTTGTTGGAAGCAATGTCATCGTTGAGCAAATATATTCGGAGGTATTGCCAAAGTCCTAATTAGCCACAGAGGATTCAAATATACAGATAATAGTTTATTCTCTCTTTACTGTTTAGGTTGAGGAAATGTAGCCGGTCTCTACTGCTGCCAGTGGAATTATTTTAGCATTTTATCAGCATAAATTAAAAGAAAGCTTGACCTTAAATGTATTAACATCTTTTTCCTTGATATAGAGCATAGAAAAACAACAACAAAAAAATCCAAAACTAAATGGGGACCTCTTTATTTTTGCCAAATATCTGCCTGAAAGTTAACAGTTTTGCATAGCATTAAGCACATGAGCTGACTAAATTATTATAATAAATATTAATTTTTAGACCCCCATGCTTGAAAGCCTCCGTGCTTTAACTTAGATAATTATAAAATTAGCTTCTGGTTGCTAGGGCAGTGGCCCAATCAATATGAAATCAAGAAGTGGGAAAGACTATCACCTTCCCAGAGGACTATAAATCACATTTTCAAAATTGTAATTAATCACTCACCTAGAGAGAATAATTACTTCAGATGGAAAGTGAAATATCATTTTCTCCATTGTCCTCTAGCTCATCAAGTAGGTGATTGAGAATATTATTTATCTTTGCAAATAAAATTTCCAGATACCTTCATAAGGCTGGAATAAGAACTTTTTATGTACAATAGCCAGTACTTGCCTAAACCTTACTGGATATTTTTAAACTATGAATAAAATAGCACTATATTTTTTGCATTATGGTGTACAACTGAGTGTTAAAACATTTCCTTGTGGCCACATACCTCTGCTGTAAATGTAAAGTTCAAGCTAGCAGGATGAGGTCTTTTCTTAGGGATATTTCCTAAAACCTGTAGCATCTTCTGTGGTACGATCAACACTGCCTGCAAATATCTATAAAATGAAGTTGACAAAAATTTAAGCTTACTCTCTTTTTTTTTTTCCTCTAGATCACAAATCTGACTATACTGGTAAATGAACTAGAATCACTGGACAAAACCAACGTCCTTGCAATTCGTCGACAAATTGTGTCTCTGCAGAATCGATTGAAAGAGTGTGAAGAGAGCAGAAACAAAACTACAGTACCCCCTTATTTCCCACCAGGTAAGCATTTCACTTGTATGTTAGATAAGAAACAATATAATACATGGGTGAAAGATTTCTTTATTAATATTAAATACATTTGTAATGATACTACTTATCTCTTGACAAATTGAGAAGACAGCTCCTAATGTTTCATCAATGGGTTCAAAAGGAAAATGAGGGCAGGGAACAAACTCTTCCAGACACAGTAGCTGCTTTCAACTGGAAAAAGTTGTAATCTTTCTCTCAGCTGCAGCGTGAAAAGTGAATCTCTACCCCCCTTCTATCAAAACAATTACCTTTTTTTTTGGTTGGAAACAATGCTTTTTTTTCTGACCAGCTTTGATTTTTAATAGTTCCTCTGAAAGTGACCTGTGTCATGGCAATTTTTCTCTTATGCTGCTTGGGAAATGTATGAGCAACAGTTGCTGTTCTAAAGCTGTTGGTATGCAAGCTCTGGAAGGTAGCTTTGCATGAAGATTACTTTTGCTTCACGGGCAAAAGATTCTTCTAAATCAGAAGGTCAAGAACCTTGGGGGGAAATTCTGGTCTCAGGGAAATAAGTGGGAGCTTTATCACTGATTTCAACAGAAATAGGATTTTTAGCATTTTCTTAACTAGGAAGGGTTATGTTCTGGGGCTTAGATCAGTGGTTCCCAGAGTGCGGTTCATATAAAACTAGCAACAGTCACAGGGCATGTGGTAATTAGTTTACAACTGGAATAATTTCTGCCTTGACGGTATGTTCAGTTGAAAAATCATATTGCAAGTGAATCGTAGCCTGAGAAATTTTGAGAGTTAGGTATGAGACACAGGAGCAAACCGTTTAGGAAGCAGTAGTTTAGGTATGCCAGGTCAAGCATCCCACTTGCTAACAGACAGGAGGATTTATCAAACTGTCTTGATCCCCTAGCATTTTATACACAGGGGGTTCCTTTTGACGGAGTATTGTAAGAGAGAAAGTGCTCTGCTGTATACAATACCCAGGGGAAGGATCCTGCTTTTTCACATAAGCTGGTTAGCAATCAGCCACAGGAGCCCATAAAAAAAAGGAGGAGTGGAGTCCTGCTTGCAAGTAGCACACATTTGCACCCACCAGCATTTACTCCTCATCACCTTGGGGATCAGCTGTTTCAAACATCTTGTTGGAAAGGTGAGAGACAGAAATACATGCTTCCCTTAGGGTCAGCAGCCTTTCCTATTGCGATCTCCTCAGGGCTTCCTGGCCGTGCGGGCAGCTGCTGCGCTTCTCCGACAGGATGCACGAGTAACACCTTGTCTGGGGGATCAGGCAGGAGAGAAAGCTGAAACAAAACCCCACATTGCAAAACCTCAAGGCCCTTCTCAGCTCCTTAAGGAAGGGCTTAAAATGTTTCAATGGAAAAAAAAAAAAAGCAAGCAGTGTTTTAAAAGTATTTGAAGGGCATCTCATTGATTTATTAAGGGTGACGGTGTGTGGAAAGAAACAGCCTCTTTCTCTTCGAGCCTACAGCAAGCCTTTGTTTCGGTGAGAAAGTACTGAAACAAGAATACTGTGTCCTTCCCTGAGTGATGGAGGAAGGCGCTGCTTTTACGCCTGGGTGGGTGGCGTAAGCGTCTGTGGGATGTGGGAGCCTTCGGAGTGGGAAAGGAATGTCTGTGCTTCCCAGTGCAGCTCCATGCAGGGATTGGCAAGTCATGGCCAGAGCAGGATGATAGCTCTGGGATGGGTCAATGTAACTGCATAGGATTGTGACCGTAACAGAATTATTTAGCCTTGCTTCTTAGGGCAAGATGGGGAGAAGGATAGAGTTTATCCGAGACCGAAATGGTATTGCTTTAGTGTTGCCTTATTCCCGACTGGTGTGCCAGCTAGCTCAGGCACCTTTGCATGTCACTGCATTGTGTGGGAACCAAGGAGCAGAAAATAGCCTAGAAGGCCCAAACCCCAGGTGGTATGAACCTATAGCTTCCACAGACTTCCAGGGAATTGTCACCACCAACATCAACTGAGGACATCGTCTGGTGTTGGTGTCTGTGAGTTTATCTCCTGCCCACAGGAATAGGAACCCTGGAGGGGTTGGAAGAGGTGTGTGGGCTTATTGTCACGGCCAGATTTAGGGTGAGGGTGGTCTCTGAGGCTAGCACAAAGGACTGCTGGCTGAGCAACGGCAGAGGGCTGGCAAGTTTGCTACCTGTTGGGAGACGCCAGCTTTACAGATCACCCAGGTCTTGTGTAGGCTCAGACCTCTGCTAATGCACGCAGCGCTGGTGTATCCTGACTTTGTGTGCCTGGCAGGGAGCAAATGTTCCCTGGGCAGAGAACTTTGTAAAGCAATTACGTGTCCTGCAGCCTGTATCTGAAAAGAGGTAGTAGTAGGAAGATGTTATTGCTTGGGGAGATGGAGTAAGTATGTGAGAGAGCTGCGTTTTCTAGAGGGTCATTTTGGAGGCTTTGCATGGATGCTCACACCTAGGCCTCTGAAGCTCTCTAGCACTCATTTACGCATTTGAACACAATTTTCATACGTTTTCTCTGCAAGCTTGAATGCCTTGAATTCCTGCCAAACCATTTGGCCTTGCCCTGATTTTAGTTCATATTATATTTATAATGTTTGTATTAAACTGACTCTTTGTCCTGTTTTCAGGCTGCGTTTTCTTTCCCCCTTCATCCCCTCTCCTGCATATTTTGGGTAGGCAACATGAACTAGAGAGTGCTTGGCTAATCCCCAAGCTGTCTAAGACCATGAGTCTAAAGGCAAGTTTAATTAAAGCTTCTTGCTTCTCGGTGCTGTAGTACACAGCCCCTCTGACTCTCTCCCCCAAGGCTTTTGCTGCTGTGTTTCTCAGAGTGAGCAGGCCTGTTCTGAAGCGACATAGCAGAAAGAAATCACTGGTCTTCATTTGCCACCTTCTCTCGCCAGAGAGGTGGGTGTCTGAGTGCCTGAGATGGGTCTCGATAAATATACGGTTAATCATCCTCCTCATCATCACTTACTTTCCTATCTGCAGCAGTTCCTGGCATCCCTCTGCTCATCACTTCAGGGGGAAGAAATACTTATCCATTCCGTTTTTTGGGGTTTTTTTTTGGTGCTGATCTCATCTGGCTGCATCAGGGCAGATAGAGAGAGAAAAGACCCCAGGATGGTTCTTTGAGGACTCTGCAGCAGATTCTTTGTCACATCTCACTGAAATGATCTGAGAGAGGCAGCAGGGAGAAGTGAGTCAGATAAAACTCTCAAAGGCAAAAAAAAGAAAGAAAGGAAAAAAAAGCAAAGCTGATTTTTCTCGCTTTTATACACTTAGAAATTAAGGATTTCAAGTTACTGGTGAATAGGTCTCCACAGGAGGAAGACCTGGTGTAGCCTAATGCTGAAACTCAGACAATCCCGTTGGAGTCTTACAGTGATTTCACTTTTACCTTATATTTTACCGCCTATGTACCCAAGATGTCTGTGGTTTTTGAGTGATCTGGGTTGTGTTTTGAAATTAATATGCCCATACACAAAGAGAGAGACATGCCCTACAGGCATCTGAAAAGAGCTGGCCAGTGCCTCCTCTCCAAGACTGTTTGAACTGCCCCTGGAGACACATGCCTTTCTCCACTGGCAATGGAAGGAGCCTAGCTGAGGTACCCGAATTTTTAGTTGCCTGAAGGTAGGTCAGATGAACCTCAGCCCTCCACCTCATCCCCTGTTAGATGCTGACAACATGAGTCTTCCCTGATGCAGCTGTCAGCCTGTGTCTGGTGAAGATGGAGCTGTCTGTGTGTGGGTCTTCCTATGTCAGGGAGACAGTAGGAACAAAGACGAGCCGTTCCCCGAGCATCTGTCTCCCGTGTAACAGCTTACACATCTGGATGCAGTGGTTCATCTGTTGGGAGAGGAGGATGCACATCTGGCGCTTGGGAGTGCCAGAGCAAGAGTATAGCACCAGTCTGCTCCTGGTCTCTGTACCCCTCATGGGAGTTCCTTTAAATGTGGGTCCCACCTTGTGCGATCCCTTCTCCTCTGTGATCAGACGCAGCTGCTTGGCGGGAGGAGGCTCCTGGAGGTTTTTTGGCACTTGTATTGTTGGAGTGAGGAGCTGATGTGCTCTACAAGTGCTTCGGAGTGAAGCAAGACCCAATGGGATGCGTCTCAGTTCTGCAGCCCATCAGCTGAGCAAGTCAGGCTCCCTCCAGCCCTGACAACTAAGTGCCAGCTTCTTTTCTTATGAAACAGAAGGATTAGTAAACAGTTGAGCTGAGATACTGGTTCTTTATGTAGGGAGAAGGAGAAGTACGTGTGTATGTGCCTACGTTAGTCCTCCTCTTGCCTATTTGCCACATAAGCATGAAACAAAGGCTGGCATGAAACAAAAATACCAGGACATCATTTATCAGTGGCCCAAAAGAGTGGAGAAAGGAGTTAAAAACTTGAAAGTCTGAATAATGCATATGGATTTATTTCAAGTACCTTCTAATATTTACAAAATTACATGACACTTTGTTTCCTTTGTGCATTTTTTTTCCCACAAGATCCAGACAGGGAGGCAAGTTTAGATTAAATAAACAACAATGAATTCTTCTGAACCTGTGCAGAAGACAGATCACCCCCTGACTACCACAGAGTTTTTTGGTAAAAAAAAATAGTAATTCTGGGAGAGTTTTCAAGGAAATCAAAATCAGGCACATACTCTATAGAAACCTCAGACAATTTTTGATGTCATTAAAACAGAACACGCTTCTAACTTTATTTTAATAATTCATTGTTTCATAAATAAAAACCAAACAAGTGTTCAGCAGAGAGATCTCTTTAAGGGAAGAAATAATAATTTATTATTTCTTTTGTAAAAAAAGGTCTCTCTGCTGAACACACGTTTGTTTTTTATTTATGAAACAATGTATGAATTATTAAAATAAATCTGAAATTGTGTTCTGCTTAATGACATGAAAAATTATTTGAGGTCGCATATAGATGAGTTTAGCAGTGCTTCACTACCTGCAAGCTTCAGCGCTATATTTTTCTAAACAAATCAAGAGTTTTAGAGCATTTAATAACCATTTAATTCTTAGATAAGTTTATTGTGATTTAAGCACAGTAATGTATTCAATATGTCACCAGCTTGAAAGAAGCCCTCATGCCGGAGGTAACAATACATAATGGAGATATAAGAAAAAAACAGTTCGAACTGATTTATGGAGTTGGCAGACTGCAAGCCATTTCGCCCTGTCTGCCTCAGCTTTCTTCCTTTGCATGAGCTGAGGTATAAGCACCTCCAAGTGCTAGCCTCCGTGCCAAGTGCTGAGGCCATGTTACTAGCCACGCTATGTGCCATTTCCAGGGATGCAGCCTGGCTGGCCACACAGCAGCGCCTTCCTCGTGTGCTATATTTGGAAATGAGGTTTCTGCTCCGGGGCCTCATCCTCTGTAAAGCACTTAAGTGCATGCTTAAATGCTCATCTGCTGCGAGCCAGGAAGGATGATTCGCTGCAATTCTTGGTGGCACGGAGGGAAGCAGCGTTCAAGCGGGGTCATCCTGCGTTTCAGACGTGGGAATCCCAGGACACAAAAGGGACGGGAGGAGGAGACGGGGTTGTTCACAACTCACGTCATCCTCTCTCTACCATGAGCTGGGAACTCAGTGATGCAGAGCTGCTCCCGTGAGCAGTACCAACCCCACGGATGCTGCCGGCATGGCCTGGATACACAGGAATTTAGCTCAACGTAGGGATTTACACTTAAAATAAAGCTTCTCCCCACCTTCCTCACAGATGTTGCGAGGAGGCTGCAGGTGAGTCACGTCCCTCAAGTCACTAGTGCAAGACAGCACAAAGCAGCGAGAGTGAAATGTTACGTAGTTCAAGGAAAGAAATGCTACATTTTGAGAAAGGAGGAGACGTGGAGACCTTCAGTGGCCAAATCGACTCTACACATTGGCACAAAAGTTGCCCTCTTGCTTGGACATTTCTAACATTTAGGCCTCAGGTTTCCCTGTCCCAGAGGCAGAGCACCTTCCCCCCTGGGCAAAGCAGATCAGAAAAAGATTTCTCTGCGTTTGCAACAGTCTGTTTTTCACCAAATATCTTGTTTCTCAGTCTTTTTCCAAGTAGAGTCCTTCAGATTGGTCTGTCTTGCCATTTCACTCTATCCATGGGATAGACCAGGATGCCTTTGAGAACTAGATATCTCCTAGGCTTTTTCTGTCAGTGGCTTTAGGAGTTTTCAGTTCAACTCTGTATGTCTGGCCTTGCTTAGGGATGGCCAGCTTTGAGGGCAAAAGGTAAATTCTCCGTTATTTCTCTTTCTTCTCTGTGCTAAGATGTAGGTTATTTATATGCTAGACATCCCTTCATATGACTGAGCTTATGAACAGCCATTCTTTTCATACAGTCTGTAAGCAATCATGACACGGTACTCATGGAAAGTATTAAAACCTCAAAAGGTAAGTTCGACTTTCATCATCGATGCCATAGCTGGTGGTGCACAGAGTTCCTGTGCTGAGGGAGGTATTATTAACACCAAAAAATTGTGGCCATTAATTTATCCACTAATTGACATGTGAGACTTGGGTCTATTCATGTTATACTCCATCTACCATAAGGAAGGCTGTCTAGTGGCTAGAGCACCCCACCGAATAGGGAAATGTTGGAGTACCACTGAACTTGTGAGCTCGTGCCAGTCACTTGACATCTCTGTCTCCATTACCTCAGGTGAACATATCCTTACAATGAAAAATCTGGGACACATTTGTGGCAGTCATACAAAAAACTAATGTTAACACTTGGAAAAAAGCATGCTGGTTTTTGCCAGTGGCAGCTTTGGACTCATCAGAGGCGCACAGAGATTTCTGAGTGGAGGATTTTTTCCACCAGTGACTTATAGTATTGGGAATTTATCAGGAAACAGGAATGTCACTGCCATTCACCATGAGTAAAAGGAAAGTATTTCTTGTATCTAAACTCATTTTTCCATGATCGTGAAAATGGCTTCGTAGTTGATATGTGGAAAACAGAGCTGTTCTGGTTCAGCTTGAAGTCATATTCTCTTTAGAGTTGCCTCACATGAAAACTGGGAATAATATCTGTCTACACTTCCCAGGCTGTGATTCTTACTGTCTGCAGATTTCTTTGAGGGTCTGAGGTGGAAGGCATCATGCAGCTGTGACGCACTGTTGTAAAGCTGTGATTCTGACAGCAGAATGCTAATCTGAAATGTGACTCTGGAATTACTGCTGCTGCTGCTCCTTCCTTCCCCTCCTCAGTGAAATACACAGAAATCAGATGCTCCTCTTTCTTTTTTTTCCCCATCTCCCATGCTCTCAGTTCCACTGAGGTGGAAAATAACCTAAAATGCTTCTGAAATTGTATTTTCCAAGGGATTTCCTAGTGCATCAGGCTGGCATACATCAAATGGGTAGAAACAGAAATCTGTACCTTGTCTGGAACAGCACAGTGAGCACTTCTTTTCTGCGAATTAATCCTGACTGAGGATGGATGTCCCTATCTTTTTTACCCCCCACCCTACTCCCCTGGGCCAAAAAATGAACCTTTTACACATGGAGTTATGCATTTGTGTCTCTGCCTTACCACAAAGCTAATCCCTAGTAAGCACACTCTAGAGGCTACAGTATGCAAAACCTCTCTCCTAATGATGACATTTGGAAAACCTGGTTGTTTTTTTTTTTTTCTTTAATTGCAGGTAGCTGCATTCACCGTGGACTGCTGAATGTTAGCCAGCCCTATATTGTAAAGCTGAACTGGAAAGGATTTTCCTACAAATACGGTTCCTGGGGTAGAGATTACTCTCCATCCAACCCGGAGAAGGAACTCTATTGGGTTGCACCATTGAACACAAATGGGAGACTCTTGGAATACTACAGAATTTATAGTTCCTTTGAGAATTTGCTGCTGTTTAGACCCCTGTATGAAACTAGAATAACGTATGGGGAAGGAAGTGGTGCTGCCCTTTATAATAACTTTTTGTACTATCATGCTTATAATTCAAGGTATATGGTGAAGCATGATATAAAAAGAAACACTGCGGTTTTGAGAAAAGATCTTCCAGATGCTGTTACTGGTAGCCGTTTCTCTTATGCAGGTGTATCATGGCAAGACATAGATTTTGCTGTGGATGAAAGTGGGTTATGGGTAATATATTCAACAGAAAATAACATGGGCAACATTGTGGTTAGCAAACTCAATGAGACCACACTTGATGTGCTAAATACTTGGCAGACAAGACAGTACAAGCCATCTGTTTCCAACGCTTTCATGTTATGTGGTGTTCTGTATGCCACAAGGCCAATAAACACTAGGAAAGAAGAGATCTTCTACATGTATGACACAAGTACCGGCCAAGAAGGTAGAGTAAGTGTCATTATGGATAAAAAGTTAGATACAATCCAGAGTATTGATTATAGCCCCTCAGATCAGAAACTGTATGTTTACAATGATGGTTACCTTCTAAGATACGATGTGACCTTTCAGTCTTAGCATCTCAGTGCCATAAGTAAGTGATAAAACTGACAGCAACTAAATGAGAGATCCAATTAGACAATGCTATTGCCGGTTTAGGGTTTATCTGGTCTGGTACACTCTATCTGGTATCTGGGGTGGTGGTGTTATATATACTACTTATACTCTTTAAAGGAATTAGGAGTATTGCTGGCAGCAGTGGCTGGCAGTACTGGGTTCTTTAAATTTTGATTGGTGTTTATTGGTGCTTTGTGCTTTACAATTGTCCTGCCTCTAGGGGTAGATTTACTGTACAGATTTAGTGCATTTTGTTCACAGAAATTGATGGGCACAGCCTATCTACTGACCAAGAAGCCAATTATCCACTGATGTGCATTTCTCAGTGTAACACCGACAAGACACCCAGAAATTGAGGATGAATTTCCACTGATCATCAGAGTGGATTGAAGCCTCAGAGAAATTAATAGAAGGATTAAAATGGTATAGGAAATAGACTTGGTTAGAAGACAGCAACCCATTGTTTTAGATGGAAGCAGTAGTATCTGGCTCAAGGATTCAGAGGAGAGGGTAGAAATGCACTTTGCTGTTTGAAGCCCTACCACAGGTAGGAGAGAGATGGCATTTGGGCAGAGACAGAGCTCAGTGCCCTTGCCATCACTGACCCAGTGGGACAGCCAACCTTGGGGCCCGACCTGTAGCTGCCTACCCTTGGCTCAGCCCTCTCCCAAAATGCCACAGCACCAGGCTGACTTCCCAGAGTGACTATGGGGGCAAAACTGGCAGCAGAGCTTTCACCATCTTACTTTCTGTCCCACTCTGTTGCCCTTAGCAACTCCTGGTGCCTAGACCTGGCCTTATGGACAGTCTCATTGCAATTTAGCCATGTTTTGTGGTCACCATGGCTCTATTTTCCTGGCAGTACAGGGCAAGAAACACTGTTTTCCTTTCCTTTATGCTCTTGTAAGCTGATGCAAATGCTCCCGTTGACTTTATTGGTCACGAGTGGCTTTTAGGTATATATCACACATTACCATAGAATGACAGCCGTGTGATTTAATGTGCCTCTATTCAGCACTTTTGCCATTCTGTAATTAGATTCCTGAGAGCCTTGTTAGTGTAGGGTCCATTTTTTTCCCTGGGTAATTCTGTCTTACAGTAAGGTAAGAGGTCTTGTGGAAAACAGAAGTCTGGTCAGACTAGTTGGATATGTGTTTGTTTTTTTAAAATGGGTATTGTGTAACAATTTTTGAGTGTGTGCACTGTATCAATGTCTTACCTTCATCATGTCATCAGGCTGAAATACTGAAATTCAGAGCTCTACAATGATGAAGAATGCAGTTCATGTTCATTTTCTTCTGTTACCTATGCAAGCATGTCTGTGTCCTCTGCTAATCAAAATCAATACATATACCAATTATTGCTTTTGTTTTAATAAAAACAATATTTCAAAGGATCCCAGTTGTGCTGTAGAGCCACGTAAAGCTGCTTGTGACAAATAGGTAACTTTTGGGATGCAACAGGAAGCTGGGGCACCAAATGTTTGAAACGGGATCATTGCACTCAGCTGGGCTCCGTGTGCTTCAACGGCTCTGGGAACAACACAAAGGTGTGAATCAGCATGTCAACAGGTACAACAAGAGGAGCTTTATTTCCCCACACAGAAATATGTTAGCTGGTTAGGGTAACATTTCTCCACCAAGCTGAGGTGCTACTCGAGACATCGGAGGCTGATGAACTGATGACACGTTTTGAAGCCAGGTGCTGCCACTCATCGGGTATCAGCATCTGTTTCTTGGAAACCTGTGAAATGAATCTGAAAGCCATGAAGGCATTGGTGCAGTAATCTGATCAGTCAGCACAGGCAGGGCTGCTGTGTGAATAATCCTTAACAGCCCAAGTAAGGATTTGGCTGAGAAAGGAAGAAGAAAATACTGCAAAAAATATTTTTTCCTTCTACAGCTGTGTGTGGGTCATGGAAGGTGAGCAGCTCTCCACTTATTATCAAGAAATGTTGTCAGCATGGGCCTTGGAGCTCCTCAGCTCACCACCATTTGGGGAGGGTGTTGATTTTCACATGTATGTGACCAATTCTGGTGAATCGACTGTGATTCTCAGGTCCTTCCTGGGGGCAGGTCCTTGTCACCTAGCTTTCTCCCCTTTGGAAACAGCAGTTGGCCTGGATCGGAGGCACCCACGATGGTGGTGGAGGTGGGGATGCCATGACTACCCCAAGGCTCCTTGGGGGTGGTGTGGCCCAGACACTGTGTGACTTGGCACTGGGCTACAGCTGGACCTCACTGAGGTAGCCCAGAGGTGGGGAGAGCGTGGCAGTAGCCATCTCATTGGGGTACCACACAATGTCGCTGCAGAGAAGATAAAACACAATCGGGTCAGACGCCAGTAGCTCAGCATCAGAAGGAAAGCAGAAACATCCCTGCACTTATAAAAACCTTAGAATACTTTGTGTGGAGGGGCTGAGTCAGGATGTTTTGGTTCTGGCAAGGTTGAGCATGACCTTTGAGTTCTGTTCTGCCTTAATATTTCTTAGGTAGCCAGTGCCAGGGTGCAGTGAGGGCTCCCCTGGGGTCCAGCAGAGCAGGGACTGGCAGACAGGGCCCGGTCCATGGCCCCAGCCAGGAGCAGGGTGGCCGGGGGGGCACTGGGCCCCTGGGGCATTGGACACCTCCTTGGGGACAGGGACATGCTGAAGCTGGGCTGTGACATGGGCCCACTGGTGGGCTTGGCTCGGTGGGACCCATGGCTGGGCAGGGAAGAGTTGTGGGGAGCTGGAGACCGGCCATCTTTGTGGCATCGCTGGGGCAGGTGCTGATGGTCCTTGGGTGTTGACATGGGGTCCTTGGTCCTGGGCAGGATGGTGGGGAACCCCAGGGGGGTGGGCAGGGTAGGCAGTGAGGCACATAAGTGCCTCTGGAGCCCTGGCAGCTGGCAGTGCTTCTGCTAATGTTATAAGAGGCTTTGCAGAGTTGTAGGAAGACCGTTGTCCTTTTAAAAACAGAAAAATATAAGGCAGGAAATTACTGTATTTCAGCTCTTGGCCTATTGATTTGGCATTTCCCCATGGAGGTTTTGGGGTATATAAACAATATTGAACATAAATAGTACCTGCCACAGAGCCTGGAAGAGAGGACATCTGTCTGTGCAGTGACACAGGGAACTGCAGTACAGGGACTTCGATGCAATTTTGTTGATGAGTGGTTTTCACACCACCTAACTCGAGGCACCTAAGGCGGGAGACTCAGCTCTGATCCCTGCAATGATTGTAAGCGAGGTGAGAGGGACCTCTGCAAAGGTGCACTTCAAGAAGAGGGTGTAATACATCTTTTCAATTCTTCCCTTAGACTTGTCCTTTCAGGCCTAGGATGAAGGTTGTTCAGTAGAGCTGGCTGTTAAAATTAAAGTGTGTTCTTGAGCTGCCCACAGCACACAACCTTGGGCGGGCTTCATTCGCTGTCCCTGTTGCCCCCTCTCCCGTAGCTGGTGCTAACTCTGCTTTGTCTGGGGGGGTGTTTCCTCCTCTCCTTCCTCCTTGGACATGGAGAAGACCTCCCCCCATGCTTCCCAGCATAGGCTGTTACTGGTTTGGTGACTCCACACCATTTCTTGATGTTGCTTTTGCCTTCAGTGACACAATTTTCACTCAGATCCTTTTCATCCACTGACCTCGTTTCCCCCCAGGTCTGTTCAAAGTGCAGTGACAAATGCATTCTCTTTTGCCTTTTGCAGTCCTTCTTGGTTGCACCCTCTCTTTAACATAGAATTATGGAATGATTGGAGTTGGAAGGGACCTTATATATCATCAAGTTCCAACCCCCTGCCATGGTCAGGGACACCTTCTACTAGAGCAGGTTGCTCAAAGCCCCATCCAGCCTGGCCTTGAACACTTCCAGGGATGGGGCATCCACAGCTTCCCTG
>JAOXJK010000001.1:177566951-177586573 GCA_025774025.1 Xenus cinereus | reverse complement strand
AAAAGTGAAAGCTGTAAATACAGAGATGTTACCAAAACAGGAAGAATCATTTTGAATGGCTTGGCTTTGAAAGGATTTCTGGGTAATAGCAAGGACAGACCACAGGGTTTCTGGACTCATAATCTTCAAGAAAAATAGTGCTTGACCAAAATTTTCTAGCGCTTAAATACTCTATTAAGTAAGCTTTTAGCACATTTTCCTTTAAATAAATTGTGTCCATTTACAGCTTGTAAAATACAAATAGTTCAAAATGTACCTTTGGCAAAGAATCATTTTGCACCCATAAATCACATAAGTTTATTTCTTACAATGAAAAACGATGTTACTCGAACAATGCACTGAACAGGGTTTAGCAATAGCAGCTGTGACACATTCCCAGGAGTTAATCTTCCGTGTATCTTGGTAAGGAATTATTAGTAGTCTGCAAGAGGGTGAAAACTATCCTGCATTAGCCCACATTGTAAAAGAACTTCTACTTTTGGGAACAAAACACAAGATAGGTGTTACTATAGGTACTAGTGGGCTGTATTGACAAGGTCTCGGTTTTACTGCTGAAATAGGGTGCTTCAGAGAGCACCACTTAGTTTTAGACATTGCAGACATGATCAGCAGAAAAGTGGTTAATGTGCTGAGAGCTGAAAAAGAGATGATGGTTAAATGGAGCAAAAATTGCCATTTTGTACCTGACTCTTCACAATCCTGCCTTCGTTTGCAGCTGTATTGTGTCATCAAACCATGTGCAGTCCATGGGGTTTCAGCTGCATGACTCCCATTAACTTTAATCAGAGTCAGGAGAATCAACTGCTGAGCAAAGCACTCCGAAAATGTACCCCTCCATTCTTAACAATTATATTACTCTGCTTTGTGCAGTGGGGAATCTTTAGGAGGCAGAGCTGAATGCTCCATCACTTCAATACCTGCTCTTTGTGCATAATGAAATCAGCGCTGTTTGCAGCCTGCTCCCTGCCACGGTCGACGACTGATTTCACTACACAAATGACCAAATGATTGACTTCAGCATTTCTCTACATGAATCAGATAAATATCTTTCAGGAAGATACCAGTCGTGTTCTTGTGCATGTGAGTGAGGTTACACAGGACGGAAAGGCTGTTTAGGAAAATTCATTGTTGTCACCCTTTAACGAAAATTGTTGCCAGGATACTGTCAAGTCATACGGGATAACTGCAACTGTGGCAGTTCTAGTGTTAAAGAGATGAGCAAATATCAGCAGTCAGAACCAGTACCGCATATTTAAGGCTAGAGCAGAGGTCCAGGTGCAAGGTGACATATCCCCACTGCCCTATTTCCATGAACAAGCAAGCATGCAAACCCCAGGATGGCCCGTGCAAACAGCCCTACAGCAGTCGTGCCTGTGAGATGCTGAAAATCCTCATCCCTCATTAGTGTCAGTGACCAAGAGATACGGCTGCTCAGAAACCCACATAGGCAGCGAGCACGTAGAGCTGGCATCTAGCCCTCCCGCTGTATATGTGTTTCCTGGCCTTTATGCCCAGGCTTGATTGTTCTGAGTAAATAATCGCTCTCGTTTACAAATCTGCATTCTGAATAATTTCTTCACCGTTCGAACACGCCCCAACCTTTTACATGACCCTCAAAGTGCGGATAAAACCGCTGAGATTTCCTGTGGGAACTTTAAAAAAACAATAACCGCAAACTCCTCTGAAGGACAGATAAAAATGTGGTGAAAGTTTCATTAGCAACAAACTCTAGCCCTTTTAGTTGCACTAGCAGCCATATTTTTTGTTTGGCGGGACAGTTTTTGCACAGATGTCAAGTTTTGCTACTTGAGGAATGTGAAAATGAGAACAGAGTTTTCAATGCATTCGGATCAGTAGGCATAATCAGGTCTCAAGACTACCCTTCCTTATCCAGATAAACAGTAATTCTTTACAATGATTTCTGAAGTGTACCATGTTCCCATTTACTTAGACACGCAGTGCTTATAGTGGGAACCATTGAAAAACGTTGTCCTGCATTATCTGAGGGATTTTGAAGGAAATGAAGCAAATCTGCTTTACAATACATTGTTCCTGCAAGGAAGGATCTCACAGAATCTAATCTTTTTTTCATTCATTTTTTAGTGTAGCCTGCACAACAGAGGCAGCTCTTCAGCATCATTTGTATGATAATAGCATTATTTTGTCCCAAATATGGTGCACATCTCAAGGACCTCCACAGTCACATCAGGGGGATTGTTCAGTCCAGACAAGGGGGAGGCAATTGTGGGGGGAACAAGTCCAAACACAGTGAAGTGAATTTCAAATATTACCGTTAAATCGTTACATTACCTTTTTCGGCTGCCACCAATAAGCCTTTTCAGCAAGAGAGACGTTTGGCTTCCCATGGAATTTCTGCCAGACCAGAATAAACGAAGCTTTTCCAAGAGACTTAGTCTCCTGAACGTCACCTGTCTGCCTAATCCTGGATTGTAATAGAGCTTTAGGCAGTCAATAAATGCTTAGCCTCAAAACAGAGGTCCTTTTCAGTGTGCATGGGTAATTAAAGATAAACTTCTGGGAATTTTGAGGTGAAGTAGGAAGTCACTTAGACCTTCATGTAGTTTAGGTCTAGAGCTGTCTGAGCTGCTGTGACTGTGGCCACCACAGCCGTTCCAGAGGGGTCTATGCTTCCTATCTGATAGCCATGATACCCCAGGGTATCTTGCATGATCCTAAATACCCATGTGAGAGAAACCAAAAACTAATTTATTAATGATATTAAGCATCTATAGAGCTGGGAAGGCTCTAAAGTCTGCAGAATGGATTGCTGTTTGAGATTTAGGTAGCATTTAGGGAAATTGGTTCCTTTTGTCCTCTCTCTGTGGATTACGCAGGGAGCCCAGGGAAATTGGCCTCCTGATTTAGGCACTTCATTGGGAAGCCTAAAGCCAGCAATGTGAATGCCTCGAGTGCCAGTTAGAACACTGCCTGGGCTTCCGTGAGTGAAACTAAGTGCTGTCTATGACACTTTAACAAGTAGTTTTATTTTAACAGAGCAAATGATTTGGCATGGATGCTTTAATTATAGAACTGAACCCACTTTTCCTTTTTGCAAAATGTTAGTGAAAAGCTCATGAAGTACTTCTTGTGACTGGCTGTGTTTCATTCATGGTCCTCTCAGTGTGATGAGTTTGCTGTGAATATTCGAAGTTCACACTTGCTGTTATACTGCAAAGCCACATGAATCACAGGGAATGGAATTTATTTTATGCATCTTTATCAATCTACAAGATGTATTTACTCTAAGCTAGTTGTATAAGCACTATCCATAGAAAGAGTGAGACACTGTCCACCTGTGATTTATCTGATCCTTAAGGAAAACCATGAAATAATAAAAACAGGTAGACTGGGTAACACTCTGGAGTATTGTTGGAGCGGTTGGACTGGATGATCTCCAGAGGTTCCTTCCAAACCCGTATCATTCTGTGATTCTGTGATTGTTGCATGTTAAATGGATTAGATTAAACATACAGGGTTTAATTCTCTGGCCCATCCCAATATTTTTAGGGCCTTAGAGTATACTGCCTTGCCTCTATCTGATGTATTCCTGTATCCCCTGTGTCATATGTATCTCCTTTTGGGCGTCTCAAAGGGTTCTAGGTACTTATAGTGCATGCAACTGAATCCCTGAACGTGTGACCATCAGTCATCATGGTCAATGAAACTAGAGATTTCTTTATCTGATCAGATGGTTGTGCTCAGTACCCTTCTAGACTCTGTTTCCTGTATTCCCTTTGCCTCTTGGAGGAAGCCCACCTCACATGTAGAGATCTGCGCCCTGGACACCTACATGTAAGTGAAGTACCTGAATTCCATTGTTGCGTTTGGGGGGATGACATAAATGTGACCCAAGGGTTTTTTTTCTAGTGAGAAAATAACAAGTGATAGAGTTTATGATGTAAGGACTGAGACAAAAAATTGTGACAAAAAGCCCTAGCTCCACCCACATCAAACTGGAGTGTCTCTCCTTTTTTTGGGGGGGAGATGCAGGGACCCAAAAATAATATTATTTGCTCCATACTGGCATAACTAAAATGTGTAGTCAACTAAAACCACATGTTCCATATACGGTTGAATCCCCTTATTTTTAAACGAGGTCAATTTTGATATGAAAAAGCCATTTCAAAATAAAAAATGCAAAAGATTCCTTTTGAAAATGTTGAAATGAAATGTTGTGCCATTTTGAAAGTTTCATTCCTGTTTTTTCAGATGAAATGTCAAATAAATGCAAATCAAATTTACATAGTTTCTATCATGTGAAAACAACATATTTTATCAAATCTATTATTCACCTATATTTTCAGGATAGCTCTAGTTCTGATGTGTGAGCAGACAACTTATGAAACTAGCACAGTGTGAATTCACTTATAAGAAGATGACAATTGATTCTCTGTGACTCTCAACATTGTAAAAGAAGGACTGAAAATTCAGCTCCCACAATATTTCAGTTAAAAAGGTTGGCTATATAACGTTTTTACTGGATAGACTATGAGTGGAAACTAATTTTGACTTCTAAAGAAATAATTTTGGACTATGTTTTTGCTTGGATTGAAAACAAAAAGAAACTGAACTTGACACACAAAATAAAGATAAGGTCTAGTCCTTCTACTTTATGTATTTAACTTCAGCTTAATTTTTAAGCTGCTTGTTAAATGATCCTTCTGTAGTAATTACCTAAGTTTTTATATGGGTGCCCTCTATGCAGATATTTGGGAATGATAACTGTTACTGAAAAAAACTCTAAAATGTTACATAATCCATCTACATTTGGTCACGTATCTCCCTGTCAAAGCCCTCACTCTTCGATATTTACTGTGTAGGGACTGAAACACTTAATTTAGGAGGACTATCTCATCATAAGCCTAATATTTAATTTAGGGGCCAAGATCAGAAAGCTGAATTCTATTTTACTAGACTAATGACATAATTTCCAGGTGAGGGTTAGGGTAGAAGGACTATAGACACCTATATTATGCACATTCCTGTAATGGTAGCTGAGTCTTTCGTGCTTCATGTGGTCCCTTTTTCTCCTTGCTCTAAAAAAACCCTAAAGCCGTTTGAAGTGCAGCATTCATTTATTGGATCTGTTTTATGGGAGCATTTGTAGCTTTGTAGGGTGCAGGTGACTTGTTTGCATCATGTGATGTTGCTCATGGTGCTGAGAAAAGAAACTGAAACGAAAAGTTTCTGTTGATGTGTACATTGCTTTCTTAACTGTGCCCTAGAACTTCTGCAGGCAGGGATCCGTGCAGGAATTAGGTTCTTATTTTTGGTGGTGCCGTCTTAAATTATAGCACCATAATGCTCAGGTTCTGGGCCCTTCCTTCGAAAGCGGCCCTGCAGCCAAACAGGTTGGACTTTCTGGGCAATGTCTCTGCAAGTCTTGGAGACTCAGACGGAGTGAATCCATGCAACCCTTGCTCAGGAGCTGGTCTTACTGCATGCACAGAGAGCGTATCTGCTGCACATGCTCACAGTAGCCCATGGCCTGCAGCATCCTTAAGACACCACTGATTTCTGGAGTGAGTTTCCTATATGACTTTGGACAAGTCACGCTTTCATTTCCTCATCTGTAGGCTGGGGATTATATTGCTGGAATGAATGGAGGCTAAAATCACTGATGTTTGTAATTTGTGTTGATATTCTCTGAGGGGAGGCAGGCACAATAGAAGTGCAAATAAATTGTTGTGACTGTTTAGTATTTCAGTAAATGGAAAAGCTCTTCAAAGCGGAGTTCAGAGCAAGTACAATAGAGTGGAAAATTACATGTGCAGAGCTAAGAAAGACGATGGAAAGACGCGAGGAAGCAATTTCATTGCAGTCATTCTAGTAATCAATGAGATGTGTACATTTATTTACCAGTGTGGATTATAATATTAGCAATAAGTCTCTCAAGAAGAACAATACTGGATTTGGGCAGGCAGGGAAAATTTGAAACATCAGAAAAGTGCAGGGCCAAGCTTGGTCACAGAAGTCCAAATTGGTTTCCACTTTCCCCTTCATGTGTGGTTTTTATAGTCAGAAATTGGAGCTACATGTTTCTCAGAGCTGAGCAGGCTCATGGCTTTAAGATAGACCCACACTTTCCTCATGGATCTGCCCACAGTGGCACCAGGCATTTGACAGCTCAGAGCAATAGGGGATAGATGGAGTTTGGTGCTGGCTAAGCAGAGGGCAGACACACTGAGCTGAGACAGGCTCTATGGTGGTCTCTATCTCCTCTACATGGATGGTGGAGCTTGTCATGGCTGCCTCAGGTCTGCCCACCTCAGGGGGGAGTAAACATGGTCTCTGTAGACACTGGAGGGTTGAACAGAGCTCTGTTGAGTGGGAAGGGGGAGGCAGCTCTTTCTTGGGCTGTGAAGGAAGTCATTGCCACTTGGTGAGAAGGGACTGCTCCAGTGACAGTGCAGGAGGCATGTCCTGAGAGTGAATTGTAAGAACCAATTCCTTTTGGGCAAGTTATTCACATTTGTTGTCGTTGTTATTCCTCTCCTTAAACCGGAGACAGTATTTATAATTTCCTAACGGGGATGAACAGGGTGTTTGTAAGTGCATTTTGAATAGGAAGGCCTCCACGTACATGCCATGGGCTGTGACCTTGGAACTGCCCATTTGGCGGCTTACAGGAAATGAATTCTTTTTTAGCCTGGGTCTTAGAGGAGCAGTTATCCCCATATCAGCGTTGTCACCATATTACTCTGCACTGTTGTTTGCATCAGCAAAGATGTCAGAGCAGAATGAATGTATATCATTCCTATGGGCATGTTCGCTCAAACTCAGCACTGATGCATACCATGAATTGAAGTCCTTGTCATGTTCCTACTTATGCTATGTCATTTCTGTCCCTGAGCAAGTCTCCTAAATTCCCAGACTGTCATTCTCACACTTCTAACAAGCAGTTAATTCCCTTACAGAGAGAGGTGGCATTGAACCAGACTCCAGACACAGACTGTGCTCCATTCTGGGAGGTGGATAGGACTGTAAGCGAACATGAACTTAGAGGTTGCAGCTGGGTCTATATAACCAGCAAGCTTTCCTTCCTTGATTCAAATGCTCCTGAACTTTGAGCTGCTAGGAGTGTTGGTTAGAAGCAATAACTGAAAGCTTAATCTCTCCTATATAAAATGCATCCATATAAGATAATATTTTGAACTGGGTAGGTTATTTGATTTCTAGTGCAGTGGGAGGACGATGGTGCAGAGCAGGTCATAATATGCACTAATTTTTAATATCTATGTATCACACAAATGATAGGAGAGGGAGAATCCCCGGGAGGAGAAAATATGTGAAGAGGTAAAGAATGGAAAGGATAAAGTGAATCCTAAAACCCTAAAAGGCTCATACCTGAAAGCTGTATGAGATGGGAGAGGAGGTTAGCTGTCCTAAAGAATGAGCATAGAAATAATTTGAGCTGTGATAATACAATATTACTCTATTTAAATAATCTGTTTAATTCCTTTTACTTTGTGGGTTCTTTTTCTTGGAAACCGGGGTCCTTTTGACACTGATGGAGTGTTAGCCCTCCTTAAAAAGCTGACCCTGCTACAAAAGGGACTGCTAAGAAAAAATGAGAACAGCCCCTTAACAATGGATGCTTCAGTTATACCGCGCAAGTGTTGGAAAAGCATGTCTCAGGACTTCCAGAGGGCTGCTGCATAGAGCTGAAAAGCGATTAAGGCTGGCAAATCACTGTATAGTTTTGCACTGCCAGTCTTGAGACTGCCTCAGTAATGGTGTGACTTACTCAATTCAATGTAGCCTTGAAAAGGGACCTCTTGAGCTCAGAAATGCTGTTGTGTAGACCACTCATTTGCCTCGAGGGGATTGTCACAACATTTCCATGGCAATTGCTCTTGTAAGCTGAGAAACGTTCAGGAGGCTGCCATAATATAGACACTGGATAGTATGTACTGACTTGTGTGTGTATATGTGTGTGTGAGAGGGAAAGACTGTCTAATGGAAGATCTATCTGACCTACTAATGTAACTGAACTAGCTGAGGTGTTTCTCTCAGTGCTGTAAAGATCTGTTTTTAGACCTATTTCTGAGCTTCAAGTGGATACATTTACAGAAATCAGGATAGTTTTGTGAATTATTTGTCAGCAGAAAAAGCGGGCTAAATGCATGAGATAATGTATTCATAATGCATAATTTGACTATTTTAGAAGCAATTTTGCTTTTGAAACCATCAGCATAAGCTTAATGCAGACAAAATGGAGCTTTTAGTATATCCCCCCTGAAGCTTTCTTCCTTTCCCCTGCCACTGGGCACCATAGAATCTTTCTTTTCTCACCTGAATCCTGTCTCCAAATCACAATATACAGGTCATGTTAAAATCTTGCCTTTTTTTCCCCTCTACAATATCAATATTATTGGTCCTTTCCCCTCCCCCTTGCCCCCAGTTATTTCCCATCTAAGCCCTTATCATTGCTCATTTCACATACCATCACTGTTTAGCCACTTCCGGAAGATTTCTGAACATTTAGTGTAAAAGAGGTGGTAGGTTGGAATTTGGAGCCTAATTTTCAGCAAAACCTTGGTTGCGCTTTCAGTTTGCAGCTGTGCAGATCAAATAGCACCATTACTGAAATGTTGTAGGACTTGGCTTCTGCCAGCCAACTGGCCTTAACTGGAACCACCAACAGCTTGTGGCTGTAGAGAGTGGAGGCGACATGGACATTGTCATGTCCTGAATATACCACCAAGGTCCTTGGGGCAGGCTCTTGCAGCAATACAAATGGAGCCTGGTCTGGTTTGTGGCTGTGGCTTAGCCAAAAAGGCACGGAAAAGAATGAATTCTTCTCTGGTGCTGTACCTGTTTCTGTGGTGCTCTGTATGTACGATACATTTGTCACCTTATGGGTGCTATTTGCCATGCGCAAAGGCTATTATCACCCAGCTATGGTTTGTGGCATAACACCTGCCTTTTTTGATTTAGTGACCTGTTTGGCAAGGAACACATTGCTGGGCTGGTTGGCTACCTTTGAGAAACCTCTCTGCTATTATTTTCTTAGCTCTATGTTGGGTGCTTCTTTCCACTTCACCATGCACAATTGTTACTTACTATGGCCCACCTGGACAATTTCAACATGTCTTAGCTGTGAAAGTGGGTGAAAAAACTCCAGTTCTATCAGTGGTTTTTCCTTTCCAGTGATGGATGGTGCTGAGAAGAGAAGACTGAAGGGAGAAGTAGATAGGCAAAGGGCTGTGTCAGGTGGGAAAGGAATGAACTGTTTTACATGTCTGCAGGACACAGGACAGCCTTAAGTTACAAAAACAGAGCAGTATGATCAAGATTTGGAGAAGTTTTCAAGCTGGAAGGACAGTCAAGCATGCAAGAGGCTGACTGGGGATGTTAAAGCATCTTGAAGGTTTTTAAGGCTGGACAAGTGTTTGTGAAGAATTACACGAAGTTGGTTGATCATGCTGTGGTGCTGGGACTAGTCTGAACAGCCTCTTGTGATTTCAGAGGTCCTGTTCAGGTCCTGTTTGTGAGTCCATCTCCTGTCTGGTAGCTCAGCAATAAGTTTTTCCTATTGTGAGTTACAGCCATGAGTTTAAATTCTGAAATTAGACTTGATACTGATATCCAGCTTCACTCCTGAATTTGCTTGTGGCCATTTAGCCTCCTGTTATGCATGTTCATGAGGCATCCTTTTTTTTTTTTTTTTTTTTTAAATAAATCAGTTTATACCTCTCAAGGGTCTAAACGGTAGCAGACTGACTAGTTAGGATGCTTTTTACAGTGACCTACCTTGGTTTTCTGTATTTCTAACCTTGAATCTTTAATCTGACCCAATTAGCTTTACATATGGTTTCCCAAGGCTTTGGAGAATATTTCAGAATTGACCCAAGTAATCAGATGTGTCACATAGAGCTCAGACTGTTAACAGCACATTGTTGGTTGAAAAGTATTTCACCTCTCCTTGATGACTGCAAAGAAAATTCTTCATAAAAGGAGTCCTAAAGTATTTGTAAAACTCTTTAGGAAAGCAGTATGTTCCTGTTATTTAACCAATTGCTGGCAGATGACTTCTTGTCTTGGATCAGTGAGCAGGACAGAATTTCTGCCTCCTCTGCTGGCATTTGCAGAAGCTCATCAAAGGTAGTTCATTTTTGCATCTTCTTTCTCTGCTGTGATTAGAAGAAAAGCTTCTCATATTTAATATCTCAGTCCAACCAGTCTGGATTCACATGGTGTTTCAGGGTGTGTTGACTCTTTGCTCTGACATCCAAACAACCTTCTGAGTCAACGTCTGATTTATTTTCTTTTAGTGGCTTAGATAGAGTCCTCCTATTTGAACCCTGTAACATACAGAGTATTCTCAGTTAAAACATCTTTTGATCTTTCTGATTGAAAAAAGCAGTCTGAAAATCCTGATGCTTCTCAACAGTTTTCCTGAGATTTGTTACCTTGTTCTTTTTATATTCTTTGTGGGGACTACAGTCACTGTGACCACTGAAAGAACAATTTCAAATTCTTTCTGTATTCCTCTATGGTTCTGAAAAATAGGCACATCTTTTGTATATGTTTTTGCCTCTGTATGGATTCATATGCATATTTATTTCTGACTGGAATCAAGACAGTATAAGAAATGAAAATCTTGTATGACAAGCCCTCAATTGCCAGTAATGAACACAAAATCAAAATCAAATTAAAAACTTGTATGCTAGAAGAGAGCATTAGGAACAATTTGACATTTATTGAACAACAGATGGTGATTAAAAGCATAAAACCTTGATTATCTTCCTAAAAGCCAAGCCTCATACTTCTGTCTAAGGAATGTCTAACAATTCAAATAAAAGACTGAAGGAATCAATGAAATCATAGGAAGATCAACCTCAAACACATTCTTATATGTGTTCTTATCAGAAATGCAGTTAAAATCTCCCCTTTAAAAGTAACACATTTTTAGCTTGACAGTTTTCTGGAAATGAATCTCCTCCTCCAGGAGAAGGTCACAGAGAGTAAACACTTAACAGAGAGAGCATCTGCATTAAACTGATTCTATTATATGAGGGGGGAACTGAATGCTCTCTTTCCATTGTACCCTCTTCTTCCAATGTATCCCAGCTTTCAGTGAGTTATATCCTTATACTCAGGGTACAATCCTGTCCTTCAGAGTGTGAACCCCATGGCAGTGGGGAGGAGCCCTGGTCTATCAAACTGGGTTGAATCTGGGGGAAAAGACAAACTCCAAAATTAATCGGTAGTCTGTCTTGGCCTCTTTCTCTTGCACCATCTGATTAGATTCTGCTCTCCATGAGATGCCTGTGAGCCATCTAGTAAAGGTGCTCTCTCTAATCAGTAGCTTCAAGTCACAGATCCCCAAAAGTCTGTATCCTGCATGTAAAGGAATTTATGAAAGATGAGTAAGACAATAAATCCATTGTCAGCAGATTTATATAAACTTTCTCAAGGAAAGAAGGTAGATGTGTGTCATACTGTCTAGTGGTCTTGGGCAGGTGGTCCCATTTTTACCTCCAAGCAGTGCATCTTGCCTGGCTGACTGCCCTCAGAGATCATCTGCCCTGAATTAACATTCTGGCTGAGACTGTTGGCGGACACTGAGATAGGCTGAATTTATGGGACCGCTGAACAGGATCAGTTATGAACAGTTTTGCCTTGTCTCTTTCCCTTTATGCTAAATATTTTATCACATCTTTGTGTGTAATCACAGTGACACCCTTAAGAGTGACATACTGATAATTAGCAATAATAGACATATTCAGCTTAATTGTTTCATTGTTCTGACTACCCATCCTTCTCTCCATGCGCAGTTGTCATGTCATCCTTTGATGGATGAGTTTTGTTTTATTCTCTATATCTAAAGCTACTGTGCGCACCTCAGATTTTTTTGCTGTCATGTCCTTTGCTCAGACCATGCTTCTTCTTTGCACCAACCATACTTCTTTTTCTCCTT
Organism: Xenus cinereus; assembly: GCA_025774025.1. Taxonomy (NCBI): domain Eukaryota; kingdom Metazoa; phylum Chordata; class Aves; order Charadriiformes; family Scolopacidae; genus Xenus; species Xenus cinereus. The sequence continues at coordinate 177,574,626 of JAOXJK010000001.1, read as the reverse complement.
CAGCTTTTTCACCCTTCCTTTGCCTCCTGCCTTGGCCTTGCTTCTGCCTTCTCTATGTTTCACTGACTGCGCAAAATCAATTTTCAGTCTTCGTTCACACATATTTGCTCTGCCAAGCTTGTTTCACAGATTGCATTTGCTGTGTCTAGGAACAATAGCCAACAGCATGGTCCTAGAGACTTGTTGATACAAGATATTTTCCTACAGAAATATCCTTTAAAGCTCTTTGGAAGTCAATGGCTATAAAACTCAAATTATAGAGGCAGACAGTAGGGTCTTAAAGAAGATGGAGATTCCCATGTCTGGAGACAAGGAGAGAGAAACATAAGCAGTAGGTAGTTCATCCTGTCTTGGGACAGGCATCATAGTAAGATGGCTGAATCTCTCTCTAAGGCAAATATACCTTACTCTAACTGTCAAGGCTGGCTAAATGACTGCCTTAGAGTAGACATTTGGCTAATGGAAAGTAAATTATGGTTATGAATTGGAACATGAGACATCTGATTTTTAACTTCTGTGTGCCAGCATCTCTGTGTTTCACCAAAATATTTACGTTTTTGGTTAACATTATTCAGATTTTTATTTTTTGGCCAGAAGGTTGATGTTCTGAGTTTGCTATTTTGTTTGTTTGTTTGTTTGTTTGTTTTCTCCATAGCATGGCAGGCATTTTAAGTCAAGATCTAATTGCAAATTATAATGTAACTTCGAGAATAAGAAAGATTAATATAAATATGTAGTAGTTTAAAACCAGAAGAGAACTGTAATGAAAAATCTGAATTAGGCATTAGGAAGTTATAGCACAGGTATTCTGACCTTGATCTAAATGGTGTGAAAGATGTAAGAATATCATTACTTCTAGTTAAGGAAATTGCAATTAGTATCTACTTATTAGTGATACAGAAAACAAGAGAAAAACAATGAAATTTAGAGGGGGAATATCAAGGACTATGATGGGAGAAATATGAGCTTGAAGGGATAACCAGAAATGTTGGTGAAAGGAACATCTGAAGAGTCTAGACACCGAATGCAAGACCTCTGCATCTGCTTCAGAAGGTGCAGGATGGCTAGTGAAAACCATCAAAGGCAGACAGAGAGAATACATGGAGAAAGACAATGCTCCATGAGAACTTGAGGACTGTCTGTCTTTGGAGATGTTCAAATGTTGAGTAGATAAAGACCTGAGCAACCCGAGCTAAGCTGACCTTGCTTTTAACAGGGTGTCAGACAAGATGATTCCAGAGGTGTCTTCCGATGTCAGCCGCTCTATCATTTTGTGCCTCTTTTCCAAACTTCAGTCATAGAAACACGGTATTTTTTCTTTAGTTTGTATATCGCTAAATGGCATCATTTCTTCTCATTGCTATTGAGTGCACAAGGACCTTCTGCTATTGTCCTGTAAATTTTCTTACTGAAGACATGGATTGGTAGAAAAGAGTAAAAGAAAGCAGAGAGGGAAAAAAAAAGAAAACATTTTATTTTGCTAAGACTTGCATTAGGTAATGACGATATCAGCATTAAGAACCTATTAAGCTACTTCAAATTAGTATCTGATCTGCTTTAAAAAGACCCTCATTATCAGTTAATTCATTAAGGGTATTTATTGAGGTTTAAGACATATGAAACAAAAATACCTAATTTGCAAGTAATTAATACAGAATTACTTAAGCAATACAGTTTCACAAATGAAATAATTATATTTGAATTCCTTTTAATCCACTTGAAAGAGATACTTAGATCTTTAATCATCAGATAAATTAGATATGTTGTTAATTATCTATCAATCAATATTGCAGTTCAGCATCTACTTTGCTCAAGAGAAGAGCACATAGTTGGGGCAGGAGTTGTTTTCATTAAACATTCGTCCTTATTTTTTTCCTTTGTGCAGCTGGCATTGAGGGTATTAACCAATTCAATTGTTCAATAATTCAAGGGAGAATTACTGTGCTTATTTATTTATTTTTTACTGTGTTGTAAGTAAAGTTCCCAGGAGATTTGGTCATGTATTCCTATGCGGTCAAAACACATGCTTGAGTTAACTAGTTTGCCTTTTCTTTTGCTTTCTCCTTTTCTTTTGCCAAGACTTCAAGAGTAAGTGCATTTTTATTTAAAAACATCATGACAAAGACACCATTGCGTTGAATCCCTGATTTCGAGCCTGAATTGACTGTACTGTGCTGGCAGTTGTGTGGATCTATTGATTTCGTCTCAGTGATCCACTAGGTCCTTGTGTTGTGTAAGGTAGAAGCACTCAGCACCCGCAAAGATCAGACTTTATCATTCATTAGTCTTGCATATTTTGGAGGAGGACTGGGAAGAAAAGATTCTGCAAGAAGAAGATCACAATATCAGAAGAAATTGCTGGGCTGCAGTTTAAGCTCCAGCACTCAGTAGAAATCCTGCTATGTTTCCCTGTTCAGAAGTAAAAATGGATCTTCAGATAAAAAGTGGGCCAGACTGTTTCTTTAAAAATTTTTCCAAAGTATTTCACACCTAAGTTGAAAATATCTACCAGTCTAAAGCCAAGGATGAGAATTGTTTTAATGTCTGATTTGAAAAACCCTGAAAACCCAGTGTTAATAATGAAATGCTGACACAACTTTATCTATAGCCCTTCTAGCAGAGTGGTTATAATATGAAAAAGTAAGGTTCAATAAAATGCAAGGCAGAAATAGCAAATTATATTAGATGTGACATATTAGCCATAAGGCCTTTTCTAAAACACAGTGAAAAAATTAGGACAAGGGTATGGTAGTATATTTCTCCCCACAGCATGAGAAAGGCCTAGCCCCCAGAGCATTCCCTCTGAACCTGTATTCTATTTCTAGCATGTGTTTTATTAACTTTTATTTTTGTTTTGCAGGCTAGACACACAGCACCAACCTTAATGTCAAATTAGATAATGAAAAGCAATAGTCATCTTAAGAAAAATCATTCAAATAACTGTCATGTTGCATTATAGTTTTTGCTGCTAGCAAAAGCCTTAATTAAGTCTGCAGAATGGTTTCTTTTCTCATTTTCTGGTTTCAGATGCTCTGAACTTCCTAAGGAATTTTTCTGTTAGAGCTGCATCTTTATGTTCTTGTAGAAATCATCCTATGTATAGAATAGAGCAATATCTTAAAAAAAAAAAAATGTAGGAGGAGAGAGTTTCATGTGGAGTTGTGCCATTTACCAAGTTGTAGAAAAAAAGTGAAAGCTAGAACTTTGAGTGTTGCCAGATTTCATCTGGGATGATGAACACAAGCCTAATGACTGCTGCTAATGTATAGTGATTAACAAATCAGAACAGCAGCAAATGACATATTAGTATGATAACCTGGAAATATGCTGTGGAACAGATCTTGTCTTCTTCATGGTGCAGTGAGATTACCCAAGCTGCGAGTAATTTCTGGCTGGTGCAGAACTAAGTTTACCCTAGAATAAATTTTCCTAAAGGAAAGAGCATTGGTGGATCATTGCTGCTTTGAGCAATCTCTGACTGAGGCACTAATTCTCAACAGGGAATCTAATTATGCCAAGGGCTGAAATTATGACTACACGGACCAGAAAGTGCAAGGAAAATTGAGCCATCCTTGGGTGTTGAATCAAGCAGAGCACAGCCAGATTTGGAGGAATGGGCCTAATGAATGCATGCGTAATAAATTGCAATTAATACCACTGAAGGAGCCATTGTTGTGATGGGCATTACCTATTACAAGTGCATTATTGGAATTAGTAAGCTGGCTGTGTTTCTGCTGCTTATAAACCTCCAACAAGTCTCCTTAATCTTAAGAGCAGACTCTTTCCCATTTTCTGTGCTTCGATTTGCATCATGACGTGGTCTCAGCATTCATGAACTGGAGTCTTTTGTGTTGAAACTAAACTGGAAGCGGTGGCTGAGGAGATCACTTACTGCACTCAGGCTGCAGACGGGCATCCAGTCCGTAGGACCAGCCTAGAACGATTATGAAGTGAAAGGCTCAGAAACATTTTTAATGAGATGCTGGAACATCTGCACCAACTCCTGAGGTCTGTAGATCCACTTCTAGTCATCCAAACTGCTTGATTAAGCAGTTAGAAAGCTCCTTGAGCACAAATTTCAGCGGTCCTCTATCTGACATTTATATAATGCAGGTGCAAAACGTTTCCAGATCAGAATATTCCACTGTCACATGTTCCTATTTACACAATGCCCTTTAGAAATGAAAGTGACTACATGAGGTAGCAAGTCATGGTGACCCAAGCTCACGTTTTTCACTGGGCCTCCAGACTGAGTTTTCCCTTACTTTTTTAACTCATAAATTCATTTGAGTCCATTGCTCATCATGCCAGTGAAACCAACAGATGCATTGATGTCTGTTAGGGCTTGACTGTGAAGCCAGGTATTGCATATATTTTCGGACTATTTCGAGAGTATGATATTCTAAGATGGCTTTTAATATTGACCTAAATTATCCTTCTGCAAAATGGAAAAAGTAAAACTATGTTTCCCGTGCACTTTGCCCTCTCTGCCTCAGTGCTGAGCACTCTGTAACATAAGAACATAAAATTATTGGGCCAGTCTATCCTTTTGGGATCATGTGCACCAGGGAAATAGTGTCCTCCTGGGAATACATCAAGTTTAACAGGATGCCCGACTACTTTAGTACATCAAGAGGAAAAACAGCTTGAAATGAAACACAGAAACTTTCCACAGAAAATGAAAAGGTGGTCAAGTGAAGAAGGAAAGAAGTAAAATAAGCAAACCAAATGGTTTTAAGAATTCATGATATCTTCTGAACTTGGGTATTATAAAAATTTGCCTATGTTTTGACCAGCTCTATGAAGTCAGAGTAGAGTTGGCAGGAGGAAGAGAAGCTCAGGACATGCCAAACTGTAACAGAAGTTACAGTTAATATGTCCCTTAAACATATTCATTCTTGCTGCATCCAATAAATGATTTGTTCATGATGACCTGCAGCTAATGTTGCCTAGTTCTTCTTCAGATTTATGACCTGTTTGCATGGCAGGAATAAGTCACATTTAAACCCTTTTGAGACACACAGGCATGTTTGCAAATTCCTCCCTTCCTCCCTTTATTCCTTCCTTCCTTCCCCTGCTAAATCAAAACCAAAATGATCCCCTTTGCATGGATATGTTATAGCTTTCTCTGCCAACCTAAACAGCGGTAAAAGACTTGGTCACTTATCACTACATACATGTAATAAGTGGCAAGGCCACATCCATATTTTACAGTGCTGTTTGAAAACATTTGTTTCTGGAATGTAGGCACTGATTTTTAAGCTGGAAAGGAGAGAGAGTAAGGAAAAGCATGTAGGGAGATTTATACAGTGATTTGAAGGAAAAACTTTGTTAAGTATGGTTTGGGGGTTGGTTTGGGGGTTGGTTTTTTTGTTTGTTTTTGTTTTCAGTTTAGTTTGCTATATAGGTCCTGGAAAATCCATCAGATTAAAACACATCAGAAAATCCCCAGGAACCAGGCTGAAAGTGAACAAGAATTTAATCTTTCTTCATCACTGTCAACTGAAATTCTCTCCTCCTGATAAATATAAGTAGATGCTGTTTCTGCTTCTTTATTGATGCTGGTGATCTCAATCCAATAGTGCAGAAGAAAGTGGAAGATTAAGATGTATAGTAAAGCAGGATTGCAAGATTATTGCAATAAAATGGGAAAACTGTCAGTCACATATTGCCTTAAGACAGAATTTTACAATGCTTTTGTGGTTAGGAAAGGTTAAAACTCTTCCAAGAATATCTTTCTTACTGATAGACTTCCCCCAGAGAAGACCTTGTAGACATTTAAGTCCTTAGTGACCTGACTATAAATCTGATAATATCAAAAGCACAAAAATAAACTGACTTGCTTAAGGACCTTCAACTGTTGAAATTAGACATGCTGTGAGTTGCATAAAAGAGAAAATGAGGATTTAGCAAAAAATCAGAGCCCATGGTGTTTTCTGTGGTAAAAACAGTATTTCAATAGTCTTTGGTTAACTAGATGGTAAGAGATACTGAAGAACAGGATTAACCATGGGTTAACCAAGGAAGCCAGCTGCAGGTGAAATGAACAGTTACTTAAGCCAGTATCCCAAGGAGAAGCCACTTAAATGTTACCTAGGTTATATGGACTAATCATAGTTGTTCCTGAGATTCTAGCAATGCCCCAAAAGCGTCTGGAACCCGCTCCTTGGAAATTTCGGTTTCTAAATAGTAAATATAAAAGATGCATACGAAGAGCCTGGGGTCATGCCAGCACTCAGACTGTCACTTGAAGAGAGAGTGGGGTGTGATTGCTGTAGCAGAGGATTTTGTGCAGGGGAAAAACCTGCGTTATCTGGTGAAGGTGTGAAGTTGCTCAGGGTCTGGAAATGTGCTGCATGCACAGGCAAACCTTATCACAATGGGAGAATTTAAGCAGAGCCCTTTCCCAGCACAGGCTGCTAATACTGGAACTTTACAATACCATCAAGCACATCCATGTTTTTTCACACACCCTCTGCTTGGATAATTTGTATTATGAAAAGGACTGGGCAGAGTATCGCTCCCCTTCTAGCATCCTTTGACACTGAGCTGAAAATATTTGAGCCTGCAGGGAGACTGGTGAATGACCCTTTTGAACGTGTTTTCATCTAAATCATTAGGCACATGGGTAGCGAGGGGGAAAAGACCTGACAACGTTGCATAGCATATGTCTTAACATTTCTTAACTGCAGAGAAAGAAGTGACCAAAGAAAAAGTTGGTCTAAGGGCCCAGTGTGTCAAAGCATTTCCAAAATGCTCGTGCTCCCTATTTACACCCCTCTATTTGCATGTGAAAGGCCTGTATTTGCAGATGTCAGGATTTCACCAAGGGTCAGACTGATCTGAAACCCTGAGATTCAAACATTTCAGGAGGCCTGAGAAGGCTTGTTTTCACGGCTCTGGTCTATGTCATTGTTGGAGATAAGAAAGTGAGATGATTCAGTGCAGAAATAAATCCCTCCAGGGTTGGTGTGTACTTCAGTTTTGGCCAGTTCTGTCAGATGGCATTGTCTGGTTGTCTCACTTGGCTGGTAAAGCCTCATACTTACACATTTTGCTCTCATGTGAAATGGAGCTTACTCTACTCTTGATCGAGATACTTCAATTTGCTAGAGAGCTGCCCTACAGATACGCTCTGGAGCAGTTTTCAGCATGATCAGCCAGTCCAGGAATGGGAGGACAGCAGAAAAATCATGCCAGGAAAGATAGGGAAAGCATGAGAAGGACATTCTTGATGCCACAGTGGCTACTGCACTTCTGAACTCGGCTTATACTGGCTCACTCGACAAACTGCTCCTGTAGTTATAGTCCTTCCTCAGCAACTGGGGATGCCCTGACAGATGGACCACCATGTCCTCACCAGCAGGTAGCCACGATCCTACTGCCTGCCTGGTCATCCCTATTATCAACCCCCCACCACATCAGCTCCTTTGCAATTGGCAGTGCCAGGGGTGGAGCGTCAAGAAGTACTGCAAAACTACATTTCCTTATCCAGCAAGAATTTGTCCTCATTCCTGGGACAGTAAAATTTGATTTTGTCTATGCTGCTGTGAATCCTTGATCTTCCCCTGAGGACTGTTCTTACAGAGCTCAGAATGAGACTATTATTACATTACCATTCATAGTGGGCTTAGCAACGTAATTATTTCCTATTGGAAGTGCCTGCATCACTGCA